>CM059445.1:53251952-53971952 GCA_030390025.1 Squalus acanthias
GCTGTGTTTCCCCCACAATCAAATAGCCTGGTGACGCTCGCTGTCTAAAGCCACACACGTAGGGCTACTGACCCCCATGAAACTGCACGTCAGCATGGAACATCATCTTCTGGAGATAAGGAGGGAATGAGAACAATAAACTATCCACATGTAAGAGGTCAATAATAATTAGGAGAGATAATTAAAAGTCTCAGTCGTTTTACGGGATCAGGAATTCTTGCCCGGAGCAGTGTTCCTTGGAGCAGCTGCAATATATAGGAACCAGGAGTGAATCGGAGAAGACTGGCTCTTTGAAGAGGAGACAGGGAGAACAGTCTTGATGTGAAGGCGGTAGGGGGGAAGGATACCAGTGTGAACTAGAAGGGGTGTAAGAGTGTCAGTGTGACCTGAGGGGAGGGCGATGAAGAGTGCCAGTGTGAACTGGGGAAAAAGAAGGATTAATAAACAATTTTGAAACAATTTAAAGTTCAGTAAAATAATTTAGCGACAGTGTAATAGGTTCCCATGCAAGTTATGAATGATTGAGAACTGCTGGGACCAAGCTATTCACAGTAAATGTGATGAGAGCACGTTTGTCCATATTTGTTTTTCTCGCTTTGATTATTTTCTGTGCTGAGCTGCTCTTCCTTATTATAACTGTGTAGCTAAGAAAAGCCTAACTACTCTTTTGATCAGTATGGCGCATCTATGGCTGTCTTTAAAAGCTTGGATTATTAAAAGTTCACTACATGGCACTGCATTCTACAAGTTGCACTTATAACTCAAAAGGCCCAATTTCTTACTCTTGAAAGTTTTTCTTCAGTATTAATGTATGAAACATGAATTCCAATTGACATTAACTTTTGCTTATTTGATGTGGAATTGAGAAAACCCAAATTTACCTTTTTGGTTATGGTGAATGTGGGTTGATGTAGTTAGAAAGAACTAAAGAACTTGCATTTATGCAGCGCCTTTCACAGCCTCAGGATGTCCCAAAGCGCTTCACAGCCGATGAGGTACTTTGGAAGTGTAGTCACGGTTGTAATGTAGGGCACTGCTGGTTGTAACCAGCACAGTGGCACATCACTAGACAGTGACCAACACACCCCCCACCCCCAAACCACCACCTCCCCCATTCCCCGTGCATTCCGAGTACTAAAAGAGGTAGCCATGGAAATAATGGATGCATTGGTTGTCATCTTCCAAAATTCTATAGATTATGGAACAGTTCCTGCAGATTGGAGGGTGGTAAATGATTCCTGGGATGATAGGACTGTCGTATGAGGAGAGATTGGGTCGACTAGGCCTGTATTCACTAAAGTTTAGAAGAATGAGAGGGGATCTCATTGAAACGTTTAAAATTCTGACAGGGCTAGACAGACTGGATGCAGGGAGAATGATTCCTCTGGCTGGGGGGGGGGGGGGGTCTAGAACGAGGGGGTCACAGTCTCAGGATACGGGGTAGGACATTTAGGACTGAGATGAGGAAACATTTCTTCACTCAGAGGGTGGTGAACCTCTGGAATTCTCTACCACAGAAGGCTGAGGAGGCCAAGTCACTGAATATATTTAAGAAGGAAATAGATAGATTTCTAGACACAAAAGGCATCAAGGGATATGGGGAGAGAGCGGGAATATGGTATTGAGATAGAGGATCAGCCATGATCATATTGAATGGCGGAGCAGGCTCGAAGGGCCGAATGGCCCACTCCTGCTCCTATTTTTCTATGCTGCCATCCACTTTCATAAAGGACCCTGACAGCCATCAGGGGAAAGTGGAATGCATCCTTGTTGAGACCAATCTTGCCCTCTTTGGGAGGAGTCACTGGGCAGTGATCAAATCCTGGCTGGGTTTTTTCATCTCCCTTGCCAATCTAACATTGCTGAGGCCAATTGAAGCATCCCTACTGTTGCTCCGGCTGAGATCCGCTGGCCCAGCTCAGACCCAGGTTGTACCTGGGACCTTCCTGGACTGTGCGGCTCAGTTCTGCTCTTGTATTTTACAGTTGTGTGAAAATGTTATCAATACAGAAATAAACGAGGCATTGCATAATAATGCTTGCATTAATACAGGGTCTTATCATGCTGTAACATCTCAAAACACTGCACAGAATGAATGAATCTTTGAAATGCAGTGACCATTGTTCTGTAAGCGAACACAGCCAGCCATTCTGCGCCACAAACAGTGAGATGAATGATTAAGTTAGGCTGTTTACACGGTGGTCTTGTTTGAGATGGAAATGTTGGCCATGGCACCAGCAGAACTTTGCTCCTCTTTGAATAGTGTCATGGGGGTGGGGGGGGAGAGGAGGGGCAATGGTTGCCCTCTTGTGTACTGTGTAATAAAATTGTAAACCAATTCTTTAGAAATGGATTTATGATTCTGTTAACATAAGAGTGCAGAGGAACTCGCCGCGCCCACCCACCCCCCACCTTCCCTGCTATTTTTAACACCTTAAACAGGCAGATGGAGCTTTACTTTAGGGTCTCAAATGAAGCAAGCCACCTCCAACAATGCAGCACTCCCTTGGCACTGCACTGGGGCATCAGCCTGGATAATTAGTTCCTACCCATTGTGGTACTCAAACCCACAACCTTCCGACTCCGAGGCAAGAGTGCTACCTACCAACGGAGCCAAGCTGAAGCAGTACATTTTTGTAGGAAGTGGGTTAAAGTGTTAGTTACACAGTGGAAATGCAAATCAAGCAGTGGAAGCACGTTTTTAAACCTCAAGCTATTAAGATTAATTAGCTTGAGGTTGAATTCTCGCATTAGCTTCAATGGGGTAACGTCCAACATCAGCAAGAAAAACACCCCAGTGAAAGAATAAGGATCTTTATGCCATCGCAATGTAGCCCAGCACGGTACCAGTGTAAGTATTTTGCGGAATTCAGTTTGAAACATAGAAAGAATCTTTCAACCTTAAAGATTAGGAAATAGCAATAATACTGCTGGAACCCAATTAGTCAAAACAAATTGCAATTTTAAGTGCATTTCACGTCCAATTGTGTATAATACTGTATCCCTCTGGGATTTGGAACTGACGCTTGTAACCCTGTCCAGTGGGGTAGAAGTTGAACTGCTGACGTAAGTAGAGAAGAAATAAAGCAGGTACTCATATCACCAACTAAACAAAGCATATGTGTGTTCACTTTGCTTTTCCCAGCGTAAGATTTTTAACCCTTAAAGTGCGAATCATGGCATTTGTTATACTAACTGTACGGAGCTCCTGTTTATTCCAATCACCTTTCAGCAGGGTGGGGGGGGGGGGGGGGGCGGGGAGGCCATGGTAGGCTGGGTGCTGCAGTTTCAATCTCGCACACACCATTGAGTGCCTGATCTCGGTTGCACTGCTGCTGTGGGAGTGTGTGGATCAAACGCAAGGTTCGTTCGCGCCAGCAAATTAGAGAGAGTCATCCCAACGTCACTGCTGCAACCCTCCTATTGGCAATGCCGCAGAGGTGGATTGGCAGAGGCCTGAGAACCAGCTGTCTGTCCTCTCGGCTGCAGAAAATGTGTGGCCCAGAGAAACCAAAGGAAAGAAAGAGCAGACATGTTGACTTAAAACTGCTATAACTTGAAATCCGGAAAGATAAAATAGTTTATATTGAAGACTAAAATAATGACCTATTTCCTGACACCCAGTTTTATTCTTGACTTAAACTGGCAAAAGTTGGCAGCCAATTTCTTCGTTTTGTAAGTACTGTAGCAACATTGTGAAACATTTTAACATTTTGGCTCTCAGCAACTATTCTTATTGGCCCACCTCAGAGAGGTCTTTTTTTTTTCCTCCTGAAACTTGGATGTTTAAATCTGTTTTGACTTTTATTATCTTACCTTTTTCTTTTCACTTGTCTTCTGCTTGACTTGGACTGTGAGCAGACAACCAGAGGATACAAATTAACAGCCTCAAGCAAAGCTAGAGGCGGAACAGACGTGCCGATGAAGCAGTTAATGTTCTGCCAATTAACCCCTTCAAAACAAAAAAGGGGGCTAGACAGCCATCTGATAGCCCCCTCCTTCTGCCCCACCATTGGCAACTGTGCCTTCAGACAGCTAGGCGGCACACTCTGGAACTCCCTAACCCCTCACCACCTCCACCCCCTTTAAGACTCTCTTTAAAACCCACCTCTGATCAAAGTTTTCGACACTCCTCCTTTACCTTGGTGTCTATTTTTTTTTGATTACGGCTCTGTGAAGCAAGTTGGAGAGAGTCATCCCAACATCACTGTGGGACATTTTTCTATGTGAAAGGCCTTCTATAAGTGCAAGTTGATGTGGAATGGGATGGAAAGTGCAAGTGTACATATAGAAGGAAGTGACTCAATGCTTCACGGGGCATGATGGTTCCTGAGCTGCTGGGGCTATAGAAATGCCACTTGGAAAGCAACTGACCATGGATGAAGTGTAAGGATAGAAATTTTGGAGGTGAATTCTCTTTGGGTGATGGGGAGAAACGTTGCAGATCTTTTTGTTGCACAGTTAAATAATTGGGATAGATTCCATGACGGAGCAGATTGAATGTGATCTGTGGAAGGAGTGGCTTCATGGGCTGAAGTAGGCTTGATGGGCTGAATGGCCTTTTTTTTGTTCCATGCTTCCTAATTTCCTCCCCACTTTATATCCTCCCACACCATACATCATTCCTATACCGAGAGGGGACTGGCTTGCACCCTGCCCAGAGACTTCTGTCATTGCATCTCTTGAGCTGACCACGAGGAGATGTCCAAGAGTATCCTGGGTACACCATGGGGGGTGATTATGCCAGCCCTATGGAGGCGGGACTGCCGGGAAAATGGCAGAATCTGGGGGCGGGTACCCATCCCGCCCCCAACCCACCTCCGTGCCATCTTCCTAGGAGGCGGGTACCCGACCCACACTGGGAGCCGCCTCCTCGAGGACGGAAGGGGATTAGTGCCAATTAACGGCCTGTTAACGGGCAGTTAACAGGCAGTTTTTTGGATAATCCCTATTTTGCCACCTAAAGTGTGGGCTTCCTGACGGCTCCGAACCTCGCCAGAGTCAGCGAGGCGAGCCATGGGTCTGCGGGGGTCGGAGGGGCCGAGATGTCCGGTGTGCAGGTGAGTGATGGGTGCATGAGTGCAGAGGTAAGTGTGTGAGGTGAGTGTTAAGTGTTTTAAAAGCTTTACTTACCGTTGCTTCTTCCTCCAGGCTTCAACCCTTAAGGTCCCTCATCTCACCAGCAGAGAAAGCAGGATAGCCGCTGCATTCTCAAATACATCAGCCTTCTGCTTTGTGCTCAGGAAGGCTTTCTAATTGAGTCTTGAGTAAAGACTCAACTTAGAAGACAGATTGTCAGTGTTTGACAGCTTCACAGAGCCGTCAAATTATGACAATTCATCTGTCAAAAGCTGTTGACAGATGAAACGTCACTCGCTGACGTCACCAGTAACCGACTTTCCCTTACTTGGCCTGCTAAGCCTGCTGGGCGGGCTTAACAAGGTCAATCAAGGGAAAATAGCATGGGTTTGGCCACAAGTCGATGGAGGCAGGACTAAAACCTGACAAGTGGGAGTCCCGCCTCCATCACGTCCCCATTGAGAAAATCCAGCCCCAGGTCTCCACTTAATGACTCCTCCCAGATGCAGCAGCTTGCCGTGTTGGAAATGGGGGAATGAAACATTTTTCTGCCAATTTTCTCCAGCATTTATTTCTTCTGCTCCCTCGTCTCCTGAAGTCACCCTCTGGTACCTTGTCCAAGTGGCCATTATTTATGTGTGAGCCTTAATAATGAATATCAGCAGGCTATTGCACTGTATGTGACACCTGATTGTTTCCTCACCCAATGTCCAAACATGTGTGCATCAGGTGGGGGGGGTCACTAAACATCAAACAGGTGAGGGAACCTGTTTTCCCTCTTTTAACCCATTGGCACTGAGAAAGACTTGCATTTCTATAGCGCCTTTCATGGCCTCAGGTTGTAATGTAGCCAATTTCCACACAGCAAGCTCCCACAAACAGCACTGTGATACTGACCAGATAATCTGTTTTAGTGATGTTGGTTGAGGGATAAATATTGGACAGGACACTGGGGAGAACTCCCCTGCTCTTCTTCGAAATAGTGCCATGGGATCTTTTACGTCCACCTGAGAGCAGACAGGGCATCGGTTTAACGTCTCATCCAAAAAAACGGCACCCCCGACAGTGCAGCACTCCCTCAGTATTGCACTGGAGTGACGGCCTAGATCTTTGTGCTCAAGTCTCTGGAGTGGGACTCGAACCCACAACCTTCTGATTCAGTGGCGAGAGTGCGACCCACAGAGCCACGGCTGTCACATAATACTAGCCCCCTTACCACCACCCTGGCTGAGATCAGTCAACTCAGCACAGACCAGGGATTGATCCTGACTGACACCCTCTTGATCTTTATGGCTCAGCTACTGACTGAACAAACTCATTGCTCTATCAGCCTGGTGTCCTAAAAAAAACTATTTTAAAAAGAGCAATGAAAGACATGTTGATCCTGTGCTATTTCTGACCAAACAAAAACCCCAAAGCCAGCAGCACTAGTCTGCTCCGCCTAACCTTCATTAATCTCTGGCCTGAGCCGATGCTGTTTACATAATTCTACCCCGGCAGATGCTTGTAAAACGGATCTGAGCTGGATGCAGGATGCAGAAAAGACCTTTCAGTGTTCCCATATGCCAGTTTGCAAAATAATTCCTACATCTCTTGCTGTATGGATCACTAAAGCTGGCTCACATTGACGATCCACACCACACTTCAAGTCAAAGCCACAAAGATCTGCTCGCAGTGTGAGCCTAACTGCGGAAGAGGTATTGCAAGGAGCTTTTTACCTTTCTTTTATTTTCCTGTTCCTGTCTCAAGAGAGCAGCATCCATTCTCTGCTCTTCCCACCCCCCCCCCCCCTTTAGTTTTCCCTGGATGCAGGTCTCCATAAGTTAACTGACTGAAATAGAGACCCAATTGCCGAATCCTGTGCATTTAGCGTCCAGTAACAGGAGACCTCAGCCTGACAACAGATTGGTTAGACCGTGGATCTGAGATGCTTTGTTTCCATATAGGTCAAGCTGTTTATAGATAGGAATGCAACCGACCAAGAGAACTGGGCATCTGCCACTGCACTCCTCTAATGTAAAACCACCTACGTTGGAATCACTCCGGCACGGGCTCGACGGGCTGAATGGCCTCCTTAACCATTCTGTGATTATATTATTCCCTTTTTATCCCATATTAAAATGGAAGAACGAGTGCTAATTTGTCTTTGCAATGGTACAAACAAGATTCATTTCAACTTATTCTCTACCTTTTCTTGCTGCTATCTCCAGGCCATGACTACCTGTGACATAGGGGGCAGATAGATGACTTGCCTCTCAGTCTACGACCAATACAGAGCAACAGCAACCACGAGGAGCTGCTCAAGAGCAACTGGCGACGGCTCCATTTCTGATTTTCCTTCTCTCCCCCCATCCCCCAACTTCAACAGAGGGGACACTGTTGCCAAAATTCATGATTCCCTCAGGGAGTTCCAACATAGTATCCGAGTAATAGTATTATGGTAGTGCCAAAGCAGAGACAAAGAAGTTATCCCTATCTCCGACTCTCCACCATTGGCAGTCGTGCCTTCAGCAATCTAGGTCCTAAGCTCTGGAATTCCCTCCCTAAACCTCTCCACCTCGTTCTCCTTGCAGACACTCCATGAAACCTACCACTTTTACCAAGCTTTTGGTCATCTGTTCTAAAGACTCCTTCTTCAGCTCGGTGGTAATTTTTTTTTCTGATTACGCTCCTGTGTAGCGGTTTGGGGAGTTTTGCAATGTTAAAGGTGCTACATAAATGCATGTTGTTGTTGTTGCTTCACTGCTGCCTCAAGTTCCGGGACAGATGCTGCATCACGAACTCCCTTTGAGAATCACAAGTGTTGGAAGTCCTGGGAAGGATGAGATCAGGAATTTGGAAGTAGAATTGTGGCTCTAGACCTAGCTCACATCACTCTGCAGCACAATGTCGAGGCTCAGGGCTGAACAAAGAGATGCAACATAGATAGGGTTCTGCACACTCGAGACTCTGAGACAGACTCTGTCTTATTTGTGGACGATCTGCATCGGTCACAGCCTCGTCACTTATTAGCGATGGCTTTGATCCCGAAATCGCTGGCAGTGTCCCATTCAAAAAATATTGCAATATATCCTCTATTACACTTTGTGCATCATTGCATTCTCCTTTGATGATGAGATGTCGCTTTTGAAAGCTGCTACTGTAAGTAATGTGCAAATTGTGAGTGAAATTTGGCACCCAAAGGGTTACGTGTGAAGCTGAACCATGACAACCACTTTATCTGCTTTTCCCCTGGTACCAAGAGAACATTAACCAGCAAATTGAGCTGCCCAAATTGTGTTTGATTGATGGTTTGGAGTCATTTTAGTCTGCAGAAAGCATTAACCTTTTGACAATGATTGCAGTACTGCACCAAGAACTGAGCCAGTATCAGTTAATTAGAAATATACACAGGAATGGAGCAAGCTCTGTGGTTGTGTAGCTTCCTTCCGGTTATAAACTGGGAATGTGTAGCAACTTACTCCATAACTGTTGTGCATAGCTCCCCTGGTGGCCTAGTATGAAAATGCACTAGCTCCTATTTAGCCATAAAGACAAGAAGGCCATGGGTTTGATACGTGGTGTGCGGTGAGTTAGCTATTCTCAGGCAAGTACTGTAATTGACCGTAGCACCCCAGCCTAAAAAAAGAAGAGGGGTGGGAAAATGCTATCGGTGACTCCTGCTGGAGAGCCTTTGGGCATGGACAGGATTTGGCTCACTTTGGATGCCCCCCCATCATCAAATAACCTGCCAGTACTCAGGCTTACATGGACAGGTGGCCACATGGCGAGGTACCAGAGGGTGGTTGGCATCTGAGGAACTGCACCTGTGTGAGAAAAAGGGGTACAAATTGGCTTTCCAAGATGGGGGCTCTAGATCCATTGAAGGGTTCTTCCACCTTTTTCATTGCTTCCTTCATCGGGGGATTCCATTGCCCATAAATTGGTTACTCCCCACCCTAAGGGTTTGAAGTCAGTTTTTCTTGAGGATGTTGAACAAGGCTTTGAGCCTCCATTGTGGACTGTAGTGTTTTTATGACACTGATACCGTTCATTCATACCTTCCCCATTGCAGAAACCAGCCACACTCTGAGGATGTAGGAAACAGGTGCTAACTGAACAGAGGCTTTTGGAGATGTCGACGCTGTAAAGCCTTTTACTACTATCAGACACTCATCTCTGATATCCCCCTTTGTCATGTTCCGCTTGTTAGTGGCCAAAGTGTATAGATAGTGTCCCGATCCGGCAACGCCTCGATTTTTAAATTCTCATCCTTGTGTTCAAATCCCTTCATGGCCTCGTCCCTCCCTATCTCTGTAACCTCCTCCAGCCCTACAACCCTCCGAGATCTCTGCACTCCTCCAATTCTGGCATCTTGCGCATCCCTGATTTTCATCGCTCCACCATTGGCGGCCGTGCCTTCAGCTGCCTAGACCCTAAGCTCTGGAATTCCCTCCCTAAACCTCTCTGCCTCTCTACCACTCTCACTTCCTTTAAGTCACTCCTTAAAACCTACCCCTTTGACCATGCTTTTGGTCACCTGTTCTAATATCGCTTTACATAGCTCTGTGTCAAATTTTGTGTGATAACGCTCCTGTGAAGCACCTTAGGATGTTTTTACTACATTAGAGGCGCTATATAAATGCAAGTTGTTGTATCAGAAAAACTCAGTCCAGGAAGAGTTGAAACGTAAAACAACAACTTGTATTTATATAGCACCTTTAACATAGTAAAACGTCCCAAGGCGCTTCACAGGAGCGTTATCAGACAAAATTTGACATTGAGCCACATAAGGAGATATTAGGGCAGGTGAGGTAGGTTTTAAGGAGCGTCTTAAAGGAGGAAAGAGAGGTGGAGAGGTTTAGGGAGGGAATTCCAGAACTTGGAGCCTTGGCAGCTGAAGGCACAGCCGCCAATGGTGGAGCGATTAAAATCAGGGATGAGCAAGAGGCCAGAATTGGAGGAGCACAGAGATCTCGGAGGGTCGTAGGGCTGGTGAGGTTACACAAATAGGGAGGGGCGAGGCCATGGAGGGATTTGAAACGAGGATGAGAATTTTTTAATTGAGGCGTTGCTTAACAGGGAGGCAATGTAGATCAGGGAGCACAGGGGTGAGGGGCGAACGAGACTTGGTGCGAGTTAGGACACGGGCAGCAGAGTTTTGAATAACCTCAAGTTTATAGAGGGTGGAAGATGGGAGGCTGGCCAGGAGTGCGTTGGAAATGACAAATCTAGAGGTAACAAAGGCACGGATGAGGGTTTCAGCAGCAGATGAGCTGAGGCGGGGCGGAGACGGGCAATGTTACGGAGGTGGAAATAGGCGGTCTTAGTGATGGTGCGGATATGTGGTCGGAAGCTTATCTTGGGGTCAAATACGACACCAAGGTTGCGAGCAGTCTGGTTCAGCCTCAGGCAGTTGCAGGGAGAGGGATGGAGTCAGTGGCTAGGGAACGGAGTTTGTAGCGGGGACTGAAGACTATGGCTTCAGTCTTCCCAATATTAAGTTGGAGGAAATTTCTGCTCATCCAGTACTGGATGTCAGAGAAGCAGTCACAAACAATTTAGAGACAGTGGCGGGGTCGAGAGAGGTGGTGGTGTGGTAGAGCTGGGTGTCGTCAGCGTAGATGTGGAAACTGACGCTGTGTTTTCGGATAATGTCGCCAAGGGGCATCATGTAGATAAGAAATAGGAGGAGGCCAGGGATAGATCCTTGGGGGACACCAGAGGTAATGGTGCAGGCGCGGGAAGAGAAGCCATTGCAGGTGATTCTCTGGCTACGACTGGATAGGCAAGAACGTAACCAGGTGGGTGGATTCCCACCCAGCTGGATGACGGTGAAGAGGCGTTGGAGGAGGATGGTGTGGTCAACTGTGTCAAAGAAGGACAAGGAGGGATAGTTTATCACTGCCACAGTCACATAGGATGTCATTTTTGATGAGAGCTGTTTTGGCACCGTGGCGGGGCGGAAACCTAATTGGAGGGATTCAAGCATGGAATTCCGGGAAAGATGGGCACGGATTTGGGAGGCGACAACACATTCAAGGACGGAGAGGAAAGGTTGGGTAGTAGTTTGCAAGAAAAAATAATGACCACAAAGCTTTGACTTTTAATCAGCCTTCATTAAAAAAAGAATCTGCATTTATATAGCGCATTTCACGGCCGCAAGACGTCCCAAAGCCCTTCCCAGCCACTGAAGCACTTTTTGAAGTGTAGGCACTGTTGTATTGTAGAAAACACGGCAGCCAATTTGCGCACAGCAAGCTCCAACAAAACTTGACTGGGTGGCGGTACAAGTACTATGATTGGCCTCAAGTGCTCCCATGATAGGATGGGAGAGAATAACGATCAGCCTGAGTTCCCACTGCAGTCACCTGAGCCTCTGCTGGGAAATTCACATATGAAGGATGTCTGGCGAGCCCGTGATCAGGCCCTGCTGTGATGCCCCCCCCCCATGTGTTCGAATAGCCTACTGGCAAATCACCATCTAAGCTGCCGCGTGACAAATTGGCGAGGTCCCCGAGGGCTACCTGCAGCCGTGGAACCTTTATAGAAACATAGAAACATAGAAGATAGGAGCAGGAGTAGGCCATTCGGCCCCTCGAGCCTGCTCCGCCATTCAATGCGATCATGGCTGATCATCCAAATTCAGTACCCTGTCCCTGCTTTCTCCCCATATCCCTTGGTCCCTTTAGCCTTAAGAAATATTATCTAACTCCTTCTTGAGTATATTTAATGAATTGGCCTCAACTGCCTTCTGTGGTAGAGAATTCCACAGGTTCACCACTCTCTGGGTGAAGAAATTCCTCCTCATCTCAGTCCTAAATGGCTTATCCCTTATCCTTAGACTGTGACCTCTGGTTCTGGACTCCCCCGCCATCGGGAACATCTTTCCTGCATCTAGTCTGTCTAGTCCTGTTAGAATTTTAGAAGTTTCAATGAGATCCCCTCTCATTCTTCTAAACTCTAGCGAATATAAGCCTAATCGACCCAATCTCTCTTCATACGACATTCCTGCCATCCCAGGTATCAGTCTGGTGAATCTTCACTGCACTCCCTCCATGGCAAGAACATCCTTTCTCAGATAAGGCGACCAAAACTGCACACAATACTCAAGGTGTGGTCTCACCAAGGCCCTGTACAACTGCAGCAAGACATCCTTGCTCCTGTACTCGAATCCTCTCGCTATGAAGGCCAACATACCTTCATGCTTACCCTCAGCGACTGGTGCACAAGGACACCCAGGTCTCGTTGCACTTCCCCTTTTCCCAATCTATTGCCGTTCAGATAATAATCTGTCTTCCTGTTTTTGCCACCAAAGTGGATAACCTCGCATTTATCCACATTATACTGCATCTGCCATGCATCTGTCCAATCACCCAACCTGTCCAAATCATACTGGAGTTTCTCTGCATCCTCCTCACAGCACACACGCCCACCAAGCTTTGTGTCGTCTGCAAACTTGGAGATATTACATCTAGTTCCCTCGTCTAGATCATTAATATATATTGTGAATAGCTGGGGTCCTAGCACCGATCCCTGTGGTACCCCACTAGTCACTGCCTGCCACTCGGAAAAAGACCCGTTTATTCCAACTCTTTGCTTCCTGTCTGCCAACCAGTTCTCAATCCAAGTCAGTACCTTACCCCCAATCCCGTGTGCTTTAACTTTGCACGCCAATCTCTTATGCGGGACCTTATCAAAAGTCTTCTGAAAGTCCAAATACACCATATCCACTGGTTCTCCCTTATCTATTCTATCAGTTACATCTTCAAAAAATTCCAGTAGATTAGTCAAGCATGATTTACCTTTTGTAAATCCATGTTGACTTTGTCCGATCCTGTCACTGTTTTCCAAGTGCTCTGCTATTACATCTTTTATAATGGACTCTAGCATTTTGCCCACTACGGATGTCAGGCTTACCGGTCTATAATTCCCCGTTTTCTCTCTACCACCTTTTTTAAATAGTGGGGTTACATTAGCTACCCTCCAATCCATGGGAACTGTTCCAGAGTCTATAGAATTTTGGAAGATGACCAGCAATGCATCTACTATTTCTAGGGCCACTTCCTTAAGTACCCTAGGATGTAGATTATCAGGCCCTGGGGATTTATCAGCCTTCAATCCCGTCAATTTCCCTAACACCATTTCCCTACAAATACTGATTTCATTCAATTCCTCCCTCTCATTGGACCCTATGTTCCCCGACATCTCTGGGAGGTTATTTGTGTCCTCCTTTGTGAAGACAGAACCAAAGTATGTATTTAATTGGTCTGCCATTTCTTTGTTCCCCATTATAAATTCCCCTGATTCTGACTGCAAGGGACCTACGCTTGACTTTACCAATCTTTTTCTCTTCACATATCTATAGAAGCTTTTACAGTCAGTTTTTATGTTCCCTGCAAGCTTACTCTCATATTCTATTTTCCCCCTCTTAATTAATCCCTTTGTCCTCCTTTGCTGAATCCTAAACTGCTCCCAAGCCTCAGGTTTGCTGCTTTTTCTGGCCAATTTATATGTCCTCCCCTTGGATCTTATGCTATCCCTAATTTCCCTTGTTAGCCACGGTTGAGTCACCTTTTTTGTTTTATTTTTATGCCAAACAGGGATGAACAAATTCTGTAGTTCATCCATGCGATCTTTAAATGTTTGCCATTGCCTAGCCACCGTCAACCCTTTAAGTAACGCTCCCCAATCCACTCGAGCCAACTCGCGCCTCATACCATCGTAGTTTCCTTTATTTAAATTCAGGACCGCAGTCTCTGAGTCAACTACTTCACTCTCCATCTTAATGAAGAATTTTATCATATTATGATCGCTCCTCCCCAAGGGGCCTCGCACAACAAGATTGCTAATTAATCCTTTCTCATTACATAATACCCAGTCTAAGATGGCCTGATCTCTAGTTGGTTCCTCGACATATTGGTCCAGGAAACTATCCCATATACACTCTAGGAATTCCTCCTCCACAGTATTGTCACTAACTTGGTTAGCCCAATCTATATGTAGATTGAAGTCACCCATGATGACTGCTATGCCCTTATTGCACGCGTCTCTAATTTCCCATTTAATGCCATCCCCAACCTCAGCATTACTGTTTGTGGGTCTGTATACAACTCCCACTAACGTTTTCTGCCCCTTGGTATTTCTCAGCTCTACCCATACAGATTCCACATCATCAGAGCTAATATCCTTCTTTATTATTGTGTTAATCTCTTTAACCAGCAATGCTACCCCACCTCCTTTTCCTTTTTGCCTGTCCTTCCTGAATATTGAATACCCCTGGATGTTGAATTCCCAGCCTTGGTCACCCTGGAGCCATGTCTCCGTTCATCCCAATTATATCATATCCGTTTACATCCATTTGTGCAGCTAATTCATCCACCTTATTACGAATGCTCCTCGCATTAAGACACAGAGCCTTCAGCCTTTATCCAATCGTGAATTAATGACTTAAGGCAAGGGAGAGAGAAAATAAAATGTTATCTTTGCATTGCTGAAGAACTTAGGCACGAAATCGGGGGTATGTAACAAAGAAGGAGGGAGGTGGGGTGGGGGGGGGGAAGCATCGGAAAGATGTGAAGCCTCCGGAGTATGACTTTCTGTGTCACTTGGAAAGGCAGGGGTTGAGTTTCCTTGATATTTGAAATCCCTCCTGCTACCCTTTGTTTTTTGCCATGATAAATGTGAAAATTGTTCTGCGCTCCTTTGCATCTGTCACGGTCAAGTGGAGCGGCCAATAGCAGCGCAGTACCTCGGGCTCGCCTGTCACTCCCTTAATGCACTTGCGTCATTCGGGCCTGTTTTGTCGTCGTCCCCCCCTCAGGTGGGCCGAGGGAAAGGTTGGAAAGTTGTCCGGCTACCGTGTCTCGTTGATAGGTGTGGGTCAGGCGCGTTAGTATGCACGGTAAATGTTTCCCGTCTTCTCTGGTGGGGTATGGGGGCAGCAAGCAAAAAAATAAATAAATAAAAAAATAAAAATTCAGCTTTAAAATTTCCATGAACGACGCACAGCTTGATCGAAGAGGCTTCTCAGTAGGAAGCGCCAGGAGAACGATGGGTTGCTATGGTGACACTCCTCATTTGCATGCCACCGTGCACCTTGACAACCTCGCCGTTCGCAGATGCTCTCCGCGCGCGAGAGAGAGATCTCTCATCAGTTCTATTTACTTCAGCAAAGGAAATAAAGGTCCATATTTTTTATAGCTGTGGTATACAAATGATGTGAAGTATATATATTTTTTTAAATGTTTTATGCGTTAAATACTGGAAATGAATAGTCGCGGTGTAACGAGAAACCCCTGAATAAGTGTAACGGGAAGAGTCAACTTATGTGAAGGTGACCGAGTTGTATTGGTAGGCCGCGCTTGATTCTTCCTCCAGAGAAATGGTGGGTTTTTTTTCTCCCAGTTCTCGGCCCAGGTTTTTATTCTGGTTTTCTTTTACTTGTATTTTTCATGTTGCCCCCCCCCCCCCCCTCATATCCCGGTTTTCTGCCCTCCTGCCCCGAGGGTGTTGGAGTCTGGTGTCTTCCTCTTTTGTAAATGTAAACCAATCAATTATCTGTAACGAAATAAAACTTTAAAGGAAACTTAACAAATCAAATTAAAATTTGGTAGTCCGGGGTGACGATGCACTCCAGCCCCCCGCGGCGCCCACCGGTCGCGGAAAAACTCAAGCGTGCCGGCGGACACCGCGTGCTCCATCTCCAGGGCCACCCGGGCGCGAACATGGCCGCGGAAGAGAGGCAGGCAATCGGGCCGAACGACCCCCTCGACCGCCCGCTGCCTGGACCAATTAATGGCTTTCTTAGCCAGGCCCAGGAGCAGTCCCACGAGGAGGTCCTCCGACCTGCCCGCTCCCCTCCGCACCGAGTCTGGTGTCTTGCCTGAGCCCAGATGGAGACTGTCGCAGGATATTTGACCGTGCGGTGCTTCACAGCTGATCCTGATAATCCGTACACGCGCACCTTCCAGCCGGGATCACCAATCGGGAGTAGGAGCGCTGGTTGATTTTGTTCCTCTCCCGAACCCGAGGGACCATTAAGCCACTTACTGCACCATTATTACTCCTCCTCTTCCTGAATTTTAGTGATCCTCCTTAAGCAAGCTGGAAGATATTGACAATCACATCTCCCTTTTTGGGAGGGATATATATTTATTTAACTACAGGGTGCTGCTGGAAGTGGCAATGCCTGATGTCTCACAGATTGAACCCTGATAATTGCTGGAAGCAAGTAATGACTTGGGGGAGATTGTTACGGGGTGTTACCAGGCAGGTTGGAGATGCGCATTTGCATAATGCATGCTCCTGTGTTGTTGATTAATCACATTACAGTTTCCTTTTTCCAATTTCTGCTCTTCTGATACCTCAGCCAACTGCTCATTCTCCATATGTGAACCTGCCGCATTGAACTAGGCTATTAAACTGTGGAGGGCACCACACCTGAGCTCAATCCTGGTCCATCCAATGTCAGTATTTGGCCGCTTCTGGCTGTAGTCATTGGACAGCTAAGCAGCAGTAGGACCTTGGCCAATCCACTTGCTTGCCAAACAGTGCTGAGGCCAATTGCAGCGGCTCAATTGCTGCTGCAGCTGGGATCGGCTGGCTCGACATAGATTGGGGATCAAACCTGGGACCAATGTTCCCTTTAATTTTTTGGGGGGAGACGCGGCCCGTTCAAATGTCCGCGCACGCGCAGTTATTTCTATTGAAAAGCCAGTGAGCCGGCCTGCGCGGGATCACGCAGCTTAATGGGAACATTGCCTGGGACCTTCTGGCCTACGTGGCTTAGCTCCAAACTCCACCCATGTGTACCTTAAATTTGCAATGGGGGTCGTGACTACGTCATTAGGATCACGACTTGCATGGGAAAGACTCCTACCGCTTGCTTCAGGAGGTGATTCGGTCTCCAGCGGTAACCCTGTGAAAGTCTCAGCGGCTGATCGTTGAGGTTAACGGGGTGGGGGTAAGGCCACCAACACCATATTTAGGCTCTTACCATCCCATTAACACCGACTTTCCCAAGTGAAAATTGGCCCTGTTGCCTATTAATGCGAGCGATAATCAGGCATCGCTCGCTCTGGATTTAATTGTTTTACTTTTGAACTGATGGTTTCTGTACGTATTTCCACGGTGTGGAACAATGAAGGTTTAGCGATTGATTGCTATGATTAGTCAACAACTCCATTATCATTGTATCATGCGACTACCAGGATGGTAGAAGCGAACTAGACGGACCTTGGTCTTAAGAGTCAGCTGTGGCTCAGTGGGTAGCGCCCTCGCCTCTGGGTCAGAAGGTTGTGGGTTCAAGTCCCAGTCCAGAGACTTGAGCACGAAAATCTAGGCTGACACTCCAGTGCAGTACTGAGGGAGTGCTGCACTGTCGGAGGTGCCGCCTTTTGGATGAGACGTTAAACCGAGGTCCCGTCTGCCCTCTCAGGTGGAAGTAAAAGATCCCATGGCACTATTTCGAAGGAGAGCAGGGGCGTTCTCCCCAGTGTTCTGGCCAATATTTATCCCTCAATCAACATCACTAAAAAAAAACAGATTATCTGGTCATTATCACATTGCTGTTTGCGGAAGCTTGCTGTGCGCAAATTGGCTGTAAAGTGCTTTGGGACGTCCTGTGGTCGTGAAAGGCGCTAAGTTTTCCTTTCTTTGAAAACTATATTGGTCTTTTGTTGCGGTTTGAAGGAGTTAATTTCCACTCTGAGTCAGGGAACACGTCATCCACCCAACATTCAAGTCTGATAAATTTAATGAGGTTACAGTTTCACCACAATAATGAAACTTCACAATAAATTAACAGTACGCTTGCGCTGTGCGCCTGACTAGAGCAGTTCAGAGTGTGAATCAACTAATTATACCATTAAATGTGACTGTAGATGAGCTTTTTAACTATTGTTCACCAATTTGCATTTAGTGGGAAAGAATCTCGGCAACAGCGGGTGATAGAACAGAGGCCGCTTCCTCCTGTCACCATCGATTACCGGCTAAGGCTTGTATGAAATCAGAGAAGAGCTTTTATTTTTCAAAATGAAGTCGAGCCCAAGGGTATAATGAAATATTTAACTTTGGCTCTCGGCCCAAAAAGTTAGTAAATTGTTGTGTGCGCACAAATAAAAGACTGATTGCAGAAAACTATGAGCAACTCGGCATGGGAGCATCAACTTTGTATTTGTTACATCGTCAGAACCCCTCAGTTGGGTCAGTGCCTTGTTAATCCCCTTGCAGTCCGAGATGCGCTGCTCCTCCAGAAGCTGCACGATAACGGTATCTCACCGAGAGACTCGGCATTGAAATACATGGAACGGCGTGAAGTTGCTGTACTTGCCTGATACATACGCACTAAACTTGCCAGAAAAAGTTAGTGCTTGTCCATTCCAGTGTAAATACCTGCTTAACGGCGTGATAAGTCTTAATTACTGCCAAACATCCTCTCTGGGACTGAAAATTAACTTTAACAAGTGTGGAGGCTCATTCCTTCAGATTTTAATAATAGTTGGAGATTTTAAAAAAATTAAAAATGTACATTTTTTTCAAGCTTTTTTTCTGTTTCTTTTATTTCTCTCTTCATCCCATCTTTCTTTCTGTTGCTTTATTTTGCTTTCTGTACCTGATTTGAAATTGAATTAAATATTCTAACTTCCACTTCCTGGTTCAAACTCTGCTCTGCTCATTAAAGATTCTTCAAGCTGATTGGTTAAGGAGCTACACAGTTGCTTGCTCTGTTCACACAGGTCCCAGATACCCTGTAGAGGGCGCTGTACTTTTTGGCTCTTTGGCTAACATAAACTTCCAGTGCAAAAGCCCATAGAAAGCACTACCTCTACTCGCAATCCCTCCACTGTCTCTAATTCGTCAGCCTGCTTGTCCGACATGCAGTTCTGGATGAGCAGAAATTTTCTCCATTTAAATGTTGGGAAGACCGAAGCCATTGTTTTCGGTCCCCGCCACAAACTCCGTTTCCTAGCCACTGACTCCATCCCTCTCCCTAACATCTGTCTGAGGCTGAACCACACTGTTCGCAACCTTGGTGTCATATTTAACCCTGAAATGAGCTTCCGATCACATATCCGCAGCATAACAAAGACCGCCTATTTTCACCTCCGTAACATCGCCCATCTCCGTCCTTGCCTCAGCTCATCCACTGCTGAAACCCTCATCCATGCCTTTGTTACCTCTAGACTTGACTATTCCAACGCACTCCTGGCTGGCCTCCTATATTTTACACTACGTAAACTTGAGGTCATTCAAACCTCGGCTGCCCGTGTCCTAACTCGCACTAAGTCCCGTTCGCCCACCACCCCTGTGCTCACTGACCTACATTGGCTCCCGGTTAAGCAGCGCCTCGATTTCAAAATTCTCATCCTTGTTTTCAAATCCCTCCATGGCCTCACCCCTCCCTATCTCTGTAATCTCCTCCAGCCCCACAACCCCCAAGATATCTGCGCTCCTCTAATTCTGCCCTCCTGAGCATCGCTGATTATAATTGCTCAACCATCGGTGGCCGTGCCTTCTGTTGTCTAGGCCCTAAGCTCTGGAATTCCCTGCCTAAACCTCTCCACCTCGCTACCTCTCTTTCCTCCTTTAAGACGCTCCTTAAAACCTACCTCTTTGACCCAGCTTTTGGTTACCTGCCCTAATTTCTCCTTAGGTGGCTCGGTGTCAAATTTTTTGTCTTATAATACTCCTGTGCAGCGCCTTGGGACGTTTTGCTACATTAAAGGCGCTATATAAATACAAGTTGTTTTGTTGTTGTTTGTGCAAGTGTAACGAATAGCTGGTGTTGTTTGTTCACCACTGACCGCAAAAATACGGCCTATTGGAACTGGTCCGCTTTATATTCACTTGGCTATCTGCTTTTACTCCATTCTCTTGGCTAAAGTTCAATCTAAGTGTGAGAGTTCACAGTACGAAAACTGGCATCAATTAGCATGCAAAACACAATCTCACTCGAGATGATGAAGTTTGCTAAGGGACGGAGGTAAATTCAAACTACTGTGATAGGCGATACTGTTCTAAGGATAAGGGGTAAGCCATTTAGGACAGAAATGAGGAAGAATTTCTTCACCCAGAGAGTGGTGAACCTGTGGAATTCTCTACCACAGAAGGTAGTTGAGGCCAAGTCATTAAATATATTCAAGAATGAGTTAGATATATTTCTTAAAGCTAAAGGTATCAAGGGATATGGGGAGAAGGCAGGTACAGGGTACTGAGTTTGGATGATCAGCCATGATCTCATCGAATGGCGGAGCAGGCTCGAGGGGCCGAATGGCCTACTCCTACTCCTATCTTCTATGTTTCTATGTTCTGAGTTTTGTGGGGGTAAAGGCAGATTCTTGGGGCGATGTAGAGGGAACTTCACTGTGTATTTAACTTCTGCCGAACTTAACCTGGGAGAGTTTGATGCTGACATGGGCTTCCAGTAAGTAGAATAATGTTCCATTACCCAGTGCTGACACCCTCACCGCGAGCATGGCAGTTTACCAAATGGTTAAGATTGTAGGAGCCGGGCGGGTTTCCTTTATTTCGCTGTTTTCCAAAATTAAGGAATTATCAGGACCAGAGTGATGATCTGGACTAGTTTTGATCGCCATCGGGGGGGGGGGGTCAAAGAGGAATTTCCCAGATTGTTTTTCTCCCTCCAAATTGGCCTGGGTTTTTATCTTTTTTTTTGCATCCCCCAGGAGATCACATGGTTTTGGCGAGGGTGGAGAGTGTAGATATTGTGATCCACAAGGTGTCTAATTGTGTGGGACCGGCTGGATGGACCAAAGGGTCTTTTCCTGTCGGCCATTGTTTGTAAAATCGGAATAGAATCTGCGTGTTTAGACCTATTGCTGTACTAAAATAAAATGGTGGAAATGCACGACCGAAATATAGGTTAACATTTAGGATGTCAATTCTGATAAAGGGTCCTACTTGGTAGCGCTTTCCTTCTGAGTCAGTAGGTTGTGGGCTGAAGCCCCACTCCAGGAGTTGAGCATGTAATCCAGGCTGACATTTCAGTGCTGAACTGAAGGAGTGCTGCCATTCAGAGGAGACACTAAACCAAGGCACTGTCACTAAATGTAAGAAAAAAATCCAATGTCACCGTCCAGAGAAGAGCACTGATCTCCCCAGTATCCTGGCCCACATTCCTCCCCCAAACCCCCCCCAATGAAACAGTATTTGCTGCTTGTGGGATCTTGCTGTGTGAAAACTGTTGCCTGCAAAAACAACAGTGACCACGCTTCCAAAGGAATTCAGTGGAGGTGAAGCACTTTGGGATGTCCAGAGGTAGTACAAGCTGCTACATAAATGATTCTTTGTTTACCTAAAGAGCGAGGAGAAAAAATTTGGTTGGTTAGCGGCTCCCGTTAGCGCCCCCTGGAGGTGCTAACGGGGCGCTAGGAACTTAGCACCCGAGCGTGGCGATTTTAGCGCTGCTCGCGAAATTGACCAGTCGTTTTGCAGCGGCGCTAAACACTACCGCCACGATCTCCTGCGCCCGCAGATCGTGACGTCAGTCGAGCGTACAACACCCCGGTAGTGCCCCGGACCGATTTTGAGTCACGCCCCCTGCCTTAGCGCCTGCCGCTAGGAACGACAGGTAGAGGGGAACGTTTTCAAGTCGGGAAGGGGCTGGGGGAGCGCTATTTAAAGGCGGGCACTTCCTGCCTTTTCTTGTCGGCAAAAGTTTTGGTACATGCAGGTTGAGAGGGAGAGAGACGTCTGGAGAGATTTAACACTTTCCTAAGGAGCTTTGGCCCTCAGCACCACTTTTGAGGTTCCTAAGCGCCGAGCTCTTTCCCTGGGCCTATCCATTAGTGCTTCCAACACAATTTCTTTCGAGGTCTCTCCAGGCCGAGATTCAAGGCTGCAATGAGTAGGGAGTGGCTGGCCAGCAAGATGGTCCCTCCCATTTAAGAACTGGACGGCGGCAGTCTGTCTGGCTTCCATGGTAACGGACATCTCAGCTTCGGTAGCGTTCTGAGGTAGCGCCTCGCTCCCCGACGTTAGCGCCTTAAGAGAGGTGTGTACTGCCTGATTTAGCGCTCAAATCACCTCCAGGGGCGATAGAGGCGAATTTTGCAGTCGGAGGCGATAGTTAGCGCCGGGTGCTAAACTTTGTGCCCGGCCGATATTAGCGCCCCAAAATGGGCGATACCAAATTTTTCCCCCCTAATCTTTTCCTCTTCCAGGTGCATTTTCCAGTGTCTTGCGTTTTCATCTCAGATTTCCAGGAATCGTGTTTTTTCTTTTATCTTTGCTGTTCTTTTGTTTTTTATTCTCCATTCGTTAAGGGGAATCGCTTTAAATAGATCCTAATCATGAGGCACCATTTTAATTTTTCTTTCCAAAATATACTGTAAGATGAAGGACGGCATCGCATTGCTCCAGTGGCAGCATGGGAAATGGTCATTTTTTTTTTTGTTCTCATCTGTTTTCTTTAACATTCTGATTGCAATACTTTACGCGTTATTGGATTTGCCAGACATTGTCTTCAGCATAATCTCTTCGAGTGGCACAGAAGCAAAGCTGAAGAGCTGAATTCCTGGAGTGGGAGGCCTCTCAATCCTCCAGAGGTGCTGAGCCGCAGGATTTCAAATGAAGAACTATCGCTGCTGCTGAAATTGAGTTTTTCGTGGCATAATTATGCGATCAGAAAGAAATGTGACAAGGTGACTTTGTGCCACGGTTCTCCGAGGTACTTTCGATTGCGGTCGATTGCTTTCCAGCATCACACTTGTTTTAATAAAAATGCGATTTGAACTCTCCTGTAGGCATAAACCTTTTTGTCTAATGAAAGCACCGAGCTAAAATTCTGACTTAACCTTTTCAGTTCATCTTGCACAATTAATACAGATGGAGCAACTCACATTGCGGTGTTTGGGGGCGGCGGGGTTGGGGGGGGGGGTGGTGACAGACCCGACCCTCAGAAGCGTCGGCAAAATTTATGTTGTTCAGTCACACTTTGCTAAAAAAAAAAAAGTGATGCAAAAATTCATTTCAAAACGGTAAATGGAAGGAAATTCAGACGGGTGTAGTGCAGTTTCTTTTTCCGATGTTCTGCCTCCTTTTCCTGATGACGTTGCCTCTTGCTGGTGTGCAGTTCTACACGTGGCAGCTATCATTTGGTACCTCACCCACTTGGGTTTTTGTCGGACATTAACATATATCCTATATAAAGAAATTAGTATTAGTAAAAAAAAAAAAGTACTGGAGAAATGAATGGGACTGAAAGCTGATAAATCCCCTGGACCTGATGGCCTACATCCTAGGGTTTTGAAAGAGGTGGCTATAGAGATCGTGGATGCATTGGTTGGCATTATCCAAACTTCCATAGATTCTGGAATGGTTCCTGCGGATCAGAAGGTAGCAAATGTAACCCCACTATTTAAGAAAGGAGGGAGAGAGAAAACGGGGAACTACAGACCAGTTAGCCTGACATCAGTAGTAGGGAAAATGCTCAAATCTATTATTAAGGACGTGGTAACAGGGCACTTAGAAAATAATAATAGGATTGGGCAGAGTCAACACGGATTTATGAAAGGGAAATCATGTTTGATGAATCTGGTAGAGTTTTTGAGATTGTAACTAGCAGAATAGATAAGGGGGAACCAGTTGATGTGGTGTATTTGGATTTTCAGAAGACATTCGATAAGGTGCCACACAAGAGGTTATTGAACAAGATCGGGGGTAATATACTAGAATGGATTGAGGATTGGTTAATGGACAGAAAACAGAGAGTAGGAATAAACGGGTCATTTTCGGGTTGGCAGGCTGTAACTAGTGTGGTACCACAAGGATTAGTGCTTGGGCCTCAGCTATTCACAATCTACATCAATGATTTGGTAGAGGGGACCAAATGTACTATATCTAAGTTTGCTGATGATACAAAGCTGGGTGGGAATGTAAGTTGTGAGGAGGATGCAAGGAGGATTCAAGGGGATATAGACAGGCTAAGTGAGTGGGCAGGAACATGGCAAATGGAATATAATGTGGAGAAATGTGAAGTTAACCACTTTGGTAGGAAAAATAGAAAAGCAGAGTATTTTTTAAATGGTGAGAGATTGGGAAATGTTGGTGTTCAGAGGGACCTGGGTGTCCTTGTACACAAATCACTGAAAGTTAACATGCAGGTACAGCAAGCAATTAGAAAAGCAAATGGTATGTTGGCCTTTATTACAAGTGGATTTGAGTATAAGAGTAAAGACGTCTTACTGCAATTATATAGGGCCCTGGTGAGATCACACCTGGAATATTGTATATAGATTTGGTCTCCTTACCTAAGGAAGGATATACTTGCCATAGAGGGAGTGCAACGAAGGTTCACCAGACTGGTTCCTGGGATGGGGGGATTGTCCTATGAGGAGAGATTGAGTAGACTAGGCCTATATTCTCTAGAGTTTAGAAGAATGAGAGGTGATCTCATTGAAACATACAAAATCCTTACAGAGCTTGACAGGGTAGATGCAGGGAGGATGTTTCCCCTGGCTGGGGAGTTTAGAACCAGGGGTCACAGTCTCAGAATAAGGGGTCGGCCATTTAGGACTGAGATGAGGAGAAATTTCTTCACTCAGAGGGTGGTGAATCTTTGGAATTCTCTACCACAGAGGAGGCTCAGTTGTTGAGTATATTCAAGACAGAGATTGATAGATTTTTGAATATTAAGAGAATCAAGGAATTGGGGATAGTGCAGGAAAGTGTAGAAGTGGTAGAAGATCAGCCATGATCTTATTGAATGGCGGAGCAGGCTCGAAGGGCCAAATGGTCTACTCCTGCTCCTATTTCTTATGTTCTTATGTATCCCTATTGCTTTTATGTGGAGGTATTATAGGATATTGCCATACATCCTTTACCTCTAATACAAGTTTGCTTAGGAAACACTAAATATATGGTTAATACTCTTTATTAAATCAAGTCAATTAAATAATAAAACACAACCCCTTACATGAGATAAGGTACCGATTATAACTCACATACCAAGGACTCCTCAGGAGGTCGCAAGTGTGTTGTCTTGACTGCTTGCGCTAGCCTCTGCAAGACGAGGTCAAAAGTCCTCCAAGGAACTCCAGTGTGTTGTATCTTTTATAGGTTTAATTACATAGGAATAATGTGGGAACAATATCATTACGCTCTGTGTTCATGCTGTTGAAAAGTAAGCTTGTTTAGTGGTAAAGTTAGCTTCTATCATTTGTTACGCATGCACTGTCTGATAGGGTGGTGGATACAGATTCAATAGTAGCCTTCAAAAGGGATATGGATAAATAATCAAAGGAGAAAAAATTGCAGGGATATGGGGAATGAGCGGGGGCAGTGAGACTAACTGGATTGCTCTGCGAAAGAGCCGGCGCAGACTCGATGGGCCAAATGACCTCCTTTTGTGCTGTACTATTCTAGGATTCTATGAAAAATCAGCAATGTTCCCACTTCAAAGAAGACTTACTCTGCAATGGATATACAAAGGCCAGCTTGGAGTATAGGTGACATTACCTCATTAACCGTCCACAAGAAGAGATAAGAAATATAGCCAGATAGCTAGGAGACTGTAGGGAGTAGCTTGGTATGAATAGGCTTGTGTTGTGGATGTACTGTGAAGAGATAAGACTTTGAATGCTACAGTGAACTAATGAGCACTCGTGCGTGGAATGTCCAAGTACAATAAACAACCTAAGGCATTAATCATAGAATCATAGAATAGTACAGCACAGAAAGAGGCCGTTCAGCCCATCGAGTCTGCGCCGGCTCTTTCGCAGAGCAATCCAGTTAGTCACACTGCCCCCGCTCTTTCTCCATATCTCTGCAATTTTTGCTCCTTCAAGTATTTATCCAATTCCCCTTTGAAGGCTACTATTGAATCTGTATCCACCACCCTATCAGGCAGTGCATTCCAAATCCTAACCACTTGTTGCGTACAAAGGTTTTTCCTCATATCGCCTCTGGTTCTTTTGCCAATCACCTTAAATCTGTGCCCTCTGGTTATAGACCCTTCAGCCGTTGGAAACAGTTTCTTTTTATTTACCCTCTCTAAACCGTTCATGGTTTTAAACACCTCTGTCAAATCTCCTCTTAGCCTTCTCTGCTATAAAGAGAACAACCCCAGCTTTTCCAGTCTATCCAAGTAACTGTAGTCCCTCATCCCAGCAACCAATCTAGTAAATCTCTTCTGTACCTTCTCCAAAGCCTTCACATCCTTCCTAAAGTGTGGTGCCCAGAATTGGATACAATACTGCAACTGGGGCCGAACTAGTGTTTTATATAGGTTTAGCATGACTTCCTGGCTTTTGTACTCTCTTCCTCTATTTATAAAGCCCAGGATCCCATGTGCTCTATTAACTGCTTTGTTAACCTGTCCTGCCACCTTCAGTGATTTGTGCACAAACACCTCCAGGTCTCTCTCTTCTTGCACCTCCTTTAAAATTGTACCATTTCGCTTGTACTGTCTCTCCTCATTCTTCCTACCACTTTTTACTATACTTCCAAGTTTTGTGTCATCTGCAAATTTCAAAATTGTGCCCTGTCCTCCCAAGTCCAAGTCATTAATGTCTATCAGAAACAGCAGTGGTCCTAGTACTGAACCCTGGGGAATGCCACTGTATACCTCCCTCCAGTCTGAAAAACAGCCATTAACCATAACTCTGTTTTCTATCCATTTTGTATCCATGCTGTTACTGCCCCTTTTATCCCATGGGCTTCAATTTTGCTAACAAGCCTAATATGTGGTACATTATCAAACACCTTTTGAAAGTCCATGTACACAACATCAACATCATCTCTGTTACCTCATCAAAGAACTCCATCAAGTTAGTCCAACATGATTTGCCCCTAACAAATCCGTGCTGGCTTTCATAGAATCATAGAAGAATCATAGAATCATAGAAATTCACAGCACGGAAGGAGGCCATTTCGGCCCATCATGTCCGCGCCAGCCGACAAAGAGCTATCCCACCTAATCCCACTTTCCAGCTCTTGGTCCGTAGCCCTGTAGGTTACGGCACTTCAAGTGCACATCCAAGCACTTTTTAAATGTGGTGAGGGTTTCTGCCTCTACCACCCTTTCAGGCAGTGAGTTCCAGACCCCCACCACCCTCTGGGTGAAGAAATTTCTCCTCAAATCCCCTCTAAACCTCCTACCAATTACTTTAAATCTATGCCCCTTGGTTGTTGACCCCTCTGCTAAGGGAAATAGGTCCTTCCTAGCCACTCTATCTAGGCTCCTCATAATTTTATACACCTCAATAAGGTCTTCCCTCAGCCTCCTCTGTTCCAAAGAAAACAAACCCAGTCCAGGCAACATCCTCGTAAATCTCCTCTGTACCCTCTCTAGTGCAATCACATCTTTCCTGTAATGTGGTGACCAGAACTGCACATAGTACTCTAGCTGTGGCCTAACCAGTGTTTTATACTTTCCTTTATTAGTCCATGCTTGTTCAAGTGAATGTTAATTTTCTCCCAGATTATTGTTTCTAAAAGCTTCCCCACCACTGACGTTAAACTGACTGGCCAGTAATTGCCAGGTTTATCCTTCTCCCCTTTTTTGAACAAGGGTGTAACATTTGCAATTCTCCAGTCCTCTGGCACTACCCCTGTATCTAAGGAGGATTGGAAGATTGTGGCCAGCACCTCTGCAATTTCTACCCTTACTTCCCTCAGCAACTGATGATACATCTCATCTGGACCGGATGACTTATCCACTTTAATTACCACCAGCCTGTCTAGTACCTCCTATTTATCTATTTTTATCTCATCCAGTATCCCGACAACCTCCTCGTTTACCATAGCTTTGGCAAAGTCCTCTTCCTTGGTAAACACCCATGCAAAGTGCTCATCGTCCATGCCTTCTGCCTCCACCAATAGATCTCCATTTTGGTCCCTAATTGACCCCACCGCTTCTCTGACAACCCTTTTACTGTTAATGTGCCTATAGAAGACCTTTGGATTCCCTTTTATGTTAGCCGCCAATCTATTCTCGTACTGTCTCTTTGCCCCCCTTATTTCGTTTTTCACTTCTCCTCTGTACATTTTATATTCAGCCTGATTCTCCCTTGTATTATCAAGCTGACATCTGTAATAAACCCCCTTTTTCTGCTTCATTTGCTCACATAAACTATCGGGCCAGCTAGTGCCATATCTAGTGAAATGCAGCGGCCACCTTCATTTAAACACCTGCTTTTTGAGTTGTTTGGAGGGAGGAGAACTCAAAAGGCTTCATAACATTCCACATCTGTAATAGTTGCAACTCCAAGATGCTAAGGGCCAAAAATTTGGCCCTTCCCGGGTGAGTACGCACTGTGTACTCACCCGTAAGGCATCCTGAAGTGTCGGTTTCCTGCATGCACTGCGCATGCGCAGGAAACCAGAACTTCCGGTCTGGTGAAGGGGGCGGTTCATAGGTGCGTGCGCGGTAGAGGCTGCGCGCACGCAGCAAACTTAGTTTTTTTTCAGGTTTCTACGGGAGGGTAAATATTGAAGAACCTACGCTTTTAAAAAGGAGGCGCAGGACCCGTTTTCAACAAGGTTAATTAATTATAATTTTAAAATTTTTTCAACAGGTTTATCTTTTTTAGATACTTTAAAGAAAGGTAAGTTTATTTTTAGCACTGTTAAAAAGTTTTTTAATTTTTTCAAAAATTTAAATTTTTGTTTAAAGTAGTTAATTTATTTAACTTATAGTTATTTTATAAATGTGATGGTTTTAAAAAAAATTATTTTAAGTTTAGCTGTTCTTTTGGGCCGATTTCAGTTCATAGATTTGACAGGTCTTCCTGTCAAATCTATGAATGAAAGATGGTCTGCTGCCATTGGCTCTCCATGGCCCACGTGATCCCAGGGGACGCATCGCACTAACTGCGCCCCTGGGACACGCAAGCACTGCGCGCCGGCACTTGGAGCAGGCCCAGGAGCTGAAGTTCCCGTGGGCCCAGAGGTCAACGGCAGGCGCGGTAGGTAAGTGCGCGCGCGATCCTTACCCCCGTGGCAAACCGGAGAGGTGAATTTCAGGGCCTAAATGTTTTTTGTTTTTTTTAATGCTGCAAATACAGATTACGCCAATCACAAGACGGGTTAATATTTTGGGTGTGAGCATATAATGAAATAGGTCGTCCTGCTGTGCATTTCTAGCATTTTCTATCTTATTTCCCAGTATCCATATATTTAACATCTCGAATGTAATGTTGTTTTTCTTACAGTCATGCTGTTTTGAAATTAAATATTCTTAGCAAAAGATTACCCAAAGTAATATTCCTCCAAATCTATCCAACAAGAGCAGTGTTCAGCCTCTGTTTCTACTTTTCTCTCCTCCTCGCCCCTGTCATGCTGTAACCCCAGACTGTACCATTAGCCAGTAGGTAGGAGGCGTATTTTCCCTCAGGCTGAGGGGGTCAAAAGGTACAGAAGCAAAATACTGCGGATGCTGGAAATCTGAAATAAAAACAGAAAATACTGGAAATACTCAGCAGGTCCGGCAGCATCTGCGGAGAGAGAAACAGAGTTAACGTTTCAGGTCGATGACCCTTCGTCAGATCTGGAAAAAGCTGGAGATGGAACAGGTTTTTAAGCAAGTGCAGGGGCGGGGAAAGGGGGGGAGGGGAGGAAAGAACAAAAGGGAAGGTCTGTGATAGGATGGAAGGCAGGAGAGATTAAGAGACAAAAGGGATGATGGTGCAAGGCAAAAGGAGATTGTAATGGGACAAGTTAAGAAACAAAAGATGGCTCTAGATGAAGTGTAAATGGCACTGGCAGAATGAAAGGCAGCTGCCATGTGGGAGAGAGAATTTTTTTTTTCAAAAGGTAGCCCGTCAGATACTCTTGTAAGTCATCCAGATGCCAGTAAGCATAGCTCTAGTGGGGTAGATCTGACCATCGGTCATTCCTGGGTCTTGACCATGTGAGCACTCGGGCACGATATTGAGTGCCGTCCATTGTTCGCTCTACGTGCACTCCAAAAAATAACCTAAGCTAACTTTTGAATTGAGGACCGTTTTGTGTAATTGACATCGCTCTGGAAAATTTGACCTTTCTATTAGCTTACACTGTATAAAATGTTCCTGGTGCAACACAGCTCTGTGCTTAAGTTTGAACTGCTATTTAATTCCTTTGTGTACTTACTGGGAAGGTATGCTGTTAGTGTAAAATATTAACTCTATCTTGTGGTTTACAAACAGCTCGAATTTAACCGAGTTCAATAGTCAGAATAGAGTCCTGGCAAAAGACATTTATTAAACGGAAATGGAGCATTGATTAATTTAAGATAGTGATTTTTTTATATATATACAATGGAGAGCTAGATATATAGTATAAGAAATAGGAGCAGGCCTCTCGGGCCTGCTCCGCCATTCAGTAAGATCATGACTGATCTTCGACCTCAACTTCACTTTCGCGCCCAATCCCCATATCCCTTGTTTCAATGAGATCACCTCTCATTCTTCTAAACTCCAGAGAGTATAGGCCCATTCTACTCACTCTCTCCTCATAGGACAACCCTCTCATCCAAGGAATCAATCTAGTGAACCTTCGTTGCCCCGCCTCTAAGACAAGTATGTCCTTCCTTAGGTACGGAGACCAAAACTGTACGCATTATTCCAAGTGTGGTCTCACCAAAGCCCTGTACAATTGCAGCAAGACTTCCTTACTCTTGTACTCCTTGCAATAAAGGCCAAAATACCATTTGCCTTCCTAATTGCTTGCTGTACCTGCATGTTAACTTTGTGTTTCCTGTACGAGGACACCCAAATCCCTCTGAACACCAACATTTAATAGTTTCTCACCATTTAAAAAATGTTCTGATTTTCCATTCTTCCTACCAAAGTGAATAACCTCACATTTCCCCACATTATACTCCATTTGCCACCTTCTTGCCCACTCACTTAACCTGTCTATATATCCCTTTGCAGATTTTTTGTGTACATGTAAAATATTGGGCCTCGTGTAACATATCTTGCAGTCGTCAATATTTCATAACTGGCTCCTGATAGCTGCCATCAAATACCATGTAGTTGGTCTGTTTACAGATTCACCATCAGGAGTTTTCTTTTTCTTTTTAAAATGTCACCATTAAGTTTTCTGTTAAGAAACACAGCAAAACATTTACAACATGATTTAGTTTCTTTCAATTTATACTGTTTATGATTGGCCTGCAAACAGAGCAGACACTCCGCAATCACTGTTTTAGTTACAGTAACAGTTGTTAAGCCAGAAAAATCCTTTTTGATAGAATTTTAACTCCATCTGCCACCTTCTCATCATAACATTCCCCATCCGTCCCTTCTCTCTCCAGAAACACATCTAGTTGCCCTTGAACTAATTTATGCTTCTTTAAGTGAAAATAGGCTTCCACCTGATTTCTTACTCTCGTCTTTCTCATTTTTAGCTCGCAACCCCTTGTTTTTTTGAATTTTTGACCATAGTGAACAATTTGCTTCGATCACCATTTTAAAAAAAGACTTGCATTTATATAGCGCCTTTTACGACCACCGGATGTCCCAAAGCGCTTTACAGCCAATGAAATACTTTTTTGAAGTGTAGTCACTGTTGTAATGTACGAAACGCGGCAGCCAATTTGCGCACAGCAAGCGCCCACAAACAGCAATGTGATAATGACCAGATTGTCTGTTTTAGTTATGTTGATTGAGGGATAAATATTGGCCCAGGACACCGAGGATAACTCCCCTGCTCTTCTTCGAAATAGTGCCGTGGGATCTTTTACATCCATCTGAGAGAGCAGACGGGGCCTCGGTTTAACGTCTCATCCGAAAAGACTCCCTCATAATCTTGAAAATTTCAATTGGGTCACATTGAAGTCTCCTCTTTTCCAAAGAAAACACACCCAACTTCCTTAAACCTTCCTCATAAGTTAAGTTCCGGATATCCGGAATCAGCTTGGTTACTTACCTTTGTACCTTTCCAAGGAAATTATATCTTGTCTGTGATTAGGTGACCAGAACAGCACACGGGGAACATGGTTAAGAGGTTTTCCTGTCTGAGGGCAGTGGAGGCGTCATTCACTTTAATTAAGACAGCAGTTTGCTTCAATGCTCGAAAGTTGTCGTGCAAATTCTTGGCATCGGTACAAAGTGAAATGCTTTATACTGATGCTGGAATTGGAATGTAACTTGTATCGATCAGAAGTGTTCTTGGGAGGCCCCCTTCGACAACCAGTTTATTCAACAGTAGGAGACTGTAAAAAAATTAAACAAATTGGCTAAAAAGAGATTAAAAACATCCCCTAAGTGATGCTTTCCTTGTTAAAATTTCAACCTACAGTGCTCTCTCACTTGAGTAACTTGGCCATTTCTTCATTTAAAAATAAACTTATTTTGCTATTTTTCTCCCCTCCCCTCCTCTCCTCTCCTAAATCATAGAATAGTACTGCACAGAAGGAGGCCAATCAGCCCATCAAGTCTGCGCCGGCTCTTTCGAAGAGCAATTCAGTTAGTCACACTGCCCCCGCTCTTTCCCCATATCCCTGCAACTCCCTAAAATTGTTGCTTCACTGCTGGTAAGCGTTTACAGAGGAGCCAAGTGCCATTTCCGACTCTGCCCAGGTGCCTTTATTCATCTGAGTCTCGACTCTCATTTGACTGCGGGTAGGCATCGCAACCTAGCCCACTCCTCCTTAGCTCATCACGTGCACCCTGTTGACTGAGTCACTGGATAGCAATCCAGAGTGGCTTACATAAGAAATAGGAGCAGGAGTCGGCCATACAGCCCCTCGAGCCTGCTCCGCCATTCAATAAGATCATGGCTGATCTTCGACCTCAACTCCACTTTCCCACCCAATCTCCATATCCCTTGATTCCCCAAGAGTCCAAAAATCTATCGATATCAGCCTTGAATATACTCATGATTCAGCATCCACAGCCCTTTAGGGTAGAGAATTCCAAAGATTCACAACCCTCTGAGTGAAGAAATTCCTCCTCATCTGAGTCTTAAATGGCCGACCCCTTATCCTGAGACTATGACCCCTAGTTCTGGACTCTCCAGCCAGGGGAAACAACCTCTCAACATCTACCCTGTCAATCCCCCTCAGAATCTTATGTTTCAATGAGATCATCTCTCATTCTTTTAAACTCCAGCGAGTATAGGCCCAGTCTACTCAATCCTTCCTCATAGGAAAACCATCTTGCCTTGGCCGATTGTCCACCTCCCTAATGTAGGGGCACTGAGGCCAATTGTAGAACGTCTTCCCATGCCTGGTTGAGATGAAATTGAGAGGTCGCACAACACCAGGTTATAGTCCAACAGTTTTATTTGAAATCACAAGCTTTCAAATAAAACTGTTGGACTATAACCTGGTGTTGTGCGACCTCTCAATTTTGTCCACCCCAGTCCAACACCGGCATCTCCGCATCATGGTTGAGATGAACCACCTCAGCTCAGACTAGAGATCAAACCAGGGTGCTTTCTGTTCTGTATGAACACAGCTGCTTACTGGACTGTTTAATAAAACATTAGCACCCTGCTATGAAAAAGAACAACTGCAAGGCTATAGAATAGATCCTTGTGTTTGTTTTTGAAAATAAAATTGGCTGAGGAGGTCAAGGCCTTGGAGAGTGTGCAGAGGAGATTTATTAGAATGGTCCCAGGAATGAGGGACTTCAGTTATGTGGAGAGATTGGAGAAGCTGGGATTGTTCAACAAGGTGGCATAGTGGTTAGCACTGTTGCCTCACAGCGCCAGGGACCCGAGTTTGAATCCGGCCTCGGGTGACTGTCTGTGTGGAGTTTGCACATTCTCCCCGTGTCTGCGTGGGTTTCCTCCGGGTGCTCCGGTTTTCTCCCACAGTCCAAAGATGTGCGGGTTAGGTTGATTTGGCTATGATAAATTGACCCTTAGTGTTAGGGGGGATTAAATACATGGGGTTACGGGGATAGGGTGGGATAATGTGTCGGTGCAGGCTCGATGGGCCGAAATGGCCTCTATCTGCACTGTGGGGATTCTGTGGATTCTGTGATTCTGTTCTCCTTAGAGCAGCGAAGGTTATGGGGAGACCTAATTGTGGTATTCAAAATTATGAGAGGTTTTGATAGAGCAAGTAGGGAGAAACTGTTTCCTCTGGCAAGTAGGTTGTTAACCAGAGGTCATAAATTTAAAATAATTGGCAAAAGAACTAGAGGGGAAATGAGAAATTCCTTCACCCAGAGAGTTGTTATGATCTGGAACGCACTGCCTGAAAGGGTGGTGGAACCAGAGGAGCTTTCAAAAGGCAATTGGATGTGTACTTTGAAGAGGACTAATTTGCAGAGTTATGGGGAAAAAGCTGGGATGTGGGATTAAATTGGACAGCTCTCAAAGAAGCGACAAATGCACAACGTGCCGAGTGGCCCCCTTCTATGCTGTAAGATTCTATGGGGGGAGAAATTCAGTATTGCCCCATTTGGGGCGCAATTATCGGCCGGGCGCTAAGTTTAGCGCCTGGCACTAATTATCGCCTCCGACTGCAAACTTGGCTTCTATCGCCCCTGGAGGAGATTGGAGCGCTAAATCAGGCACTACACACCTCTCTTAAGGCGCTAACGCCGAGGAGCGAGGCGCTACCTCAGAGCGCTGGCAAAACTCATGTAATGTCAGTTAGCAATGGAACACAGACACACTGACACCGGCCAATTCTTAAAGGAGAGGGTCGATCTTGCTCTCCAGCCACACCCTGCTCATTACAGCCTTGAATCTTGGCCTGGAGAAACCTGTACATCAGTTGTGCTGGAAAGAACAATAGAGAGACCCAGGGAAAGAGCTCAGAGTGCAGCCCCCATAGTCTCTTCTAAATCAATACAAAGAAGGTCAAATCAAAATGAACCTGCAAAGTGCTGCTCAGTACCCAAAACTCCTTCATACAGCATTGAATTTCTCCAGAAGTCTCTCTCTCTCACTCTCTCTCAGAATGCGTGGTGCAGAAATGTCGCCGACAAAAAAAGGCAGGAAGCGGCCGCCTTTAAATAGCGCTCCCCCCAGCCCCTTTCCCGACTGCAAAACGTTCCCCTCTACCTGTCATTGCTAGTGGCAGGCGGAAAGGCAGGGGGCACCACTCAATATCCGGTCCGGGGCACGTCACGACCTGCGGGCGCAGGAGATCGTGGCGGTAGTGTTTAGTGCCGCCGCAAAATGTCTGGTCAATTTCACGAGCGGCGCAAACATCACTGCGTCCGGGCGCTAGTTGCTTTGCGCCCCGTTAACGCCCTCTTAGGGCACTAACAGGAGGCACTAATCAACCGAATTTTTCCCCCTATGATTCTAAAACAAAGGATAACACATGAGCTCTGGGTTAGTGCCAGATTTAAACAATGGGCAGACCACGTAAATCAAGGAGTAGAAGAGAAGTGTGGTGACATTTTTTGTGGAATCAGTTACCAGGGAAGCCCGATGAAGCTGGCGGTGGGTTTAAGAGTCACCCATGGGAACGGTCCTCCAACATCAGTTAGCACCTTACGGAAAAGAGAAGCGATTTGGGGGCGGAAGTCTTTGTGCGTCACTTAAGACGTTTGGGGTCTCAACAAAACTGTTACGTCTTTCAATGATGACGCTGGTTAAACAATGAGTCAGATTAAAACTATTTTCCATTCAAAATAGACTGACTGTGAAATCTGTTGTCAGGATTTCCCTATTGTAATCTTGATGTTAAATATGCTGCGACACTGGGAGATCTCCCGAATGTCTATCTATACCCAGTAGAGCGTTCAGTGCTTTATAAAGCAAATTGAGACTGTGTGCTTCTGAGAAGACTGATTTTACAGTCTCCCCAGCTCGAGCCGAATTCATCAGTGTGCATCCTGGCAGCGGGATGATTTTTTTTGTTAATGTAATGTCACCCCATGTCTGTGCGATTGGCTGACAGGACATAAAGCTGCTTACAGCTCAGCCAAGTTTTCACTGGGGGGGGGGGGGGAAAGGACTTTTTATATATAAAAAAAGATGCGGTAACTCAAAAATGGCAGCGTTATTATCCAGTATTTATCTGTACAAGAAAGGCATGGTCACACTGAAGGCAGCAGTGTGGCCGATTCAGAGTGTCCGCCCTCCCCCACACTGCCGGCTCCACCTTGCTCTTTCACCAGGTAGAGTGGAGCGCTGCTCAGGCGCACCTGGACTGAGCTCCACTCGCCGGCATCTGGACGCTGGTGAATTTTAATACAGGAGAGACGATTATTTCGTGGGGGATCCCTTGGAGTCTTTTTAAACTTCGCTTTGCACCAGCATCCGGTGTGAAACTGAGATTACCTCTGGAGGTGGTCTCTCGATGGTTGTCTAAACGCAGTTCAGGTGACTTGCCACCCTGAATTGCCGCACACACTTTGCCTTGATGAAAGCTCCATTATATAAACAACCTCTTAATATTTGACTCCTATTTATTTATTTATTTTTAAAAAAAGAATTATGAAGAGAAGTCAGAAACACAGCTGCGGTGTGCGCTGCGTTCTTGCACCTAATTCTCCGAGATTTATTCTCGCAGGACAAGACTGTTTCATTCCGCACATGTTTTTTGAGAAGACTCACGACCAAAAAAAAAAGGTCAGAGAATATTTCCTGATTCTCAAAACCAGGCAAGAATAAATCGGGAGTTCAGGACAGCAGCTTCCTGGGTCTCTCTTTATTTTTGTAAACCCCCTGACGGGAAGCAGTGTTTCTGGAACCCCATCGGTATCGAGACCAGGGATTTTATCCCCTATTTGCCATTCTGGCACTTAAAAAAAAAAAACAATTTTTATAAACTTAAAGCTGTCTTTCTCCCCATAGTAAATGATATGCTACTGGGAACAGAAATTTACAAAATCAAAGTAAAAAATGGGTATTAAAACCTTTGAGTAATCCCCTATCGGTTGTGAAGGGAATTATAGAAAAGTGAAATGAGCTGTACAATTTCTTATTTTCTATTATTACTTGGAAGGACTTTGTGAAATTAGAAAAAGTAAATTGCAATTCCATGTATTATTTATTACCAAATAAAACACACACACAGTGGATTGGGATCTTAATGGACACCAACATCAATTGTTTTTAAATCCCTTATCTGCCATTACTGTAACAAAGGGAAAAGAACATTTTACTGACAGAAAATCTGTCCTTGTGTCTCTGGGGCACCTTGACTTTATTGCTCTCTCCTGAGTCTGGTGTCTCCCCCCACACGTCTTTCTCTCTCTGACTCAGACTTGCTCATCCCCTGTGCCATCTCCATTTCTTCTCTCTCGCCACTCTGCTCTCTCGTTCCATACTCAGCTCTTTCGGGATGAGACATTAAACCGAGGCCCCCGTCTGCTCTCCCTCAAGTGGATGTAAAAGATCCCACGGCACTATTTCGAAGAAAAGCAGGGGAGTTCTCCCCGGTGTCCTGGCCAATATTTATCCCTCAATCAGCATAACAAAAAACAGACTATCTGGTCATTATCACATTGCTGTTTGTGGGAGCTTGCTGTGCGTAAATTGGCTGCCGCATTTCCCACATTACAACAGTGACTACACTCCAAAAGAACTTCATTGGCTGTAAATCGCTTTGGGACGTCCGATGGCCGTAAAAGGCGCTATATAAATGTAATTCTTTTTTCCACTATAGTTCTGACCCTGGAGTCTTTCTTTTCCCTCCTCTAGGCTTCCCTAAATGCTCGTAAACACCTTATAAATTCAGAAAACAATAATAGGAGAGTGCATTAAAAAATATCTGACCATAAATCTGTGTTGAAAGAGCAGATGCTTGACTTAAAAAAAAAAAATGCAAAATGTGAATGTGTTGTGGTGGAACAGTGCTAAGGGATTTAATTCCAACTTCTCTCTCAGTACGGTCTATAAGCAGTTCCTGAAGTCAACATTTGTTCCTTACAGAATGGAAGCTGTACCTTTCTATACTCTGACCTTTGGAAAAGTACATACCCTAAGGTTAACAATTACCCACTTGCTGGAATCTGTTCTCTGGATTTAACAGTCTTGCTGCAGTATCCAATTCTTTTGAAAATGGTGGATATTACCAATTGGAGCAGAGGTTTACAGTCTAAAGGCAGTATTTATTTCCCAATTTGTAACAATAAGAAGCATAGCAAACACCAAATACCAAAAGTACATATATATGCAGAACAGAAACCTCCTGAGCATGTCCGTAATGGGTTAATTACCCTTAACAAGTGTGACTTCTGATTCAACGAAAGCATTTTTTTTTTTAAGAGTGACACGAGCCCTGTGGCCTCCCAAAGAACTTGTACCCATCTGTGGTAGTCTGTTGCTAATTCGCATCAGCCTTAAAAGATTATACTCTAAATGAACTCAACCTTTGCGGCTTTTATAGGATAAATTCATTGGAAAGGATCATCTGAAGCAGATGTTGGTGATTCATCTCGGGTCATGTTTAAAGGCATCAGGCTTTTGATCATGGGTCTACCTTCTGAGTATTGGGCCCTCAGACCGTCGATCTATCATTAGTGATATTAATCTTCTTTTCGTTTTCTTTCAATATTTCTTCCCTCCTCTACACTGACAGATGATTGTAGACGGTTCCATAGTGTCGGGGGCTGTCCGACGGACCATTTTTCTTCACGATCGATCGGCAGGCTACTTGACTTTTGGAGAGCGTCACAGCTGATTCCAATTCGCACCTGGCATGCACACACGTACATTAGAGCTTGGGTTAGTACACAGCGAGCGTGAGTAGGAACTCTGGCTGATACTGTTTTCTCCTTATGAAGGGATGCGGCGACCCATTATAGCGGGAATAACGCGGCCCTGGCTGAAATCGGCTGGCTGCGTACAAACTGGAGTCAAAGCTGGTGCTTTCATTGCTGCATGACCCTACCAAGTCTCAGTTGGCAGCACTTACTCGCCTCTGAATCACAAAGGTTGTGGGTTCAAGCCCCACACCAAGACTTGGACACACAATTCAGGCTGGCACCTGAGTGCAGTACTGAGGGAATGCTGCACTGTCTTTAGGTGTCAGCCCTGGCTCAGTGGGTAGCACTCTCAACTCTCGAGTCCGAAGGTTGTGGGTTCAAATCCCACTCCAGGGACTTGAGCACAAAAATCTAGGCTGACACTCCAGTGCAGTGCTGAGGCAGTGCTGCACTGTCGGAGGTGCCGTCTTTCAGATGAGACATTAAACTGAGGCCCTGTCTGCTCTCTCAGGTAGACTCAAACAATCCCATGGCACTATTTCGAAGAAGAGCAGGGGAGTTCTACCCAGTGTCCTGGCCAATATTTATTCCTCAACCAACATCACTAAAACAGATTATTTGGTCATTATCACATTGCTGTCTGTGGGACCTTGCTGTGTGCAGATTGGCTGCAGTGTTTCCTACATTACAACAGTGACTACACTTCAAAAAAAGTACTTCATTGTCTGTAAAGCGCTTTGGGACGTCCTGATGTCGTGAAAGGCGCTATAGAAATGCAAGTCTGTCTGTCTTTACTGAGGGAGTGCTGCACTGCCAGAGGTGCTGTCTCTCTCAGTGGAGAGGTTATATCTCATTCATAAGAAGCCGGTGCTGACACAGACCCATCAGAAATGAATATGCTGCATTAAAGAAAGCCAGTTTACGGAACCTCTGAGTGTGATAAATCAATGTTAACACTGCAGGGAAGTATAACAACATTTCAATTGGGTCCATATTAACATGAGTTGTTCCCAATACACAGAGCGTTCAAATAATAACATTCTCCCCTCCAACTATCTTTGTATCTATACTGCAAATAAAGTCTTTGGAAATTAGCCACAATTTAAATCTTTCCCAGGATCCCTTAATGGGCAGTTTATGGCCTGCCAATGTCACAATGCCAACTCCCTCATATCTTAGAGGCTGCAATCTAATTTTCCAGCGTTCCGCCTCCTGTCTGCGCACTCCGTACGTCACCTTGAAACACGACTGCTACAATCCCCTTGGAGCTTGGCCTCTCACTCCAGAAACATTAGCAGCATAAAGTCACGCCGCAAAAAATGATGACACCTGCTGTCAATCACTTTGGAGCACCACATAACCTCAGCTTGCTTTTCGCTGCAAGGGCGCCCACTTGAGCTACTCTGAGCCGATTGCCTCGATTGTCAGTGTAGCTCAGAAGTTAAACAGTGTTTTTCGCGGAAAGATGCATCAACGTTAAACTTAGTGGGAAACCTACATTCTACTTGCATCTACTTCTTTGCAAGAATGCCAGATAATACACCCTCTGTGCTTCACCTAGCAAAGATACCATGGCCCTAAAGTTATGCAGTGGGCAATACTAGTGGACAAACTTCGCTCCCTGCTATCTTAGAAGAAACTTCAACCCGTGTAAAGTAAATGGGTTAACTCGCCCATTAAAATAGCACAGAAGGAAATTTAAGGCAAACAAGTAATTTTCCAGACGGGTATAATACCAGCGAAAAAATAGATGTAAAGCGGGTTTTCCCCACTTTATAATCGTGTCTATTTTTTTGTTGTTGAAATTAGCAAATTAGCAAATGACAGACAATATATCCCATGGAGTGGCATAAGAAATAGGAGCAGGAGTAAGCCGTTCGGCCCCTCGAGCCTGCTCCGCAACTCCACTTTCCTGCCCGCTCCCCATAACCCTCGACTCCCCTGTTGCTCAAAAATCTGTCTATCTCCGCCTTGAATATATTCACTGACTCAGCTTCCACAGCTCTCTGGGGTAGAGAATTCCAAAGATTCATGACCCTCCTCATCTCCGTCTTAAATGGGCGACCCCTTATTCTGAGATTATGCCCCCTCGTTCTAGATTCCCCTAGAGGAAAGTGAAGTCATTCTGTCTGGGAAGGTGTGGCAGGGGATGCATTTTTATAAGCTCCTCTTTAACTGAATGTGAAATATTTTTTTCTTTGAAAATTATCATTCCTGCCTTAAATGATTTTTTTAAAAGAAAGAAAGACTTGGATTTCTACAGCGCCTTTCACAACCTCAGGATGTCCCAAAGCACTTAACAGCCAATGAAGTACTTTTGAACTGCGGTCACTGTGGTAATATAGGAAACGCGGCAGACAATTTGCGCACAGCAAGCTCCCACAACAGCAATGTGATAATGACCAGGTAATCTGTTTTAGTGATGTTGGTTGAGGGATAAATATTGGCCAGGACACCGGGGATAACTCCCCTGCTCTTCTTCGAAATAGTGTCCATGGGATCTTTTACGTCCACCTGAGAGAGCAGACGGGGGCCTCGGTTTAACCTCTCATCTGAAAGACGGCACCTCTGACAGTGCAGCACTCCCTCAGCACTGCACTGGAGTGTCAGCCTAGATTTTTGCGCTCAAGTCTCTGGAGCGGGACTTGAACCCACAACCTTCTGACTTGGAGGCGAGGGTGCGACCCACTGAGCCACGGCTGACACAAAAGAAAAAAACCACTTGTGATAATAGCTTAAGAGTAGGCCGTTCAGTTTTAATGAAGACTTACACAGGAAAGATTAAACTTATCTTTCCCTGTCGTATACTGATCAACCTACTGTGTATTTCCAGCATCTTCTGCTTTCACCTGAATCCCGGTATTCATTGAATCGTAGAATTTTACAGCACAGAAGGTCTTTCGGCCCATCGTGCCCATGCCGGCTCTCTGAAAGAGCTCTCCGCTTAGGCCCAGTCCCTCTCCGTACCCCTTTTATTCATGGTTGCACTGTTACTTCTGCACTGACACTAATGTAAAGACACAGTTAACAGAGTGTGAGCTACTGAATAAAACCATTCATTGCAAACCGTTAAAAGGTTTTCGGAAGCAGATAATTGTGCGATTCGTCGCGTTTCTGTGGGACGTCTGTATGTCGGACGGTTGAATGTGTATTGTGCAGGAGTGAGCGGCAGCATTGCCAGCATCTGACCCTTGCTGGATATGAAGCTGTTTGCAGCATGCTGGGAGCCAGCTACTTGCACAGCACAGGACTGGAAGCCTGTGCTTCTGACCTCACTTGATATTCAGCTCACACATCGCGCAGTTTAATTAATGTCAAGTGTACTGAGTGTGCTGTTTTCCAATAATCCGCTCCGCATTGTCACTTGATAGACTTGTAGCGATCATTACACCTTCGGTGGAGACGCTTCCTTGCTTCCACTGCCCAAAGTACAGAGCAAAAGGGAAGAAAATGCCCCTCCCTGTAGGTACAAAAAAAACTACATTGTGTCATTGAGTTCCAATAAACCATGGAGTGAAGCTTAAACATTTTACTATCTCAAGCCTGAGATTGTTGTGATCTGGAACGCACTGCCTGGAAGGGCGGTGGAAGCAGATTCAATAGTAACTTTCAGAAGGAATTGGATAAATTCTTGAAGGGGGAAACATTTACAGGGCTGTGGGGAAAGAACGAGGGAGTGGGAGTAACTGGAGAGCTCTACCAAAGAGCCAGCACAGGCACGATGGGCTGAATGGCCTCCTTCTGTGCTGTATCCTTCTATGAGATTACTACCTTGCGATTGCTCCCATGTAGCCATTTGTGGTTATAATATATACATTTTGGCTGTTTATACTTTAAAAGGCAATTTGTTTGATTTTGAGGTTTTATACAAAAAAGTAACGTAAAGCCTGAACTTTTGAACTCTTTCTGAGGTAACTATTTTTATTCTGTTTTGCTCTATATTTTTGCCAGTGGGTAGATGTTCATCGTACTTATTCTTCAAGTTTAAAATGACTCGTGTGCATTTACAGGAAGTATTTTGTGTCTCTTGACAATCTGCAACATTACAGGGGAAAATGCTTTTGGTAAATGCACTGTAGTTATTCTTTTCGGCAGCAAGAACAGCAATGTGGTTGACTCTTAACTGCCCTCTGAAATGGCCTAGCAAGCCACTCGGTTGTAAAAAACCACTATGAAACACAATAATAAGAATAAAACTGGACAGACCACCCGGCATCGACCTCGGCACCGGCTACGAACACGACAACAGCACACCCAGCCCAATAAACCCTGCAAAGTCCTCCTCACCAACATCTGGGGACTTGTGCCAAAATTGGAAGAGCTGTCCCACAGACTAGTCAAGCAAGGGCACAAAATGTACTCTGGGTGGGGGACTTCAATGTCTATCACCAAGAGTGGCTCGGTAGCACCAGTACTGACCGAGCTGGCCGAGTCCTGAAGGACATAGCTGCCAGTCTGGGCCTGCGACAGGTGGTGAGAGAACCAACACGAGGGAAAAACCTACTTGACCTCGTCCTCACCAATCTACCTGTCGCAGATGCATCTGTCCATGACAGCATTGGTAGCAGTGACCACCGCACAGTCATTGTGGAGACGAAGTCCCGTCTTCACACTGAGGACACCCTCCATCGTGTTGTGTGGCACTACCACCGTGCTAAATGGGATACATTCAGAACAGATCTAGCGCTCAAAACTGGGCACCCATGAGGCGCTGTGGCCATCAGCATTAGCAGAATTGTATTCCACCACAATCTGTAACCTCATGGTCCGGCATATCCCTCACTCTACCATTACCATCAAGCCAGGTGACCAACCCTGGTTCAATAAGGAGTGTAGAAGAGCATGCCAGGAGCAGCACCAGGCGTACCTAAAAATGAGGTGCCAACCTGGGGAAGCTGCAACAAAGGACTACATGCATGCTAAAAAGCAGAAGCAGCATGCTATACACAAGGCTAAGCAATCCCACAATCAACGGATCAGGTCAAAGCTCTGCAGTCCTGCCACATCCAGTCCTGAATGGTGGTGGACCATTAAACAACTAACGGGAGGAGGAGGCGCCATGAATATCCCCATCCTCCATGATGGTGGAGCCCAGCACAAAGTGCAAAAGACAAGGCTGAAGCGTTTGCAACCATCTTCAGCCAGAAGTGCCGAGTGGATGATCCATATTGGCCTCCTCCTGAGGTCCCCACCATCACAGAAGCCAGTCTTCAGCTAATTCGATTCACTCCACGTGATATCAAGAAACGGCTGAGCGCACTGGATACAGCAAAGGCTATGGGCCCCGACAACATCCCAGCTGTCGTGCTGAAGACTTGTGCTCCAGAACTAGCCGTGCCTCTAGCCAAGCTGTTCCAGTACAGCTACAACACTGGTATCTATCCGACAATGTGGAAAACTGCCCAGGTATGTTGTGTCCACAAAAAGCAGGACAAATCCAATCCGGCCAATTACTGCCCCATCAGTCTACTCTCAATCATCAGCAAAGTGATGGAAGGCGTCGTCGACTGTGCTATCAAGCGGCACTTGCTCACTAATAACCTGCTCACTGATGCCCAGTTTGTGTTCCGCCAGGATCACTCGGCTCCAGACCTCATTACAGCCTTGGTCCAAACATGGACAAGGAGCTGAATTCCAGAGATGAGGTGAGAGTGACTGCCCTTGACATCAAGGCCACATTTGACCGAGTGTGGCATCAAGGAGCCCTAGTAAAACTGAAGTCAATGGGAATGGATTGGGGGGGGGGGGGGGAACTTTCCACTGGCTGGAGTCATACCTAGCACAAAGGTTGTGGTGGTTGGAGGTCAATCATCACAGCCCCAGGACATTGCTGTAGGAGTTCCTCCGGGCAGTGTCCTAGGCCCAACCATCTTCAGCTGCTTCATCAATGACCTTCCCTCCATCATAAGGTCAAAAATGGGGATGTTCACTGATGACTGCACAGTGTTCAGTGCCATTCACAGCTCCTCAGATAATGAAGCAGTCCATGCCCGCGTGCAACAAGACCTTGACGACATTCAGGCTTGGGCTGATAAGTGGCAGGTAACATTCGTGCCACACAAGTGCCAGGCAATGACTATCTCCAATAAGCGAGAGTCTGCTACCACCCCTTGACATTCAATGGCTTTACCATCGCTGAATCCCCCACCATCAACATCCTGGGGGTCACCATTCACCAGAAACTTAACTGGACCAGCCACATAAATACTGTGGCAACAAGAGCAGGTCAGAGGCTAGGTATTCTGCAGCGAGTGTCTCACCTCCTGACTCCCCAAAGCCTTTCCACCATCTACAAGGTACAAGTCAGGAGTGTGATGGAATACTCTCCACTTGCCTGGATGAGTGCAGCTCCAACAACACTCAAGAAGCTCAACACCATCCAGGACAAATCAGCCCGCTTGATTGGCACCCCGTCTACCACCTTAAACATTCACTCCCTCCACCACTGGCGCACCGTGGCTGCAGTGTGTACCATCTACAAGATGCATTGCAGCAACTCGCCAAGGCTCCTTCAGCAGCACCTCCCAAACCCGCAACCTCTACCACCTAGAAGGACAAGGGCAGCAGGCGCATGGAAACGCCACCGCCTCCAAGTTCCCCTCAAGTCACACACCATCCTGACTTAGAAGTATATCGCCGATCTTCATCGTCGCTGGGTCAAAATCCTGGAACTCCCTCCCTAACAGCATTGTGGGAGCACCTTCACCACACGGACTGCAGCAGTTCAAGAAGGCGGCTCACCACCACCTTCTCAAGGGCAATTAGGGATGGGCAATAAATGCTGGCCTTGCCAGCGACGCCCAGATCCCATGAACGAATTAAAAAATAAACAAGAATTGCGACAATGCGAACTTTGATAAGCCCACATTCTATTCATTTATAAATTAAAAAGGTTATTTTAAATGGAAAGTCATGCAACATTTCGAGCACAGGCACATTGTACCTGAGGTGGTGGGATTGTTACACCATTGCACTTGAGCTCAGATCCCAGGCATGTTCCTGTAAGAACATAAGAATTAGGAGCAGGAGTAGGCCATACGGCCCCTCGAGCCTGCTCCACCATTCAGTAAGATCATGGCTGATCTTTTACCTCAACTCCACTTTCCCACCCGATCCCCATATCCCTTGATTCCCCTAGAGTCCAACAATCTATCGATCTCAGTCTTGAATATACTCAACGACTGAGCATCCACCGCCCTCTGGGGTAGAGAATTCCAAAGAATCACAACCCTCTAAGTGAAGAAATTTCTCCTCATCTCAGTCCTAAATGGCCGACCCCTTATCCTGAGACTGTGATCCCTAGTTCTAGACTCCCCAGCCAGGGAAAACAGCCTCTCAGCATCTACCCTGCCAAGCCCTCTAAGAATTTTATAAGTTTCCATGAGATCACCTCTCATTCTTCTAAACTCCAGAGAATATGGTCTCATTCTACTCAATCTCTTGGACAACCCTCTCATCCCAGGGGGAAACAAGTAGAGACCAGGAGCTTCCTCAAAAGGCAGGGTTGGAAAAACTGCTGGGTGAGTCACTCTCAAGCAATGCTCCCAATTGCTAGTTCAGGGTGGCATTGTTGGAGGCTGGGGAAGTAGTCTGTCTCACGCTCCTTCTCGATCACAGCTGATAAGTAGCCACGAAGACCAAAGGGGGAAATCAAAAGATTTTGTGAGGAGGGTTGGTTGTAAGGGAGAAATTCAGAAGTCATTAACTAAATCCTTGATTAAATCCATTCATTTTAACAAATCAATTTTCTTTTCTTTTGAAAATTCTGTGGAAAGTAAGTGTTGGAAATCTGGTAGCTGATCTTCAATGACAATTGAACCAAATCGATCTGGACCATTACCAGACCAAAGATAGTGAAGGATACAGCAGAATCTCATTAACACGTCTCATTCTGTTTTTGAAGTAGGGCCTTCAGAAATGTAGTTACTTGTTTGGATTGCTTTCAATTTTTTCTTTAATAATTTGGGCTTTGACAAGGGATTTGAGTTAAGCTGTACCGCTGTCCTTTTACCTTGGATAAGAAAGAAATGACCTTGATGGCCTGTTTCAGTAAAGCCTGTAGGTAATTTTGAAAGATTCTCTGGTGTCTTGTGCCTTAGTTCCATTTCAAAGAAAAACTGAAGTAATTTTCATTTCTTACGGATGTTGTGATCAAGGTGAGGAATTTTGATGCTAACGGATTAAATACTTTTGATTTCAGGCGCCCAGTGCCAACATCAATCACCCCTCCCCCCCCCCCCCCCCCCACCCCTCCAAGTCAGACAGGCATAGTCTAAAGCACCCACTAGTCTCAACAAGCTAGCTCAACCCCTCCGAAGAGCCCCTATTACTGCACATTTTTGTCCATTTTCCACACCTGCCCGCCATTCAGAGTGAGATGGCCAATTTACAACAACAACTTGTATTTATATAGCGTCTTTAACGGAGTAAAACGTCCCAAGGAGCTTCACAGGAGCGTTATCAAACAAATTTTGATACCGAGCCACATAAGGAGCTATTAGGGCAGATGACCCAAAAGCTCGGCCAAAGAGTTTTAAGTAACGCCTTAAAGGAAAGAAAGAAGAAAGACTTACATTTATATAGCGCCTTTCACGACCACCGGACGTCTCAAAGTGCTTTACAGTCAATGAAGTACTTTTGGAGTGTAGTCACTGTTTTAATGTGGGAAACGCGGCAGCCAATTTGCGTTCCAGCAAGATCCCACAAACAGCAATGTGATAATGACCAGATAATCTGTTTTTGTTATGTTGGTTGAGAGATAAATATTGGCCAGGACACCAGGGAGAACTCCCCTGCTCTTCTTCGAAATAGTGCCATGGGATCTTTTACATCCACCTGAGAGAGCAGATGGGGCCTTGGTTTAACGTCTCATCCGAAAGACGGCACCTCCGACAGTGCAGCACTCCCTCAGCACTGCACCGGGAGCGTCAGCCTAGCTTTATGTGCTCAAGTCCCTGGAGTGGGACTTGAACTCACAACCTTCTGACTCAGAGGCGAGGGCGCTACCAACTCAGCCACAGCTGACACGAGGAGGAAAGAGAGGCAGAAAGGTTTAGGGAGGGAATTCCAGAGCTTAGGGCCTAGGCAGCTGAAGACACGACCGCCAGTGCTGGAGCAATTAAAATTTGTGATGAAGACTCTTAATTTCTGTCTGAGAGGCGGAGAAGCTTCCCTACTTCCCCACCTCCACCAGGTGCCTGAGATGAAAGGGGCATTAGCATCACAAACCCCCCATCAAATTCCTCGATTAGTTTTTGGATTTTTTTTTACCAGGTTTTCAGAGACATTAGGGACAGAAATTGGGAGGAAATTTGTCATGTGGGCTCAAACTCATAGGGCCTTTACAACCAAGAGAGAGAGCAGATTTTAATTTTTTCTGTCTTAAGCTGAATTTGAGCCCAGGTGGCAGAGATGAAAGGCCCATGTACAACCCAGCCTCCAATATTATTTATTTTTATGAACAGGCAAAGTGGAATCAAGACAGTCTGGCCCATTAATATTCAACCATCCATGATATTATGCAACCTTGTGTACCACCCTCCTCAATCGCTAGGTCTGGAATTCCCTCCCTAAACCTCTCCCCCCTCCCTACCGCTGTCTCCTCCTTTAAGACGCTCCTTAAAACCTACATCTTGGTCACCTGTCCTAATATCGTTTTATGTGGCTCGGTGTCAAATTTTCTTTGATAAACGCTGCTGTGAAGCGCCTTGGGACTTTTACTATGTTAAAGGCGCTATATAAATGCAAGTTGTTGTTGTAGGAATGCTTAATCATTGGGGGTGGGGGGGGGGATGTCAGCAGTCTATTCAACTATTGGGAAGTTATGCCAAGTTCAATTCAATCCTCACCCAGCATCCACATTTGCACTTTCCAGCAGTACTTGCTGATTTACCTGCCCCCCCCCCGCCACCATCTCCCCTCCCCACACCAGACCAGGGCCTATGAAGCCAACTGTAAGACTCTACTCATCACCCCAGCTGAGATGAGCTAACTCTACAAAGACCAAAACCCCAATTTATACCCTGGTCAGCGTGGGGGCCAGCGGAGCGAGCGGCAGGCTCGGGCCCCTAACACGCTGATGTATGGCCCAGGTTGCAACGATATAGTCCAGGCTTGACGCCCGGTGGGAATGAGGAGGCCGGCGGGCAGGGGCGGGGTGAGAACAGCAAGAGGCCGCAGGAACGGTCCCCAGCCGTCCGGTAAGTGGATCCGAGGGAGGGAGAGGGGCTCTGAACCAATGTTCCCCATGAGCTGCGCTTTATTCCCGCCCGCGCTGCCTGTTTCTTTTAATGCGCGGTCTCTTTAAATTTCTGCGCGTGCGCAGTTATTTACGGTGCGAAAGCCGGGGTGCGGCCTGCGCGGGACCTTTCAGATTACTGCGCGAACAGGAACATTGCTCTGAGCACGATCGCGGTTGGGGGAGGGGAGGGACAAGCTCAGTGCGGGGGATGTTCAAGGTTTCCTTATGGGGCCTGGAGGAGGAGCCGTCCTGCCCGCTGTTCCTGGCAAGGCCTACACCGGGCGCCGAACACATGACGGGAAGTAACGATAGCAACGGGGACTGAATTACATCATCAAACCCTGACTTTTGAATCTCAATGAGGCTGCTCCCCTGCCTGGGGTGAAGGCCCACAACGCTGACCAGAACACGCCTGTCAAAGTGGCGCATGGCACGAGGGCGACAGAAAGCTGGTGCGTTGCTGACTGGCGCGAGTTTAATGCCTGCACATCCCATTCTTGTCATGCATGGAGTCGGGGGGGGGGGTTAAAATTGGGGCTCAATGATTAAGCAAGGGGGCTTTCCTTATTTGTATGGCTGAAGTCTGCATTGGGCTGGTGCTGGACAGCCAATCGGTGCCACCGACTTCCATATAGCGGCTGATGTAGGATTTGTGCATGTTGGAGTGAGGGCTGAAACAAAAGGAACAGTTCAGAGAGAGACTGCTGGATTGAAGCACAGCGTCAGGAGACATTGAAAATATGTTATGTTTGGGAGCCATTCCGAAACTAGATTCCATGAGGTCTATCCTTGTAAAAGAGACGATTGATTAATGCATTGACGAAAGCACAAGCACAGCTCAATGTGAAAAGAAATGCTGATGAGAGGTTTGCTGGTACAGAACTGTGATGTAAACAGACACTGACAACAGTGGAGTGGGACAGAGGTGTAAAATACCTTTTGGCGTATCTTGCCACGAAAGTTCATGTCAGAGGGTTCAGAAATGCGCAATGCTTGCAGTATTTTCAAAAGTAGGCAAGTTCCGTGTTTAATATTCTGGTCTTTTATCAGACTTTCCAAAATTTAAAAAAAGACTTGCATTTCTACAGCGCCTTTCACGACCACCGGACGTCCCAAAGCGCTTTACAGCCAATGAAGTACTTTTTGAAGTGTAGTCACTGTCGTAATGTAGGAAACTCAGCAGCCAATTTGCGCACAGCAAGCTCCCACAAACAGCAATGTGATGATGACTAGTTAATCTGTTTTTTAGTGAGAGTCAGCCAAGGTTTTTGTGTTCAAGTTTCTGGAGTGGGACTTGAACCCACAACCTTCTGACTCAGAGGCAAGAGTGCTGCCAACTGAGCCACAGCCGACACTATAAAATGTACAGTGAAACCTGTGTTGTCCATACTGCCTCCTCACCCAGGTCACCGTTCCTTACATGCGCAGTTGGGCAGTGAGTGTTGGTACAATCAGCCATGACCTCAGTGAATGATGGAACAGGCTCAAGGGACTGAATGGCCAACTCCTGTTCCTATAGTAGTACAGCGGAGCTCAAATCTGTCCTCACTCAAACACGCAATCTCCAGCCAGTGTTATTGGAGAGTGATCAGGAACAGGAATCCTGGCTGATTCCCGCCCCCCGCCCCCTCCACACACTCCCCCATCCAAAGCCAGGAAGACCGTGGCCATTTCAGTTTAGGCACCATTCTATGTCTGCAGAAGACTTTCAGGCCAGTCCAAAGCTCATGTTCACGATCGAGTGAGAACGACGTTAAATGTTGATATCAGTAAATATGCATTTGTGTCACGCCACTGTACTATGTGTCAGCCGTGGCTCAGTGGACAGCACTCTCGCCTCCGAGCCAGAAGGCTGTGAGTTCATAGTCCCACTCCAGAGACTTGAGCACAAAAATCTAGGCTGACACTTCAGTGCAGTACTGAGGGAGTGCTGCACTGTTAGAAGTGCCGTCTTTCTTCAGGTGAGACATTAAATCGAGGCCCCGTCTGCTCTCTCAGGTGGATGTAAAAGATCCCATGGCACTATTTTGAAGAAGAGCAAGGGGAGTTCTCCCCGGTGTTCTGGCCAATATTTATCCCTCAACCAACATCACTAAAACAGATGATCCGGTCATTATCACATTGCTGTTTGTGGGAGCTTGCTGTGCGCAAATTGGCTGCCGCGCTGCCTACATTACAACAGTGACTACACTTCAGAAATTACTTCATTGGCTGTAAAGCACTTTGGAACATCCTGAGGTCGTGAAAGGCGCTATATAAATGCAAGTCTTTGTCTTTCTATAGCAATACTTCAATTAGGATTTTATGCAGCTTTGGTCAGGTGGTGTCTGACATCCCATGCAAATTCCCATTGATGTTGCTAGGCTGCGGTGGAACTTGGAATTCAAAGTGTAAGATCTTAATGATCTCTGAGTTCTTGGACAAGACACCAATAGGCAGCAGCCAGTATGTTTGAGCAATAGATCAAGATTTATTAAGCTTACAGCGTAATCAATACTTAATATTCGGCGATAGTTTTAACGAGTAGCTTGCAGCCCTTGGCCTCTGGAATCTCTCGGACACAGATGACGTCGTCGTAAGTCTGTTCCTTTGTTCTCGCAGTCAGTCTGTGTAAAGTTGTTCTTTGAGGATCGAGGTTTTAACCCATTTCTTATCAAAAGTTGGTTTGGCCAGTGTCCATATATGGTCTTTAACAAAATCACCTTTTTTAATTGGTTCTAATGGTCAAAATAACATTGTCACTCAGACTAAGGTAGCATCATGGCACACCACAGCTACCCTGCGAGATTATGCAAAGCTGGTAAACGAAACAACTATCTTGTTTTTTGGTGTGTGTGTGTGTGTGTGTGTTTTTTAACTTAAACTCGTATCTCATCCCCACAGCTGAGTGCACTGTTACTGAACCAGTGGCTACAGGGACAGGCGGAAACTCTCCCATTGACGTCATCAAGTGCAAGTGAATTCTCAGACGTGGAACAATTCATTGCGTTGATAAATGAGCCTGGTAATTGAATTAGAAAGCAGACTGAACCCTGCACTAATTATGCCAAGCAGGCAGCTGCTTTGTCATTGCCATTTCATTTCATCTTAGCAAAGTGCAATGTTATGGCAGAGCAAAGAAATAACAATCTTTTATCTCATTGGGAGAGACTGATCTTTCACAGAGAAAGTATCTTGACCTGCAAGTGTCAAAACAGACTTCACTATAAAAATAGTGGTGTCAGAACATTGGCCCTCCCCCCACTCCCGTCGCCACTAGTCCAACAGTCTTTCCTCTGACTTTCCTTCCGGATTTTCTCCGCACCTCTCTCCTGAAGGCACCTAAATCTTGCTGGGGGCGGGGGGAGGGTTCCAGTGGCGCCAGCAGCCTCCGAGATAGGGAGTGTTGGCAGACTAGCTGACTCGGCATCAGAACTGAGCCCAACCCGGCTTTAAGTCAGAATCCCAAGCATATGCGTTTTGCAGCTGCGGTCACTGGATAGCAATCAGGAGTGCCGAACTTGACTGATTTCTCTCTTCTGTCCCCCCAATTAAAAAATCCTATATAAGCAAACAAAAACTGGTTCAGCCAATGAACGCCCACATTCAGAGCGGGGGGGGGGGAGGAGGGGAGTTCAGCATTCTTCATATTCCCGGATGTCAAACTGAAGTTGCTATTCACTTCCTGACTCCGTGCTGGCTGAATACACAGCAGCACTCAGTCAGTAATTACTGGGAATGAATGGCAGCTCCAAACCGGCATTCGGGAATGATAAGGATGGCAATCTGGTGGCTGACGTCAACTGAGCACATCACGGGGACTGGTGCCAACGTGAGTTGTCAGCTGTCCTCAGTGGAGCGGAAGGTGATGCGGTGCAGCATTTCTCCTCGAAGCTCGGCACTTGTTAAATTGTACTTAAAAGGGAAAGGACTTTGGCACTGGTTGAAATCACTTCTCTCACTCTCTTCGAAAATGAAGGCACTTGAGGTGAAAGGCAAAGGCCCAGAGTGTAGGACACTCTGCAGTGTAGGACACTAATGTCCTTTAGGGAAGGAAATCTGCTGCCCTTACCCGGTCTGGCCTACATGTGACTCCAGACCCAACAAAAACAACAACAACAACTTGTATTTATATAGCGCCTTTAACGTAGTAAAACGTCCCAAGGTGCTGCACAGGTTAAGACAAAAAATTTGACACCGATCCACATAGGGCAGGTGACCAAAGGCTTGATCAAAGAGGTAGGTTTTAAGGAGCGTCTTAAAGGAGGAAAGAGAGGTAGCGAGGTGGACAGTTTTAGGCAGGGAATTCCAGAGCTTAGGGCCCAGACAACAGAAGACACGGCCACCAAAGGTTGAGCGATTATAATCAGGGATCCTCAAGAGGGCAGAATTAGAGGAGCGCAGATATCTCGGCGGGGGGAGGGGAGTTGTGGGGCTCAAGCAGATTACAGAGATAGGAAGGGGCGAGGCCATGGAGGGATTTGAAAACAAGGATGACCCACAGCAATGTGGTTGTCTCTTAACTGCCCCTCTGAAATGGCCCAGTAAGCCACTCAGTTGTACCAAACCGCCACAAAGAAGACTACTAAGACCTTCACCACACGGACTGCAGCAGTTCAAAGAAGGTGGCTCACCACCATCTTCTCAAGGGCAATTAGGGATGGGCAATAAATGCTGGCCTTGCCAGTGACGCCCAGATCCCCGTGAACGAATAAAAAAAAACACTTAAGGTTGAAAAGTGTAAAATTGGAAGATAAAGTAAATAAAGAAGTAGAGATTAGATGACGCCAAGTTTGGAGTTTTAGAGCCTGTAGATTGTAGGAAGAAGAGAAGTACATAGGGGTAAGTAATTCTACACTTTGGAGGGCCAGGAAAGAATTGAAAATATGTTAAATGAGTCTTGATTTCAACACATTCTAGGATGTATGGAGAGAATAGTGGGTGTCCCGTCCTTTTCCTTTAAGTAACATCAGAATATTGCTCTACAACAACCCTCGGAATGGATTAAAAAAAACACTTTACACGAGGCAGTAAGTTTTCATCCCTATACTGAAATGTACATTGCTCCCTGGAATAAGTGGCAATTTAGTACTGCAATTCTGGCCTCGTGAGCATCTCCGATTTTAATCGCTCCACCATTGGCGGCTGTGCCTTCAGCTGCCTGGGCCCCAAGCTCTGGAATTCCCTCCCTAAACCACTCCGCGCCTCTACCTCTCTCTCCTCCTCCTTTAAGATGCCCCTTAAAACCTACCTCTTTGACCAAGCTTTTGGTCATCTGCCCTAATATCTCCTTATATGTGGCTCGGTGACAGTTTTTGTTTGAAAACGCTCCTGTGAAGCACCTTGGGATGTTTTACTACGTTAAAGGACGCTATATAAATACAGGTTGTTGATGCTGTTGCACCAAGTGTTCAATTGAAGGACTTAACCTGACTCTCTCAATGTGCTGCAGCACACAGAGGCAGTCGCTATTGCTTAATTGATTTTGTGAAATTGAGTGATAAACTGCGAGAAATGTGAAAAGAGGTTGCACGTGTGTGCAGGGCTAAACAATATATTTCTTTAGTGCTTGACCTTCAGGGGAAGTTGACCTCACATCTACCTTGCATGGAATAAATCATCTGCAGCAGTCGGGCAGGGTTCCCTGACAATGTGTATTAAAAATAGATACTACACTGCAGGTCTGAACAAAACTGTAAGTGACATTCAGGACTTAATTGACGTCAGCTGGACGTCATCGAAAACATCAGCAGCAAAGTATTTCCGTGACATATTGTGGCAGATTGCAATCCAATACAGCAGAAGGAATGGCATAGGCCAACAGTACAGCGAGCACCAGCCAAATGTCTCTTCCCCTCAAATCATCAAAGCAGGGAAACAATGATTTTTAACTGTTCATTTCATCTAGGCCCCCAGCGGGACCTTACTCTTAAGTGCCTTGGGATATTTTGGTACGTTAAAGGCGCTATATAAATGCAAGTTGTTGTACACTATGAAACCACAGCACATTAATTATAGATCATCAATTGCCATATTCTCCTCCTACAGTTAAAGCCTGCCATTTCATATCCATCTCTAAGGGCGCGATCTTGCCAGCCCTGGGGAGGCGGGTAAGGAGGCGGGACTGCCGGAAAAGTGACAGAATCTGGAGGCGGGTGCCCAACCCGCCCCCAACCCGCCTCCGTGTCATCTTGCCAGGAGGCGGGTAGCCTGACCCGCGCCGGGTCCCGTCTCCTTGGAGGCAGGAAGGGGATTAGTGCCACTTATCTGCCTGTTAACAGGTAGTTAATAGGCAGAGAAGAGGATTATCCCCATTTTGCCCACACAAGTGCGGGCTTCCCGAAGGCGCCGAACCCCACCAGTCTCAACGAGGCGAGCAGTGGGCCTGCGGGGGTCGGGGGGGGGTGCAAAAGTGCGCTGTGGAGGTAAGTGATGGGTGCAAGTGTGGAGAGGTGAGTATGTGAGGTAAGTGGAAAGTTTACTTACCTTTGTTTCTTCCTGCAGGTTTCAAGAGTTGGGGATGCGGAGAGTCTCACACCTCCGCGGCAGAGATGACAGATGGCCGTTGCATTCTCCAATGCAACAACCAACTAATTTCTGCAAAAGAAAGAGCTATGATGAGTCTTGAATTCAAGAACTCATCAAACTACAGAGAATGTCAGTGTTTGACAGCTTCACAGAGCTGTCAAACGATGACAATTCATCTGTCAAAAATTTTTGACAGATGAGACGTCATACGTTGACGTTCTCTGTAACTGGCTTTCCCTTAATTGGCCTGCTAAACCCGCTGGGCGGGCTTAACAAGGTCAATCAAGGGAAAATAGCATGGGTTGGCCAGAAGTTGATGGAGGCGGGACTGAAACTTGACAAGTGGGAGTCCCGCCTTCAAAAGCTCCCCATTGGCAAAATCCAGCCCTAAATTTCTAAAGAAAAAATGTGCACTGGTTTGCTATTGACACGGCTGTACAATTTTTTAAAAGGAGCATACAGTTGATCTAGGAAGTTGCATAACTGTGCATATTTGTACCTTCATTTTACATGCTTTAGGATCAGGGTGACCAAGTGAGGTTTCTGCTCCACATCAGGTTTCCGTCCTCCATGAGCTCGCCTCAGGACACCTGTGGTGCAGTGTGACCGGTGTACCGGTGTTCCGCCCCAGTCAAACTCCCCACCTGCCACTGTCCTCGGAGCGGGTCGCACCCGACCCAAAGCGAAAGGTGGAGGGGCGGGGGTGCGGGGGGTTGGTTGGAAGCAGGTTTCCTGTCTGTCCTCTCAACTGGAGAATGACCTGTGGTGTTTGCTGAGAGGATAACTAATATAATATTAAAAACTTTTCAAAAAACCTACACAGTCGATGGGATAATCGACAGCTGCCAGTGAGTTGCAGGGCATCATTCAATCGAGTGGGTCCTGGCAACCTCGTGGTAGAAGTTTGGAATTCCGCAAACGGCAATTGATGCTAGGTCAATTGTTAATTTTAAATCTGAGATTAAAAGATTTTTGTTAACCAAAGGTATTAAGGGATATGGGGCAAAGGCGGGTATATGGAGTTAGGTCACAGATCAGCCATGATCTCATTCAATGGTAGAACAAGCTCGAGGGGCTAAATGGCCTACTCCTGTTCCTATGTTCCTAAACCTCAAGAGCAGAGTTTAAGATAAGAACATAAGAATTAGGAGCAGGAGTAGGCCATACGGCCCCTCGAGCCTGCTCCGCCATTCAATAAGATCATGGCTGATCTTCGACCTCAACTCCACTTTCCCGCCCAATCCCCATTTCCCTTGATTCCCTCAGAGACCAAAAATCTATCTCTCTCAGCCTTGAATATACTTTAGCCAAATTAGTCACCAATAGATTGGACCAACTGAACCCCAAAGATCCAGATCAAATCACTTCAACCCTTGAACCTACATTGCCACTAGCACAAACATGATACCACAAAACCTTAACATGCCAATAGACTCATCCTGCAAGCTCCATCCAATCAAAATGTATATTAGATAGTCAGATAATATTCATAGCTGGCAGAGTCAATGGTGAACAAAATAGTTGATTTTTATTTTGGCTTATTCATTCTCGGGACGTATGTGTCATTGGCAAGGCCAGCATTTATTGCCTTATACCTAGTTCCCCTGAGAAGGTGGCGATACATCTGAGTGGCTTGCTAGGCCACTTCAGAGGGCAGTGAGAGTCAACAACATTGGTGTGAGACTAGAGTCACAGATAGGGTAAGTTTCCTTCCCAATAAGGACATTGATGAACCAGTTGGGTTTTTACGACAACCCAACCTTTGCGGTCACTTTTTACCAAACAACAACAACTTGTATTTATATAGCGCCTTTAACATAGTAAAACGTCCCAAGGCGCTTCACAGGAGTATTATTATAAGACAAAAAATGTAACACCGAGCCACATAAGGAGAAATTAGGGCAGGTGACCAAAAGCTTGGTCAAAAGGTAGGTTTTAAGGAGCGTCTTAAAGGAGGAAAGAGAGGCAGAGAGGTTTAGGCAGGGAATTCCAGAGCTTAGGGCCTAGGCAACAGAAGGCATGGCCACCAATGGTTGAGCGATTATAATCAGGGATGCTCAAGAGGCCAGAATTAGAGGAGCGCCGATATCTCAGAGGGGTTATGGGGCTGGAGGAGATTACAGAGATAGGTAGGTTATGCCGCGGTTATGTGGTCGAAAGCCAGTGCTAATGGTATTCATTTTGCTCCAAATTTCCACGGAGATTCGACCAGTGTCCCACCAAATGGGGATGACCCGGTGACATCAGGTCTCCGCCATTACTAGGAACTATGGTATTTGCCTTGAAAAGGGCAGATGTTTTGTCCGCTCCTTGGAGGCGAATGTTGAGCCGCGGACAGAGCAATGAGCCGGGACTCCCTAAACTGGAGTTCCCACTCCCGAGGCTCTCTGGGGACCCGATGTAATAGTTGAGAGCCAGTATGCTGAGAGACATGGGGTGTACCAGTCTCCACAAGACTGCAGGTGGGACCCACTGGTAGGGTCCAGGCCTGGCAAGCGGTATGGAAGAAGAAGAAAAAAAGTTATGAAAGTTATCCTGGATTGCACTGCCTGAAAGGGCGGTGGAAGCAGCTTCAGTAGTAACTTTCAAAAGGCGAATGGATAAATGCTTGAAAAGGAGAAATATGCAGGGTTACAGGGAAAGAGCAGGGGTGTGAGACTAATTTGATAGCTCTTACAAAGAGCCGGCATGGCCACGATGGGCCGCATGGCCTCCTGCTGTGCTGTAGCATTGTATGATTGGCCCCTTTGCCTGGAGAATGCGAAGAATTGCCCGGGGCCAGGGTGAACTCCTATAGTCAGGTGGCTGGCTGATTCTCTACTGGCATGAAACTGGTGGGCACCAAAGATGTACCCCAAGTGGCACATGTGCCACCAGCCCCATATAAATGAGGTACCCTCCCACTGGTCCTGCAAACTCCAGTGAGGTCAGTGTTGAAGGGCACCGGAGGGCTCATTCAACCCGTATAATTTCAGGGCCCTTTTAGTTAGCACATCAGAGCCCACTGAAAGATTTCTTTTGGAGTCAGTACCCTAGGACTTTGAAATTTGATCACACCCACATTTATTGTTGGGCACTTGTAATAATGACCTTTTTTGTAGCATTTTGACTTTTCCCTTGCTGGAACTGTGTACAGTTCTGGTTGCCATATAGAAGGATATAGAGGCACTGGAGAGGGTGCAAAAAAGATTTACAAGGATGATACCAGAACTGCAAGGTTATACCTATCAGGCCTATATTCCCTAGAGTTTCGAAAAATGAGAGATAATCTAATTGAAACATATAAAATTCTTAAGGGGTTTGACAGGGTTAATGCTGAGAAAATGTTTCCCCTGGCTGGGAATCTAGAACACGGGGTCACAGTCTCAGAATAAGGGGTCGGCCATTTAGGATTGAGATGAGAGAAATTTCTTCACTCAAAAGGTTGTGAATCTTTAGAATTCTCTACCCCAGAGGGCTGTGGATGCTCAGTCGTTGAGTATATGCAAGACAGAGGTCGATAAATTTTAGGGAACTCAGGGAATTAAGGGATATAGGAATAGTGCGGGAAGGTGAGTTGAGGTAGAAGATCAGCCATGACCTTGTTGAATGGCGGAGCAGGCTCGAAGGGCCAAATGGCCTACTGCAGCTCCTATTTCCTATGTTCTTATGTTCTTACGAAAGGATGAACAGGCTGGGTCTCTTTTCTCCTGAAAAGAGAAGGCTGAGAGATGACCTAATAGAGGTCTTTAAAATTATGAAAGGTTTTGATAAAGTCGAAAGAGAAAGAAAGAAAGACTTGCATTTCTGTCGTGTCTTTCATGACCACCGGACGTCCCAAAGCACTTTACAACCAATGAAGTACTTTTTGAAGCGTAGTCACTGTTGTAATGTAGGAACCGCGGCAGCCAATTTGCGCACAGCAAGCTCCCACAAACAGCAATGTGATAATGACCAGATAATCTCTTTTAGCGACGTTGATTGAGGGATAAATATTGGCCCCAGGACACCGGGGAGAACTCCCCTGCTCTTCTTCGAAATGGTGCCATGGGATCTTTTACATCCACTTGAGAGAGCAGACGTGGCCTCGGTTTAACATCTCATCCGAAAGACGGCACCTCCAACAATGCAGCACTCCCTCAGCACTGCACCGGAGTGTCAGCCTAGCTTTTTGTGCTCAAGTCCCTGGAGTGGGGGAGAGAGAGAGAGAGATTGTGGTGAAGAGCAAAACTAGAGGCCATCAATATAAGATAGTCACCAAAAAATCAAATAGGGAATTCAGAAGAAACGTCTTTACCCAGAGAGTGGTGAGAATGTGCAACTCTCTACCACAGGGAGTGGTTGTGGCAAATAGTATAGATGTATTTAAGGGGAGGCTAGATAAGCATATGAGGGAGATGGGAATAGAGGGTTATGCTGATAGAGTTAGATGACGAAGGATGGGAGGAGGCTCGAGTGGAGCATTGTATGGACTGGTTGGGCTGAATCACCTGTTTCTGTGCTGTATTTCCTATGGAAATGATGGGAGTTTCCTAATGACCCAGTGGCGAATGGATTGTGAGCTGTGTGGTATTGAGCCATGCAAAGCAGGAAGATGCCAGCTTTGATCCCTGGCCTCTGTCGAGTGAGCTGATCGCGGGCCTGGGCAGTGATGGGGGTGCTGCAATCGCCCTCATTGTCCCTGCACCTTGGAGCCGGAATTCCTGCTGCTGCTTCTTTCCAGGGATCCCTGCTGGGAAGTGTGGGTAAACACCCCAGCAGGAGTTCCAGCTTGTGGGGAGAAGGGCAGAAGAATAGCAACAACAAAAAAATGAGCTGCAAAATTACTCAATCAGTTTCCACCGACCCAATAGCATGAGCAAGAATTTAGTCTGGTTAAGGTTTCAACATTTGTTTGTAAGATTATTCCAAAGAAGAAATAATTTAGAGTCCGTGTCTATAATTCAAAAAAAATTCTATGGAAGTAATTTTTACCAAAAAAAACTGGCTGTCAAATAGAACAGTAATTCACACAAGTGAGAAATAAACATAACTGTGAAATGTTATTTTTTACGTGAATTCCATTCAGCGAAATCATCAATAAAAACAGGCTCAGGCTGTCCTTATTGCAACCCCATGGTACATCTGCTTTTGCAGAGAAAGACCTTCTGCGACTGCGGATGCTGAAAGATCAGAAACAAAAAAAAAATCCCAGAAAATGCCTTTGTTAACTTCAGACCTTAACTATAGCTCCCACTTTCTCTTCAGCAGGATGTGGGATGGGTGTGCCGCATTTACAAGGGAATGGGTTGCTGCTAGGGGTGGGGACCCATTATTGGAACACCGAGCTGGCAAGGTGGTCTGCATCTTTAGCGTCAACCTGCTTTCTTCTTCTCCCTCTCACAGACTCCACAGCTGCTAGAGCCTCCTCCTCCTCCGCTTTGTTAGTTTTTCATCTTTCCATTTCTACCTGCCTCATCCCCCATTATTCTTATGTCCTCTGTGTCTCCTAAATTATCTTTAATTTCTATGATTTCTCTCATTATGCTCCCTATTGCCTCACACTAATATCACTTCTGCCAATTTTCCACTTGAACACTTTACAGGTCAGCCTGTTTGTTTTCTTGTGTGTCTGCACATGTGCACGCAATTATTCCCTCCCTCTTCCCTTTGTTCTGTTCCTTTTGAAATGCAGTTCATCTGCAATATCCTCCAGTTGTGACGCGGAGCCCACATCTGGAACATTAACTCCTAAATCCTCCCCAGAGATGCTGCCTGACCTGCTGAGTGTTTCCAGCATTTTTGTTTTTGTTTCACTTCTTCAATGTAACTGTCTGAAGTCGAGCTCGTGCCAACGATTCGATACTTTCTCCACTTGCACCTGGAATTTCAACTTGAGAACCACTTTCTGGAGGTAGATCTTTTGAGAGCGAGTGGTTATGTCTTTGACCTAGCCATGAAGCCCCTAGAGGACTGACTTTCTCCTCAAATCTCTCTCTTTTGCTCCATACATGGCCCTCACTTGGTCCATACATGGCCCCCACTTGGTCCATACATGGCCCCCACTTGGGCCATACATGGCCCCCACTTGGGCCATACATGGCCCCCACTTGGGCCATACATGGCCCCCACTTGGTCCATACATGGCCCTCACTTGTGCCATACATGGCCCTCACTTGTGCCATACATGGCCCTCACTTGGGCCATACATGGCCCTCACTTGGTCCATACATGGCCCTCACTTGTGCCATACATGGCCCTCACTTGGTCCATACATGGCCCCCACTTGTGCCATACATGGCCCTCACTTGGGCCATACATGGCCCCCACTTGGGCCATACATGGCCCTCACTTGGGCCATACATGGCCCTCACTTGGTCCATACATGGCCCCCACTTGGGCCATACATGGCCCCCACTTGGTCCATACATGGCCCCCACTTGGTCCATACATGGCTCTCACGTGTGGCTTTAATGAATGCAGTGTATCTATCTTCTCTTTGGAAGCTACTGCTTATTTTTAATGAAAATTTGCTTTCAATTAAAATGTGACTTTTTAAAAGGGTGGCCTGGCAGGGTAACTGGATGCTACTCCATTTTAAGTACAACAAAATTGTTTATATATGTATTATTAGTGGTAGGATTTGAGTCTTAATGCAGGAAATACACAGCGGGTCAGTCAGCTCCTAAAGGGCGATAACTAAGAGGGATTTGACAGCTATAAGCAATGTTCCCATTAAGCTGTGGGACCGCACAGCTCTGCAGGTCGCGCGCCGGCACCACGCGTGCGCGGAAATATGAATGGGTCGCGCAGCCCGTTAAAAGGGCCGCGCAGCCCAAAAAAAAATTAGAGGGAACATTGGATATAAGACAACTGTGCAGAAAAATGGAATCTGGAAAACTGATAGAAAGCAAATAAAGAAAGAAAGACTTGCATTTCTATAGCGCCTTTCACTACCTCGGGACACCCCAAAGTGCTTTACAACCAATGAAGTACTTTTGAAGTGCAGTCACTGTTGTAATGTAGGAAATGCGGCAGCCAATTTGCGCACAGCAAGCTCCCACAAACAGCAATGTGATAATGACCAGATCATCTGTTTTAGTGATGTTGATTTAGGGATAAATATTGTTAGGACTCCCCTGCTCTTGAGGACTGATATCAGAAAGTTCTTCACATTTGGTAATCAATACATTTAATTAACTTTAGGGTTGGATTCATTTAAAAAGCAGTTAGATATTGTAATGGAGGAAACCATAATTATACATTGGTGAACTAAGAAGGTCTGAATGACCTTCAGCAACCCACATCTACATTGTGATGAAGGGTCCTACCTGAACATACAAACACACAACACTGTCAGACAGGAAAAGACCAACTGGTCCATCTAGCCTGTTCCAATACAGCCTTGATGTCTTGTGCACTGCCTACCCACCCGGAGCCATGTGATCTCCTGGACCGTTAGCCTGTCTTTCTAGGATGCAAACTGACCTTTTTCATTTATGATACTTTATTTTAGATTTCCAGCTTCAAGACTTGTATATTTATACTGGTCGATCTTTCATGGCATCACACATGGGGAGTGAAGACCAAGTGTAGTCTTCAGGTGAAGTGGGGTTAGAGGGCAGGAAGATAATTTGACCAGGGCACATAATTCATTCCCAATGTTAAAGTCATACAATCTATTACCTGTCTCTGACATCTTTGTGTTGATGTTTCTCTCTCTGCCTCTTTTCACTCCCTGTTGAAAATATGTGCAACACCCACTGCATTTCCTTTATCAGTAAATTTGTCAGACACAACTTGCCTTTTCGACATCACTAAAAAAACAGATTATCTGGTCATTATCACAGTGCTGTTTGTATGTCAGCTGTGGCTCAGTGGGTCGCACTCTCGCCTCTGAGTCAGAAGGTTGTGGGTTCAAGTCCCACTCAGAGACTTGAGCATAAAAATCTAGGCTGACACTCCAGTGCAGTGCTGAGGAGTGCCTGCACTGTCGGAGGCGCCGTCTTTTGGGTGAGACGTTAAACCGAGGCCCCGTCTGCTCGTAAAAGATCCCATGGCACCATTTCGAAGAAGAGCAGGGGAGTTATCCCCAGCGTCCTGGCCACTATTTATACCTCAGTCAACATCACTATAAAACAGATTATCTGGTCATTATCACATTGCTGTTTGTGGGAGCTTGCTGTGCACAAATTGGCTGCCGCATTTCCCACATTACAACAGTGACTACATTTCAAAAGTACTTCATTGGCTGTAAAGCGCTTTGGGATGTCCTGAGGTTGTGAAAGGCGCTATAGAAATGCAAGTCTTTTCACAGATTTTGCTGGCTACCGTTAAATAACCATGTCTTTCTAAGTAAGCATTAATTTTATCCCATATTACTGGGACTCTAGAAGCCTATTCGCTGCTGATGTTAGGCTGACTGATCTGTATTTACCTGCTACAGGCGCTTCTATTTCCGCATAAATTTGGCTGGAGAAAATTCTCTTTGAAGATAATAAATGTTATTGAAATGCATATTCATAAACGTGAACATATGTGTGGTGCACATCATTGAATAGCAACATGATGATTTTTTTTAATGATTACTGTTGTACCTCAGTTACAACGTGTAGGCAGAGGATGTTATCTCGGTGTACAGATTATGTGATTCAGTGTACAGAAGGCAGATTGGTGGGGAGTGAGTTTTAGGCTATTATTTACTGACTAGTTCTGGTGTGAATATTTTTAAGGAGCCGGAGCTTTGGGCCAGAAATACTCCCCCAAGGTTTCTTTTTTTCTTTAATGATTCCAGCATTGTTTTTGGTTGCAAAAATTAGCGAGGCAAAGCACCCCTAGTTAATGTGCATTTCACTGACTGAAACCCATGCAGAGCACGAAGGAGTCTTTGCAGGGCTCAGAGACAGAAAGTCTGGTAGCCCTTTCAGCAACACTTTAGACTGCAGATTTGGCGTTCATTTCATCAATTAATCAAGTACCGCACATTGTGTTTCTCTCTTAGCAACTCTCTAGATTTGCGTCATAGCTTGCAGTGCTCTGTGTGAAAAACAGAACCGTCATAAAGGTCATACATTCGCAAGATTTTTATGTATATGTGCAGTGTGCTGGGGGAGGGAAGAAATGATGCAGCTTACGTTTTAGATAAATAGTTTTGATTTTCAACGATAAAGTTTAACACTCTTTGCTGTTTGTGATTTTAAGGAAAATCTGAGATTTACAGGAAACTGAACTTGATCAATCCCACTCTGAATCGGGACCTTGTGTTGCGAGATCGTTGCTGCTGTTGTTGCTGCACCCTTTGTTAATTCCCTTGCTGTTAAACTTAGAGTTCCGCAATTGCAGCTGCTTGGTGAAGATGCTTCCTAGTCTTTGGGCATAACGTATAGGCTGTAAAATAATAAAAAATAATATGGCACCTTATAACATTAAAACGTATCACAGGAGAAGAAAGTGGTAAGAGAGGCGGAGAGGTTTAGGGAGGGAATTCCAGAGCTTAGGGCCGAGGCAGCTGAAGGCACGGCCGGCAATGGTGGAGCGATTAAAATCGGGGATGCACAAGAGGCCAGAATTAGAGGAGCGCAGAGATCTCGAAGGGTTGTTGGGTTGGAGGAGATAACAGAGACAGGGCTGGGGTGGGGGTGGGGGGAACCATGGAGGGATTTGAAAACAAGGAAGAGAATTTTAAAATTGAGGCATTGCCAGACCAGGAGCCAAAGTAGGTCAGCAAGCACAGGGCTAATAGCTGAACGGGACTTGGTGTGAGTTAGGACACGGGCAACAGAGTACATAACTCATTCGGCCACATCGTGTGGTCTTGACCAGCAACGAGCACCATGCAATGTAATTTCTGTACAGCCGTCACTTCCGAATTCTTTAATCTTCCCTTCACCTTATTGTTGGTGACAGAGCATACTGTTACTGGAATTTAAAGTTAGGAATAAATGGGCAAGTACAACCTCAACTAAACCTGTTTTAATTTCTTGCTCCCTGACTCTTCACCACTTGAAATATTGCAAAAATATAAATCAATTTTATCAGTCTTGTACAGCTTAGCACCAACATCAAGACATTCCCTGCTTTAAATCCTTCCCAAGCTATTGAAATAGATATATTTGTATTTAAAGTACCATTGAGTCACAGTGCTGGAACTTTAGACAAGCACTGTGACAAATTATTGCAGTATTTTTGGAGTGTTTAACTGAGTCAGTTCTGAGGGAAGAGGTCCATTAGTCCTATATCTAAATAAAGTATTGAAATAGGAAGCCATTGCGAAACAAAAGCATGTTCAACAGAGTTTGCATCCACAGAAGAGCTTATGTATAACATAACACAGTGAATGCTATTGAACTACTAAACTCTGATACATGAGGCTAAAAGGAATCCCTTTTTGCTCAGCACTATTTCGAAGAAAGGCAGAGGAGTCCAATATTTATCCCTCGACCAATATTACTAAAAAAACAGATTATCTGGTCACTATCACTTTGCTGTTTGTGGGACCTTGCTGTGTGCAAATTGGCTGTACAGTGCAACAGTGACTACACTTCAAAAGTACTTCATTGGCTATGAAGCGTTTTGGGACGTCCTGAGGTCATGAAAGGCGCTGTATAATGCATTCAAGTCACAGTCTTTGCCAGTAAGACTAGGACTTGAACCCACAACCTTCCGACTCAGAGGCGGGAGTGCTACCAACTGAGCCACGGCTGACACCGAATTAAAGCTACTTTGGTGAGGAGCTCTGCTTGTACCTCTGGAACCATGTGACCTCAGGAGAGGCGGGAAGGGGAGAAACTGAGAGGAAATAAACCATCAAATCAATACCAATGTGATATTCACAGGGAAAGTCATCGCAAGAATCCTCCTCAATTGCCTTCACCCAGTGGCCGAAGAGCTCCTCCCAGAGTCGCAATGCAGATTCCGCCCACTAAGGGGCACAATGGACATGATCTTCACCGCGCGTCAATTACAAGAGAAATGCAGGGAACAGCACCAACCGCTGTACATGACCTTCTTTGATCTCACAAAGGCCTTCGACACTGTCAACCGTGAGGGATTATGGAGTGTCCTCCTCAAATTCAGCTGCCCTCAAAAGTTTGTCACCATCCTCTGCCTGCTTCACGATGACATGCAAGCCATGATCCTGACCAACGGTTCCACCACAGACCCAATTCACGTACGGACTGGGGTCAAGCAAGGCTGTGTCATCGCACCAACGCTCTTCTCGATCTTCCTTGCTGCAATGCTCCATCTCACCCTCAGTAAGCTCCCCGCTGGAGTGGAGCTAATTTACAGAACAAACAGGAAACTGTTCAACCTCCTGTCGCCTCCAGTCCAGATCCAAGGTCGTCCCATCCTCTGTCGTCGAAATACAGTATGCAGACGACGCTTGCGTCTGCGCTCACTCGGAGGTTGAACTCCAAACCATCGTCAACACCTTCACCGAAGCGTACGAGAGCATGGGCCTTACACTAAACATCCGTAAGACAAAGGTCCTCTACCAACCTGCCCCCGCCACACAGTACTGCCCCCCGATTATCAAAATCCACGACAAGGACTTGGACAACGTGGACCACTTTCCATACCTCGGGAGTCTACTGTCAACAAGGGCAGACGTCGATGACTAAGTCCAACACTGCCTTCAGTGTGCCAGTGCAGCCTTCGGTTGCCTGAGGAAGAGAGTGTTTGAAGACCAGGACCTCAAACCCGGCACTAAGCTCATGGTCTACAGAGCAGCAGTGATACCCGCCCTGCTGTATGCCTCAGAGACATGGACCATATACAGCAGGCACCTCAAAGCACTGGAGAGGTACCACCAACGCTGCCTCCGCTAGATCCTGCAAATCCATTGGCAGGATAGGCGCACCAACGTCAGAGTTCTCACTCAGGCCAACATCCCCAGCAGCGAAGCTTTGACCACGCTCGATCAGCTCCGATGGACGGGTCACATCGTCTGCATGCCCAATACGAGACTCCCAAAACAAGCACTCTACTCGGTGCTCCGACACGGCAAGAGAGCCCCAGGTGGGCAGAGGAAACGCTTCAAGGACACCCTCAAAGCCTCCTTGAAAAAGTGCAGCATCCCCACTGACACCTGGGAATCCCTGGCCCAAGACCGCACAAAGTGGAGGAGAAGCATCAGGGAAGGCGCCGAACACCTCGAGTCTCTTCGCCGGGAGCAAGCGGAAGTCAAGCGCAAGGAGCGCACGTCAACCCAAGCACCCCACCCACCCGCCCCTTCAACCACCGTCTGCCCCACCTGTAACAGAGACTGTAGGTCCCGCATTGGACTCATCAGTCACCTGAGAACTCATTTTTAGTGTGGAAGCAAGTCATCCTCGGTTCCGAGGGACTGCCTAAGAAGAAGAAGGTATTCACTACAGTGAGGTTAGCCGACACTACAATCCAATTTTTTGCTCAATACTCAAAATATTTGGCATCACTGCAGATACAGCGTTAAAACTGGCGCTGGACAGGGTCAGTTAAATAGGAAGACTCCTTTCACCTGTCAATGAAGCTCTATGTTTAGATACATTCTTTCTACAGCAATAGAGCGGAGTCTGACAGTTAGCAGAAAAGTGCACAGTTAAACTCGAATCTTTTAGCTGTCGATGGCCACAATGAGGGGTCCTCTGAAAGTGCTGAGGAAATGGATTTCCCACTGCATCTTAGTAAACCAACAGATGGACAAATGTACCAACTGCAACATTATCCCCTCTCGACATACTCATTACTGACTAATCTTTCTAGCTCAGCTGTGTGTTCTTTGAAGCTTGGGAAGTTGTTTTACTTGAGGATCATTGAAGATTCATGAAGTGTTGAATAATTTGCCATTCCCGTACAGCAGCAGGTTGAATCAATCTGCCTTCTTGATTTGATTAGTCAGCCCTGGCCAGCCCATGGGATTCACTGAAAACCCTCTCACTCGCTCTGCGACTGATTATGAAGTTAGCTTTTGCACGTCAAGGTCTTGTATTAATTTGTAGATGTTATATTGGTTCCACAAAGTAGGAAAATAATAATGCATTAGGAACGTTCCATTTCTGGAAGCCCGTTTTTATTTTGAAGACTGCGTGTGATTTATAGATTTCTGTAAAAAGGTTTTTTTTTAATGCGCGGTGAATTTTGGTGCCAGTCAAAATAAGAAAGTTAGTGTTGAGGAATGGAGCACTTTACCATTTCAGTCACTTAATGTCAGCACCAAGCATACCCAGGTCAGCTACAGGGTAACACTCTCTCTATTCTGTCGCAGTAACAAGCATCAGGCCCAATCCCAGTCGAGCAATATCTATGGGACACCAACCACTTACATTTATATAGCACCTTTAATGTAGTAAAACATCCCAAGGTGCTTCACAGGTGTGTAATCAGACAAAAATCGAAACCGAGCCAAAGAAGGAGAGATTAGGACAGGTGACCAAACGCTTGGTCAAAGAAGTAGGATTTAAGCAGCATCTTGAAGGAGGAAAGAGAGGCGGAGAGGTTTGGGGAGGCAATTCCAGAGCTTAGGGCCTAGACGGCTAAGTATGACATTTCCATTTCTACACCAACCATTCCTTGTTTCTTCTCCAAGTGAGATTGCTAATTTAGGGAGAGATTTCTGCTGAGGACCCTCATCCACTAGGATTTAGGTTTATGCTACACACAAACGTATTTCACCAGCAGCAGACATAAGGAGACGACCCCAGTGCTCGATTTGATTCTTTCTCGAGGTGAACGAGCTGTGTGATTGTCCAAAGCGCCACCCAGTTCCCCTGTTTGGGAGAGATTTAAGTTTGTGTGTGTGTGTGTGTGTACTTCTCCTTCCCATTCCCACACTGTGCTGAGCTGGGTTATGAAGAGAGTGCAGCCTCCAGCCATCTCCATGGACACCAATAATTTCAATCACAGTCACCAACCAGAAGAGAGGGCACAGCCTTGAACCCCGCCCTTTTCAAGTCCCACATTCCCCGCTAACTGACCTCTTCTGTAAGAGGGGGGAGGGGGGGGGTGGAGATGTCTTCTGCGCACCGTGTGTAGTGAAAACACTTTTATTTATATAAAAATGCATTCATTATTCTGCTGCTCAAAGCACACAGGGGAAATCTCCCTCTCCAATGTTCCCTGTGAGCTGCACTTTGTTCCGCGCGGCCTGTATCTTTTAATGCGCGGCCCCTTTAAATTTCTGCGCATGGGCGATATTTGCAATGGCAAAGCCGGGGAGCGGCCTGCGCGGGACCTTGCAGATTGCTGCGCGGCTGCAGCTTAGAGGGAACGTCGCCCCCCCCCTCCCCCAGAACAAGTTTTCTAATCAACCATCATTAATGGCTCAGTGGATGGATTCACTTTCTGTTGTTGTAATGAGCCATTCGGACTGGGAAGACCCTGGGTTCTATTTCCAGTCCTTGCTGCACACGTCAACTTGGGTTGCCAACACTCCAGGATTGCCCTGGAGTCTCCAGGAATTTTTGTAAAAATCTACTGGACACTGCTGCGGACAACCCAGGAGAAATATCATTGGTGCATTGGAAAGCAATGGTGCGTTTTCTTCATTTTCTTTGTATACTTTTGTTTTATTAGTTGCAAAAAAATATTGTAGGTACGAAAAAAAGGCTGTTTGGCCGGGCGGGTCCAGTTGGAGGCAGGAGGTCATGTGATGAAATCTCCGGGAATACGTCCAACCAGAGTTGGCGACCCGGGCGTCAGCACATCGGGAGGGGAAAAAGATTGGAATCGACAAGACTTATAATCGTCCACCACGCAACCCTTTTCAATTCTCATTGTTACTATTGTGGCAGAAAGTTGTAAGTCTTTTCTGACAAAACGTCTTGAATATAAGCTTCCACTAGTTGTAGATACTTGCGTCAGTGGATGGAGTTAAGTCTTGGCTGCATCCCAGTACTGTAGTGAAGAGAAGGCAGTGAAAGAATAGACTATATACAATACCTTGATCTAATGCTGTCGAGTCGTCATAAATCAGTAAATCCACCCGCAGGAAGAACTTTTCAAGATACAATAGGCTAAATATTTATATTAACTGCACTGCCTATGCAGATAAAGCCCCAGTTCATCCAGAAATATGGGATCTACGCTTTAAGCATAGGGACGCCATTTACTCTGTCATGCTAGTTATATCCTCCAGCAAAACGTTCAGAATGATTGCTTTTCCATTTGTCAGACTGCTGACAGAAATCCTCTTTTAATATGCCGCATAATGAGGTCATGACACTAGCTGTGAGGAGTATTCTCCATGAACCCAGTGATGTTTGATACATTTTTCAGTCTCAAGGTATCATTCAGCACTTCATTGTCTTGCCTCCTCTCTCCTCACCAAAAGAAAAACCTAAATCCGCTGGTCTGCACATGTAAGTTCTCATTTATACTCATTACCTCCAGCATCTAAATCTCGTGTGACTTTGGATTAGGGGATAACATGCCGGCTTTTACATAAAAAGGTGATTAATATAATCAGGTGCTGTTGGTTTCAGGGCCTGCTCGCCTTTACTGGTATCGTTGGAAGGTTGTTAGTGTGAATCTCAGTTTAATAACCACCTCTGGGACCATAATAAAGATGTCTAATATAGATTCAAATGTAAATCATTAATTTACTGTTAAGACTGACGTGAGACGGTCTCTAAAGGCAGGCTTCACTCAATTTTCCTAATAGCCCAAAATGCTGCCGGCCTCTTAAAAAAATAAAACCAGATTGGAGGCCAAACCATTTTCCAAATGTTGAAAATTATCCAAGTGATTTGAAATTCTTTCTTGCATAGGGCAAGATAGTGTAAATCCCATTACTCAGTTTTGAGCATAAAAGGAATGGCTCTTGTCTCCAATATGTCTTCAGACAAAATGGGCTTGTACCTCATCCACAGATGTAATGTTCAACGTATCAGTAATGTTGCTTTTGGAATGTTTTGGGACTGCTGCATCCTGTCTCATCCTCATGTTCAAATCCCTCCATGGCCTCACCCCTCCATATCTCTGTAACCTCCTTCGGCCCCACCACCCTCCGACAACTCTGCGTTCCTCCAACTCTGGCCTCGTGTGCATTCCCCACTTCCTTCGCCCCTCCATTGGCGGCCATGCCTTCAGCTGTCTAGGCCCGAAGCTCTGGAATTCCCTCCCCAAATCTCTCTGCCAACGATGCAGGACTCCAACAATACTGCAATGCACTCAAGTCCGGAGAGTAAGACTGCAGTTATACTGCCGCGTTTACATCGATATGAAGAAGTATCAGCTGCGCCTCAATATAAAAGTGGTAGCCCGGAGGTGGGGCCTGATGTGGTTCCAGAATGTGCGAAAGCCAAATGGCAGGAGGACTCCTTGGGAAGACTGTCTCACACACTCGGGCTTTCCACAGTCCCCATGCAGAGCATATCTTGAGTGCAAGTTAACAGATGCTCTTGGCAGTCTGTTGAACCTTCTGGGCCACTTCATAAAGAGTCTTTTTAATGTGGACTTTCCTGCCTATGCTCTCAAAACATTAAAAATGTGTGGAAGCATGCACGCATAGAGCCCTCCTGATGGGAAGAACGACATTTGGAGCCCAAAATAGAACAGTGATCTTGCTGCCTGCACTTTGCATTCAGACCAACTGTGTAATATAACTGAAACCTGAAAGATCCAACCAGCACAGCTTGCATCCTGTGTATAGTTTCTTTATTAAAAAGTATGCCTCTATAAAGACTTGCGTTTATATGGCACCTTTCACGACCTCAGGGTGTCCCAAAGCGCTTTACAGCCAATGAAGTACATTTGAAGTGTAGTCACTGTTGTAATGTGGGAAACGTGGCAGCCAAATTGGCACACAGCAAGCTCCCACAAACAACAATGTGATAATGACCCGATAATCTGTTTTTTGTGATGTTGAGGGAGGGATAAATATTCCCCTGCTCTTCTTCGAAATAATAGCCGTGGGATTTTTTTGCACCCACCTGAGAGAGCAGACGGGGGCCTCGGTTAAACGTCTCATCCGAAAGACGGCACCTCCGACAGTGCAGCACTCCCTCAGCACTGCACTGGGAGTGTCAGCCTGGATTTTTTGAGCTCAAGTCTCTGGAGTAGGGACTTGAACCCACAACCTTCGGACTCAGAGGTGAGAGTGGCCACCCACTGAGCCACGACTGACATATAAAGAACTCAGACATTGCTTTTCATCAGCTCTTACTCATTTGGAATGAAACACTGATTTTACTTTAAGAATGTTGTCTATTTTGAAGTGTTTCACTCTTGAAAGTAATCACAGCTCTATCTATTTTAATGGCTATGCTTTCGTTGTCACTTTTTTTTGATCATAATTCTGACTCCTGCTGTTGACAGCTCCAGCCTTTCTCCTTGAGAAAAAGTACTGAGGCACTCATCGCCAACTCGATCCCAATTTAAAATTGTGGATATAACAAGGATATTTCTTTCGCTGAAATTGAGGTGCTCTGAATAATAACGGGGCCGACATCTCTGACTTCATTCATTTCTGTGACGTGAATCAAAATGAGTGTAATGTCAGTGGAAAACACTAATGGGCTGTTGGCCCGTATTTAGCACTGCTCTGACAATTCCTACCCCTCCAAAAATGGATTAGCACAAAATGATTTTAAAATACCGTTGAGATGCATTAACGGCGACTATACCGTCAAATCTAAAAGTGAGTATTTTATTCCAAATCAGACCTGGCGTTAGTGAGATTATTGAAAAGAAAAATTACAGATCATCACCACAGCAGTGACAGGACTAGTACACAGGATTATTTTGTCAGGGAGTATAGATATCATATGCATTGATAGATGCCAGTGCAGCTTTTTTTTAAATTCATATATATGGGGCTCTGGGGAAAGAGCAGGGGAGTGGGATTAATTGAATAACTCTTTCAAAGAGCCAGCACAGGCACGATGGGCCGAATGGCTTCCTTCTGTGCTGTTTAAAAAAAAAAGTACTTATCTTTTACATCTGCAATGTCCCATCATGTGAGAATGCATATCCTGTGCTGCTACTTGACATTAATATTCATGCATTACCTCTTAGTTAAGCAATGCAATGTGTTCTTAATTAAGCAATGTTATTTCTTTCTTACTTCCTCCCAGTTCCTTGCAATGGTTGACCGTGTTCACCATCACTCATCACATATTCTCATGGTTGCCTTCTCTTCCTATTCGAGAGGGGCATTGCCACCAAAAATGAGTTTGTGACGCTCCATTACAGAGGCCATCGGGATTGCCGGGGGGCTGATTGGTGAAATGTCATTTTCCCTGTTGGCGTTGAACCATTTCATACAGCTACTGTGTGCTCCACAGATGGATTATCAAACTCTGATATTTATATCAGTTAATTGGCACATTAGCTGTTTGAGAAGTGTTAAAGGATCATTATGGCAGGGCATCGCGATTCGCTGCTATTTTTCATTGCCGCTAATAAAGTCCAATTCTCAGCGATTGCACATTTCAAAAAGCATGCATTCCAGGATATTTGTTAGCAATCAAATAATCTCAACGCCAAAAAAAAATACATTTTATCCATTTTTTAAAAATAGAACGTTAGCCCCTAATCCTGTGTATCTGTCTGTCTGTCTGTGTCTGGGTGTCTGTCTGTGTGTCTGTCTATGCGTGTGTGGTTTTGTGTGTGCGCGCGCGTGTGTGTGTAGGATTTAATTTTCAGTCATCTATAGTCTTGCCTTGAAATTCCAGTCCACCTAGCTGGTGTTGGGATGTAATTTAGTAACTCCCTGTAAAGGAAGGCAAAAGAGAGGCTATTCCTATCGATAATGGCAGCAGCCCGGGTACGTGGTGAGTCTCTGTTTCTCTCTCCACAGATGCTGCCTGACCTGCTCAGTATTTCAAAGTATTTACAGCACAGAATCAGGCCATTCAGCCAAACAGCTCCATGCCGGTGTTTATGCTCCACAGGAACCTCCTCCCGCCCCTCTTCATCTCACCCCATCAACATAACCTTCTATTCCTTTCTCCCTCACATGCTTATCTAGCTTCCCCTTAAATGCATCTATGCTATTGGCCTCAATTACTCCTTGTGGTAGCGAGTTGCACATTCTAACTACTCTCTGGGTGAAGAAGTCTCTCCTGAATTCCCTATTGGGTTTGTTAGTGACTGTCTTATATTGATGGCCCCTAGTTCTGGTCTCACCCGTAAGTGGAAACATCTTCTCTACGTCTACCCTATCAAACCCCATCATAACCTTGAAGACCTCCATCGGGCCACCTCTCGGTCCTGCATTTCCTGTTTTTATTTTGCTTTTGTTTTATGCGGAGAGTCTACTCTCAATGTTTTAACAATGGATCAGATTTAATTAGTATTAATGATACGATAATAATTGGGTATGTTTCGGTTTATGACCTGTATGAGGTAGAACCTTAACTTTTATATGAAAGAGTTTAAACGTTGCTCATTCTGCTTTGAAAGCGAGAGTTGAGTCGAGTAAAAGAATGTCCTTTTTTGTGTGTAAGAGTCAGTTTGGTGCCTGGAACAATCGTTGTAATTTGCAGCCCGTCAGGAAACATAACTCATTCTTTCAGTGTTTTAATCCTTTAAAATCAAAGGTTTAATGATCCTGCGCTAATTTGCTTTTTACTTTGACTGTGGAGAAACCGAGTGATGAACTGTAGACATGAGCCGTCCGTCCATTGTGTGTTTTATCATTTCCAAACCTCAAACATGATTCATCATGAAAAGTTTAATGAATCTTCTGTAGTTTCGACATCGAGCAATTAAATACTGTGAAATTGTCACAATCACTGAACATTTCCTTTATAATGTATGCGGAGTGCTCCGAATCTGCACTGTTATTACAAAACTCATTAAATAACTTTTATTATCACAAGGCCCATTTTGTAAACTCAATTACATATAAAGTGCGCTGACAGCCAAGTCCCAAATGAAACAGCCCACTAGCCTCCCACACCGACTGAACAAAATGGGAGATGGGAGAAGTGAGTTCCAGGCTATAATCAACTGACTGTAAATTCAGGCGACTGTATAAACTGCTCCAACTCCACTCTGATGATTTAGGACATTATATGAACCCCTCAAATTAAATTACAGCATGTAAGTAACGTGACTCCCGTGTAACCATTGCTTTCTCTTTAACTCTTTGAGTGCTAAACTCCCTTTGCACATTTTTCTATTTCTTAACCACTGCAAGTTCATTTCCGATGCTGATTTATTTCCCCTCCTTAAATTAGCAAACCTAGGTGAACGGTCAAGGTTCATAGTGCAGGATGTTTAAAGGTTGGAAAGATCAGAGCGGGAATTTAAAACTCCTGGCAGAAACCAGGCGGTACGGGAGTTAAGATCGAAGCGGTGGCCTTTCCCCTCCTTTTCCCACTCTGTGGCAATTTTAACGTGGCTGTTTTCGTGGATGGTCGAGGCGCCCGCCTGATTCAGGTGGAAGCCTCGTAAATACATGCAAATCAGGGTCAGCTGATGTCAATCTTCGTAGGCCCAAAGCCTCTGGACGCCCATTCTGGCTGGTAGTCGGCCGTTAAAATGGATCCGGCCTCCCACTGTAGCACGGGAGTCCCACAAAATCCCCCCCGTTGGTTTTCCACCCAGGAGTTCCTCTAATGGAACGAAAATAGGATAAATGAGGAAAAAGTGGTTAGGTGCTGCCAAGCTTGGGTTCTGAAGCCTGCAGATTCCAGGGCCGACAGCAGCACTTCCCAAACTTTGAGCTCCTGCCTTGTAGGATCACAAGGTTACAGAGCTATGTGGAAATGGAGAACTTCACTTCGTTCTCCAATTAACATAGAATCTAGGAGCAGGAGTAGGCCATTTGGCCCGTCGAGCCTGCTCCACCATTCAATACGATCATGGCTGATCATCCAAATCCAGTACCCTGTCCCTGCTTTAATCCCCACAGTACACATATCCCACCCTACCCCCGTAACCCCACGTATTTAATTCCCCCTAACATATCCCATCCTATCCCCATAACCCCACATATTTAATCCCCCCTAACACTAAGGGTCAATTTATCATAGCCAAATCAACCTAACCCGCACATTTTTGGACTGTGGGAGGAAACCGGAGCACCCGGAGGAAACCCACGCAGACACGGGGAGAATGTGCAAACTCCACACAGACAGTCACCCGAGGTCAGATTCGAACCCGGGTCTCTGGTGCTGTGAGGCAGCAGTGCTAACCACTATGCCACCGTGTTGATCTAAGAAATCTTATCATTTTCATGCAAAGCTATTTGCTGTAATCCTTTCAATTTTCTTGGCTGCATCTTGGAAAAGTTTTCGTTTAGAACTCCCTGCCGAGTAATGAATCAAAGATCTGTTTATTTACAAACAATATCAAAAGAATGCTTTCATGCGCAAATTGATTTTTTTTTTCTGATAGACATCAAAGTTGTTACAGCAGAAACAATTTAGTTTTTCCAACTCTGTCATGTTTATGTCCAAGGTGCAGGTCAGCTTGACTCAGTTGATAGTACGCTCACCTCTGACCTAGGACCTTGCGGGGTCAAACTCTAGAGACGAGCTGACACTCCAGTTACACTACTAAAGGAGTGCTGCTTTTCCTTTTGGTTAACACATTAAACTGAGGCAAAAGCAAAATACTGCGGATGCTGGAAATCTGAAATAAAAACAGAAAATGCTGGAAATACTCAGCTGGTCAGGCAGCATCCGTGGAGAGAGAAACAGAGTTAACGTTTCAGGTCGATGACCCTTCGTCAGAACTGGAAAAAGTTGGAGATGGAACAGGTTTTTAAGCAAGTGCAGGGGCAGGGAAGGAGGGGAGGAAAGAACAAAAGGGAAGGTCTGTGATGGGATGGGAGGCAGGAGAGATTAAGAGACAAAAGGGATGATGGTGCAAGGCAAAAGGAGATGGTAATGTGACAAGTTAAGAAACAAAAGATGGCTCTGGATGAAGTGTAAATGGCACTGGCAGAATGAAAGACAGCTGCCATGTGAGAGAGAGAAAAAAAATAAATGGAAAAAAAAGATAGGGGCAGAAGTTATGGTCTGAAATTATTGAATTTTATGTTGAGTCCAGAATGCTGTAAAGTGCCTAATCGAAAGATGAGGAGCTGTTCCTCGAGTTTACGTTGAGCTTCATTGGAACAGTGTAAGAGGCCGAGGACAGAGAGATCAGAGTGGGAGTGAAGCGGAGAATTAAAGTGACAGGCGACCGGAAGCTCCGGGGTCACCCTTACGGACTGAACGGAGGTGTTCCGCAAAGCGGTCACCCAATCTGCGTTTGGTCTCACAATGTAGAGGATCCCCATCGTGAGCAGCGAATACAGTACACTAAATTGCAAGAGGCCTCATCGGCCAGTTCCAGTGGTTCAGTTAAATGACCACGAAGCTATACAAGGGAGAGACTATATCTACCAGTGTCCCAGCCAGCATCCCCCTGAACTAACACCACCAAAACTAGATTAACTGGGCATCACGGGTGGGCAGACTTAATTTTGATGGAGCAAAACCATGAAGCTATTGAATTAGTCTTTTCAGAACTATGTTGCACTGTGGGCCTTGTCTAGCTCCATTGCTCTCTTCCTTATTGTTAAGAACTGCAATCCCAGCACAGTTAACTACCTGGATTTCAGCACCTCCAAGTCACATTTTGCAAAAATTTGTGAATGTGCAACTGGATGCCCATCTCTAGGTCATTCCTTTCATTGATATTTGTGGACAATGGTGATTTTGTTTGCCTACATAGTAAGTCATTGCTCTTCAATGTAATCCATTATAGAGTGGTCACCTCTGTATTGGTGCAGTATTTCCCCCCACCCCCCCCCCCAATCCGGCTTCCTGACCCTTTTCTTCCTTCTGTTCCTGGCGGTGTTCACTCTTGCATGGAGCGTGGTTCCATTGGTGCCTTATCAAAGTGGCAGTTCTCGTGTATGGGTCTAGATAGTGGAAGTCAGCAGATTGTTCGACCATGTGTGTATCACTCAATGTCCACACCTGCACACATCCCAGAAGAAGTCACTAGACAACAATCAGGAGCTGAAGCTGAAGCCCGACAGGCACCAAGGACAATTGTATCATTCCCACCATTGCCCTAGTTGAGATCCACTAACACATTACAAATTAGAATTTGGAAGTCAGACTCTCCTGGTCTATACAGCTCATTACACCAGCAGTTATCATGGGTGACTTTAATCTACATATAGATTGGGCTAACCAAATTAGTAACAATACTGTGGAGGAGGAATTCCTAGAGTGTATACAGGATGGTTTCCTGGACCAATATGTCGAGGAACCAACTACAGATCAGGCCATCTTAGACTGGGTATTATGCAATGAGAAAGGATTAATTAGCAATCTTGTTGTGCGAGGCCCCTTGGGGAGGAGCGATCATAATATGATAGAATTCTTCATTAAGATGGCGAGTGAAGTAGTTGACTCAGAGACTAGGGTCCTGAATTTAAATAAAGGAAACTACGATGGTATGAGGCGCGAGTTGGCTCGAGTGGATTGGGGAGCGTTACTTAAAGGGTTGACGGTGGATAGGCAATAGCAAACATTTAAAGATCGCATGGATGAACTACAGAATTTGTTCATCCCTGTTTGGCATAAAAATAAAACAAAAAAGGTGACTCAACCGTGGCTAACAAGGGAAATTAGGGATAGCATAAGATCCAAGGAGAGAACATATAAATTGGCCAGAAAAAGCAGCAAACCTGAGGATTGGGAGCAGTTTAGGATTCAGCAAAGGAGGACAAAGGGATTAATTAAGAGGGGGAAAATAGAATATGAGAGTAAACTTGCAGTGAACATAAAAACTGACTGTAAAAGCTTCTATAGATATGTGAAGAGAAAAAGATTGGTGAAGTCAAGCGTAGGTCCCTTGCAGTCAGAATCAGGGGAATTTATAATGGGGAACAAAGAAATGGCTGATGAATTAAATACATATTTTGGTTCTGTCTTCACAAAGGAGGACACAAATAAACTCCCAGAGATGTCAGGGAACATAGGGTCGAATGAGAGGGAGGAATTGAATGAAATCAGTATTTGTAGGAAAATGGTGTTAGGGAAATTGACGGGATTGAAGGCCGATAAATCCCCAGGGCCTGATAATCTACATCCTAGGGTACTTAAGGAAGTGGCCCTAGAAATAGTAGAAGCACTGCTGGTCATCTTTCAAAATTCTATGGACTCTGGGACAGTTCCCATGGATTGGAGGGTAGCTAATGTAACCCCACTATTTAAAAAAGGTGGTAGAGAAAAAACGGGGAATTATAGACCGGTAAGCCTGACATCGGTAGTGGGCAAAATGCTAGAGTCCATTATAAAAGATGTAATAGTAGAGCACTTGGAAAACAGTGACAGGATCAGACAAAGTCAACATGGATTTACAAAAGGGAAATCATGCCTGACTAATCTACTGGAATTTTATGAGGATGTAACTGGTAGAATAGATAAGGGAGAAACAGTGGATGTGGTGTATTTGGACTTTCAGAAGGCTTTCAATAAGGTCCCGCATAAGAGATTAGCGTGCAAAGTTAAAGCACATGGGATTGGGGGTGAGGTACTGATTTGGATAGAGAACTGGTTGGCAGACAGGAAGCAAAGAGTTGGAATAAACGGGTCTTTTTCCGAGTGGCAGGCAGTGACTAGTGGGGTACCACAGGGATCGGTGCTAGGACCCCAGCTATTCACAATATATATTAATGATCTAGATGAGGGAACTAGATGTAATATCTCTAAGTTTGCAGACGACACAAAGCTGGGTGGGCGTGTGTGCTGTGAGGAGGATGCAGAGAAACTCCAGTATGATTTGGACAGGTTGGGTGATTGGGCAGATGCATGGCAGATGCAGTATAATGTGGATAAATGCGAGGTTATCCACTTTGGTGGCAAAAACAGGAAGACAGATTATTATCTGAACGGCAATAGATTGGGAAAAGGGGAAGTGCAACGAGACCTGGGTGTCCTTGTGCACCAGTCGCTGAAGGTAAGCATGCAGGTGCAGCAGGCGGTTAAGAAGGCAAATGGTATGTTGGCCTTCATAGCGAGAGGATTTGAGTACAGGAGCAAGGATGTCTTGCTGCAGTTGTACAAGGCCTTGGTGAGACCACACCTTGAGTATTGTGTGCAGTTTTGGTTGCCTTATCTGAGGAAGGATGTTCTTGCCATGGAGGGAGTGCAGCGAAGATTTACCAGACTGATACCTGGGATGGCAGGAATGACGTATGAAGAGAGATTGGGTCGATTAGGCTTATATTCGCTATAGAGTTTCGAAGAATGAGAGGGGATCTCATTGAAACTTATAAAATTCTAACAGGACTAGACAGACTAGATGCAGGAAGGATGTTCCCGATGGCGGGGCAGTCCAGAACCAGAGGTCACAGTCTAAGGATAAGGGGTAAGCCATTTAGGACTGAGATGAGGAGGAATTTCTTCACCCAGAGAGTGGTGAACCTGTGGAATTCTCTACCACAGAAGGCAGTTGAGGCTAATTCATTAAATATATTCAAGAAGGAGATAGATATATTTCTTAAGGCTAAAGGGATCAAGGGATATGGGGAGAAAGCAGGGACAGGGTACTGAATTTGGATGATCAGCCATGATCTCATTAAATGGCGGAGCAGGCTTGAGGGGCCGAATGGCCTACTCCTGCTCCTATCTTCTAAAATTAACTTACCAACTAACTGAAGCGGTTGGCAGGAGCATTGGATAGCAAAGAGCACTTCCTGCAATTTAACATGAGCATTCTGTACCATTGGAACCCCAAATTACTGCCTTCTATCCACTACTGAATAGAGTCTTGAGCTCGTAATCCAGGCTGACACTTCAGTGCAGTACTGAGGGAGTGCTGCATTGTCAGAGGTGCAGTCTTTTGGATGAGATGTTAAACCAAGGCCCCCCATCTGCCCTTTCAGGTAGATGTAAAAGATCCCGTGGCACTGTCCATGGTAATATTTGTCCCTCAACCAACATAATTTTTAAAAAAAAGATCTGGTCATTATCACATTGTTGTTTGTGGGAGCTTGCTATGCGCAGACTGGCTGCCACATTTCCCTGCATTACAACAGTGACTACACTTCAAAAGTACTTAATTGGCTGTAAAGCGCTTTGAGACGTCCTGAGGTCGTGAAAGGCGCTATAGAAATGCGAGTCCTTTCTTTGACTGTAACCATTCATCGTTATTGTGATTATTAATTATTGCTGCTGCCGTTTGTACCATTTGAACATTTGCACTGATTCAGTTTTGATTTTTCTTTTGTCTAAGGTCATTGAGGCTCTTCCGTGCTTTCTACATTCCCTTCTTTTCCGAGCAGCACACGGCATATGCAAACTATACGATTCTGAAACCCAGGAGATCGAAGCCAGCGCGGAAAAAGAGTGGAGGCTAGAACACTGCACCGGCAAGAGAGAGAGGAAGGGAGGAATCTCAGTCAGAGACAATGACGTCCGAGCTCTTTTGAATTGTACATCTCTGCGCCCGTCTCGTCTCAGTTAATGAATGGGATGTTTATATTTCTTGCCTGTCCTGTAATAATGTAAGAAAAGTCCGTTGTGTGTACTGACTGCGTTTTTTCTTTTTCCGGACGTTCCCTGAGAATTGTCGTGACTGTCGGGCAAGGCTGTGAGCCATCTGCTGTAGCCCACAGAGAATATATTTAAAATGCATTCCACATACCAATAAACAAATGTGTGTGTCGCTATGTGTTTGCCTGGAGTGATGGTGGTACGTTCCCATCTGCTTCTGTCCAAACCAGCAGCTGGAGTCCGTTCTGAAGATTGTCAGAGCAAAGGTTGTGTCTTCAAATTCAGCTTAAAACAGCCAGGAGTCTCTTGCCATTGTAAGCTGGGTAGTGGTCTCTTTGCCAAGCTTCCACATTTTCTTTACTCCCTGATGGTGAAAAAAAAAATTAAACTACGATGTAAATAAAATCATATTGTGCCCCATTGAAATTTCTGAGATATTTAATCCTAGATTATTATTTGTTTAGGTCTCCTCTATTGCCAGATATCACCAGGGTTGAGCGAAAGCCTGAGCCACGCATGCCTCGATGGCTGTTGTTAGTGTTGCTCTAACACCTGCTCATATTGGCAGGGCTGGTTCCGTATCCTCTGCCGGTCTGCTGCTGTGGAGTGTTCCAGCTAACAGCTTCTCCCAGAGTTGGCATTAGGTTTCTCCCAGTGAAGACTTGCTACCTTTGAATGTTGGTTTGAGGCTGGGATTCAAAATTGGGGTCTTATGGTTGCTTGGCAGTCCCACCATGTAACCACCCACAAGAAGGATGAGGTGGGAGATGATTCTGTGGGTGCAGCAGATAGAGTTTTGCACATTTTATGGGAGAATCCCATAATATTTAATATCTACAATGCTGAGGGACTGAGGAAGTGCAGTACTTTAGCGCTCTGATCTTTCATTTCTGGGCTCTGAGTGATTGAGTAGAGGAGAAGCATCCGGGAAGGCGCCGACCACCTCGAGTCTCTTCGCCGGGAGCAAGCGGAAGCCAAGCGCAAGGAGCGCACGTCAACCCAAGCACCCCACCCACCCGCCCCTTCAACCACCGTCTGCCCCACCTGTGACAGAGACTGTAGGTCCCGCATTGGACTCATCAGTCACCTGAGAACTTATTTTTAATGTGGAAGCAAGTCATCCTCGGTTCCAAGGGACTGCCTAAGAGGGAGAAGAAGATTGAGTTTAACACTAAACCATGACCGAAAGTCTCCTCTCTCTGCCGTTATGATTGTGAGTGAAGTGATTTGGGGGCAATTTCAACCAACCCCCTTGGGATAAAGAACTTCTCTCACTTCTCTGACAAAAACGTTCTAACAGCCACATGTGTGAGAAAGAGAGAGCTTCCCCTCCCCTTCCAGGTTACCCGAGTCGAAAAGGACACTGTGCTATCACACAATTCACACCAGCTTCCTAGATTATCCTTTTGATGTTGGACGAAGGTTTCACAGAATGCATGTGCGTGCTGTGAACCATGTCCTTCCTAACTATTTGATGCAGTTCTATTGATATCCAGTAGGGTGAAGCAAATGAATCTGCAAGAGGACAAACGATTGCAAATGTCTTGTAGTGTATAAGAAGACCAATGACGTAAAGTACAGAGAGCAGACAAATACACTGGCAAATCCTCACCAAGAAATGTGAAACCTCAACAAAGTATTGAATAATTCAGGGTTAGGCTGTCTCAGATGTGCTGGTCCCTACTCTAAATGTCGAGTATTTACGATAAACCTTAAAGTCTTACGGTTGATATTGTAGAAAATAATGCAGTATGAAGCACTTTTCTGAAATTGGGCTCAGCCCTGGCTCAGTTGGTAGCACTCCTTTCTCCATATTCCCATTCCTCTATAATCCTCAGTCTTTTAAAAAACAAACTTGACACTACCGAGTCACTGCTTTCTGATTTACCTTGTTTTCTCTCTCACTGTTTTCAACCTTGCCAGGTGGCCCTTCAACTTGGTTTCTCAATTTAGAAAACACCTGATCTTCACACTATAGATGAGAGAATCTCAGTATTTTGATTATATAACTCGCACCAAGTCCCATTCACCCCTGTGCTCGCTGACCTACACTGGCTCCCTAATCCAGCAATGCCTCGACTTTAAAATCCTCATCCTTGTCTTCAGATCCCTCCATGGCCTCGTCCTTCCCCATCTCTGTGACCTCCTCCAGCCCTACAATCCTCTGAGATCTCTGCCTTCCTCCAATTCTGGCCTCTTGCGCATCCCCAATTTTCATCGCTCCAACCTTGGTGGCCGTACCTTCTGCTCCCTGGGCCCTAAGCTCTGGAATCCCCTCCCTAAACCTCTCTGCCTTTCTACCTCTCCTCCTTTAAGATGCTCCTTAATACCAAGCTTTTGGTCACCTGTCCTAATATCTCTAGCTAATTTGCACATAGCAAGATCCCAAGAACAAAAAATGAAATGAATGACCAGTTAATCTGTTTTTGTGGTGTTTAGGGAAAGAATATAGGCCAGGACACTGGACAAACTCCCTGCTCTTTGAATAGTGCCCTGAACAGGCAGACGAGACCCTCAGATTAACGTCTCATCCAAAAGATTACACCTCCAACAGTGAAGCACTCAGTACAGTACTTGAGGTAGTTGGTGAGTGGAATTTCCCAGTCCTTAGTCACAGTACCATTCCATTTTTTTTTTAAAGTTACAAAATAATTAATTTTACAAACGCCAAAAAGGTAAACAAAAATAATGCAATGCCACTAAGGGGGAAAAGTGAAGCCTGTGAAGGAAATCAAATTTGTTATTTAAATTCTGCTGATTTTCCTACAATAAACAGTTTCAAGGGTCACTTCACCACATGGGATCCGAACATGAAAATGAAGCTCGCTATGACGTGAGAAGTGAAGTTCAGAACACGTGGCCATTGTGGTATTAGTCGAAAGAATGAATTATAGATTTGGTTAGAAAAGTATATCCAGTTTCAGCCTGAAACTTATTTTGGATGAAAGGATATCGACTTACAAGTACTGTGATGTAAAACGGTGCATATTTTATGAAAGTACAATGCATGTCACACAGATCCACACATACACCTCCACAATATCCACACATGTCAGCCAGTGGCTCAGTGGGTAGCCCCCTCACCTCTGAATCAGAAGGTTGTGGGTTCAAGTCCCACTCCAGAGACTTGAACATAAAAATCTAGGCTGACACTTCAGTGCCGTATTGAGGGAGTGCTGCACTGTCAGAGGTGCCATCTTTTGGATGAGCCGTTAAACCGAGGCCCCGTCTACTTTCTCAAGAGGATGTAAAAGATCCCGTGGCACTATTTCGAAGAAGAGCAGGGGAGTTATCCCTGGCGTCCTGGCCAATATTGATCCCTCAATCAACATCACTAAAACAGATTATTTGGTCATTATCACATTGCTGTTTGTGGGAGCTTGCTGTGCGCAAATTGGCTGCTGCGTTTCCTACATTACAACAGTGACTACACTTCAAAAAGTACTTCATTGGCTGTAAAGTGCTTTGGGACATCCGGTGGTCGTGAAAGGTGCTATAGAAATGCAAGTCTTTCTTTTCACTTAATTTTCCTGCTTTTTTCCAGTTCTGACGAAAGGTCTTCGACCTGGAACGTTAACTCTGTTTCTCTCTCCACGGATGCTGCCTGGCCTGCTGAGTTTTTCCAGCGTTTTCTGTTGTTATTTCAGTACACCAAACTGTTGAGCTATCCACTTTCTGGAGATGGCTCTGAGAGTGAGGCAGTAGCTTCGGCGACAGCTGTAGCTGTCCTCTACCAACCTGCCCCCGCCACACAGTACTGCCCCCCAATTATCAAAATCCATGACAAGGCCTTGGACAATGTGGACCACTTTCCATACCTCGGGAACCTACTGCCAACAAAGGCAGATGTCGATGACAAAGTCCAACACCGCCTTCAGTGTGCCAGTGCAGCCTTCGGTCGCCTGAGGAAGAGAGTGTTTGAAGACCAGGACCTCAAACCCGGCACCAAGCTCATGGTCTACAGAGCAGTAGTAATACCCGCCCTCCTGTATGCCTCAGAGACATGGACCATGTACAGCAGGCACCTCAAAGCACTGGAGAGGTACCACCAACGCTGCCTCCGCAAGATCCTGCAAATCCATTGGCAGGATAGGCGCACCAACGTCAGAGTTCTCACTCAGGCCAACATCCCCAGCATCGAAGCTTTGACCACGCTCGATCAGCTCCGATGGATGGGTCACATCGTCCGCATGCCCAATACAAGACTCCCAAAACAAGCGCTCTACTCGGAGCTCCGACACGGCAAGAGAGCCCCAGGTGGGCAGAGGAAATGCTTCAAGGACACCCTCAAAACCTCCTTGAAAAAGTGCAACATCCCCACCGACACCTGGGAATCCCTGGCCCAAGACCGTACAAAGTGGAGGAGAAGCATCCGGGAAGGCGCCGAATACCTCGAGTCTCTTCGCCGGGAGCAAGCGGAAGCCAAGCGCAAACAGCGGAAGGAGCGCACGTCAACCCAAGCACCCCACCCACCCGCCCCTTCAACCACCGTCTGCCCCACCTGTGACAGAGACTGCAGGTCCCGCATTGGACTCATCAGTCACCTGAGAACTGATTTTTAATGTGGAAGCAAGTCATCTTCGGTTCCGAGGGACTGCCTAAGAAGGAAGAGGCCTCAGGTTTCACAGGCACTTGAGGCTGTCCTTGACATTACCGGCCCTGTGTTGAAACAGCAGAATTTACTGGAGCACAACTCAGGGCTGCATTGTCATTTCATAGAGACTCCTCAACATAAACAGAAACACAAGTACAGCAAAGCCAAAGGATTTGCATTTGTGGGATGTGTGTTGTATTAATACTGTGTTTTTTTGAGATATTTATTTTCACACTTTACTGTTTACACAACAAAAATATACAAGGACGGTGTCAACAATATGACAGAAAATATAGAAAGAAAATAAAAATTGAGCCAGAAATAATAACTGGTTTTATTCTATGTACACAGACGTGCTATACATGTTGATGGGTAGGGACAAACAGAGATCTAACGTTCTTGTCTCATTAAGCAAATGGTCTCAGTCACCATAGGCCCTAACAAGTAATTAGGGAAATTAAGAAGTGCACAGTACAGTTCAACATAAGCTCGAGGAACAGCACCTCATCTTTTGATTAGGCACTTTACAGCATTCTGGACTCAACATCGAGTTCAACAATTTCAGACCATAACCTCTGCCCCTATGTTTTTTTTCCATTTTTTTTTCTCTCTCTCACATGGCAGCTGTCGATCATTCTGCCAGTGCCATTTACACTTCATCTAGAGCCATCTTTTGTTTCTTAACTTGCCCCATTACCATCTCCTTTTGCCTTGCACCATCATCCCTTTTGTCTCTTAATCTCTCCTGCCTTCCATCCTATCACAGACCTTCCCTTTCGTTCTTTCCTCCCCTCCCCCCCTTTCCCTGCCCCTGCACTTGCTTAAAAACCTGTTCCATCTCCAGCTTTTTCCAGTTCTGACGATAGGTCATCGACCTGAAACGTTAACTCTGTTTCTCTCTCCGCAGACGCTGCCTGACCTGCTGAGTGTTTCCAGCATTTTCTGTTTTTAGTACAGTTCAGGTTGGGTATTGGCAGCCTAGCGGTTATGGTACTTGACTAGGAACCCAGAGATCATGGCACGTTGTGAGACTGAATTCAATAAAGCTGGTCATTTGTGGGGCTGGTACCAGAAAGTGACCAGAAAAGCTGCCGGGTTGTTGTAAAAGCCCAACTGATTCACACGGTCTGGCCTACGCGTGACTCCAGTGCCACACTATGTGGTTGATTCTTAATGTCCTCAGGGAAACCGGGAATGGACAATAGATACGGCCTTGCCAGTGTCACCCACATTCCAAGAACAAAAGATAATCTATGGGAAAAGTTCCTGTGGCTCATTGTCAGTGATAATCTGCTTCAGCTGCCTAGGGCCTAACCTCTGGAATTCCCTCCCTAAACCTCTCCGCCTCTCTCTCCTCCTTTAAGTCGCTCCTGAAAACCTGCCTCTTTGACCAAGCTTTCGGTCACCTGTCGGCCCACTAAAAACTAATATCTCTTTATGTGGCTCGGTGTCAAATTTTGTCTGGAAATCGCTGCTGTGAAGCGCCTTGGGATGTTAAAGGCGCTATATAAATGCAAGTTGTAATTGTTGCTGTATGGTTCTTGCTCCCTGGATGAAGCTAACCCACTGAACAATTGTCTGAGAGCTTGTAACTTTGTGCTGTTTTCTAAACGGCCTGTTAAGAAATGCTGCTGGCCTGGCCTATTGGTTCTGTACACTTTTTAAACCGATTGAATATCAGGATGTTTAATTCCCTCTGGTAACGCATTGGTTAGTGTGTTAGAGTAAAATTCCTTCTTGTGTTGTTTGGCAGTCGTTAAAATCAACCGGTTAACAACGGCATAAAAATAGGCCACAGTGACCTTTCACGCACACGACCAGAGGCAACGACACCACCCCTGGTCGCTCGATGAACTTGGTGCCTGTTTTTAGTGGGTCTCCTGGGTTGACAGTCTTAGCAAGTCGAGTCATTTGGTTTGCAGCCAACTGCACAGCACCCACACTGAGAAAGCCCAGTGGCACCAGGCGGAATAGAAAAGCATCTCTCAGGGTGCACTTGGTGATGCAGGAGCACCCTTGAGGCTTGACGTGCGCTGGATCAGTGTGCAGCTCTCCTCCGGTCTGCATCTCACGTTTCTCTGTTCACATCAGTAAGTGCAGTGTTTTGTATAAACAGGTCATCTACCCGTCCATCACATTGTTTATCTAAAGCGGATCAATGACTTTGCTTGCGTGGCCAAATCCTCACAGCTTTCTTTTTTCTGGGATTCCTTTGATCTGGTAGCCAATATGTGGAAAACAAGCATTACAAAAATTGGCTGCGGAGCCTTGGTTTTAAGCGGAATCACTGGGACTGAAAGAGGTCCCGCAGTAGGTTTCAGCTCCCGGTGCCCCAGGGACCAGTTCCCTTTACACTGCGGAGTGTGTGTCAGAGCACTGCAAGAACAGTAAGAGCACTGCACATTCAGAAGGTCAGGGAAAGCCCATACTAGCGGGCAATGTAGGAACTGCACCACTGCCCAGTACGGACGGTTAAGAACATAAGAACATAAGAAATAGGAGCAGGAGTAGGCCAATCGGCCCTTCGAGCCTGCTCCGCCATTCAATAAGATCATGGCTGATCTGATCCTCACCTCAAATCTAAAGAACACAAGAAGTAGGAGCAGGACCCGGCCACTCAGCCCCTGGGCCCGCTACGCCACCCACAGGGCCTCGACCGATCCGAACTCAGCCTCATGTCCAATTCCTCGTAACCCCTAATTCCCTTTACTTCTAGGAAACTGTCTATTTCTGTTTTAAATTTATTTAATGATGTAGCTTCCACAGCTTCCTGGGGCAGCAAATTCCACAGACCTACTACCCTCTGAGTGAAGAAGTTTCTCCTCATCTCAGTTTTGAAAGAGCAGCCCCTTATTCTAAGATTATGCCCCCTAGTTCTAAAAGAGCTCAGCTCAGCCCTGACTATATACCCCACACTCCAGCGGCGATGGAACTGCCTCCTTGGCAATGGGGAAAGCCACCAAAGGCTGTGTAGCGTTGTCTCATTTATATCACCAGAGTTGGAACTGCCTCTGGTGGCAGCTGTCAGCCGAGGCTCAGTGGTAGCACCTTCGCCTCCAAGTCAGAAACGTCGTGGGATCGTAGGCCCACTTCAGAGACTTGAGCACATAATCCAGGCTGAGACTTCAGTGCGGTGCTGAAGGAGTGTTGTCGGAGGTGCCGTCTTTCGGATGAGACGTCTGCCCTCTCAAATGGACGTTAAAGATCCCATGACACTATTCGACAAAGAGCAGGGGGAGTTCTCCCCGGTGTCCTGGCCAATATTTATCCCTCAACCAACATCACCAAAGCAGATTATCTGCTCATTTGTTTCATTGCTGTTTGTGGAGCTTGCTGTGCGCCAATTGGCTGCCGGGTTCCGTACATTACAACAGTGACTGCACTTCAAAAAGTACTTCATTGGCTGTAAAGTGCTTTGGAACGTCCTGAGTTCATGAAAGGCAAGTCTTTATTTCTTTTGCTGTAATATAAACACCCGGTTTTGTATTTGTGTTTCAAATAAAACAGTGAATCATCCAAGTGCATCCCTCTAATTCTGAAATTCGTGGAACAGACCAGCAGAATAATAAAGACAATTTAGACAACCATAGCGCCTTTCACACCCTCAGAACACCCCACAGCGCTTCACGGCCAATAAATTTATTTTCGAAGTGTAGTCACCATTCTATTCGCAAATGTAGCAGATTTACACATAACATGGTCCCACTAACAGCGAATGAATGACCAGATAATCTGTTTTTGGTAGGGAGAAGATTGTCCAGGATAACTAGGAACACTCCCTGTTCTTTTTCCAATAGTGCCATGAGACCTTTTGCATCCATCTAAACAGGCAGATGGCGCCTTGTTTTAATAAGGCTTCATTCAAAAGGCTACACTTTTACAACACAGCAGTCCAGCTATACGACTGAAGTATCAGTTTATATTGCGTATTCAACAGGAACAACAACTTACATTTATATAGCACCTTTAACATAGTAAAACATCCCAAGGTGCTTCACAGAAGCGTGACTCAGACAAAAATTGTCACCAAGCCAAAGAAGCAGACGTTAGCAGACGACAGGTGACCAAATGTTAGGTCAAAGAGCGTCGTAAAGGAGGAGAGACAGGCAGAGAGGTTTAGGGAGGGAATTCCAGAGCTTTAGGGCCCAGACAAATCCTGGAGTGGAGCTTGAACCCATAACCTTTGAACTCAGAGAGAAGAGCACTTCCGTCTGAACCAAGCTGGCACTTTGGAGTCTGTATCAGTTCATACCTTTAAAAAGGAACTGGAAAAATAAATTGAGGATTATGAAGCTATTAGCAAATCTGTTTGATTCATAGGAGAATTAGGAAGAGATTGTAGAGATGTGTGTAGGGGGGTAGGGCAAGCCCATGTTTGAGGTAATCAGGCTTGGACTGTGGAAGGTGCAGGCATGGTCGGTCAAACAGCTTTTTCTCATTTAGTCGTACTGATATTCTTGGCAGTGTCAGTCCCAGAATGTGATGAGTTTCACACATCCCAACTTTTGGCAGAAAACTGTAGTTCGAAAACAAGAACACCAACGTCAGAGAATTCAGGGTGTTATTTCTGGAGTAACATTGACAGCAGAAATCATGTCACAGCTAACTAAGAGAGCAAATATTTAAAACAAAAAAAATCCCCCTAATTTTCTCTCCTCTCTTACGAAGTGGCTGATTTAGGTTGTTGTACAGTCCTACAGGTGCTAATCACTAATGTTCCCGCTAAGCTGCGCGGATGTGCAACCGCGCAGGAATCTGAAAGGTCCCGCGCGGGCCGCTCACCGGCTTTTACATTGTAAATACCGCGCACGCACCGAAGCTTAAAGAGACCGCGCACTAAAAGAAACAGGCCGCGCAGAACAAAGCGCGTACAGGGAACATTGCCAATCACCTTCCGGTATCGCACCCAAGTGCCTACATGAGAGATTTAAATCTTAGGCTAATCCATCGAGTGAGGCATCACAACCAAGACCAACTCTGTCCTCACCCAAGCGTCTTAAAGGAGAAGAGAGAGGCTGAGAGGTTTGAGGGGGGGTGGGGGGGATTTCCAAAGTTTAGACAACATGGCAAATCATTAAAAAAAATGATTTGTATATTTTGATCAGTTGACTGTTAACGCTTGGTACTTTTGTCCAGTGCTAATTAAGCATTTTCAAATGAGACCACATAGAGAAATGTAAGGTAAAGATCTCTCTACATTGTCCGAACCATGTGCTGATCTCAGACGTGCTCCCCCTACTGCCCCTGTATAAATTTCCATTTCCCAAACCTTTCGCCCTGTGAGTGAGGTTAGCGATTCTGTACCAATTTCTGAGCAGGTGAGTTTTGTGGGCTCACATTCATTGTGAACTGGGTTGAAACTGTTCATAGCTCAGTGGCCAAAGGTATGGCGTGACGGAGCCACACCAACCAGCAAGGCCTGGGTTTGATTGCCAGTTTGTACTAAGACAGCTATTCTCAGCTGGGCAGCAGTTGGGGCACTGTAAATAGCCCGAGCTCCTGCCCCCCCCCCACACACCCGGGCTGGGAGGGAATTATCTCGCATCCTACTCAAGGCTGTTGCAACAACACACTACAGCACAAAGTGATGGAACAAGGTCTGTTTCTGCAATTCCCACACTGCGAGCTCCTGATTTCAAACGTATGGGAGTTACCATGTGAAGGTCAGGCATTTCCCCAGAAAGAGAAGACCAAAACCCACAGGAACAAACAGTTCCAATTTAATAAGGCCTTTCATTTCTTTGTGGAACCTGAGATAATGCAAGCTCCTAATAGCATTCCCTTGGCTGGCTTTTGCTGGGGAACATAAAAAGGCGAGAGCACTATACTTAATTCCAATTTGGTCAACATCCCACAGCTGAGGAATGAAGGCCTCAAAGCACATGGAGCAGAAAGCCTTCCACTGGTGTTGGCTGAAGGGGGAGCTGGGGCTGTATTATGAGCATCACAGCTCTAGAGGCCAGCACTGTAGTAGCTCTCAAATGGTACTAACTGATGTGGCAAAGTCCTGTCTGGTTCCTTCAGTTAGCAACGATGAAGACTTCATGTCACTGAACCACACGCTCATTAATTTGCTCATTATATCAATTCAGGAAACTGCTGACAGGATCGGTTTTATTTTCTTGTTACAAGTGTAACAGGAGACAAAAGTTCATCAGAAGCTTGGCACTATCCTGGGAAACTGTATGTTTGGGTCAATATTTCATGTAATTCCCTGCAACAGAGCTTTTCTGTGTAGCTATTTGACCAGTATTCATGCTATTTATAATTTTACTCCCTAGGTTGACGGAGATGAAATATATGTCACCACATGTCCCACTTTTCACAATATGTTTCACAAAGGGCTAGCGGAAGAACGCGTGAACATCAAGAAGTCTAAACTCTGATTCTGAGCGCTTACTGGACTCATTAGTACAGCAAACACACGGCAGACACACACAAAACCACCCTCAGACTGAAATGATCTTCGTTGATTGAAGATTGATCCCTCATTTCCAGTGAACTGACAGCAATGGAGAATAGCTTTCAGTGAGCGATATCAGTAGTTAATGGGTAACGGACTGTTGTCTGGTAGCATCCCAATCCATTGGCTGCCCGTTTCCACAAGCTTCTGAAAAAGTTCCCCCTTCCCAGATATTTTAGTACGGCACATTACCACCCATAAACTGCCCCGTTCTCCAACTTATTGGACCTTTACACAACCACACGATTTTTGTTGCTGATTGTCAAGATGTCAGTGCAGACATAATCTATATTCTACTAGATCATAAATCTGAGGTACCATTAACATCTGTAGAGGCAACTCCCAGAGGTAGAGCAAAGGAGCTGAATTTTCATCAATACTGCCAGGGTCTCAAAAGCAGACTATGTCTGGTAATATGTCATCCACTGAGACAGCCCTCGGCTGAGACCGAGGCCTAAAAAGGTATATAACAAAATATATTAAAAAGTTAATAAGGCCATAAAAAAAGCAAACAAAGCGCGGGGGTTCATTTCTAGAGGGATAGGATTGAAAAGCAGAGAAGTTATGTTAAACTTGTACAGAACTTTGGTTAGACCACACTTGGGAGTACTGTGAACAGTTTTGGTCTACCTATTACAAAAAGGATATAGAGGCACTGGAGAAGGTGCAAAAAAAGATTTACAAGAATGATACCAGAACTGAGAGGTTATACCTATCAGGAAATTTTTGAACAGGCTGGGCCACGAGGGGAGACCGGATAGAGAAAGAAAGAAAAGAAAGACTTGCATTTATATAGCGCCTTTCACGACCATCGGACGTCTCAAAGCGCTTTACAGCCAATGAAGTACTTTTGAAGGGGAGTCACTGTTGAAAGAGGTCTTTAAGATTATGAAAGGGTTTTTTAGGTTAGACGTAGAGAAGATGTTTCCACTTGTGGAGGAGACAAAAACTAGGGGCCATAAATAAATATAAGATAGTCACTAATAAATCGAATAGGGAATTCAGGAGAAACTTTTTTACCCAGAGAGGGATTAGAATGTGGACTCGCTACCACAAGGAGTAGTTGAGGCGAATAGCACAGATGCATTTATGAGGAAGCGAGATAAACACATGTGGGAGAAAGGAATAGAAGGATATGTTGATGGGGTTAGATGAAGAGGGGTGGGAGGAGGCTCGTGTGGAGCATAAACACCAGCACTAACCATTTGGGCCGAATGGCCTGTTTCTGTGCTCTACATTCTATGTAATTCTATGTAAAAATTAATTGGGCTGAAATGGAGGGAGAGGAGGTCTCTGCCACTGCCTCCCATTCGAAGTTTCATTTCCTTACCCCTGCCCCCACCAGAAGTACCACTGGTCATTTTTTCCCCACCCACCTCAGGTAAATGCTGCAGGGAGGGGGAGGGGAGCAGTGCACGGCTTCCCAGTCGATTTTATTCCCATCCACCCATCTTACATCCGCTTCCTAGGACCACCTGGTGAAAGGTGGCATAGGTCCAGGGTAGCAGCAGTATGGTCCAGAATTTTCCAATTCGGCCCCCATATACTTTCGAGGCCATGGTCTCGGCTGAGGCCGACAAAACCAGTAGATTTCTTCATCTTTTCTGCCCTTTAAAGACCCTCATTCTCCTCTACAACTCTGGCAGGCTCCCTCTTGGCCATGGGAATCCCTCCAGGAATCTGCCCTCCATGCCAAACAGGTCCTGACCCAGGAAAAGGGGTTGGGGTTGGGGGGGGGGGGCGTCAAAGGTCAAGGTGGAAGTCCACCTCGTTGCTACTCTGTCATAAAGGGGAGTGTCCCACCCTGTGCGTCATCAGGCTAGTCAACCATAGGGGGCATCACAGTCAAGCTCGATCCCGTCTTCACCCGATGTCCAAACATGCACGCTTTCAAGCAGAGTTTGCCAGATACTGATCAGGTGTAGAATCCATGGTTGATTTATTTTTCCCTCCCAAACCCAGAGATGCAGAGACCATTTGTAGCATTTAGGAACATAGGAACAGTAGGTCATTCAGCCCCTCGAGCCTGTTCCGCCATTCAATGAGATCATGGCTGAACTGTGACCTAACTCCAATACCCGCCTTGGCTCCAAATCCCTTAATACCCTTGGCTAGCAAAAATCTGTCGATCTCAGATTTAAAATTATTAATTGAGCCCCAGCATCTACTGCTTTTTGTGGGAGAGGGTGACACTTCTACCGCCCTTTGCGTGAAGAAGTGTTTCTTAACTTCTTTCCTGAATGGCCTGGCTCTGAGTTTAAGGTTATGTCCCCTTGACTTAAACTCCCCCACCAATGGAAAAAGTTTCTCTCTATCTACCCTATCAATTCCTTTCACAATCCTAACAACCTAAATCGAATCACCCCTTAACCTTCTATATTCCAGGGAATACAAGCCTAATTTAGGAAACCTCTCCTCATAATCTGACCCTTGGAGCCCTGGTAACATTCTGGTGAATCTGCGCTGCACTCCTTCCAAGGCCAATATATCCTTTCCACGGTGCGGTGCCCAGAACTGTACCCAGTACTCCAGATGTGGTCTAACCAGGGCTTGTATAGCTGTAGCAAAACTTCCTCCCCTTTATATTCTAGCCCTCTAGTTATAAAGGCTAACATTCCCTTAGCCTTTTTGATTACTTTTTGTACCTGACTACTACATTTCTATGATCTATGTACATGATCCCCTAAATCTCTTTGGACTGCCACTGTTCCTAGCTTTTCCCCATTTAAGTAATACTCGGATCTATCCTTTTTTGGTTCAAAATGAATGACCTCACACTCAGCTGCATTGATAGCCATCTGCCACAGTTTCACCCACTCTCTTAATCTATCAATGTCTCTTTGTAATTTTATGCTCTCGTCTACACTACTTACTATGCCACCAATATTTGTGTCATCGGCAAACTCAGCTATACGGCTCTCTATTACTTTATCTAAGTCATTAATAAATATAGTGAATAGTTGAGGCCCCAGCACAGATCCTTGAGGGGCACCACTAGTCACTTCCATCCAATTCAAATACATACCCATTATCCCTTCTATCTGTCTTCTACCGCCTAACCAATCGCCCAACCAAGTCAATAATTAGCCATCAATTCCATGAGCTTTATGAGCTAACTGTCTCTTATGTGGAACTTTATCAAATGCCTTCTGGAAATCCATATAAACTACATCCATAGACATTCCCCTGCCTACGACTTTAGTTGCTTCCTCATAATAAGGGCTGATAAGTGGCAGGTAACATTCGTGCCACAGAAGTGCCAGGCAATGACCACCTCCAACAAGCGAGAGTCTAACCACCTCCCCTTGACATTCAACAGCATTACCATCACCGAATCCCCCACCATCAACATCCTGGGGGTCACCATTGACCAGAAACTTAACTGGACCAGCCACATAAATACAGTGGCAACAAGAGCTGGGTATTCTGCGGCGAGTGTCTCACCTCCTGAATCCCCAAAGCCTTTCCACCATCTACAAGGCACAAGTAAGGAGTGTGATGGAATACTCTCCACTTGCCTGGATGAGTGCAGCTGCAACAACACTCAAGAAGCTTGACACCATCCAGGACAAAGCAGCCCGTTTGATTGGCACCCCATCCACCACCTTAAACATTCACTCCCTCCACCACCGGCGCACCGTGGCTGCAGTGTGTACCATCTACAAGATGCACTGCAGCAACTCGCCAAGGCTTCTTTGGCAGCACCTCCCAAACCCGCGACCTCTTTCACCTAGAAGGACAAGGGCAGCAGGTGCATGGGAGCACCACCACCTCCAAGTTCCCCTCCAAGTCACACATCATCCTGACTTGGAAGTATATCGCTGATCCTTCATTGTCGCTGGGTCAAAATCCTGGAACTCCCTCCCTAACAGCACTGTGGGAGTACCTTCACCACACGGACTGCAGCGGTTCAAGAAGGCGGCTCACCACCACCTTCTCAAGGGCAATTAGGGATGGGCAATAAATGCTGGCCTTGCCAGCGACGCCCACATCCCAGGAACGAAAAAAAAAAATTCAAATAGGTTTGTTAGAACTGACCTACCTTTTACAAATCCATGTTGGTTCTCTCTAATCAGCTCAAATCTCTCTAAGTGCTCAGTCACTGTCCTTAATTATAGATTCCAATAACTTCCCCACAACAGATGTTAAAATAACAGGTCTATATTTTCCTGGTTTCTCTCTCTCACCTTTCTTCTCCTTTAACAAAATTAATGTGACGCAATTCCAATAGGGAGTGCAGCGTAGGTTTACCAGAATGACACCCGGACTCCAGAGGAAAGATTACACAAACTCGGGTTGTATTTCCTGGTATTTAGAAGATTAAGGGGTGATTTGATTGAAGTTTTCAAGATGTTAAGGGGATCAGATAGGGTAGATGGAGAGAAACTATTTCCACTGGTTGGGATTCCAGGACTAGGGGGCATAGTCTAAAAATTAGAGCCAGACCTTTCAGGAGTGAAATTAGGAAACACTTCTACACACAAAGGGTGGTAGAAGTTTGGAACTCTCTTCCGCAGTGGATGAACCATCTCCTGCATCTAACAGAATTGCACACACGAAATAGGAGCAGAATCAGGCTACACGGTCCCTGGGCCCGCTCCACTACCCACAGGGCCATGACCGATCCGAACCTAGACTCATGTCCAAATTCCTGCCCGCTCCCCGTAACCCTTAATGCCCTTTACTTCTAGGAAACTGTCGATTTCTGTTTTAAATTTAATTAATGTTGTAGCTTCTACAGCTTTTTGTGGCAGCATATTCCATGGACCTACCACCCTCTGAGTGAAGTAGTTCCTCCTCATCTCAGTTTTGAAAGAGCAGCCCCTTATTCTAAGACTATGTCCCCTAGTTCTCGTCTCACCCGTCATCGGGAACATCCTCCCCGCATCCACCCGATCCAACCCCTTCACAATCTTATATGTTTCAATAAGATCGCCTCTCATTCTTCTGAACTCCAATGACTAGAGTCCCAATCTACCCAACCTCTCCTCATATGACCACCCCCTCATCCCCGGGATTAACCGCTAGATCAATTGTTAATTTTGAATTGGAGATTGATAGATTTTAGTTAACCAAAGGTATTAAGGGATATGGGGCAAAGGCGGGTATATGGAGTTAGGTCGCAGATCAGCCCTGATCTCATTGAATGACGGAACAGGCTCGAGGGGCTGAATGGCCTCCCCCTGTTCCTATGTACCTAAGATACGTAAGAGTTTCAGGGCCAATATGGAATAGAACATTTCAGACTTAGGGCAGAAATATGCATTTATATGCAACATTGCCTTACTGCTGGAATCAAGCTACCACAGATATAATTTTTCAAGACAAAATCCAATTCTGTTGCTTGTGGAGAGCTCGCAAAAGATATCTGGGGGCACTCAATTCAAACACATTTTCCCAAAATGCTGCTTCAAGTTCTACAGATTAAATGTTCCCTCTAATTCATGCACGGCACTAATGCATGGAATGAGAGACATCAATCGCACTGAAGTATAACTCAGCTGGCACAACATAACATCTAATCAAACACTGAATGCTGAGGGGTTGAACAGATGTTTCGCCATTTGCTATGACCCTCTCCCAGGGCTGCCCTGCTCTTTGAAGGCTTTACGTTCTACATTAACAACCTTGACCTTTATGCAAAATAAACCTTTACCACGCCAACTCGTAGAGCGTGTAAAGCTTCGGGTTGACTAATTAATGACATCTCCTGGGAGCGGAGAGTGAATGAATCAGGAGCTTGTATTAGCCTGTGAAGTAAATCAGCTCAATGCAACCTCACAGCCCATCATCTCTGAGGGTTTAATAATAAGACCGCAGCATTGGTCAAAGTACAAGTGCTTGAATTATTTTCCCTCTTTTTCAATTAAGCTTGTTTAGAAGTGATGTGTGGGTTTGCTGTTTGCTATCACGTCATTTCAATAATTACCTCTTTTCTGCACATTTCCCTCCCCTCGTCCTTGTTACTGGCCCCTCTGCACATCCTCCTACATCTGGAAGAGTGGGGCAACAGCTGGAGATCACAACTTCTGACACCACTTTATTGACACATTATTTGTTTGCTGTGTTAGTAAACTCTTCAGGGACTATTTTTTCTTTCACACACCTGGAAGTAGTTCTGTTCTGTACCTGCAATAATGGTCCTGGGCCTGTTTTCATTAGAACAGAGGAGATTAAGGTGTGATTTGATCGAGGTGTTTAAAATTATGAAGGGATGGGACAGAGTAGATAGAAAAAGACTGTTATCAGTGATTGAGGAATCTAGAACAAAGGGACATAGATAGAAGATTAAATGTAAGACATTTAGGACAGGAAGCAGGAGGAACTTAAAGGTGTTGCTATGGGAACCCGCATGGGTCCTAGCTATGCCAGCCTTTTCGTGGGATATGTGGAACATTCTTTGTTCCAGTCCTACTCAGGTCCCCTCCCTCACCTCTTTTTCTGGTACATTGATGACTGTATTGGTGCCGCTTCCTGCTCTCGCCCTGAACTAAAAAATGTAATTCACTTTGCTTCCAATTTCCATCCTTCCCTCACCTTCACATGGTCCATCTCCGACTCTTCCCTTCCCTTCCTCAACACTCCTGCCTTCCACCCTATCACAGACCTTCCCTTTTGTTCTTTCCTTCCCCTCCCACCATTCCCCGCCTCTACACCTGCTTAAAATCTGTTACGTCTCTAACTTTTTCCAGTTCTGACGAAGGTGTCCCAGACCTGAAACGTTAACTCTGTTTCTCTCTCCACAGCTGCTGCCTGGCCTGCTGAGTACTTCCAGCATTTTCTGTTTTTATTTCAGATTTGAAGCATCCGCAGTAGTTTGCTTTTGTTGCGGGAGAAGCTTGTTTTACACCGAGAGTTGTGAGGTTGCGGAATGCACTACTGGAGTTAGTGACTGAAGCAGAGACCATATCAAGATGGGTTAGATAGGTAGCTGAAGGAAAGGGGAATGGGGGATATGGGAACAGGGATTAGGACTGGTGCTCGTGTGGAGGACAAACAGCAACATGGATTGGTTGGGCCGAATTAAGGGAACGGTAGCATAGTGGGTATGTTACTGGGCTAGTAATCCAGAGATATGAGTTCAAATCCCACCAATGATAGCTGGGGAATTTAAATTCAGTTAATTAAATAAATCTGGAATAAAAAGCTTGTATCAGTAATACTACCGGATTGTTGTAAAAACCCATCTGGTTCACTAATGTCCTTTAGGGAAGGAAATCTTACCCGGTCTGGCCTAAATGTGACTCCAGACCCACAGCAATGTGGTTGACTCTTAACTGCCCTCTGAAATGGCCTAGCAAGCCACTCAGTTGTACAAAACTGCTACAAGAAACAATAATAAGAATAAAACCGGACGGGCCACCCGGCATTGTCCTCGGCACCAGCTTCAGACACGACAAAGGCACACCTAGCCCAGTCAACCCTGCAAAGCCCTCCTCACTAACATCTGGGGACTTGTGCCAAAATTGGGAGAGCTGTCCTCACAGTCATACTCACAGAATCATACCTTTCAGCCAATGGCTGACTCCTCCATCGCTATCCCTGGGTATGTCATGTCCCACTGGCAGGACAGACCCACACCAGGGGTGGTGGCACAGTGGTATACAGTCGGGAGGGAGTGGCCCAGTGAGTCCTCAACATTGACTCCGGACCCCATGAAGTCTCATGGCATCAGGTCAAACATGGGCAAGGAAACCTCCTGCTGATTACCACCTACCGCCCTCCCTCAGCTGATGAATCAGTACTCCTCCATGTTGAACACGACTTGGAAGAAGCACAGAATGTACACTGGGTGGGGGACTTCAATGTCCATCACCAAGAGTGGCTCAGTAGCATTGCTACTGGCCGAGCTGGCCGAGTCCTGAAGGACATAACTGCTAGACTGGGCCTGCAGCAGGTGGTGAGAGAACCAACTCAAGAGAAAAACCTACTTAACCTCATCCTCACCAATCTACCTGTCGCAGGTGCATGTGTCCATGACAGTATTGGTAGCAGTGACCACCGCACAGTCCTTGTGGAGACAAAGTCCCATCTTCACACTGAGGACACCCTTCATCGTGTTGTGTGGCACCACCACCGTGCTAAATGGGATAGATTCAGAACAGATCTAGCAGCTCAAAACTGGGCATCCATGAGGCGCTGTGGGCCATCAGCAGCAACAGAATTGTATTCCACCACAATCTGTAACCTCATGGCCCGGCATATCCCTCTCTCTACCATTAACATCAAGCCGGGCGACCAACCCTGGCTCAATGAGGAGTGTAGAAGAGCATGCCAGGAGCAGCACCAGGTGTACCTAAAAATGAGGTGCCAACCTGGGGAAGTTGCAACACAGGACTACATTCATGCTAAAAAGCAGAAGCAGCATGCTATAGATAGAGCTAAGCGATCCCACAATCAACGGATCAGATCAAAGCTCTGCAGTCCTGCCACATCCAGTTGTGAATGGTGGTGGGCCATTAAACAACTGACCGAAGGAGGAGGCTCCATGAATATCCCCATCCTCAGTGATGGTGGAGCCCAGCACATGAGTGCAAAAGACAAGGCTGAAGCATTTGCAACCATCTTCAGCCAGAAGTGCCAAGTGGATGATCCATCTCGGCCTCCTCCTGAGGTCCCCACCATCACAGAAGCCAGTCTTCAGCCATTTTGATTCACTCCACGTGATATCAAGAAATGGCTGAACGCACTGGATACAGAAAAGGCTATGGGCCCCGACAACATCCTGGCTGTCGTGCTGAAGACTTGTGATCCAGAACTAGCTGCGCCTCTAGCCAAGCTGTTCCAGTACAGCTATTACACTGGCATCTATCCGACAATGTGGAAAACTGCCCAGGTATGTCCTGTCCACAAATAGCAGGACAAATCCAATCCGACCTAATTACCGTCCCATCAGTCTACTCTCAATCATCAGCAAAGTGATGGAGGTGTCGTTGACAGTGCTATCAAGCGGCACTTACCAAGAAACTGCTCACTGATGCCCAGTTTGGGTTCCGCCGGGACCACTCAGCTCCAGACCACATTACAGCCTTGGTCCAAACATGGACAAAAGAGCTGAATTCCAGAGGTGAGGTGAGAATGACTGCCCTTGACAACAAGGCAGCATTTGACCGAGTGTGGCTTCAAGAAGCCCTAGTAAAACTGAAGTCAATGGGAATTGGGGGGAAAACTCTCCACTGGCTGGAGTCATACCTAGCACAAAGGAAGATGGTTGTGGTGGTTGGAGCTCAATCATCACAGCCCCAGGACATCGCTGCAGGAGTTCCTCAGGGCAGTGTCCTCGGCCCAACCATCTTCAGCTGCTTCATCAATGACCTTCCCTCCATCATAAGGTCAAAAGTGGGGATGTTCGCTGATGAGTGTTTAGTTCCATTTGTAACTCCTCAGATAATGAAGCAGTCTATGCCCGCATGCAGCAAGACCTTGACGACATTCAGGCTTGGGCTGATAAGTGGCAAGTAACATTCGCGCCACACAAGTGCCAGGCAATGACTATCTCCAACAAGCAAGTGTCTAACCACCGCCCCTCGACATTCAACAGCATTACCATCACCGAATCCGCCAACATCAACATCCTGGGGGTCACCATTGACCAGAAACTTAACTGGACCAGCCACATAAATACTGTGGCTACAAGGCTACATGAACAGGTCAGAGGCTGGGTATTCTGCGGCGAGTGTCTCACCTCCTGACTCCCCAAAGCCTTTCCACCATCTACAAGGCACAAGTCAGAAGTGTGATGGAATACTCTCTACCTGCCTGGATGAGTGCAGCTCCAACAACACTCAAGAAGTTCAACACCATCCAGGACAAAGCAGCCCGCTTGATTGGCACCCCATCCACCACCGTAAACATTCACTCCCTCCACCTCCGGCGCACCATGGCTGCAGTGTGTACCATCTACAAGATGCACTGCAGCAACTCGCCAAGGCTTCTTCAGCAGCACCTCCCAAACCCACGACCTCTACCACTAGAAGGACAAAGGCAGTAGTCACATGGGAACACCATCACCTCCAAGTTCCCCTCCAAGTCACACACCATCCTGACTTGGAAATATATCGCCGTTCCTTCATTGTCACTGGGTCGGAATCCTGGAACTCCCTCCCTAACAGCACTGTGGGAGTACCTTCACCACATGGACTGCAGCAGTTCAAGAAGGCGGCTCACCACCATCTTCTCAAGGGCAATTAGGGATGGGCAATAAATGCTGGCCTTGCCAGCGACGCCCACATCCCAGGAACGAATAAAAAAAATTACCTGTTTCCGTGTTGTAATTCAAGGTGTTGTGTGACTCCCAGTGTTTAAAGAAATGCTGAGATGCACTAAGGTCTTGACTAATCTCACTTAAGTTGAACTCTGGAACTGTTAATCCAGATCAAAAGATACCTAATGCACAGATTCCCGTTCGCCTTCCTCTTGACTGGCGTTGTACAAAACTACTTCACCTGAGGAAGGGGCGATCGATAGCTCCGAAAGCTTGTGATTTCAAATAAAACTGTTGGACTATAACCTGGTGTTGTGCGACCTCTCAATGTTGTACAGAATGTCATTGAACCGGGACATTTCCATTCACTCTCACTGTAAAGAATGTCTAAATCATTTGAACATTTATAAAAGAAATCCAGCTATCAGATCCGCTTTTCAAAGTCAAAAAGCTACAAAGAATTATTATTGACCTTTGGACACTTTAAGCAATAATTACAGATGATGTCATCAGGAGTACCAACTGAAAGGAATATGCAGTTGTTAAAATAAACAGGTTAATGTTTTAAAAATGAGCTAAATTTGACAGAACAAAAACAGAAGAATGTTAGAATTAGCCATGGTTCTTTGTAACAGTCTTTTTGAGATTGGCGGTGTTGGTGGAGAGGGTTGGACACAAGCCTGTCATCGCTGGTATCTCGGTTCCTAGCCAGTCAAGGATGTTGGGTTGGAAATTTCTGCTGGCTGTAAGGGTTCCATGTGAAAGGAGATTTTCCAGACTCAATCCAGCTCCTAGTGTTCACAACTAGCACACAACCAATGTTCCCCCTAATTTTTTTTTGGGGGGGGGGGGGGCGCGGTCCCTTTAACAGGCTGCATGTGCAAAATCTCGCATTGAAAAGCCTGCACGGGACCTCCAGACAACTGCACAGCCGCGCAGCTTAGCGGGAACGTTGCACACAACTACACCTAATTTGATGCTAAATTGGCAACCTCACTCAGAAAGACCGCAGAAGAGCTGGTATGGAAAAATGATGCACTGGTACAGTTCAGGTGTTCTTCTGAGGTTGGCTTAGGCCAGTGGAAGCTTTCCTCTGTATCTAACCGCAGTGAGACTGTTTAAATACATGGCTCTCATCTAAGCATTAAATGTTTTCAAATTGTTCATTGCAAACAGTATAAAAATCGCAGCAGCCAACTTGCACACATCAAAATAATTAGTTTTTCCAGTGGTATGGTTGAGGGCCAAGTGTTGGCCAGGACACCAGTAGGACTTCCCTTCTCTTCTTCGAATAGTGTCATGGGATCTTTTACATCCGTCCATCTGAGAGGGCAGACGGAGTTTAACATCTCATCCAAAAGATGGGACCTCCAACAGTGCAGCACTCCCTCAGTACTGCACGGGAGTGTCAGCCTAGATTATGGGCCAAAAATTCGGCACTTGCCGGGTGAGCACGCGCTGTGTACTCACCCGTAAGGCCTCCTGAAGTGCTGGTTTCCTGCATGCACTGCGCATGCGCGGGAAACCAGAACTTCCGGTCTCGTGAAGGGAGCGGTTCAGAGGTGAACCGCGTGCGCGGTAGAGGCTGCGCGCACGCAGCAAACTTAGGTTTTTTTTCAGGTTTCTCCAGGAGGGTAAGTATTGAAGAACCTGCGCTTTTAAAAAGGAGGCGCAGGACCCGTTTTCAACAAGGTAAGTGGTTAATTAATTATAATTTTAAAAAAATTTCAACAGGTTTATCTTTTTTAGATACTTTAAAGAAAGGTAAGTTTATTTTTAGCACTGTTAAAAAGTATTTTAATTTTTTCAAAAATTTAAATTTAAAGTAGTTAATTTATTTAACTTATAGTTATTTTAAAAATGTGATGGTTTTTTAAAATTTATTTGAAGTTTAGCTGTTCTTTTGGGGCCGATTTCAATTAATAGATTTGATGGTCTGCTGCCATTGGCTCTCCATGGCCCACATGATCCCAGGGGACGCATCGCACTAACTACGCCCCTGGGACACGCAAGCACTGCGCGCCGGCACTTGGAGCAGGCCCAGGAGCTGAAGTCCCCGTGGGCCAGAAGCAGAACGGCAGACGCAGTAGGTAAGTGCGCGCGCGATCCTTACCCCCGCGGCAAGCCGGAGAGGCGAATTTCCGGGCCAATGTGTCTAAGTATACCCACCACTGTCTCTACATCCGTGCTGTCAGATGGAAAACTCCTCAGTAATATTCACTGCTGTCACTGCTGTCGTGGCCTTTCCAAATCTTCCCCTTCGTTAAACTCACTAATGCCCGGTCTGACCCAGAGAAGCTTTTCACCCACCAATATTTCAATTTGACTGCGAGTTGATCAGTAACAACTAGCAAAAAATAGATGTTTTATTCACTTTCCACTAATGTTCAATTATCCATTTTAGAGGAGTATGAATCCTCAGTGCCAAGGGCTGAACATGATTGAGTGGTCCATCCGGACTCTCTATCAGCATTCCACCACTTTCTACCTTTTCACTAAAATTAGTGACAAGTGGGAAATACAGCCACAAAGTTTTTGAACTGGCAATTAAGAACAAATTGCGCTCATACATAATCATAAATTGGGCTTTGAGGTAACATATAAGAGTTTTAAATTAAAGCAAAGTGAACAAAATGGACAGCCACCCATGGACTATGGACAGAATTGGCCTTCAAATAATAAAATGGCAGAAGGCGCTAGGGGCAAATAATTTGGAATAGAGTGGGGAGAATATGAAAGGGGGAAATGTTGCATTTATAGAGAGCCTTATCCCGTCTCTCAGAAACATCGCAAAACAATTCATGTGGAACGTGTAGTTACTGATATGGGGCCGCCATTTCATACGCAGAAAGGTCCACAAACGGCAAAAGAAGCGTAGAGGTGGGATCGCAGTGGTGTAAGCGTGACATGCCCCTTGCTACAGCTTAACCAGGCCGCAGGGAGAAGGCATTGATAATGGCAGTAGGGTCAGACAAGCGGGCAGTGCATGATGGGGGAAGATATTGAACCGCAATTAATGAACTATGTTGATAACTAGTGCAAGACAAAGTCCCATTTATAAAAATTCTATTGGACACATTTGGGAATACTCTTTTTTTATTATGCGATACTTTCATTATTGGTGGCATAATGGATTGTGTTGAAACATCATTCTCCAATGTTTCTGAGTGGTGCTGGAATCCAGCCCAGACTGAGAGGATAACAAGTTTCCCTCCTCTCTGATTAAACATCTTACATAAAATTAGTTCACCATTCTTAAGGCAGTTCCCAGTGGACAAGAGTTCCGTTGCAAAAATCTACCCTTGAATTCAGTGCTAATGTGCAGTAATCCATTAATCTTATGCAGGGAGCATAGAGGTGCGGGGAATGGAAATATTCAGCAGGTAAAAATAGTTGTAAACCTTGGTATGTGAAAAGAGTCATCGCAAAACCGTGAACATCTCCAACAGGGTGGGAAGTGTAGGCTTGCAGCTATGGTTCTGCAGGTTGAGATATCCGGATATCGGCCATGACTTAAGAACATAAGAATTAGGAGCAGGAGTAGGCCATGCGGCCCCTTGAGCCTGCTCCGCAATTCAATAAGATCATGGCTGACCTTCTACCTCAACTCCACTTTCCCGCCCTATCCCCATATCCCTTGATTCCCTTAATGTCCAAAACTCAGTCTTGAATATATACAATGAGGGAACACGGTGGCATAGTGGTTAGCACTGTTGCCTCACAGCGCCAGGGACCCGGGTTCGAATCCGGCCTCGGGTGACTGTCTGTGTGGAGTTTGCACATTCTCCCCGTGTTTGCGTGGGTTTCCTCCGGGTGCTCCGGTTTCCTCCCACAGTCCAAAGATGTGCGGGTTAGGTTGATTTGGCTATGATAAATTGACCCTTAGTGTTAGGGGGATTAAATACGTGTGGTTACGGGGATAGGGTGGGATAATGTGTCGGTGCAGGCTCGATGGGCTGAAATGGCCTCTATCTGCACTGTGGTGATTCTGTGAATGACTGAGCATTCACAGCCCTCTGGGGTCGAGAATTTCAAAGGAAAAAGGGTAATCAGTTCCCATATGGAATGAGGAGAAAAAATTAGAGGGCATCTCACTACAGGGTACTGGCACATACCTCCCAGTGGAGATATAGATAGATACAGTCAGATATAGAGATAGGAATAAAGGTAGGGATAGAGACAGCAACAGAGAGAGATAGAACCAGGGAGAAATAACTAGAGACAGAGTGCAAGATAGAGATGCAAGGTCATCAACCTGAAACATTAATCCTGTTTCTCTCTCCACTGATGCTGTCTGACCTGACCTACTGAGTGTTTCCAACATTTGCTGTTTTTATATTAGAGATAGAGAGATAGTCACAGAGACACAAAAACAGAGAGGTAGAGATAGACATAGAGACAGAGATAGTGACTGGCAGATACAGAGAGATAGACATGGAGAGAGGGGTAGATAATAAAACAGATATAGAGCCAGAGATGGAGATAGGTGCCTGGAAGTTCCACAGGGTCAGCTCCAGGGTTGCAATCCATTGACTCCTGCTGGAATCTGTGTATATGGATAGAATTGAACTCGACTGTGAATCCCTCAGTGGTCAGTTAGCCTGCCAACACTCATGGTCAAGGTTTACACATCAAGAATGGCTACTGGAATGAGCTATCACAAGGCTACCAACACCTCGGAGCAATACCCAAGCATTAGGCAGTGTCTTAAGGAAGGAGGGTTGGGGGGGGGGGGAAAGAAAATTGAAGAAAAAATCATTTGAAATCAGCCTGAAGACTGCTTAAAAAAAAGTATCACTGAACCTTACAATATACCATATCCATCCATATCATTAAATAACAAAATATGGCAGCACACCATCTTCCATTCATAACTTTCACATAAGTGCTGTGAAAGTTATGAAAACTATAGCCCCCCAAAAGAACCGCTAAACCTCAATTAAATTTTAAAAAAAAAACCATCACATTAATAAAATAAGTATAGTTAAATAAATTAACCATTTTAAATAAAAAATTAAATTTTTGAAAAAATTTAAAATCTTTTAAAAAGTTATAAAAATAAACTTACCTGTCTTTAAAGTCTTTAAAAAAGATATACCTGTTAAAAAAAATTCAAAATAATACTTAATTCACTACTTACCTTGTTAAAAGTGGGTCTTACTCCTCCTTTTTTTATGTGTAGAATCTTCCGTACTTACCTGCGCGTTGAAACCACTAAGTGCACAGCGTGCGCGCAGCCTGTAGCGCGCACGCGGTTCACCTAGGACCCGCCCCCTTTTCCATTCACCAAGTGCCGGTTTTCAGCGCATGCGCAGTGCATGCAGAAAACTGGCAATTGGAGACAGAATACGCGAGAGTACGCAGTGCGTACTCTCGCGTAGCGGCACTAATTTTTGGGCCATTATGTCCAAATCAACATAGGGTTCCTATTTGATTTCTGATTGGTCAAGCAGGGACCAATCAGATGTCAAAAAGAAAAACAGAAAGCAGCCATGACAGTTTCATTTAAGCAGACCCGTGAGACATGGCGCCAAAAAAACTCAGGTGAGCTCCTGACCGGACCAGGAAATGGAGAGATAGCTGAGAGATGTCACGCCGTGACCACAACAAACGCAAGAAACTTTTTCCTTTCCATTTGCTGCACTCAAGTCTATTAGTCACTGACTGACAAGCTGCAGGTCTCGGGCTAACCCATGAGCCATTCCATGGACAATCAATGCCTCAAATTTAAAATGATCATCCTTGTATTCAAATCGATCCATGGCCTCGCCTTTCCTCATCTCTATAACCTCCTCCAGCATTACAATGCTTCCTCAGAGCCCTCTGAGGTGAGGGAAAGATTGGTGGTAAATGAGGAGCGGATTTATGCCCATGGGCCCATGCTTATTAGCAGCTGGATTGGGAAGGCCCAAATTCATTTCCATGTCAGATCCTCACAGCCAATAGACAGAGGTCACCTCATCACCATGGGTTGGATTTGAAGCTCGGTCCAGGGTTGAAAGGCCAGCCTACTACACATCCCAGTGGCCTGAGTAATTTTCATCAGCTCATGTTCGGTCAATTAGGTCATGTGTAATCAGGCGCTGCTGTGCGTCAGGAGAGGCGGGAAAGGTAAGCGAGAATCTCTCTCAGACTTTCTTATTATTGTTGGTGGCTAAACACCAATTTTTTGGTGAATTTTGTTTTTGATCTTATCCGTCCTCCAATCTTCTCCCCTTCCCTCTTCTCCTGAAAGTACTCATTCCTTACTGGGTTATAGTTCCATGGGAGCCAGCATCCTCTGACACCTCACCCTATCATTTAATGTGTGAGCTGTGGCAGTGACTGTTGGCAGGCTATTTGAGCACAGAAGCATCACAACCACGCCCAATCCTGTCCTTAACTGATGTATCTTTTTAATAAAAAGCCTAAAACTAGCCTCTCCCAATTTATTGACATGACAATATAGGGGCACTTCTCCGATCTGTTTAGTTTTGGATCATCTTTAACTGTTCATTTACCAGTGTTGCCTGCTCATTGTGACCAGCCCACTTCAGCTGCTTCAAGCTGCGCCAAATAATTATTTAAAAACAGTAAATTTTTTGCGTAAAACGACTTTTTCACCAATTGCTTTTATGCGTCACATGGAACCTAAAAGGGAGGAATTATTATTAAAATGGGTGGTGGAACTAAAACTGAAAAACAAATCTCCTTTCACTTAAACGAGGGATGACATCATCTGTAGAACTAGTTGGATAAAGTTACCATGCTGCGGAACCCGAATTAACATGCACAGTCAAGATTGCGACATCACTGAAACCATCATCCACCGACCCTCCCCGCCACCCTCCCCCCACCACCCCCACACCCCTTCCTCCCAACCCAGCTGCAACTACTGCTGTTAATACAGCTCCTTGACACAATGACTAGTGACAACATCACAGAAACCTGTTGGCAGAAGTTACTGAACCCAATAGAGCGAAGGAGGTGACTTTACATTAATAGAGTCACGATAGAGACATCAGGGATGCAGGACTTCAGTTATGTGGAGAGACTGGAGAGGCCGGGGTTGTTCTCCTTCGAGCAGAGAAGGTTAAGAGGAGATTTAATAGAGGTGTTCAAAATCATGAAGGGTTTTTACAGAGGAAATAAGGAGAAACTGTTCCCATTGGCAGAAGGGTCGGTAACCAGAGGACATAGATTTAAGGTAACTGGCAAAAGAACTAGAGGCGAGATGAGGAGAATTTTTTTTACGCAGCGAGTTGTTATGATCTGGAATGCACTGCCCGAAAGGGTGGAGGAAACAGATTCAATAATAACTTTTCAAAAGGGAATTGGATAAATAGTTGAAGGGGAAAAATTGCAGGGCTATGGGGAAAGGGCAGGGGAGTGGGACTAATTGGAGAGCTCTTTCAAAGAGCCGGCACAGGCACGATGGGCCGAATGGCCTCCTTCTGTGCTATATCATTCTATGATTCTTTGACTGTACAATTATTAATGCAGAGGGACTTGTGTCATCTGGTCACTTCAATTGTGTACATTTAATTAAGTTCCCTAACTTGGTTAGACAAAGTAAGTCTTCTAAAACTCACTGTTTAAAGAAGAGGATTACACACACATGCACGTGTGAGCACAGAAAGTGAAAGAATAAATACATAAATAATTCACAAAAATAGTCCAAATAGACAATCCATTGTTGTTTTTTTAAGTTTGTATTTCTGTCCCTCCCCTCCTCTCCTGTAGATATTAGAAAGAAAGACTTGCATTTCTATAGTGCCTTTCACGACCACTGGACGTCCCAAAGCGTTTTACAGCCAAGGAAGTACTTTTGCAGTGTAGTCACTGTTGTAATGTAGGAAACGCAGCAGCCAATTTACGCACAGCAAGCTCCCACAAATAGCAATGTGATAATGATCAGATAATCTGTTTTTGTTATGTTGATTGAGGGAATAAATATTGGCCAGGCCAGGATATTTCAAAATCTGACATTGGCAAGGTCACTCGTTTGCATTGTTTTAACTCTGGGGTCCGTTCAGACCACACCGAAAGTAGCATTTGCTTTATGCCAATTCGCTGGGTTGCATAATTATGACGTGCGTAGCTTTTTGGGGGGGAAGTGAACAGATAGCAGCTGGAATATTACTGAAAAGCCCGAGGTGTCCGTCAATATTAGATGTCAGTGGCTGATCGGGAACAAAGATAAATCGCACAATGAGAGCCACGTAACTTTAGCTACACAGCACACTGATGGCATGGAATGATTGGGCTTGGTGACGTCTGCCAGCTTGGCCTCGGGCTACCCAACGAACGTCAGCATCCACAATGATATTCAAAGAACTGCTAATCTGTACAGCAGATTCCACTTCCCCGAAGATCTGATGGAATATTTCTACCTTTAAGGGTCACTTCACAAGTTCAATGAAAACTGCTTTCAAATGTGCAGTGTTTAATATATCACTACTGACTGACCAAATAAGTGCTTTGTTTTAAATTCTTTAATGGTGCTAACAGACGCTTATTGGATGAATACTTTTTTGTCAAGTACTAAACAGGAAACCAATGATTCAGATAAATGACTGGACAATATTTGAATACCAGATGGATCCTGATGCACCTCAAAAGGATACATTTTCAAATACAGTGCAAATGCATTTCTGCTCATTTGAGAGCATCAGTGTTAGCAGGACTTAATAGAGAGTAGAGAATCACAAATGTGTGAATGCCATGTTAATTTGTACAGATTTCAAGCCCCCTATTAACCATTTGCTTGCAAGCAAGAAAATAAGCAGTACTGATTGAGACTATCTGCTCGACTGCCTCACCCTCATCCTCCGCGCCCATCATTGACACTCCCTTCCTCGCCTTTTCCCCACCCTAGTCCCAAATCCCATCTCCCCTCCAGCCCTCACCAGAGTTGTTCTGCAAAGGGTGCTCAATTCATTTCCCAAGCATGCTACGAATTTTATCTAGATATCAGGGCAGGCGCCAAAACTCTCAAGGATCTCGGGAGTTGGCGCTCACCTATGAGAATAGTTTGCGACGCAGAATCCAAAAAATATCTTGGGTGAAAAAAGGTAAAAGAAACCCCAGAAACATAACATGCACCCAGCCCCCACCCCCCCTCCTCACTCCTCCACTCCACCATCAGTGACAGTCTACAACACCCCCTCCTCACTCCACAATCCACCATCAGTGACAGTCTACAACCCCCCCTCCTCACTCCACAATCCACCATCAGTGACAGTCTACAACCCCCCCTCCTCACTCCTCCGCTCCACCATCAGTGACAGCCTACAACCCCCCCTCCTCACTCCTCCGCTCCACCATCAGTGACAGTCTACAACACCCCCTCCTCACTCCACAATCCACCATCAGTGACAGTCTACAACCCCCCCTCCTCACTCCTCCGCTCCACCATCAATGACAGCCCCCACCCCCCCTCCTCACTCCTCCGCTCCACCATCAGTGACAACCCCCACCCCCCCTCCTCACTCCACAATCCACCATCAGTGACAGCCCCCACCCCCCCTCCTCACTCCACAATCCACCATCAGTGACAGCCCCCACCCCCCCTCCTCACTCCTCCACTCCACCATCAGTGACAGCCCCCACCCCCCCTCCTCACTCCTCCGCTCCACCATCAGTGACAGCCCCCACCCCCCCTCCTCACTCCTCCGCTCCACCATCAGTGACAGCCCCCACCCCTCCTCCTCACTCCACAATCCACCATCAGTGACAGCCCCCACCCCCCCTCCTCACTCCTCCACAATCCACCATCAGTGACAGCCCCCACCCCCCCTCCTCACTCCACACTCCACCATCAGTGACAGTCTACAACACCCCCTCCTCCTCACTCCACAATCCACCATCAGTGACAGTCTACAACCCCCCCTCCTCACTCCACAATCCACCATCAGTGACAGCCTACAACCCCCCTCCTCCTCACTCCACACTCCACCATCAGTGACAGTCCACAACACCCCCTCCTCCTCACTCCACACTCCACCATCAGTGACAGTCTACAACCCCCCCTCCTCACTCCTCCGCTCCACCATCAGTGACAGTCCACAACACCCCCTCCTCCTCACTCCACACTCCACCATCAGTGACAGTCTACAACCCCCCCTCCTTGACCACCTCTTTCCCCACCTTCAAAAGCATCCTCAAGTTCCAACTCTTCAATCATGCTTTTGATTATCTCCCCCTAACATTTCCAATACTGATCTAGATCGCAGTGCTGGAAAAGACAGGCTTGGCCTTGAGACCAACTTCTGCTTAAAATGGCATTTTTTATTTTATTTAAAATAAAAGGGCTACTTAATGCGAAGTGATTCTTAAAACCTTTGATCGGCCCTTTAAATATGCATTAGACTAGGTGCGGCGCAGTGGTTAGAGTAGGTACTGTACAACGGTTCAACCTTGCTGTAGGTTCTACATAAAAATAAAGGACAATGTGAAAGTATTTGGTTTGGATATGAGCAACTCGACAGAAGCCGCTGCTTGGACAAAGCACGTAGCTCTGTGAAGCTGAGGGCATTCACTATGATAAGGTGCTGCATGAATGTACCTTTGCCACAGTTGCTCTGGGGCCTGTTAGAATATCACTAATTACTTGCCGCAAATCGTTATTGGGCGTCACTAGTGAAACCAGTGAGACGTTGCTATTGGAAACAATCTGCCCTCTACTAACGAGCATTAATACATTGGATTGTAAGACCAAACCAGTGGCATCAGAGTTTTGCAACTAAAGCAGTTAACCAGTCGCTGTTCTAAAGGGAATGTTACTGCCTCACTGGGGAGATTCTGCACACATTCAGTTCCTGAACAGCTACTGGAATGGAATGCAGCACATCGGACGCTGCAGACTTAATAAAAACTAAGATAATCAAGTAGCAGTAGCAGAATAGGTACTTGGGTCAAGAAAAAGAGAGACTTGCATTTCTACAGCGTCTTTCCCAACCTCAGGACGTCCCAAAGCACTTTACAGCCAATGAAGTACATTTGAAGTGGAGTCACTGTTGTAATGTAGGAAAGAACACTGACTTTCTGACACCAACATCTTCTGGCGTGTCGACTGAAAATAAAAACAAGTTAGCCAAGTGCAAGAAAGGAAAGAGGATGACCCAGGCTTTTCTTACCCTGGTGGTCCCCGCACAGCCCAACCGAGACTGGGGACTCAATGTGCAGGGAGATAGAGAACATGAACATGCATCTTTCTGCAGCATGTTGATAAGTTAACGCTCGCTTTACTAAGTAACTTTAAACAAGAAAATTATGGAGATTGGAAGGCACAATGTGTTGGCACAGTGTCATGCCATTCTGAGGCCTGTGTTTGAATCCAGCTTAGATTGCCTCCTCTCTCTCTGATGGGTAAAAGATCCTAAGTGAAACAAATTTGGAGGCGTCTCAATCCAGCCCTTAATGGGAACATAGTTTGGCTCAAATTATCTCTAAATGCCAAACTTAGAGGAGTCAAAAGGATGATTATAAGGAAAGACTTGCATTTATATAGCAACTTTCACGACCACCGGACGTCCCAAAGCACTTTACACACAATTAAGTAATTTTTTTTTTGAAGAGTAGTCACTGTTGTAATGTAGGAAACGCGGCATCCATATTGCGCACAGCAAGCTCCCACAAACAGCAATGTGATAATGACCAGATAATCTGCTTTAGTGATGTTGATTGAGGGATAAATATTGGCCAGGACACCGGGGATAACTCCCCTGCTCCTCTTCGAAATAGTGCCGTGGGATCTTTTACATCCACCTGAGAGAGCAGGCGGGGCCTCGGTTTAATGTCTTGTCCGAGAGACGGAATTATGTAGGGAAGGGAAAGGTCAAGCTAGTTCAGCAGGATCTATTTTCCTCATGTTGGGGTTGAGGCACGTTGTGGAGGATTTACTCTCTAGGGGTCATTTTCCAAGTATGTGCCCAGTGCCCGGGTTTTCCAATATGAGCTGGTAGTTGGTGAGGTTCCCTATGCTGGTGCCTACATGGAAAATGACCCCCTCTTGTGTAGCCCACACATCGGCTGAGCTGGCAGCGATCCACGTGATACTGGAGCAAAAACTGGGAGGGGAAATAAAAATCAAATTCCCCAGCACTGACGTCAACATGAATCGCAGAAAACTTACAAATTGGAAAGATAAGGGTCTAAGTAGCTGCACACAGAAAAATAAAATCACTTGTTCTAACATCTTGAATGCAAGAGGTACATAGACTTTGGAACAAAGCATTTAAATTCGAAGGCTAAGCTTTCCTACTGAAAAATAATGCATGACAAATTCTCTTAACAACTTTTAAAATGTCAGTAAACCTTTATATCCTGGTAATTTAACTTGAAATCTAGGTAACCTTTTATTATGAAGCGGTAAGCAATAAGGAGCTACTTTAGCAATCAGAAAAGCATAACTAAGAATTGAACTACAGAATTTATTGGCAAGATGCACTTATTCTCAAGCACTGACTGTTCGGTAGCCTCCTTCTCACGTGTAGCTATACAGCTGTTAATGAAAAGGATTCTGCAATGGGAACAATCTCTTAATATTCTATTTATTGAGCTATGGGACTTTTAAATCAGGGATGGTGCTTACAATACCTCCACAACCCTTCCTTACCAGCTAGCGTGGTTGTCAATATGCAGCATTGTACATATGCAGCTGGGATGGTTCTCCTTAGAGCAGGGACGGTTAAGGGGAGTTTTAACAGAGGTGCTCAAAATGATGAGGGGTTTTGATAAAGTAAATAAGGAGAAACTGTTTCCACTGGCAGGAGGGTCAGTAACCAGAGGACACAGATTTAAGATAATTGGAAAAAGAACCAGAGGGCGAGATGAGGAGAATTTTTTTTATGCAGCGAGTTGTTATGATCTGGAATGCACTGCCTGAAAGGGTGGAGGAAGCAGATTCAATAGTATCTTTCAAAGTTAAATTCGATATATATTTGAAAAGGTAAAATGTGTAGGGCTACGGGGAAAGAGCGGTGGGAATGGAACTAATTGGATAGCTCTTTGAAAGAGCCAGCACAGGCACGATGGGCCGAATGGCCTCCTTCTGTGCAGTAGGATTCTATGATAGGATGAGAAGGAAGCCAGATGGTATCTGTGCATTTTACCCCTTTCCTCCTTTAAACAAACTGCACTCCCAACTTGTTCTCATTCACACCCATAATCACTTCAGATGGTGCAGATGGAAAACTCACTCACTCTTTATCCATCATTCATCTTGGAGCTCTCAGCATTTACTCTGAATTATGTCAGCACAGGCACAACGGGCCGAATGGCCTCCTTCTGTGCTGTAAGTTTCTATGATTCTATGGGCGCGATCTTGCCAGCCCTGGGGAGGCGGGTTTGGAGGTGGGACTGCCAGGAAAATGGCAGAACCTAGGGGCGGGTGCCCATCCCGCCCATCCCATTCCCAACCCGCCCCCGTGCCATCTTCCCAGGAGGCGGGTAGCCGACCCGCGCCGGGTCCCGTCTCCTTGGAGGCGGGAAGGGGATTACAGCCACTTAACTGCCTGTTAACAGGTAGTTAACAGGCAGTTAAGAGGATTATCCCCATTTTTCCAACAGAGGCGCGGGCTTCCCGACGTCGGGAAACCCCGCCAGGGTCACCGAGGCGAGCAGTGGGTCTGCGGGGGTCGGAGGGGTGCAAAAGTGCGCTGTGAAGGTAAGTGATGGGTGCAAGTGTGGAGAGGGAAGTATGTGAGGTGAGTGAAAAGTGATAGAAAATGTTTACTTACCGTTGTTTCTTCCTGCAGACTTCAACAGTTGGGGAACCGGAGACTCTCGCATCTCACCGGCAGAGATGACAGATGGCTGCTGCATTCTCTGATGCAACACCATCTAATTTCTGCTCACAAAAGAGGTTTGATGAGTCTTGAATACAAGGACTCATCAAACAACAGAGAATGTCAGTGTTTGACAGCTTCACAGGGCTGTCAAACGAAAACAATTCATTTTTGACAGATGAAATGTCATACGCTGACGTTCCCTGTAACCGGCTTCCCCTTAATTGGCCTGCTAAGCCCACTGGGCGTGAGTTGGCCAGAAGTCGATGGAGGCGGGACTAAAACCCGACAAGCAGCAATCCCACCTCCAACGCGCCCCCATTGGCAAAATCACCCCCGAAGATTCTAATGATATTTAATGCAATATTTCAAAGATTTGATTGAAATTCACTGTCGGTTTTGTTGACAGATTTTTTACAAGCAGAATCCGTATAAACATTTTTGCATTGTTCCTCCCACATTGCACAGTAACCAAAGAAACAATCCCTTGCTTGGCCTTGTCTGTGGGCCAGTGGGAGTACAGAAAATGTAACAATTACCGAGAGTGCAGCAGGAAATCTAAGTTAGAAAAAATCTGATCTGATCATTAAAATAACATGGAAAACTGCTATTGCCCTTCAATTCACCCATGGCTATTGAAGAGAATGCAGTCTGACTATGAAGGAAGAAGCATTATTTTAATCTTTTTTCAAATTCTGAGCAAGCTTTTAGGTTGAGGCAAGCAGCTTGAATTCACTGCAGCATTGTAACTAACCTGTACTGAGTGCAGTCACCAAGTGCAAAATAGTACGGTTCAGTTATGCAACATTTTCATTTTTGACCTTGGATCGGTTTGACGCAAGGAAACCTAATTTCACATTAGTGCTTTTTTTTATTGGCTCAATAACTCTGTGCAGTCTCAATACCCAATGTGCGTCATAGACCAACAGTGTAATAAATGTGTAGCTCCCACTGGACCAGACCCCTAGCTCCTACTTCATTTCTGTTCATCTACCATCTTTTAATTGACACTGATTCACCACAGCGACCAGTAATAACAGAGTGTGATAAACCCTGCAGGAAACCCACTGTATCGCATTAACTGATAGACTTCCCATTACTGCAGACAAAATCCAATCCTGATCCAATACAAGGCTAACATTAGGTTTATGAAACTGATGGTAGTTTCTCACCAAGGCTGAAAAGTCCAATTTTTAAGATAAAAAATATAATCAGTCCAGCCTGTTCCCCAGTCTCATCCACTGCTTTCAGTAGACAAAGACCTGCCTCTCATCCTGTGCTGGCTGGTAAGCCTACTTTGAAAAGGAACCTTTTTTTAAACCTCCAATTTTCCACGCTCGTCTCCTGAAGGCACTGACTCATGCTAGTGTTCAGTCCAGTGCCCTTACATACCTCACCAAACACCTTCATATGTGTTAGCCTTGGCTCAGTGGGTACCACTCTCGCTTCTGAGCCGAAAGATTGTGGGTTCGAGTCCCACTCCAGAGACTGGAGCACATAGTCCCGTGCAGTGCCGAGGGAGTGCTGCACTGTCAGAGGTGCCGTCTTTCAGATGAGTCATTAAACCAAGGCTCCGTCTGCTCTCTCAGGTGGACATAAAAGATTCCATGACACTATTTGAAGAAGAGCAGGGGAGTTCTCTCCGGTGTCCTAACCAATATTTATTCTTCAACCAACATCACTAAAACAGATTACCTGGTCATTTCATGACCTCAGGACATCCCAAAGCGTTTTACAACCAATGAAGTACTTTTTTGAAGTGTAGTCACTGTTGTAATGTAGGAAACGTGGCAGCCAATTTTGCGCACAGCAAGGTCCCACAAATAGCAATGTGATAATGATTAGATAAATCTGGGGGTTTTTTAGGTGTTGGTTGAGGGATAAACATTGGCCAGGACACCGGGAGAACTCCACTGGGTCGCTTGGTTGTTTACAACCGAAAGAGAAAGCAGAATGACTATTTACTACTAATGTGCAATACTGTGTATAAATTGTGTTCAAATGTTTTCTTTTGCTTAATTTAATTTTCAATGTATTTTCTTTGTGTAAAAGAACTTTTTTATTAACCTGGAGAAGACTATTCAATTATTATAAATTATAACTCCCCTGCTCTTCTTCAAAAAGTGTCATGGGATCTTTTACGTCCACCTTAAGGAGCTGAGAGGGCAGACGGGGCCTCGGTTTAGCGTCTCATCTGAAAGACGGCACCTCCGACAATGCAGCACTCCCTCAGTACTGCACTAGATTTTGTGCTTAAAACAAATGGTTTGCCACACAGTCATATACAAAGACAAAGGCCCCCTAATTATTGGTATTTTTAACTATTTGATCATCAGTTGTGGGAAAACTGTAGACGTTACTCTAAAAACTAAAATTACTCTATTAGTGCTGCTTTAAGAATATTCTGAAATTGTTGCATACTGCCGAGTTGTTACCCATGCTTTGCTTAACTATATAACCAGCAAGAACAATTGTACAGTGCATGCAGAAGCAGAGTACAAAAGACCCAAGCTGTGGTCTCTCTGCAGTTTATTAATATATTTGTATAAAGGAGATAGATACACAGATCTTCCAAAAACATTTCCAATAAGTTTCATGTTGAAGCAGCAATGTCCACACGCTCAATTGAAGGTTAGAATTAAAATGGCGTACTTTATTTAAAAAAATTAAGAATACAAATTATTTGCGCTATCACTTTTATCCAGTCTCTAACCAGCTGATGGTCCCGTACTGTGAGCTAGTCCTTGCGACAAAGATGAGAGAAAAATTTGTTGAAGCAGCTGCAATATATGGACATGGGGGTAGAGTTTCTGCTTTGGGTGCACTCAGTGAAATGGGTGCAAATTGCACCCAAAATTGCACTAGTTTTGATAAGTCGCCGATCCTTCATCGTTGCTGGGTCAAAATCCTGGAACTCCCTACCTAAGAGCACTGTGGGAGCACCTTCACCACACGGACTGCAGCGGTTCAAGAAGGCGGCTCACCACCACCTTCTCAAGGGCAATTAGGGATGGGCAATAAATTGTGGAAACTCGATTCGCGCTGGACGTAATTTGCGCTTAAAATTCCGCGATCTTTTGCTCTGGTTTTGCCGATTTCAGGCGAATTGCGCCAAAAAAAAAACCAGCGCAACCGAGCAGAAACTCCCGGCGGTAAATATATACCCCTTATTTAAAATAGTTCATTCACACCCAACGTGAAAATGATAATATATTTCACTGCAGGCAGCATGACCCTACAAGCCAGATATATATTTCAGTTTATTTGTTTGCCTTTGTAAAATCTAAATACACAGGTCTTTTGAGAATAAATATTTTGCAACAGATGGGTTATCGTCAACAGGCAAAGGGCATTTCGCAAAAAGCATTCAAAGTACAGATAATAGAATGTGTGGGCAAGAGATGCGAAAGGTGACAAACAGAATGGGTCTCTGTCACAGAACAAATGTCATGAGTAAATATAGTTTCAGTATGAGTTATAAGCAGACTGAGTCCAGATATTTCACTGTAAAGATAACCAGATGGCTTGGGATACAAGGGGAGATTAGAAATCAAATAGGGAATTCAGAAGAAACTTCTTTACCTAGAGAGAGGTGAGAATATGGAACTCGCCACCACAGGGAGTGGTTGAAGCGCATAATATAGATGCATTTAAGGGGAGGCTAGACAAGCATGTGAGGGAGAAGGGAATAGAGGGTTACGCTGATAGAGTTGGATGAGGAAAGACGGGAGGAGGCTCAAGTGGAGCATAAACGCCGGCATGGACTGGTTGGGCCGAATGGCCCGTTTCTGTGCCGTATATCCCATGTAATCCTATGAGTGGGTCCAAGTGTCTTTGCAGAGTACAATTGATCTTTTTGTTTTGTTCACGGGATGTGTGTGCGTCGCTGGCAAGACCAGCATTTATTGCCCATCCCTAACTGCCCTTGAGAAGGTGGTGGGGGAATTTATAGCATCGTGCTTAGATATGTGATTATATGCTCAAGAGAAGGGAGGCAGTGCAAGGAAATGGAAGAGGCACTTTCAGAAGTCCTCAACCAAAAAACCCCTGAAGAATACCAGCGTAACCACGTAAGAGAGCGTGGTACATGAAAAGGGCACTTGCCCTCCTAAGTCTGCTCCTGCCACAGGGCATGTCATGGACTCTATGCTACCCTGAAGAAGGTTCTGTAGAAATACTCACTGATCCCACAGCAGGGACCATTGTGTCCTGTGGATAAAAGTCCCATTCCCAGTGCTTATCTACTGCACTAAATGTAGTGCGGTGAGGTGTCACAGACTCACTCTCAGAAGGAGACTCATGGTCAGAGTTGACTTCGCTGCAGTGCGCAGCTTACTCACCAACACTGAGACACGTTAAGTCAGGAAGTTAGGGGTTCAAAAAAAAAATCCAGTCATTCTTTTTAATTGTGTCAAAATATAGGCTATCAGAAATAAAAACAGAAAATGCTGGAGACACTCAGCAGGTCAGGCAGCATCAGTGGAGAGAGAAACAGAGTCAACGTTTCAGGTCGATGACCTATCGTCAGAACTGGAAAAAGTTAGAGATATAACAGGTTTTAAGCAAGTGGAAAGAACAAAAGGGAACTTTTTCCAGTTCTGATGAAAGGTCATCGACCTGAAACGTTAACTCTGTTTCTCTCCCCACAGATGCTGCCTGACCTGCTGAGTATTTCCAGCGTTTTCCTGTTTCTGGTTCAGATTTCCAGCATCTGCAGTATTTTGCTTTTGTAATAGGATATCAGAAACTGGTTAAAGAAAATACTATACCTCCCATCAAAACTCAGAGCCTTGAATCATGGCCTGCAGTAAAATTATGCCAAAAGTCCCAATGTGATGCTATAGATCTGTACGTATGACTTACTGCACGCAGCATTACCATGAGTGAATTGCATGAGACAACAACAGGAATAAATCACCTGCAGCTCAAACTTAGCAGCACTTCATTAACATTATTACTCATTGATTTTCAGTTAAAGGGGATGTGTCGCCTAGCAACATTTTGGAATGCAGGAAAGTGGGACAAGTTCTGTCAAATATATAAAATGTTTAACGATGCCACATACAGTTTACAGGAAAATTAGCTGCTGAAATTTTACAATGCTTTATGTGTTTGACAATTCAAAAGATGGGGTTTAATGATCTGAATGTATTGGAATGAGACATGGATGGTCGCATCAATTCTTATACATTGTACATGCTGTATTTTGTATAATGCTCATTTTATTTTACACTCAATAAGCTTTTTACATTCTTTCAGAATAGAAGAGCATTATTTATATAGTCATTATAGTCAGAAAAGGTAAATAACACCAAAGACAAGCTGAGGTCTGGGATGTTAAGTGCAACTCAGGAAATGACATTAGAAGTTCAGCATCCAAGTTACTGCTCAAGATTGAGCCAAGTAGAGACCATTCACAGCTGCCTCTAATTCCCCAGCTGACTGATGATGTGTTAGTCCCAGCACTTCAGTAACCGCTATATAATGGGGAAGTTATCCAATTATAGGGGTCTGCTATTTAAACAGCAATTTGTTTTTAAACAGAGTTTTTCCCTGTCCTTTTGATTAAATGAGTTCTTTAGGGTTATCCGTTGTGACAATGATGTCGTGGTGGAGCTTATTCTCCTCCCCCCTCGGGCATGACATAAATAGGGAGAAGATTCCACTTACTGTATAAATAGAGCGATAATCCCTTCACAGAAAGACAGATTTGGATGGACCAGTGGACCTCTGGGAAGTCTCTTTGAACAAGTTTCCTCCACTTGCTCACTTCACAGGCAGGCCCATGTAAACAAACATAAAAAGGTTTGCCAAACACATGCCCCTTTAATTCCTGCAATATCTGTTAGAACTGCTTGGGGCGAACACAGGAACTTGTGGTAAACGTGAGGGTTTGAGGTCGCAGAGAGGATTGGAAATAAAGGGGAATGCTGTTTCCTCAATCCCAGACTGGGAAATGTAAGAAGATACTGTAGTGGTCTTGCGTCTAATCATTTGGTGAAAAATATTGAACTATATTGAACAATTTGCAGCTATACACATGTTCTGAGAAATTTGTCTGTAAACGTTCAAGTGCCTGTTTACCTATTTCTATAGAGTCTTCAGTTCGCCTGTTTCCAAAGTAGACTTTGTTTATTTTAAATAAAATATTAATCAAAGAAAATCAGAAATAATATAAAGGACAGTACATAAAACTTCAAACCACAGATCATATATATATTTATCAACAAGAACAAATTGTGTTTATCTAGCGCCTTTAACGTAGTAAAACTTCACAGGAGCGTTACCAAACAAAATTTGACACTGAGCCACATAAGGAGATATTAGAACAGAGGTAGGTTTTAAGGAGCGTCTTAAAGGAGGAGAGAGGGGTAGAGAGGCGGAGAGGTTTAGGGAGGGAATTCCAGAGCTTATTAGGGCCTTGACATCTGAAGGCACGGCCGCCAATGGTGCAGCGAATGAAATCGGGGATGCTCAAGAGGCCAGAATTAGAGGAGCGCAGATATCTCGGGGGGTTGTGGGGCTGAAGGAGGTTACAGAGATAGGGAGGGACGAGGGCCATGGAGGGATTTGAAAACAAGGATGAGAATTTTAAAATCGAGGCGTTGCTTATCCAGGAGCCAGTTAATGTCTACACGTTATATCGCCTAAGGTTTGAAATGCTCGCTTATCTTTTGTATCCATTGCAGGGTCCTTCCATGGAGTGGTTCACTGAATACAAAAGGTGCTATTGCCGTAGTTCAGAATTACTCACAAAGAATGAACGTGTTAAATAATCTGCTGCCAGCACTGAGGCTCTGGATGGTTTTGGATGGTCAGAGGCATTCTGGTGCCAGACTGTTTAAGCAGTTGCAAATTCTGAGTACACAACGAGCCTACTTTGGAACGTAAGCCCAAATTAATGAATTTGCACCAAGGCTCAGATGCTAGAGGCTGCACTGTGCAGAAGGTCTGGCGGCTGAAGATTGGATGTAACCGTGACGCTGCAGCAAAATCGAATGACTGAAGGGTCAGCACTGGGGACACATCGGCAGTGAGATTAAACAGTGAGATTTATGATTAAAAAAGGCGACGCAGACTGCAAGTCCTTTTAAACAAATGAATCTAGAATTGATTGCTGCTGATGATATTGAACAAATACTTCACGCATTTGTATGACATTCTTTTGTCCGCTATTTAACGGAGGTGTTAACTCATTTATTTTTAACACCTCTATTAAAATACTGGATAAAGAAATGTCATATGAACGTGTTAAGCCTTTGCTAATATCAGCAAATGGTTATTCCTAGGCTGTGGCACTCTGTTTAGTTTTCACAGTGAGATGTATCATAGTGTTATATTATTTTATTATGTTAAGTACATTCTATGTGTAAGGCAAACAGCTAGCTAGGTCTTCTTCCAAATGAATGAGAATGGACAGGTCTAATTTGAACAGAAATGAGAAAAATCAGGAATTAAACATAAGAAAAAGGCCATTTAGCACATCAAGTATGTTCCTAGATCACAGACATCACAGATCACAGATGGGCCGAATGGCCTCCTTCTGTGCTATATGATTCTATGATAAGAAACAACAAAAAGCATGGAACAAGAGAAAGTCTATTAACATAAGTAAGTGTACACTAAAGTAAAAATAAATGTCCTACAAGTCAGGGAGCTTTACTTTCACGTGGTTTATCCCCAGCTACCCTCCTGGGCCACACACCCTAATCTCTGGCTGAGGGACAGAATGACGTGGACATCTCAATGATCTCTTGTTGATGCTGTTCTGTGGGCAGCCAGTAGGCACACTGTTATCTCTAGTATAGGCTCACTTTTAGTGGGACCCATAACCACAGCAGAAGGTATGTGCCCCGTCCCTATAGTAAAAGGCTCTCAGTTAAGGTTGTTGTTTTCATATTTTCACACTCTGCCCTTGAAGAGAATAGTATGAAGCAGTGGAAGGATTCGCAGGCTGCTTAACTGCCATACAGTCCGCGACGTGAACGTGAATCTGCAAAAAAGTGTAGCATTAAGAAAGGTCGAAAAAAACCGAAAATCGTAACACGTCCATCTCGCACATCATGATCCCCTGCCAATCTTTCGGGGTTCCAATTGGGAAATCGGTTAATGGTTGTAATCATGTTGCGGAAATAAATCAATAAAGCAATTGGCACAAAGACTCATGAGAAACTATATATACACATTTTATCCACCCCTTTTGGTCCGTGCCTTTTTCCTTTTTTTTTCTCTCTCCCCCCCCTACGGCAGCTGTCTCATTCTGCCAGCTTTTCACACCTCAGCTTTTGTTTCTTAACCTGTCCCATTACCATCTCGTCTTGCCTTGAGCATCTCTTAATGTCTCTACTTACCATAGACCAACCCTTTTGTTCTTTTATTCCTCCCCCCAGCCTCCCCCTTGCATTTTTATCTGTTTAATTTCTTGCTTTTCTCTCAGTTCCGACGAAGGGTTTCGACCTGAAACGTTAACTCTGTTTCTCTCTCCACGGATGTTGCCTGGCCTGCTGAGTTTTTCCAGCGTTTTCTGTTGTTATTTCTCATGAGAAACTACGTGGGGTGAGAATTTGTTTTTGGAAAAATGGGTCAGAAATGGCCTCCCAACAGCAAAAAGTAGTGTCTTTGTGGCCCTTTAACTCCTTGCCTGCGCTTCGCATCGCTTGGCAACACTGGACACCCAGTTGCATTGGGCGTTGATGTCTCTCAGTGTTGGCCTCGGTAAAAGACCTGGAAGGCTTCAGAACGTTAATGATTTGCAGGAACCAAACACTAAGCTACCGTCCCCACCCATGGCATCGGCGGAAGTGTGCACTGCGTGCTGATGAGCTGGCGACCCGTTACCCATTGTGGGAAGGGCCTCCTTCGGGCGAAGTGATTTTTGAACCAACATAATAGATTGTGGAAAAGATGAGCGCGAGTGATTTTGGGGCATAACTCACGTTTTAAATTCCGCGATCTTCTGCGCTGATTTTTAAAAAATTCATGTGGGTGTCGCTGGAAAGGCCGGCATTTATTGCCCATCCCTAATGGATGGTGAGCCGCCACCTTGAACCGCTGCAGTCCGTGTGCTGAAGGTGCTCCCACGGTGTTGTTAGGGAGGGAGTTCCAGGATTTTCACCCAGCGACGATGAAGGAAACGGCCGATATATTTCCAAGTCAGAATGGTGTGTGACTTCGGCCGATTCTGATCAGATTGAGTTGATACAACTCGCGGAAACAAGCGGAAGTTCGACCCCCAGGTCTCTGTCACTTTTTAACTCAGCCTAATGCCCCAAAACTGGGTGCTTACGAGGTGTTCGATAGGGAGGAAAATTGGCACCCGGAAGTCTAAATCCTTGACCTCTCCTTCTACAGGATTACACTCTGAGCTGCAGTACTAATAATAGATAGAAATAAATGCAATTTTTAGGACAAGAGGTTCTGACAGTTAAGGGGTTAAACAATAGCTGTGCAGCCTAGAAGGTTTTGAAAATTTGTACAACAACAACTTGTATTTATATAGTGCCTTTAACATAGTAAAACGTCCCAAGGTGCTTCACAGGAGTGTTATAAGACAAAAAATTTGACACCGAGCCACATAAAGAGAAATTTTAAGGAGCGTCATAAAGGAGAAAAGAGAGGTAGAGAGGCGGAGAGGTTTAGGCAGGGAATTGCAGAGCTTAGGGCCGAGGCAACAGAAGGCATACCACCAATGGTTGCGCGATTATAATCAGGGATGCTCAAGAGGGCAGAATTAGAGGAGCGCAGATATCTCGGGGGGTTGTGGGGCTGAAGGAGATTACAGAGATAGGGAGGGATTTGAAAACAAGGATGGGAATTTTGAAATCGAGCATTGCTTAATCGGGAGCCAATGTAGGTCAGCGAGCACAGGGGTGATGGGCGAATGGGACTTGGTGCGAGTTAGGACACGGGCAGCCGAGTTTTGGATGACCTCAAGTTTACGTAGGGTGGAATGTGGGAGGCCGGCCAGAAGTGCGTTGGAATAGTCAAGTCTAGAGGTAACAAAGGCATGGGTGAGGGTTTCAGCAGCGGATGAGCTGAGGCAAGGGCGGAGATGGGCGATTTTACGGAGGTGGAAGTAGGCGGTCTTTGTTATGCCGCGGATATGTGGTCGGAAGCTCATTGCGGGGTCAGATATGACACCAAGGTTGCGAACAGTGTGGTTAAGCCTCAGACAGATGTTAGGGAGAGGGATGGAGTCAGTGGCTAGGGAACGGAGTTTGTGGCGTGGACAGAAAACAATGGCTTCGTTCTTCCCAATATTTAATTGGAGAAAATTTCTGCTACAACATATACAGAATAATAGCACAAAGTGAGTGGAAGGTAATCTAATACAAAGAGGGTTCAGCTGAGGTCATAAACCGCCAGAGTGAAGCTGAAGCACTTTATAACTGTCATCTGAACCTAGAGATGAGATTACAGCCTTAAAGCACCACAGCTATTAGTTGTCTATAATAGTTGACATTCTAGTTCCTTATTAAGTTTGTTTTTACGCCACATATTTTTTTATTCTCAGGATGCGGGCATTGCTGGCAAGTCTGGCATTTATACATAACATAAGAACATAAGAAATAGGAGCAGGAGTAGGCCAATTGGCCCCTCGAGCCTGCTCCGCCATTCAATGAGATCATGGCTGATCTGATCCTAACCACCCATCTACTATCACAGAACCATCTCCTGAACCTAACAGAATTGGACACACGAAATAGGAGCAGGATCAGGCTACACAGCCCCTGGGCCCGCTACGCTACCCACAGGGCCATGACCGATCCGAACCTAGACTCATGTCCAAATTCCTGCCCGCTCCCGTAACCCTTAATTCCCTTTACTTCTAGGAAACTGCCTATTTCTGTTTTAAATTTATGTAATGATGTAGCTTATTGCCCATTCCTAGTTGCCCCGAGAAGGTGGTGGTGCATTGTTGCCCTGTGCCTTGTAGCTGGGTAAAGTAAGGAAAAGGTAAACGGGTCTCGTGTTGGCTGCAAAGAATTATTATTGGAGATCAGCCTTGTTGGAGTCTTTTTTTTTAACATAAATTCAGAGACCTAGGTTAAGGGCCAAGACTCTCAATACAGGACAACCATCACGGTCGTATGGACTGGGAAAGAAGATGAGGTGAGCTAAAGAGTGAAATGAATAAACTGGTAAATATTAACAAAAGCATTGACAGGTTTTCTATGATGCTACTGTTTCTCAGGCACCACTTTTCCTCCAGGTCCTTGTTTCTCCCTGTGGTGACTGGATAGCTGAAAGTGCAGCACGGCGCTCTTCGAAGAATATTGAAGGTGCTGGTGACGTCGCTGCTGCAGATTTGCACATAAAAAATCAGTCGCAGAGAGATTATATGTAAATATTTCTTCCCTCTCCGCCCCCACAGTTTCTTCAATGACAGTTGCTCCAATACACGGGTGGTATGATAATAGTGTATTAGATCTCCTGGGGTTAGTGTTTGGGGTATGTTTCCCCATACGTGGAAATTAACCAGTCTCACCTGTGGTGGGAGGGAAATGAAAAATCGGGAGGAGTTGTTCGCACAAATCCCAGCTGCAGAGTATCATTGGCAGAAGGCTCGGTGTGGATGCCCACCTGCCTTCTAAGCCGCAGAATGATCCATAGCATGGCTAACCCCAAGAAAGGCCAACAGGAGGCAAAAAGGGAGCATCACCCTCAAACATCCTTATATCACACAATACTCTTGTCAAAATAAAAGGCAGGCAATCAGGCAACTTACATCTGGAGTGATCTGGTATAGATGGGCAGAGTAGAGCAGAGATGGCAACATGAGGGGAAGACTAGGAGTGGCCCAAAAGCAGCAGCAGCGGCAAGAGGATAAAGAGCGGCCCGAGAGCGGACCTGAATTAAAGCAGCGGCAGCGACGAGAGGATAAAGAGCGGCCCGAGAGCGGACCTGAATTAAAGCAGCGGCAGTGACGAGAGGATAAAGAGCGGCCCGAGAGCGGACCTGAATTAAAGCAGTGTCAGCGGCGAGAGGATAAAGAGCGGCCCGAGAGCAGACCTGAATTAAAGCAGCGGCAGTGACGAGAGGATAAAGAGCGGCCCGAGAGCGGACCTGAATTAAAGCAGCGGCAGTGACGAGAGGATAAAGAGCGGCCCGAGAGCGGACCTGAATTAAAGCAGTGCCAGCGGCGAGAGGATAAAGAGCGGCCCGAGAGCAGACCTGAATTAAAGCAGTGTTAGCGCGAGGCTCTGATTCAAAAACAACATCAAAGAGTGACGTCACAGGAGAGCAGGTAGGTGATTGGTTGGTGAGTATTACAGCTCTTTTTTGCTCTCTAAGTTAGGGAAGGGGGTTAAATTAAGAGCTGAGAAACTGTAACTTGCTAGTACTTATTAAATTAATAACTTAAACTAAATAAAATAATCAAACAATAGACCTAAAATATCGATTGAATAAAATCTTTAACTAATTAATTAATAAATAAAACAAGGTTAGAGATGGCAGGGTGGTGTGTCGTAACTGCAGTATGTGGGAGTCTGTGGAGAGCATCGCGATCCCGAGCAACCACATCTGCTGTAAGTTTCTGCAACTCGAGGAACTTCGGCTCAGAGTTGTTGAGCTGGAGTATGAGCTGCAGACATTGCGATGCATCAGAGAGGGGAGAGAGTTACCTGGACACTGTGGGCTGGATTTTGCCAATGGGGGCGCGTTGGGGGCGGGACTGCTGGTTGTCGGGTTTCAATCCCGCCCCCAACGACGTCTGACCAACCCACCCTATTTTCCCTTGATTGACCTTGTTAAGCCCGCCCTGCGGGCTTAGCTGGCCAATTAAGGGAAAGAGGGTGACAGAGGAAGTCAGCGTATGACATTTCATCTGTCAAAAACTTTTGACAGATGAATTGTCAGCATTTGACAGCTTTGAGAAGCAGTCAAACACTGACAATCTCTGTTCTAAGGTGAGCCCTTGTGCTGAAGGCTCAGCAAACCTCTTTCCTCAGCAGAAATCAGATGGCTGCTGCATCTGAGAATGCGGCAGCCATTCTGTCACCTCCGCCGTTGAGATGAAGCACCTCCGGATCCCCAAGGGTTGAAGCCTGCAGAAGAAACAAAGGTAAGTAAACTTTTTCTAACACTTTACACTCACCTCTCATACTTACATCTCCACACTTGCACCCATCACTCACCTCTACAGCGGACTTTTCGATCCCTCTCACCCCCGCAGGCCTACTGCTCGCCTCGCTGACCCTGGTGAGGTTCGCAGCCGTCGGGAAGCCCGCACTTGCAGGGGTAAAATGGGGATAAGCCTCATAACTGCCTGTTAACAGGCAGTTAATTGGCTGTAATCCCCTTCCCGCCTCCCGCCTCCCGGGAAGATAGCACGGAGGTGGGTTGGGAGCGGGTTCGGTACCCGCTCCCTGTTTCTGCCATTTTCCCAGCAGTCCCGCCTCCATACCCGCCTCCCCCAGTGCTGGCAAAATTCCCCCCTTTGTTCCAGGAGGCAGTCACACCCTTTAGGTTAAGCAGTACTTTAGAGTTCATCAGTGGTCTGGGACAGGAGGGTGTGACTGCGAGTCAGGAAGGTATGGGGATCCAGGATGTAGTGATGGAGGAGCCTCAGCCCTGGACCTTGTCCAACAGATACGAGGTACTTTCTACCTGTATGGATGAGGAAAAGGACTACAGGGAGGATGAGCAAACTGACCACGGCACTGTGGTACAGGGGGCCATCCAAGTGGGGGGAGAAGGAAGGAATGTGGTAGTAGTAGGGGACAGTATAGTCAAGGGGATAGATACTGTTCTCTGCAGCCTGCAAAAAGAGTCCTGAAGGCTGTGTTGCCTGCCCAGTGCCAGAGTTAAGGATATCTCCTCGCGGCTGGAGAAGAACTTGGAGTGGGAGGGGGAGGATCCAGTTGTCGTGGTCCATGTAGGAACCAACGACATAGGTAGAACTAAGAATGAGGTTCTGCTGAGGGAGTTTGAGGAGCTAGGGTCTAAATTAATAAGCAGAACCACAAGGGTAATAATCTCTGGATTACTCCCTGAGCCATGCGCAAATTGGCATAGGGTCAAGCAGATCGGAGAGTTGAATGCATGGCTCAAAGAGTGGTGTGGGAAAAAGGGGTTTCAATTCATGGGGCACTGGCACCAGTACTGGGGAAAGAGGGAGCTGTTCCGTTGGGATGGGCTCCACGCTGGGACCAGCATCCTGGCGAATCGAATAACTAGGGCTGTAGATAGGGCTTTAAACTAAAAAAGGGGGGGGGGGAGGGGTCAGGTGAGGGGAAATTTAGAAATCTAAGGAGAAAGGTCAAGGCAATAGAGCAGTGTAGCGATTTGGGTAAAAATAAGTAGAGTGTGACAGGAAGGGACAGAGAGTTTAATGGTAGCAGTGCAGCAGAGAATAAGGTCAAAGCAGGGAATAATGGTAAAAAATTTAAATTACAGGCTCTTTATCTGAATGCACGAAGCATTCGTAGCAAGAGAGACGAACTAGTGGCACAAATAGAGATAAATGGGTTTGATCTAATAGCCATTACAGAGACATGGTTGCAAGGTGGCCAAGGTTGGGAACTAAATGTTCCAGGGTACTTGACGTTTCGAAAAGACAGGCAGAATGGAAAAGGAGGGGGAGTAGCCCTGATAATAAAGGATGACATAAGGACAGTAGCGAGAAAGGATCTTGGCTCGGAAGATCAGGAAGTAGAATCAGTATGGGTGGAGATAAGGAATAACAAGGGGCAGAAAACACTGGTAGGAGTAGTATATAGCCCTAAAAGTAGTTATATCGTTGGACAGGATATTAATCAAGAAATAGTAGGAGCTTGTAACAAAGGTAATGCAATAATCTTGGGGAACTTTAATCTTCATATAGACTGGACATATCAAATTGCAAAGGTAGTCTGGAGGACAAGTTCATGGAATGCATTATAATTGCAAGACTGGGAATTTGCAAAACACTTTATATTGCAATCAGAACACAGATTTCTATTCAAATTATCAACCACACAATTTTACAGTACTGATATTTTGCCTTGATAGGTCCTAATGGTAGAAGGTTTAATTACCACCAGCTCTGGAAATAGGACGAGTCCATTTGCTCTCTTCACGTTGTTCATTTTCTAAATTGTAACTTTCCCTGAGGTTATGGCAGAATGCTGAAATGTGAATTGCGTCAGCTTAGTATGTGAATGCCTATATGGGTCGCTGGATACCGGAGAGTATTCGTACTTGCAGGAAAGACAGTAGCAGATGATCATTTCTTGAGCTATTCTGCTAAGGTGTCCAACGACGGCTGCTCACAGAGTACAGAATAGTGCAGGAAGCTTGTCCTCTCTCTGGGTTGTTCTGATAAAGGGATCAGTGTCAGCTGTGGCTCAGTTCATAGCACCCTCGCCTCTGAGTCAGAAGGTTCAAGTCCCACTCCAGACTTGAGCACAAAAATCTAGGCTGACACTCTGGTGCAGTGCTGAGGAAGCGCTGCACTGTCGGAGGTGCTGCCTTTCAGATGAGACATTAAACTGAGACCCGGTCTGCTCTGTCGGGTGGACGTAAAAGATCCCATGGCCACTATTTTGAAGAAAAGCAGGGGAGTTATCCCCGGTGTCCTAGCCAATATTTATCCCTCAATCAACATCACTAAAACAGATTATCTGGTCATTATTACATTGCTGTTTGTGAGAGCTTGCTGTGCGCAAATTGGCTGCCACGTTTCCTACAACAGTGACTACACTTCAAAAGTACTTCATTGGCTGTAAAGCACTTTGAGACGTCCGGTGGTCGCGAAAGGCGCTATATAAATGCAAATCTTTCTTTTTTTTTTCAGTTAGAGCAGGGGTGTCCAAACTACAGCATGCAGGCCAGTCCTGGCAATCTAGCAACCAAAGCCTAACCACCTCAGTTTTATTTCTTATTCGATGGTGTGTCCTTTCTCAATTTTGTGGCCTGGAGGTTTGGAAAGGGATGTTCCTAGCACCGTTGTTCCATCCCTAATAAAATCTGTTAGCATCAACAAGTTGAAATGCATGCAAATTAATGAGAGCATGGATTTAAACTTTATATTCAGCTCCATAGTACGTACCTAAGTAACTCACAAAGACAAAATGCTTAGATACCGGAGTTTAGATTTTGTTTTGTGACTTTTCTGTCAGGGTATTTCACTGGGCAAGTTTCTCCTTTGTTTTTTTCCTGTAATTTTTCTCCTTTTAGTTTCTCCGTGAACATGGAAACACAGGCTGCTTCAAGTGCCCTTGCAACCAGCCTCTCTAGAAGGTGCTAGGAACTGGCCTGGTATGACTTGCCCCCATTCTGATTAACAGCACAGACTCCAATCAATGCGGTTCAGATGTGTCTGTCCCCAATCCGTGACACTGAGCATTAGGGTGGAAATACTGCAGCAACAACAACACCACCAAGTACCTAGAAACAGCGATAATCAGGAAGCTTAAAACTATAGCTCCCACAAGCAGTTTGTAATGAAACTTTCCTTACACACAAAGAAAGAACTTGCCCTAATATAGCACATTTCACACCTCAGTACATCCCAGAATGTTTTACAGCCAATTAAGTACTTTTGCAGTGTAGTCACTGTTGTAATATAGCAATACATTATAATACAGGGAGATGGGAAGGATATCTATTTCTGATGGACAAAAAGGAAGGTCATGGAAATGGCTGTCATAAAGCCACAAGCTGGATTTGGATGAAGGTCCTTTTGCACATTTGATCTCATCCTTCCAGAATACTAACCCCACCATTTCATCATTACAGCTTTTAACTCCGAACAGGCAAATGGGATCTTGACCAATAGACAACATCTTCAACAATGCAACATTCCCTCAGTAACACATTGGAACGTCAGCCTAGATTATGATCTCAAATCTGGAGTGGCCTTCCAGAGTTGTAACCTGACAACCTTCTGACTCAAAGTAGAAAAGTCACCCGGTCCGGATGGGATGTATCCGAGATTACTGAGGGAAGTAAGGGTGGAAATTGCAGAGGCTCTGGCCACAATCTTCAAATCCTCCTTAGATATGGGGGTGGTGCCAGAGGACTGGAAGATTGCAAATGTTACACATAAATACTGTGGTAACAAAAGCAGGTCAGAGGCTAGGTATTCTGCAGCGAGTGTCTCACCTCCTGACTCTCCAAAGCCTTTCCACCATCTACAAGGCACAAGTAAGGAGTGTGATGGAATACTCTCCACTTGCCTGGATGAGTGCAGCTCCAACAACACTCAAGAACCTCGACACCATCCAGGACAAAGCAGCCCGCTTGCTTGGCACCCCATCCTCCACCTTAAACATTCACTCTCTCCACCACCGGTGCACCGTGTCTGCAGTGTGTACCATCTACAAGATGCACTGCAGCAACTCGCCAAGGCTTCTTCAGCAGCACCTCCCAAACCCACGACCTCTTCCACCTAGAAGGACAAGGCCAGCAGGCACATGGGAACACCACCACCTCCAAGGTCCCCTCCAAGTCACACACCATCCTGACTTGGAAATATATCGCCATTCCTTCATCGTCGCTGGGTCAAAATCCTGGAACTCCCTACCTAACAGCACTGTGGGAGTACCTTCACCACACGGACTGCAGCGGTTCATGAAGGCAGCTCACCACCACCTTCTCAAGGGCAATTAGGGATGGGCAATCAATGCTGGCCTTGCCAGCGACGCCCACATCCCATAAACAAAGAAAAGAAAACCCCGTTCAAAAAAAGGGGCGAGGGATAAACCTGTCAATTACAGGCCAGTCACCCTAACGTCAGTGGTGGGGAAACTTATTGAGACAATAATCCTGAATGAATTGGCACTTGTAACAGTATGGGCTAATAAATGAAATTCAACACGGATTTGTTAATGGCAAATCGTCTTTGACTAACTTGATTGAGTTCTTTGATGAGGTGACGGAGAGGGTTGATGAGGGTAGGGCGGTTGATGTGTATATGGATTTTCAAAAGGCATTTGATAAAGTACAGCATAATAGGCTTGTTAGCAAAATGGAAGCTCATGGGAATAAAGGGACAGTGGCAGCATGGATACAAAATTGGCTGAGGAACAGAAAGCAGAGAGCAGTGGTGAACGGTTGTTTTTCAGACTGGAGGGAAGTATACAGGGGTGTCCCCCAAGGGCTGGTATTGGGACCACTGCTCTTTTTGATATATTTTAATGACCTGGACTTGAGTCTACAGGGCATAATTTCAAAGTTTGCAGATGACACGAAACTCGGAAATGTAGTAAACAGTGAGGAGGATTGTAACAGACTTCAGGAGGACATAGACAGACTGGTGAAATGGGCAGACGCATGGCAGATGAAATTTAACGCAAAGAAGATTGAAGTGATACATTTTGGTAGGAAGAATGAGGAGAGGCAATATAAACTAAATAGTACAATTTTAAATGGGATGCAGGAACAGGGAGACCTGGGGGTGTATGCAATGTTCCCTTTAAGCTGCGTGCCACGCAGCGCTTTGCAGCTCCCGCGCAGCCGACTTTTAAATAGGAAAAACCATGCATGCACGGTATTTTGAATGGGGCCGCGCACCCAAAAAAAAACTAAAGGGAACGCTGGGTATATGTACACAAATCTTTGAAGGTGGGAGGACAAGTTGAGAAGGCTGATAAAAAAGCATATGGGATCCTTGGTTTTATTAATTGGGGCATAGAGTACAAAAGCAACAAAGTTATGCTAAATCTTTATAAAACACTGGTTAGGCCTGAGCTGGAGCATTGTGTTCAATTCTGGGCACCACACTTTAGGAAGGATGTCAAGGCCTTAGAGAGGGTGCAGAAGAGATTTACTGGAATGGTACCAGGGTTGAGGGACTTCAGTTACGTGGAGAGACTGGAGAAGCTGGGGTTGTTCTCCTTGGAGCAGAGCTAGTTAAGAGGAGATTTGATGGAAGTGTTCAAAATCATGAACGGTTTTGATGGAGTAAATAAGGAAAAACTGTTTCCAGTGACAAAAGGGTTATTAACGAGATTTAAGGTGATTGACTAAAGAACCAGAGGGGGCATGAAGAAACTAGAATTTACGCAGCAAGTTGTTGTGATCTGGAAGGCACTGCCTGAAAGGGTGGTGGAAGCAGATTCCATTGTAACTTTCAAAAGGGAATTGGATAAATACTTGAAGGGAAAAAAATGACAGGACTATGAGGAAAGAGCAGGGGAGTGGGACTAATTGGATAGCTCTACCAAAGAGCCAGCACAGGCACGATGGGCTGAATGGCCTCCTGTGCTGTATCATTCTATGATAGGCAAGAATGCTACCAAACAAGTCAAGCTGTACAGACACAATGCCCATTCATCTGATTACCCCCCCAAGTCAGTTCCAAGACAAAGTGCCAAGCAGGACCTAGGTGCTACTCTACGGGGATGGAGGGAACTTAGAGCACAAGCATCCTGACTGCTCTCACACAATTCCCAGTGGCTGGTTACAGAACAGCATTGCCAGAGGCCTTGGAGCAGGCTTCCAGCCTACATGCTCAGCAAGGGAATGGTGTGAAGGGACACAGAATGGGACCTATACTCTCTGGAGTTTAGAAGAATGAGAGGTGATCTCATTGAAACATATAAGATTCTGAGGGGGATTGACAGGGTAGATGCGGAGAGGCTGTTTCCCCTGGCTGGAGAGTCTAGAACTAGGGGGCATAGTCTCAGGATAAGGGGGTCAGCCATTTAAGACTGAGATGAGGAGGAATTTCTTCACTCAGAGGGTTGTGAATCTTTAGAATTCTCTTCCCCCAAAGGACTGTGGATGCTGAATCGTTGAGCATATTCAAGGCTGAGATCGATAGATTTTTGGACTCTAGGGGGATCAAGGGATATGGGGATAGGGCGGGAAAGTGGAGTTCAGGTCGAAGATCAGCCATGATCTTAATGAATGGCGGAGCAGGCTCGAGGGGCCGTATGGCCGACTCCTGCTCCTAATTCTTATGTTCTTATGTTCGAAGAGTGAAATGTTTTCAAAAGGATGTTTCCCAACAGCTCAGTGTCTAAAGGCACTGTGTGGTGTGCAATTTCTCCATAGAGACCAGGCCATCCCAGGTTTGATGCTAGTCTGTATTGAGTTAGCTGATCTGAACTGGGGTGGGAGTGAGAGAATATAATGAACCTTAGAGTCTGTGCTGGGGCAGGGTGGCGGAGAGAAAATAAATCAGTCAGGATTCCCTTTGCAAATCATTATCCAGTGGCATCAGGTGAGAACAGAAGAGGCCCTATAATAAACTAGCCTGCTGGCATATAGTCTCCAGGCTTCCACATAAAGTTGGCTTATTGGGCACGGTTCCATAGGAAGATGGCCTTATAAATAATGAGTGAATGAGTTGGGTATTCACAGCTCCCCTTTGGATCATTTATTTCCATACACAGAAGATTCTTTAATGATTCTAATTTAGACTTGGTTTTAACAGGATTGATACAGCGTAGAGGCCAAATTTTTTTAAGAACATATGAAATGCTTCACTCCAGCTGACCGAATATTCTCGACACAGGACATTTAATATTAAGTTAATAGCGCAGTGCTAGTAGTACAGTGGGTTAAACAAATGGTTCTTTCACCTCTGGGGCTTGGGCTTGACTCTGGCCCAGAATGGATGAAAGCCTCAAGGCTATAAACAAGGTTGGGTGGGCTTTAATCTAGATTTTGTTGTGCAGGCACAGGCCCAAAGCACAACACTACAATGAATTGGCTGGCTCAAGGTGTTTTTACATTTAAAAAAAAACAGATAATGGCAAACGCATGGTGCTCTCCCTTGCCAGCTACAGTTAGTAAAATAAACCGACTGACTTCTCTTGTCCGGCGGCACAGACCCATTTCTTTGTGGATCTCAGTTGCTTCTGCCAGATTTGCTGGCTTAAGGTGGAAGTGCAAGTGGCACAGCAGCCCTGGGAGGGCAGTATATTGCTGGTCATTTGAAAACAGTGCCGAAATATTAAGAGCTCCCGTCAGAGAAGTCATAAGGATGACTGGTGTGGGAGTCACATTGGTGCGGTGACGATAGTCTTCAGAGATTGAGATAGGGTTAGAGGAAGCCTTCATCAGAAGCTGATGGTACTATACCTGAACTGAGAAGGCTCGGTGCTGGTGCTGGCACTGGGTGTGTGAAATGGGAAATCATACCGTTCACTAGTATTGATATCCCTTGCCTCGGTGACCACAAAAGTTTGCCAAAACCATTAAAGACAGCCTGTGCTTTACTGATACGAGACAAGTTGATCTAACTGCCAAGGTCAGAGATAAACTCTTTCAATTAGCCTGCTCCCATCAATTCCCTGCTGCAAGATAATTGAAGTACCCCCAATTGCTGTTATCTCCTTTTATTGTCTCCTCTCCTGAAAGTACTGACTCATGGTGGGATACAATGCCATGATTGCAGGCCTCCATTACCTCACCCAAGTAGCCATTTGGTAACCTGATCTCACCCAGGTGTGCCTTGGGTACTACAATTGGCTCAGCACCTTGGGCTAGGGAGGGGAGGGGAGGGGGCGAAAAATCAAGGTTCCTATTCCTAATCGCTGGAAAGTGCACATGTATGGATGCTGGAGGAAATTGTCTGTGATGCCCCCCCCCCCCACTTACGATCAGATAGCCTGCTCACTGTCGAGTTTCATGCACAAAGTGATGGTTTGTGAGTGAGAAAGTAGAGGACATGCACACACATGAAGATACGAAAAAGACCAGCTGGTCCATCAAGCCTGCCCCACACTTATGATGCCTGGAGCATCATGACTAGACACTTCCTACCCGCTTCCTACACCCCTGCAGGTATGTAATCTCCTGGGAGAGGCAGAGAAACCCAGGGCCAATAAAGGAGGGGATAATCTGGAAAATCCCTCTCCGACACCCTCAGGCGATTAAAACCAGTCCAGGAGATCACATTTAGCATGCGTACGCTAACTGTAAATCCACTTACTTTTTATATAGCACCAATGCCATGGAACCATATCTCCCCCTTTACCTCTGTCCTCAATACCCACCTCCTTAACCAGGCCTTTGGTAAACTCCTCCTAATATTTGATGTGGTGTGCATTTTTTGATGACTCTGTGGAGCACTTTGGGATGTTTTTCTATGTTAAAGGTGCTGTATAAATGCAAGTTGTTGTTTTGGTTATATCACAGCATGAATCAGAACCTTCAGAAGAGGAGAGAAGAAAAAAAGTTACAGGTGGAACAATTTAAGTTCTAGATTATTTGAAATAATAAAATTATGATCCAAAGCAGACATAGATGTCGCTTGTACAATAAGAGAATCTGCATGCTCATAATCTCATATGCTGTTGTGAATTAAATAAAATTAAGTAGTTAGAATGTGAATTCAGTGGGAGATCATCTAATTGCTACAAGGCTGCTGGCTCACCCATTACAATGGGCTGACAAATTGAATTAAGTGCTGTTCAGGCAACGGCAGATTTGTTTTTCTCTGTGCCTACGATTTAGTTTTTAAGTCTTTATTCCCACCACATGATACATTTGTGTGTGCACAGCAACCTTGAAAATAATAATAATATACTAATAATCCTTACCCATTAACTAACCTTTCAGCAGACATTGCATTAGACAGGGATTGGTTGTTCTGGGAGAGAGTAGGAGGAGGTTATTATTTGCTGTAGGGTTCAGTGTTAGAAAGGTGTTGTTTGCGAGAGTCTAGCTCATATATAATTTTTTAAGACTACCTGCACAAACATTGCAGGAGCTTCTTTTAAAAAAAAAATCCATGAAAATAATTAATTCTATTTATTTCACATTTTGTAACTCTTTTCTTCCTTTGCACCGGTCCCTGACTCAGATAGGGGCTGATAGCCCATTCTGAGGCATTTGCCTGTTTGCATACGGATGAGAACATTGGGTTGGTGTTACAAATATCAGATCTACATCAACTATTCTCTTGGGGTCAGTGTTACCAGTCTCTCCGGTAAGTGGGTCCCACGTTCCTTACAATCGGGAGTTTACCTTACTGCCCAATATCTGGTCATTGTGATTGTTATGAATCCTTGGGTCACACTATGAAACCTTTGGTTATATGAACTGGACACTGCAATCTCACATGTGCCTCCACGTGCACTTCTCTTTCAAATCTTCCAAAAGGTGGACTGATTGCCACTTTAGTGATGAAGGCTGAATGTGTCAACGTGTGGTTTATTTTACAATTGTTAAGTGAATGAGCAGAGTAACATTTATAGTAAATCTCACTCCACTTTGAATTAATTTGAAATCACTCCTCAGAACAAAGAAATAATATAATGCACCTTCCAACTTGCTAAATATCAGTTTTGTGGTCAGTGATTCCACTGATCCCGACATCAGATTTGCTCTGTCTCGTAGTGTTGCCAACTCTGGTTGGACATTGTGATATCTTGGGACACAGCATATATATACACACACACAAACAGCACAACATGGCTTCTGGTAAGAACTGTTCTGCATATGGCTTTATTATTATATACATCAGTAGTCCACCAAGTGGCTCTATTTAACTTCTTCAATAAGGAGGGAGAAGTGTATCATAGCAAATAATCATTGTACATGATTTGCACGATATACACAACTCTTGGTATACATTTCTCAAATGGAACCCATTTTGTTTCCAAATTCTACTATAGAATTCTGTAACACAAACAAAAGATATGAACTTATTTTCCATATTTACAGATTAAACTTAATCACTGGTTTACTGTTTCGAAGCGGATACTTTCTTTCTTGAACTTTTAAATCTTGTTGTAGGACTTTGAGTCATTCTAGGCTGAGCCTGCGGAGAATTTTTCTCCAAGGGCTGACCTTGATCTACATTTGGACTCTTTACACTTTCAGACTGTTTGTCTGCCTGACTCGGGCTCAGACTTAAATTCTGACTCTGTCTTGGACTTGTTTCTGGTACATCTGATGTAGGATTGGCTACTGGTACTCTACTTGTAACAAGACTATCTGACTCATCAGAATAAATTGAATCATCCCAGCTTTCAACTCCTTCCACATCTGTAGGTAAGATATGATCAATGTGAACAAATCTAACCTTTCCATGATCAAACATCTTAACCAAATATGTGCGAGGGCCACATATCTTCACTACTCTTCCTGGTAACCACTTTAATCATTTATGGTGATGGTTCTTCACTCTAACCTGCTGGTTCAACTTCACACTTCTCTCTCTAACTCTACCTTTATCATGACTCTCTTTCTGCCTTGATTGTTTCTCTTCTACGGACTGTGCCAAGTTTGGCTTTAACAACGAGGACCTGGTTCGTGGCTGTCGTTTGAGAAACGGCTCTTCTGGTTTTCTACCAGTAGTGGCAAGAGGAATATTCCGATTTGTAATCAGAAAATTTGCCAGTTTATGGTCCAATGACAACTAACGTTTCTTTGGATTTGGATCCAACATTTGCATGATGAGGGCACAATTTGTACTGTGCGCTCTGCTGCACCATTTGAAGCAGGTCGATACAGTGGAACTTTGGTATGTTTCACACCGTTTCTGCTCATGAACTGTATGAACTCTTCTGAACAAAATTGCGGCCTATTATCAGACACAATTTCTTCTGGGAGGCCGTATGAAGAAAACAATCTTCGCAAATTGTCTAGTGTTTTGCTTGTTGTTATTATCCACATCGGAAAGACCTCTACCCACTTTGAGTGACTATCTATCACTATGAATAATTGCTGTCCTTCTAGCTCAGCAAAACCTACATGTAACCTTTGCCACACTCTGGGAGGCCATTTCCATGGCTGTAATGGTACTGATAGTGGTTTCTTGCTCACCGATTGACATGTTGTGCACTGACTGACTATGTACTCTATCTCTATCTAAACCTGGTCACCATAAGTAACTGTGTGCAAAGCTCTTGGTCAAGCACATTCCCAGGTGCTGGTCATGAAGATCTCCTAACAATTTAGACCTGAACCTATTTGGGATAACCACTCTTACTCCCCACATGATACAATCTTAATCCACTGACAATTCATTCCTACGAACGAAGTATGGATGGATATCTTCCTCTGATACCTGGTTTGGCCACCCATTGCTATGTAATCATACACCTTTGACATAATTGGGTCACGTTTGGTTGCCCAACCAATCTCTTCAGCTGTGACTGGCAGCTCATCAATGAATGAGAAATAGAACACTTCTTCCTTAATGGGCGTAACTTGTGATGAGGATGGCAACCTGGACATAGCATCAGCATTACTGTGATCAGCTGATTGTCTGTACTCAATGTCATACGTATACGCTGACAAAAATCAAAGTCCATCTCTGCATTCGGGCTGCAGCTAAGGTTGGAACTGGGGACTTTGGATGGGGGATTGCTGTCAGGGGCTTATGGTCAACTATGGTAAACTTACGACCAAACAAGTATTTGTGAAACTTCTTGACCCCAAAAATCAATGACAAAGCTTCCCTTTCACTCTGCGCATAATTCCGCTCACTGGCACTGAGAGTGCGTGAAGCAAAAGCCATTGGTCTCTCCTCCCCACTATCTAGTACATGAGAGATCACTGCCCCAACTCCGTACGGAGAGCCGGTACATGCTAGCTTGATCTCCTTAGATACATCATAGTGAACTACTAACTGGCTTTTACACTTTGAATGCTGTGTCGCATTCTTTTGAGCATTTCCAAGGGAACTGTTTTCTCAACAGCTCATTCAGTGGATGTAACAATGTAGCCAAGTTTGGGAGGAACTTTCTGGAATAATTCAAAAGACCCAAAAATGATTGAAGTTCAGTGACATTCTTGGGAGTGGGTGCATTTCTGATTATATCCAGCTTTCCCTTGGTTGGATGTAAACCATCTTTGTCTACTCTGTGCCCCAAGTACTCCACTGAGTTTTGAAACAACTTACACTTATGAGCTGTCACTCACACTCCGTGCTTCTCTAGCCGTTTGAGCACTTCATTCAACACCTCATCATGGATTTGCCTGTTTGGTGCTGAAATGAGTATGTCATCCAAATAACACACTACCCCTTCAATCCCTTGCAAAATTTGGTTCATCACCCCCTGGAATGTGTCTGGGGTGGAACACACTCCAAATGGTAGCCTATAGAACTGATATAGGCCTCGGTTAGTATTTATAGTCAAGCACTACTTGGACTCTTCATCTAACGCAAGTTGTAGGTAGGCGTTGTTAGATCTAACTTCAAAAAGATCTGGCCACCTGTCAGCGTTGTGAACAAATCTTCCACATTTGGCAACATATTGGGTAGATTACACTCCAGAACCTGGTTTACAGTTACCTTATAATCACCACACAGCCTTACCGTAACATTTGACTTAGGTACAACAACAATGGGTGTAACCTAATTACTCAGATCTACCTTAGTGATAATGTTCTCAGTTTCTAGTCTTTTCAGTTCTTGCTCAACTTTCTCGTTGAGTGCGTATGGTAAGGGACGTGGCTTGCAGTAAACTGGTCTTGCGTCCTTCTGCACTCTGACACTCACCTTGAAGTCTTGGATCGGACTGCCCGTTTCGCTGAACACCATCGGATATTGCTTGATGACATCATCTTTCAATGCAAATTTCTCTTCCACATGAAAAATCTCATTCCAATCCAGCTTCAGTGATCCCAACCAATTGCTACCTATCAAGGCAGGCTTGTCTCCTGCCACTACTATGAGAGGCAAGCGCTGCCACTGATCCTTGTATTTCACTGGTATGGTGACACTTTCTACGACAGAGATTTGCTCTCCAGAGTAGCCTCGCAGCTCTACCTTCAATTTCTCTAGTCGATAATCACGCAACTTGTCGCGATATAGTGATTCCGGTACTATGCTCACGGATGCGCCAGTGTCGATTTCCAAAGGTATCTACTTGGATGACGATACCTCACAAATCGTTTAGATATCTTCGTGCTCCTGATGACGTGAATCTCCAGAAACTTCTCGTCCTGCTGCTTCTCTTCAACGGTATGTAGTGTCTGGCGATTTCTACTTCTAGCATTGCCAGTTGGTTTACTCCTCTGTCGGCACGCCTTCGCAAGATGCCCAGTTTTCTTGCAGTAGAAACACTCTGCCTTCACATACAGACAGCTTTGAGCGATGTGTTGTCCCAGGCACCAATAGCACGACTTCAATGCACTGTTACCATGGCCAGTCGCTGAGGCCTTGGGGCCCAACTGCCTTTTACTTTTAGCCTGCAGCCAATTCACCTCGGTTGTCTGATGACTGGAAATGGCACGGAACTCTCAGGAGTATCGGTCGGCCATATCCATCGACATAGCTGTCTGACAAGCTAAGTCAAAAGTCAAGTTAGGGGTTGTCAACAATTTACTTCTGATAGGTTCATTTTTCAACCCACAAAGCGGTCACGCAAAGCTCGGTCCTGAAAGTTTCAGAAATGACAGTGAATGGAGTTTTTTTAAAGCTACAATGTACTCACTGATACCTTCATCATTTAATTGATCGCGTGTTCCAAAATGCTAACTTTCAGCAATTTCCAGGGGCTCAGGACTGTAGTGTTGTTCTAACTTGGTTAGGATCTCCTTCAGTGGTGTGTCCTTCAGCTTGGTGGGAAACAAGCACATTTTTTAGGGTTTCATACACCTCGGGCCTGCTTCAGTCAAACAAATAGCTCATTTCATTTCTAAAACTGCCGCTTATGGTTTACATCATCAGGGACATCGACAATACTATTCCTGGTGAAAACATTTCTAGCCGCTCCACAAGTTTCTTGGTCACGATGGAACTCACCCAAGCGGCCTATTATTCCCATAGGCGCGGCCATCTGGACTCTGGCACCGTCGACAGTTCAGTCATGTGTGCTCAAAATTTACCTCGGATTTTTAAGTTTTTCTGCAAAACGAAGAACCTCTAACAGTCTGTCGGTTGGCAGGATTATCCTCCAACAAAAATTTCAGCTAGGGAATTCGCAATCGCATCCTCATCGCCAATTCTGCGATTTCGAGAGATACAGCATATATACACACACACACAACAGTACAACATGAACTATACGGCACATGGCTTTATTATTCTATACATCAGTAGTCCACCAGGTTGCTCTATTAGACATATTCCTGGAGGTTTCATCACATGACCGGATGCCTCCAACTGTCCCGCCACCCAATTCCCACCATTAGTTGCTCGCCATGTCCATCCTCATGATGCACCACCTTCCTATGCCAATTGGAAAGTGCATAGGGGGAGAAATTCGGTATCGCCCCATTTGGGGTGCAATTATCGGCCAGGCACAAAGTTTAGCGCCTGGCGCTAATTATCGTCTTCCACTGCAAACTTGGCTTCTATCGCCCCTGGAGGTGATTTGAGCGCTAAATCAGGTGCTACACACCTCTCTTAAGGCGCTAACGCCGAGGAGCGAGGCGCTACCTGGCGAAGCTCCTGTGATGTCAGTTAGCAATGGAACACAGACACAATGGCGCCGGCCAGTTCTTAAAGGGAGGGTCGATCTTGCTCTCCATCCACACCCTGCTCATTGCAGCCTTGAATCTCGCCCTGGAGAGACCTGTACATCAATTCTGCTGGAAAGAACAATGGAGAGTCCCAGGGGAAGAGCTCAGAGTGCAGCCCCCACAGTCTCTTCTAAATCGATGCAAGGAAGGTCAAATCAAAATGAACCTGCAAAGTGCTGCTCAGAACCCAAATCTCCTTCACACATTGTTGAATCTCTCCAGAAGTCTCTCTCTCTCTGAATGCATGGTGCAAAAATGTCGCTGACAAAAAAAGGCAGGAAGCGGCCGCCTTTAAATAGCGCTCGCCCCGTCCCTTCCCGACTGCAAAATGTTCCTGTCATCGCGAGCGGCAGGCGGAAAGGCAGGGGGCACCACTCAACATCCGGTCCGGGGCGCTACATGCTTGACTGACGTCACGATCTGCGGGCGCAGGAGATCATGGCGGCAGTGTTTAGCGCCACTGCAAAATGTCTGGTCAATTTCACGAGCGGCGCAAACATCGCTGCGCCCGGGCGCTAGTTGCTTTGCGTCCCATTAGCGCCCTCTTAGGGCGCTAACAGGAGGCGCAAAGCAACCGAATTTTTCCCCCAAAGACTCTTCATTCCCCGATTGGATGATTCTTCACTGTCAGTCAACATCCTATTCTCCCATGTCTGATATTTTTCATAACTATTAAAAGCGTTTAAAGGAAATAAAAAAAAAAATTATTGCCTCTATGATTTTTCTCTTGGGTTTGCTGGCAGCAGTGCCCTGGAGATTAGTCTTTAATTCCGGGAGGCTCCAGGGCAATTCTGGAGAGTTGGCAACCCTACCGTCTCCCTCAAAAGATCTTCGCAAAAACTGCTCCAGACCATATTTTCACTTATCCTTTCCATTCCCTGGCTGGACAGAAAGTTAGCAGCTTGACCTCTGACCCTCAAACATCTGTCCCTATCCAGGGATTAGCTGGTAGGGCTGACCAGCTACCCCTCACTTCCCCAAATTGCTTCATTCACATCTAACAGGTTTTAAGAGAGTTTCAAGAATGGATTTTTGTCAGTGACCGTAACAGAGCAGGAAGTTAGGAGAATTTGCCAAAATCTAGTTTCAACTTGGAATGACCTAACCTACAAAACACATCTTGTACGTCTGCCAAGAAGCCAATTAAAAGATAACGAATCACAAATCCAACATTTATAATTTCTCTGATTTATCAACATGAAGAGTAGAATAAAAAGTTCTTTGGAGATGTAATATAAATATGTAACTAATAAATGCAATATTTTTTGTTGACATTGACCTATTGAGTGGGTAACGAAGCTTTGACCCATTTATTCACTCAATACATTGATTCACAAGCTCTCGTTACACAGTAGAGTTAGATTTACAAATGGTGATGAAGAGCAATTGTTGGTAGATGCATTTGCCGCACTGGGCCATTCAGACCAGGAAAGTTGTAGGTTCCGTCACTGGGTTGGGCCGAGTTGCCTGGTAGGAACACCATAGGTGGACCAGGGAAGAGGGAAAAAAAGTAGCTAAGTTTCCAATTTCTCACCCCCACCGGAAATGCACTTAAGTGGCCCTCAAGTGAGACCAGCATGAGGTTTGTCTGTGATGCCCTCATGGTGGCTGCCCTGCTGACACTGTCTAGGCTCACACAAAAATAGCAAATGGATCAAGGGCTGCCAGCACCCATTGAAATGTACCAAACATGATCTTGCATTAAAAAAAGCCATTGCACAATTATACAATTTTGTGGTTTTTACTTCACAAGGAAGCAACATACAGTCATGGGTAACCATTATCTCCCGGATCTTGCTCGATTGCCTTAAATTGGGGAGGAATCTCCCAGAGGTATTCCTGAAATTGGCCAGAGCTTTCCCCCCCACCTCTGGTTTGGCACCTCCCCCAGGATATAACATTACTGGCAATGGGGAGGGTGATGCATGAGTTTCCGTTGTCTAATGGAGAGGTGTGAACTGAAGAACCTAATGGTCTTTGCTCCTTTTTTTCCCCTCTATCCTGTATACAGTGCAATCTTTTTAATTCCTTTTTGTTTAGGAAGTATGAGAATAGTGTGTAGGGATTTTTCTTTCTCCAAGGGTCCATAAATGAGTTTGGACTGTCTCAACTGTGTTTCTTAAATGTGCAAATCTATAGCACACCAGTGCTCACAATTCTGTAAAACATGGCATTAAACTGACAAACTTACTCAAGGAGGCCGCAAGGATAGGTGGTATAGGAAAAAGTACCTTCACATTTCTGGTCTAGTGTCATATGTTTAGTGTTGGTGGAAACCCAGGCATTGCAGCAACTTTTCAGGATGCCTAGGCCATGGGTCAGTTTAGCAGGAATGTGCATTGAAATAAGGAAGAACTTGCATTTATATAGCGTCTTTCACAACCTTGGGACATCCCAAAGAACCTTACCGCCAATTAAGTACTTTTTTTGGAAAATGTAGTCACTGTTATAATGTAGGTAGCACAGCCAATTTGTGCACAGCAAGGTCACACAAACAGCAATGAAATAATGACCAAATAATGTGTATTTTACATGTTAGTTGAGATATTAATATTGACCAGGACAGAAGTGGTACACGGAGGAGGAGGACCAGGCACAAGGGCACCACCATCCCCAACTGACTTTACTTGCTCTTCTTCAAATAATGCTGTGGGATCTTCTACGTCCACCTGAGAGGGCAGACGGGACCACGGTTTAACATCTCATCTGAAAGTCGACACCTCCGACAGTGCAGCACTCTCTCAGTACTGCATTGAGGTGTCAGCCTAGATTATGTGCTCATGTCTCTGGAGTGGGACTTGAACCCATGACCTTCTGATTCAGAGGTGAGAGTCCTACCACTGAGCCAGAGCTGAGCATTGGTGCCCCGGTACACTACTTCATAGAAAGTGATAGGACACAGGTTTGTGTCTGCCATGAATCTCTTTAATGGAGAGCTCGTGCTCACACTTTTACTACTGCAGGGAAACACAGATTGGTCAGAGAGGAAAAGCAAAATAGAAGGGAGCCAGCTTGGGGTGTCCTCGTTCATGTTGGAAACGAGGCCTGAACATTTGCCACCCGTCTGCTTTCTCAGCTATCCTGTGACACGCAGGGAGAAGTAGAAGGGAAACAAGGAGAAATATAAAATTGCAGTTACCAATTAATTCGGGTTCCCGGATAACATAAATGATGATTAATATTTTCTTTTAGTCCAATCAACAACAACTTGCGTTTATATAGTGCCTTTAAAATAGTAAAATGGCCCAAGGTGCTTCAAAGGAGCGTAATCAGACAAAAATTGACACCAAGCCCAAGGAGACATTCGGACAGGTGACCAAACACTTGCCCAAAGAGGTAGGTTTTAAAGAGCGTTTTAAAAGGAGAAGAGGTGGAGGCAGAACGAAGGATTGCATCAGAGAATATTTCCTACATTATTGTGCAAAGGATTTCAATTTTTCATTAAACATTCAAAAGTAAAGCAAATATTAGCCTTTGGCATTAATTTACGTCAAGGTCAGATTGTTAATTTTAAAACAATATTTCTTTGGTAAACACGAGTCCTATATCATTACATATTACATTTGGGGTCAATATTAGCATTAATTTAACAACGTTGGTTTGTAATTGAACAGTTTAAATTTGGCACAGCAACATATTTTAAACCATTGAAGAGTTTCACTCTCAGGACCACTTTGGAACTTCAAAACATTTTCAAAGAATTATCATTAACATTGTCACAATGCTCTAGTAGCAAGGTGTTCCTGAACAAGTGTTTGTGTAAAAATATAAGTTTGTAAACAAGTTTTGCCAAACACCAGCCCTCCAGGACAACAACTTGCATTTATATAGCGCCTTCAATGTAGTAAAATGTCCCATGGTGCTTCAGTGTTATCGAGCAAAATATGACACCGAGCCACATAAGGAGATATTAGGACAGATGGTGGTTTTTAAAGGAGTGTCTGAATGGAGCAGAGGTAGAGAGGCAGAGAGGTTTAGGGAGGGAATTCCAGAGCTTAGGGTCAAGGCAACTAAAGGTGGAGTGATGAAAAACGGGATGCACAAGAGGCCAGAATTGGAGGAGCGCAGAGATCTTGGAGGGTCGTAGGGCTGGAGGAAGTTACAGAGATAGGGAGGGGCGAGGTCATGGAAGGATTTGAAAACAATAAGAATTTTAAAATTGAGGTGTTGCCGAACCGGGAGCCAATGTAGGTCAGCAAGCACAAGTGTGATGGGTGAATAAGACTTGGTGTGAGTTAGGATATGGGAAGCAGGACTGACTGGAGTATCCAGGAATTAAAGATTAATCTCCTGGACACTGCTGCAAGCAACCCAGGAGGAAAACCATAGAGTCAATAAAAGTGTGATTTTTCCCCATTTTCTTGAAACACTTTTGTTCATTAGTTAAAAAAATATTGGACATGACAAAAATAGTCTGTTTGACTTGGGGGGGGGGGGGGGGGGGCGGGAGGAAAGGGGCAGCCATGTGATGAAATCTCCAGGAACACATCCAACCTGTGTTGGCACCCTAACTGTGTCACTTTAGTGATTATTAATGTGTTGACAATGCATGCATTTATATAGTAACTTTCCCCTTTAAACTTTAAATAAAAATAAGAGACCTTATAGAGGTATTAAGTTCAATTTTAAAAGAAGTTAACTCTGAGCACTACTTCAAGTTAAACTACGGAGGATAAGAGAGGTACAAACTAGTAAAAGGCACAAACCAGTAAAAGGCAAGTTCAAGAATGATCACAAGATCAGTAGTTGAGGAAGGTCATCCTTATTCATCCATCCAGAAAGATTATCCACTGCAGCATCTAATTGGTTTTTTTTTAAATGAAACCAGAATTTTGTTTCCACCACTCTTTCTAGAAGTCGATGTGCTGACCACTCTAGGAAGAACTTGTTCCCTATGTCTTAAATTTACAGAGTATTAAATTGAGCCTATAGCCCCATGTCTTACTCTCAGAATTAAAAGTAATATTTCAGATTTACGTTTCCCATACCCTTAACTATCTTGTATACCTCTAAGATCGTCTCAGGAGCTTCCTTTCAAGGCTGAAAAGCCCCAAGTTTCCTCCAGTCTTTCTTCATAATGTAGACCTTTTATACTAGGGAGCAGCCGTGTGATTTTTCTCTGCACTGCCTCTCGAGCTTGAATGTCTCCCTTGTTTCTTGGTGACCAGAACTGGATATAGTTGGTGCCTTCTGATCAGAGCATTGTATAGTTTGATCATGACTTATATTATGGTGCTTCAGCTATGTACTTCAATGTTCTATTGCTTTTGTTAATTGCTGCTCAGTCCTAGCTGGACATGTTTAGTGTTGAATCTACTAAGACTGCGAGGTCTCTCTCAACCTCATCCGTAGCTATTGCAACACTACATACAGTGATTAGTATCTGGAATGGTGTGATGGGTGGGAAAGTGGCAACACAAACTGCAGCATCATGCAAGAAGCAGTTAGATCTTATGCTAAAGGGATTCTAAGTTTCTGTAGAAGGATGAACCATAAAGCAGAGCATTAATGTTTAAAATCTAGGTTTTGAATTGGAAAGAATTTTAGTTTACAGGTCAGGTAATTTATATGTATCTGTGACTTCTGGTTTCATGAGAGAATGTCTATTATATAAACAGTTTACTTAGCTTGATAGTGTAGCTGGCAGTGTTGGTCTGACCTTGATGAAACTACTCCTGTGGTTAAATAAAAGTAGTTAATTTAACCACACCTGGCTGGCTCCTCTGCCCAACTGTGCAGAGAGAAACTGAATGTGCACTAAAAAAAATAAGGAACAGAACACAAATACTGATGTGGAAACAGAGGTTTCATAATGGTCAGAAGTGTCCTTCCCTTCCTGTGAATTGCATTGGAATAGTCGAGTGTGAAGACACAAAAGCATGGATGAGGGTTTCTGCAGCAGATGAGCGGAGGTGGGGCAGAGGCAGGTGATATTAGAGATGGAAGGAGGTGATTTTGGTGATGAGAGGATTATGGGGTCGGAAGCTCAGTTCAGGGTCAGATAGGATAGGTTGCAAACAGTCTGGTTCAGCCTAAGACTGGCTTAGAAAGGGTGATGGAATTGGTGGCTATGGAACGGAGTTTGTGATAGGGTCCGAAAGACAAATGCAGTCACAATCTCACAATGTTGGATCCAGGTGCAGGTTTGACTACTTTGAACTGCTAGAATTTTCCTTTTTGTTTAATGCATTGACCGAGTTGGAACAACCAATATTATTGCACTTTATTTATTTTTAAACTGTTTTCTGCCTTCCCCTACCCATGCGGACTCCCTGCTGGTGTACTGTTCCACAAGTGCTGATCACCTTCCAGTACCTCACTCCGATCACTCCGGCCAACTTTTCCCTCCCAACCCAAGAGACCAATTGCATTGCCCCTTCTGCTACCTTGGCTTAGATCAGCTACCTCATCACATAGCAGATCTTCCAGATTTGAGCAGCTCAGCTAGGTATGGATAAACCTCAAAGTTATTGGAGAAACAATTCAATTTAAAAAAAAATCAGATAATGGTTCATTATTCTCTTCTTATTAAAATGTTATTTTATGTAAATCTAGAGAATATACTTGTAAAGATGCCCAGTGGATTTCTATACCCAGTTAGGCAAAACTGTCTCTTAACAATAAATAATTCAAAAGTCAAAGGCAACTGGGAGCTAACCTCATTATCTGGGTCACATGAATGACAAGGATATTTGTAAATTGCCCTTGAGTCGAGTGTTTTATTTTGTAGTGATTGTTTAACATCTGAAATAATGCATTTATGCAATCTATTATGTTAGACATTTGGGTGTAACTGATGTTTCAGTTTCAAGGGATCAATGAAAATCAGTTGCACGTGTGCACACACATACTGAATTAGGCTGGTTCGCGGATTTAATTACAGTATTACATTTACTTTTGAGCGAACGGCAGTAGAGTCTGGCCTTAACAGAGCAAATCATTTTAAATATTCTCTACGCTGCCAACTGTTGTAAAACATTAAAAAAAATATACATACACAAATCTATTTTGTTAATGTTTTTTGTTTATACTGCTATATAGGTTTCAATCTTCTCTGCTAAATGCCAGCCACTGGGAGTTATGCCAAAGGAACAAATATCCATGTACAGGAAACTTTCGTTTATCCGGCACCGACGGGACCGGCGTGGTGCCGGTTGATCGAAAGTGCCGGATTACAGAGAGGTATACTTACCAAGGTACGAGAGCCCCGTACACGGCCACAGGCTGAACAATTGGGACCCGGAGAGGGAAGGTAAACGAGACTCCGGCTTTTTCCTCCGTGGCGGCGACAGGTCCGAGTCGGAAGAACGTTGACCCCCCTTTCGTGGGGGCGAAAGGTCAGAATCGGGGTCTTGTCTGTATAATAAAACTTACCTGATTTTTGCCGGTTAAGCGAGAATTCCGGATATTTGGGTGCCGGATAAACGAAAGTTTCCTGTATATATTACCTTCTACATCCCAAAATGTTGCAGAGCCAATAAATTACTTTTGAAATGTAGTCATTATTATGTGGCAAAACATGGCAGCCAACTTTGTTTGTGGGACATGTGTCTTGGTGATGTTGGTTGAGAATGGAATCTTCTTGCATGCATCTGAACATGCAAATGGAGCCCGTTTAACATCTCATCTGAAAGAATGCACCTCCTACAATATAGCACTCCCTCAGTACTGCACTGAAGTGTCAACCTAGATTATATGTTGGAGTGGGGCTTGAACTCACAACCTTCTAACTCAGGGGCAAGACAGTTACCAACACAGCCAAGCGGAGACGATAGAACTTCATCGCTTGGGAAGTGTCCTGTCCAATGCTTCCCCACAGCAGCCAGATGGAGCAATGAACTAACATCTCTCCCTTCTATGCTACATCAATTTTCAAATTCACTAGCAAGATTAATTTACATTTTTGTAGGTTTTTAAAGTTATTTTTTTGTAAATGCTACTGAGAATCAGCAATTTGGTCTGGAGGATACGGAGCTGAAACAACAATCCAGGCCCCACACACTGGCCAGGCTCAGTAACTCCTCCCAGATCATTCCCTAACTGATACAAACATGATAGTCACCATTAAATCCAATAAAGAATTCAGCAGAAAACTTATTTACCCAGTGAGTGGTTAGAATGTGGAACTTGCTACCACAAACAGTAGTGGAGGCGAATAGCATAGATGCATTTAACAGCAAGCTAGATAAGTACATGGGGAAGAAAGGAATAGAAGGTTACGCTGTTAAGGTTAGATGAGGTAGGGTGGGAGGAGGCTCGTGTGGCGCATAAACACCAGCATGGACCAACTGGGTCGAATGGGCTGTTTCTGTGCTGTAATTTCTAAGTAATTCTATATCAGCTTGCCCTATGAGCAAATATATAAATCAACATAAATGCAGAAAGTAAAAATTAATTCAAAATAACAGCCCTTCTTTGAACGAACATTACTAGAACCTAGGTTATAGAACTAGTAATTGCAAATCCTGATCACTAGATAAGAATCAACTTATTTTTAATTAATTCATTGTTTAATTGATGCACTTCAGAAGAGTGAATGCACCGTGGGATTGAGCCCCCTGCAATGCAGCCACAAGATAGCACTATTAATGGGCTCAGTCTCTTGGCAAGCTGATTGTGAGCAACATTAAGAAAAGAGAATAAATAAAGCACTCCATGAAAGAGCCTGCAAACAGAACAGCTCTGGTATTTCGAGAGAGATCAGGGACAGAGCTGTTCAGAAAACACCACATTCTAGCTATTTGAAGAACTATTTTTTTAAATGCCAAAGGTGCCTGATGCCACAATGCAGTCAAGTACCAACACCCTGCAAGACAGGGTGGCTACTCTCCATGTGAGGTACTTCTACTGTTCTGCCCTCCATTTCAATGGGGGTCAATCATGAAAAGTTACAATGCAATTGGGACCTACCCAGGAGCAGGTTGCATGGCCACTCTTTCCTACAGAGAACGGGGTGTAGAGATAATTAACTCAAAATGTAATCAATGCTTGGGGTGCCAGTTAACTTTGTTAGAATAATTAAGTACAAATAAATGAAAACATAGAAACATAGAAACTAGGAGCAGGAGTAGGCCATTCGGCCCGTCGAGCCTGCTCCACCATTCAATACGATCATGGCTGATCATCCAAATCCAGTACCCTGTCCCTGCTCTCTCACACAGAATCCCCATCGAGCCTGCACCGACACATATCCCACCCTATCCCCGTAACCCCACGTATTTAATTCCCCCTAACATATCCCATCCTATCCCCGTAACCCCACATATTTAATCCCCCCCTAACACTAAGGGTCAATTTATCATAGCCAAATCAACCTAACCCGCACATTTTTGGACTGTGGGAGGAAACCGGAGCACCCGGAGGAAACCCACGCAGACACGGGGAGAATGTGCAAACTCCACACAGACAGTCACCCGAGGCCAGATTCGAACCCGGGTCCCTGGCGCTGTGAGGCACCAGTGCTAACCACTATGCCACCGTGTTGCCCAAAATGCAAAATGCTGTACAATACTTCTGGGGTACTTCCCGTGTGTCTCAATCTCATGGTTAAGACACGGAAATGCAGCCCAGTTTATGCAGCAGTCCTACTCTAAATACTTCATGTGATAATCAATGCAGAATTTCAACAGTTTAAGTGACATTGAGCACTACATGGCATTGTATCACTGTCAGCCTGAATCTAGCGCTGAATGACTCCATCTCCATGTCAGAGATTAAAATTAAGCAACATTTCATTCACCAGTCATAGCAGTAAGCTTGATGTCTGCATAAAAGATTGCTGCCAAACACAAAGGCTGTTTATCACTCAGGCGACAGGCTCTAAGTATGTCTGTCAGTACTATCTCAGTACAGTTTATGTGCAGAGAAGAAATTTGATTCAAAACAATTTCTCTTCTTGTACAAGTCCTTGTATTCTAATATAGTACAAATGGAACACTGAAGGATGGTGGAAATTTCATATATATATATTTTAAAAAATCACAATGTCAATACTGATCTGCTTTAAATACAGTATGTGCTTGGAGATAAGCACCAACATTCCTCTGTATATATGCAGCAGGCATGTGCTACCCACTGAATGATTTGTTCCATATTTTAGTGGCAAAATATTTCCTTGTATAGAATAAGAGTTCATTTTCTTTCATTACTGGGTGCCTCTGTAGCACACAGCAACAGTTCTGTTGCCAATCTTTGATCCATGCAGCTTAAAAAGTTGTATGCTGTGCCACTGCCAGCTGTTCATCAGTACTCCTTTTACTTTAGTGTTGGGTGATTTATGAAGACAGGCCAATTACTGGCAGCTGACTTTATGGATGTGAAAAATAGATTTGAGAATATTAAATTTAAAATTTTGATAGTTCGCAGTGTGGAACACCATACCCTGTAACAGTGTAACCTGGCAGCACAGCAACATTTACATTCAAGATTAAACTTGATTTTGGTTTCATTGTTTGAGCAGCTGGTAGCACACGCCAGCTATCAGGCTAAGTGTTCAGAGTGCATACCTGTTCTCAGCTTTTTCTAGAGATCTTCCATTCTATTGTACTTGGTAAGTCATACATCCTAAAGCACAAAATTGGGACAACTTGTTAACCTTTCTAGACAGGTTCATGAAAGTGGGGGGAAGAGGAGAAAGGAAGAACGAAAGAAAGGAGGAAAGAGAAAGAAAGCGAGAGAGAATTATTCAAGTACATAGTTCAGTTATGCAGCACCAACAAATTAGACAGTCAACCAGATAGTTACCTTCAGTCAACTCTTGTCTGAGTGGAGATACATTTGATCAGCTCTTAGTAAAGTTGCACTTTTTTATCCGTTTATCAGAGGACTTGCTCACCTTGTCACAAGCACATCGCAATGAATTATGGATCAAAATTAATCCAACTTCCTCAGACAACATAACACTTGGTTCATGAAATTGCTCTCATCACAAGTGTGCAAGGTTTCTTTAAGGTTGTGTACATGGCAGGCAGCTCAAAAGCAGTTTATTCTTGGTGCACTAAGAGCGGGGGGGTCAGCCATCATAAAGACAAATAACCACTGCAGATAAATGTGGATGGTTCATAGGCAGAGTAAGTGTTATTTTTAGTTCAATAAAAAAAGTCAAGTATCACCAGGAAAACATCACAGACATAATTTTTCTGCTGTGTTCCAGTGTCATTACCTAAATCTTCTTTGCATGCAGCTGTTCAAGGAGTTAAATCACTGAAGTAATGCTGCTGGAACATGCATTAGTCTACACAGCATCCATGAGTTGCCATTAGTGTCCCAGTAGAATTAATTCACATTTTGTCTGCTGCCAGCTAACACCAGGGTCAATTTTGAGATTTGTCCTTGAAGTTGCCTCCCTTTGAAGTCATTTACTATTTAAAAAAACCAAAGTTAGATCGCGATACTTTTCAGTTTAAAAGGAAAGGTGATGAGCAGATGGGGAGGGAGGACAGGAAAACACAGGAAAAGGAGATCTACTGGAGGAAATAGCAATCCCTTTAACAAGCATATCAAGAGGGAAATCTTTTTGTGCTGGCATGTTACCGTAAAAGCTTGTGCGCAGGTCACACCTTTATACTCATTTTAATGTTCTTCAAATATCAGAATGCAACTCAGCCAATTTAACACTTTAAAATTAAAACTGCATCAATAAAAACAAGGGAGCAGCCAGCAGTTCAGATTAAACATTGTGCATTTTTTCACTGCACCGCTTTAGGTTTCCATCATGTCAAAATGTTTAAAGCGTTCGTGGTACTTTTGAGTAATGCGATCTGATGTACCAGATAACAAGAGCAGCAAAGTCACGGGAACACCATCACCTTCCAGTTCCCCTTCCAAGTCACGTAGCGTCCGGACTAGGACATCTACTGCTGTTCCTTCATTGACCCTGGGTCAAAATTCTGGAATTCCCTACTTAACACTACTGTGAGAGCACCATCAAAATCGATTACTACAATAGTTCAAGATGATGACCCACCACCAGCTTCTCGGGGGCTACAAAACAACCAATCTTGGTTATTGCACAGGGACCAGCTGAAATCCCACATAAACATGTTTTTGAAGAAATACTGCACATGTACATATTGACTGCCATACAAAGCGAATGTCAACATTAGGGGGAAAACCCCTGCATATGATAGGGAGTGGTCAATGCAAGCAAAACCGGCACTAGTCTGGAAAAAGTATAGTCTTCAGGAAGAAAATGCAGCACTGAAGCTTTGCTACTCCAAAGCTTCATGAACACACAACTTTATTACAGCAAAAGAGAGTAAATTGGTTGGCACATCTTCAATTTTAAACTAAAGTTATGAGGTTTACAAGACATCAAAAAGGACACAGCCTGCTAGTCGGTCTGTCTCTCCGCTTTGACCCTATTCGTTGGAATCAATCTGCTACTTTCACTTCAATGACAGATTTTGAATTAACCGTTAGCTCTTGGTATACTTGGACTAGTTTAAAGGAAAGATTAGTGAACAGTACAGCAATAAAATACACATCAACTTTAAAAGCAAAACAACAGCAGGAAACAATTACAAAATACAGCATACCATGCACTTTTTATGCTTTCACAGTCTATAAAGTCATGAAGAATCTAACCCTGCTGCTTTCTCAAGTTTGCAACACAAAACAAAGTTTGCCTTTTTCCACTTTATTAGAGCGACAACAAAACAATAGTGTAATATACAAACTAGGAAGAAACATCCACTGGAAAATAGATTCAATCCATCCAACATGATCTAAAATTGTTCAAAAAGACCAATGTTGAAAGCAACTCAACTGTAAAAATGCACAATTTTCAGTATTGAAGCAGCTTCCAAAATTCGACTACCCCAGTCAACTGGAATGACACGATTTCTTGTAGTTCTGTTCTGCAAGGGAGTCTCAGCCACAAGTTCTGAAACAGAGCAGAACTGGAAAATCTACATAACTAATAAAGTACAAAAGCAAAACAGCCCAACAGGGGAAAATGGTATAAAATGACTAAATACCCACAATACCTGTTGGCACCGATGTTAAGTGATTGAAATGAATAAACTTAAGCAGAGGGGTGGCATTTACACTTAATGTGTTGAAACCAAGGTAATTCCTTAGCTGTCGGATTAGAAAAATCGGACAAGAGTTTTGAATAAAAATGAACATCTGCGGTTTTTAAAAATGAAAAATTTGTCACAAGTCTATGTAGTCAACAATGATGGACGATAAAGGAAAAGTGAGAAAGATGGAAATACAAAGCAGGTCATTCAGCACCCGAAAGAGAAAAATCGGATTAACATTTTGGTGGAACCCTTCATTAGGAATCCAACCCAAAACATTAATCTACCTTTCACTTCCAGGTGACAGGCCTACTGTGCATTTCCAGCCGCTTCAGTTTTATGATTAATGTTTATATTTGCCATTGGGATATTTGGATGCACTCAAAAATTCTTGGGGGGGGGGGGGGGGGGGGGGGGGTGTGAGGTGAGAGAAAGAGAAAGAGAGACGAAACATGCTGGCAACTGTTGAATACAAGTGAATTTTGGTACAGTGGTGGTTACATTAGTAACAGGGTAAGGTCACTTGAGCAAGCACCACTTACAAAAACACAATCCACTTCCCCCATTTTTTTGCAGTCAACAGCTAAACCTTTTAGATACATGATGTCACTGGGTACTCTACAACCAATGAAAATAAATAAATGTAGCTCACAACTATGATCACTCAAGCTAAATTTAGGCAGCAGCAAATCGCAGAAACTAGAGTCTCCAATGCAGCCAAAATCCAGTGACACTACCAATGATACATTTATATTTTTCACGGTTTTGTTTTTAAGAAATAGTGGAACACACAGTTTTCAACGACGTCAGCACCAGCGGCAGGGTCTTACTGCAAATATGGCGAGATAATTTCTTCATTTCGCTCTTTTTCTTTCTATGCCAAAGCAAGCACTAGATAAAGGAAAGAGAAGTACATATTATTTTACAGATTAAACATTAAAAGGGAAAACAAATGTGAATACTGGCAACCTGAATTTAAAACAGAAAATGATCGAAATGCACACTAGGTCAGTCAGAATTTTAAAAAGGAAGAAAATTTTAACATTTTGGGTGGGATTCTAACGATAGGTCCAAGCTGAGATATTAACCTTCATTTTCCTTCCGATGTTGGCAGATCTCGTGCATTCCAGATGAATTCATTCTTTAGAATAGTCATCAAACATTATTTCCTGCTGTTTCAAAACCTACCAGCTTGTACTAACCCTGTTCAATTTTGAAAGTAGTGAACATTTTATCTGTACTTCAGAATTCTGAAATATTTGAGTACAGCTCACAGGAGGTAGGAGAACAGATCATAGGAACCTCCCATTTTTGATGGAACACCATAGATTCAGTCAAAAGGATCACAAAGTAAAAAAAAAGAACAAACTTGCATTTCTATAGCACCTTTCACAACCTCAGGATGTCCCAAAATGCTTCACATCCAATTAATTACTTTTGAATTGCAGTCATTCCTGCAATGTAGGGAAACATGGCAGTCAATATGCACACAGCAAGGTCCCACAAATAGCAATGAGAAAAGTAACCCATTAAACTGGTTTAGTGGTATTGGTCGAGGGATAAATATTGACCAGAACACCGGGATACCCCTTGCTCTTCTTCGAATAGTGCCACAGGATCTTTTATACCCACCCGAGAAGGCAGATAGGCAATGTTCTCTAATTTTTTTTGGGGGTGTTGCCCCTTTAAGGGGCTGCGCAGCCCATTCAAAAATACTGCATATGCGCAGTTTTTCCAATTTAAAAGCCAGTGAAGCGTCTGCACGGGAGCTGCAGAGCACTGCACGGCTTGAAGAAAACATTGCAGATGGGGGTCTCGGTTTAATGTCCAATCCGAAAGACAACAGTGCTGCACTGGACGGTCAACTGAGATAGCTGTTCAAGTCTCTAGACTGGGTCTTGAATGTACAATCTTCTGACTTTGAGGTGTGAGTACTACCACTGAGCCAAAGATAATCGCCAAGATAATTTCAACATCACCAGTTTTTCCAAGCTTTCTAACCTTGAACAATTGTCAGTTCATCTATTGGTGACCTTTCCAAATGTCACTGCAGTGGTTTCATTTCTATTCATGATTTCGCCCTGGTTTTCAAGTATAATTTGTTTATTTTTTTTTAATATAAAGAGAACAGTCACTTTGGACACTTTCAGAATTTATAATCCATAAAATTTGTATCACCTCCATTTTTAGACATACTGGGGACTGCTCAATTCTTCCTTGCACTTCAGTGTTTAGTTACACGTAAAGTTTATTACACAGACATCTTCTAGTTAATTGTATCTAGCCTCATCTACCGAGCATGTCAAAAGGATGCCATTGTATCATGAAGGAACAAGTAAATCAAGACTCTAGGGAGCATTCAGGTGGTACTCAGCATTAGAGATCTGGCAACAAATAAGTAGGCCAATAATGCAAGTCTCAACTGTTTGAAGGAATATCTATTCTGACACCAAGTAGTGTCCAAAACAGCAACTTACCAGTTATAGCTTCCTGTGCAAAGTATTTTACGTCCATATCTTGGTCCTGACTCAGTTTCTCCAATATTGGTTTGACTTCACTCTGTAAAGTGCTGTGATTTAAAATCAACATTTTAGCTTCTGTAGCCTTTAAAAAGTATAAGTCAGAAATATCAGAACTTTCATTTTATTACATTGAAACTCACAATTACACTGGATATTGTACTTGGATTAAAATCTACTTTTGTGCCTCTCCCCCTCCCGCCCCCACAGACTGCTCAGACGGGGTAGCTGACCTCAGCCAGGACAGTACTGAGAGAAGGTGACCAAGGCTGGGAACTGAATATTCAGGGGTATTTGCCATTTTGTAAGGATAGGCAGAAAGGAAAAGGAGGTGGTGTAGCTCTGTTAATAAGGGATGAGATCAGTGCAGTAATGAGAAATGATACTGGCTTAGAAGATCAAGACATAGAATCAGTTTGGGTGGAGATAAGAAATAATACGGGTAAAAAGTCACTGGTGGGAGTGGTCTACAGGCCCCCAAACAGTAGCCACACTGTAGGACAGAGTATAAATAAAGAAATAATAGAGGCTTGTAAGAAAGGTACAGCTATAATCATGGGAGATTTAAATCTTCATATTGATTGGACAAAGCAAATTGGCAAAGGTAGACTTGAGGAAGAGTTCTTAGAGTGTATAAAGGATGGTTTCTTGGAACAATACATTGTGGAACCAACCAGGGAGAAGACTATTTTAGATCTGGTAATGTGTAACGAGGCTGGATTAATTAATGATCTCAAAGTGAAGGAGCCTCTTGGGAAGAGTGATCATAGCATGGTAGAATTTCAAATTCAGTTTGAGGGTGAGAAAGTTAGGTCTCAAACTAGTGTCCTGAACTTAAATAAAGGTAATTACAAAGGTATGAAGGCAGACTTGGTTAAAGTGGACTGGGAAAATATATTACAGGGTAAGACTGTAGAAAAGCAGTGGCAAACATTTAAGGAGATATTTCATAACTCTCAGCAAAGATATATTCCAGAGAGAAAGAAAGACTCAACCATCCGTGGCTAACTAAGGAAGTAAAGGATGGTATCAAATTGAAAACAAAAGCATACAATGTTGCGAAGAATAGTGGAAGGCTATTGGGGTGGTGGGGGGAAACTTAAAACAATCGCTATCACTAGAAAGAAAGTACTAGGCAAACTAATGGGACTAAAGGTGGACAAGACCCCTGGACCCGATGGCCTGCATCCTAGAGTCTTAAAAGAGGTGGCTGCAGAGATAGTGGATGCATTGGTTGTAATCTACCAAAATTCCCTGGATTCTGGAGAGGTCCCAGCGGACTGGAAAACCGCAAATGTAACGCCCTTATTTAAGAAAGGAAGGAGACAGAAACCAGGCAACTATCGACCAGTTAGCCTAACATCTGTCACTGGGAAAATGCTGGAGTTCATCATTAAGGAAGTGGTAGCAGGACATTTAGAAAATCAGAATATAGTCAAGCAGAGTCAGCATGGTTTTATGAAAGGGAAATCATGTTTGACAAATTTGCTGGAGTTCTTTGAGGATGTAACGAGCAGGGTGGGTAAAGGGGAACCAGTAGATGTCGTGTATTTGGATTTCCAGAAGGCATTCGATAAGGTGCCACATAAAAGGTTACTGCACAAGATAAGAGCTTATGGGGTTGGGGGCAATATATTAGCATGGATAGAGGATTGGCTAACTAACAGAAAGTCGGGATAAATGGGTCATTTTCAGATTGGCAAACTGTAACTAATGGGGTGCCGCAGGGATCAGTCCTGGGGCCTCAACTATTTACAATCTATGTTAATGACTTGGATGAAGGGACAGAGTGTAATGCAGCCAAATTTGCTGATGATACAAAGATAGGTGGGAAAGCAAATTGTGTGGAGGACACAAAGAATCTCCAAAGGGATATAGATAGGCTAAGTGAGTGGGCAGGAATCTGGCAGATGGAGTATAATGTGGGAAAATGTGAGGTTATCCACTTTGGTAGGGAAAATAAAAAGCAAATTATTTAAATGGGGAAAGATTACAAAATGCTGAGGTACAGAGGGATCTGGGGGTCCTTGTACATGAATCACAAAAAGTTAGCATGCAGGTACAACAAGTAATTAGGAAGGCAAATGGAGTGTTGGCCTTTATTGCAAAGGGAAAGGAGTATAAAAGTAGGGAAGTCCTGTTACAACTGTACAGGGCATTGGTGAGACCACACCTGGAGTACTGCATATAGTTTTGGTCTCCTTATTTAAGGAAGATTATACTTGCATTGGAGGCAGTTCAGAGAAGGTTCACAAGGTTGATTCCGGAGATGAAAGGGTTGTCTTATGAAGAAAGGTTGAGCAGGTTGGGCCTATACTCATTGGAGTTTAGAAGAATGAGAGGGGATCTTATTGAAACATATAAGATTCTGAAGGAGCTTGACAGGGTAGATGCAGAGAGGATGTTTCCCCTCATGGGGGAATCTAGAAGTAGGGGGCATAATTTCAGAATAAGGGGGCACCCATTTAAAACAGAAATGAGGAGGAATTTCTTCTCTGAGGGTCATGAATCGTTGGAATTTTCTTCCCCAGACAGCTGTGGAGGCTGGGTCATTGAATACATTTAAGGTGGAGATAGACAGATTTTTGAATGGCAAGGGAGTCAAGGGTTATGGGGAGCGGGCAAGGAAGTGGAGTTGAGGCCAAGATCAGATCAACCATGATCTTATTGAATGGCGGAGCAGGCTCGAGGGGCCAAATGACCTACCCCTGCTCCTACGTCTTATGTTCTTATGTAAGCTGCAATGTAGGCTCCTTTTCTTTGGGCTAGAGGGTGGGAAGCGGCGGGGAAGTAAAAGAAAATCATCTAAAGAGGTCATTTTAACTTTTGGTGGTGGCAGAGAGTCGGCAGTAGCGGATTAGCTTCCAATCCATGGAGAACAAAATCTGGCTGATTGTATAACTTGCGACCAATCCACGACCGCACGTTTTCCACTACTGCCAAAAGTTAAAATGACCCCTCAAGGCTTTTGCTCCTGATCAGTATCTGCAGTTCAATGGCCTTTTCTTGAAAATGTGCGCATGTGACGGAGGACACTTAGGTATAGCTGCAATGGCCCCATACAACAAGTATTTATATAGCATCTTTAATGCAGTAAAACATCCCAAGGCGCTTCACAGGTTAAATAGCTCGCTGGCACTCACACTCGTGTGATTAATGGATAATTTGGCAGGTCTACTGGTACCTGTAGATTTTCTGTAGTGTAGGACGCAGGAAGGGAAAGAGGGGGAGAAAATTGGGAATGGGGAACAGAACTATTTATAAGCATTTGTTCAAACTGTTTGAAGATCTATAACCACTGCCAACAATCTCAACCAGGTCCAGTCACACTGAAGTCTCAAATTTCATTTCAGCTTCAGGAAAATCAACAGTTTCAAGAAACTAGAAACCACAGATCAGTTGTCCTCACCTTCAGTAAACAAGAGATTCTCCATTCCAGCTCCTCTCTTAGTCTTAGTTCTGAATCCCAGTTAATTTAAACTGACAATTGCCCGCAAAAACTTACTTAGCATCTAAAACCGGTCCTATTTTCTGCAGCGATTTAGCCACGTTGAAGCGAACATTTGCCACCTGATCACCCGCCATCTGTAGAACCGTTGGCAACATCTGCTTTGCTGTGATATCCTGCCCACAGGCTTCAGACAGCACCTGAAAATTCATCAGAAAAAGCAATGTTCACTCACAAAGTCACAACTTTATTGACCATTTTTTGTTATACTGAAGCTCGTGGTCAGCAGAGTTTGGACAACACACATGAACCACTGCCCCAACAAAGCCCAAACACTTACAGGAACATAGGAATGTACAGGACTGGAAAGGACCATCACAATCCATCTGACCGGTACAGTGCTTAGAAAGTATTAGGCCACATGATACTAAATTTTTCTCCACTCTCTCAAATTTGCCAATATAAATCAGCCCCCACTGTCTCCCTTGGCTGTCTATTCCATACATTTACCACCCTCTGCATAGATGTATAGCAACACACCATTTCATTCAAAAGAAGCGCTCAGAAAAAGTTCTGTGCGAGCTTCTCAACTACCCAAAATAAAATGATAGAGGGTTTTTTAAATTAGTAACCAGCAATAGAAATAACAGGTTAGTAAGTCAACAAATAAGGAAATCGGATAGCAGATAGAAATTTGATGACCCTATGATGACTCCCTAGAGTCCAGGGACACTAGTTTAAATAACTATGGCTTACAAGTTAACTATCAAAACCGAAGCGGTGCCTTCCCACATTTAATTTTCCTGCAGCTATAAAATTACAATTAAAAAAAAATGAAGGCAAACCTGCCTTCCTCTCCTTGTATTTAGCTCCGCACATGGACATCTCCAAAAACATTAATTACTACCTTTACAGAAAAGACTGGCAGGCACACAGAAATGGTGTTGGATGGAATGCCTCTGACCAGTTCATTTCAGTAAGCCAACCCAACAGGAAACTGTCAAACTCCAGTTGGGGAATGCCCAAGTTAGACACTCCCATCATAGCTGAGATTTGAACTTCAGTCTTTTGGTCGAGGGTGCAGTGCTCTAGGATTGTAGGTTAACAGACTGCTAGTCAGGCAACTGTTTTCCCCCCCGACACTGGCAGCTTAACAATGCTGGCACAGCAAGTTGGCACTGCACGATGAGATACCCTTGAATGGAATAGGTTAAATGCCGTTAATTGATTAATGCAGACCCTAAATACGCACATAGAACAGACACTATAGAGGTCCTATATGGACCATAAAACAGAATGACACATTTCACTTCTCTAAAATTCATTATATTCAAAACTGAACTCAAACTATATTTTTATCTCTATAGAAATACTACTGCAGTTTTCAAAAGATTAATAAAAGCCTGAACAGAATTATACTCACATTAATGCAGAACAGGGTGGTCATTCTATGAAGGTAGTTGGGATCACTAGCCATGGCAAGGACTTTAGGGACAATAGTAGACTCTGCCCAGTCTTTGCCAAACTTCTCCACCAGTTTTGTCAAGTTGTTGGTAGCAGCCTCTCGAATGGCATATACTGGAAGAATGCAGAATCCAGAGTCAACTAATGATCAGAACTGACTAGACATTCCTACTACCCAGTTTCAAACTAATGTGTGTAAATTCCTTAGATGAAAATAATATCAGTTTCCTGAATGCAAGGCTTGCATTGCAGCCTCAAATCATCAACCTGTTCAAGATCAACTGAGGGGACAAATTTTGAGTACTTGGAAAATAAAGTGGGTTAAAATTGCTTATTACATCATCGCCAGAAGTTATTTTAAAAATGCATACAGCACATTTAGTGGATGAATGGGTCAACTAGTCTCAACTGAAAGCAATGCAAAACAGCCCAATATTACAATAAATACAGAGGAGTTGATTCAAGAGTGTGCACTATGTAGCGAATGGTCATTGTTCAAACATCCCCAATTGGAACACAAAATCCAACGTGACTTGCATCCCAGACAGGAGAGGCTAAATACATGGAGGTTCAAATCAAATTTACTGATTGTGATCAGGATCTTCGGATTTAAACGTGCTCCTTAAGTAGTTATTTTAATAAAATGAGTCCTGCCATTTTTGGGCAACTGATCCTATTGACAGAACTGCTGGCACCATGGGAAACATTACATTTTTCAACACTTTATTTACAGCTTCAAACACAAAAATTACATTATCCACATTTGGTTTATGAAAATGACGACAAAGCTGAATAGAGGTTCTACACAGTCCCAACTGTGTGAAATGTCTCCTGACTGATAACAGTTCATAAACTCAACCAGAGAAACCCAACCACATTTAAACAGCTAAAAGGTTGGGAGATATTAAAATGTGTGCCACACAAAGTTAAGTACATCTGAGCTTTTCAAGTCTTAGGAGAGGCTTCCAGCATCAATTAAATACATAACTTGTGCAGCTGTCACCCATGCAGTGTAATTGATAAGAGCTTACGTGCCTGTTGCCACACCACAACCCTGCAGTGTCTGAGTACATGGTGTTCTATTCATTCTACTTGTGTCGTCAAGACAGAGGTAAATAGGTACCAGCAATAAATTCACTGACACATTTACACCTAACAAGTGATACAATTCTGAGAAAACACACACCTGTCAATACTTTTTAAAACCAGAATCAGCGAGTTAAGATAGTGATATCTCATTACAGGTTCAGACCAATGTTGGCACTGCTTCTTTCACACTTTGAGTGTACTCGTCACCGTTACAAAATCCATGTCCTCGGCACATTAGTACATACAGTCTAACCAAGCCAGTCGCTACAGGTTTAAGGAACGTTTAACTGATGACGGCAATTCCAGTCACATTTTAGAATTCTGTTAAACAACAGTCCCAGTAACCCTCCCTCAGATTCAGCATTGCCACATTAACTTCTGCTACAACATACGGGACACAACCAACAGGGTACCCTACGTCGTCCAGTACTTCCCCGGAGCGGAGAAACTACGCCATGTTCTTCGCAGCCTTCAACATGTCATCGATGACGACGAACACCTCGCTAAGGCCATCCCCACGTCTCCACTACTTGCCTTCAAACAGCCGCCTAACCTCAGAAGTACCATCGTTCGCAGCAAATTACCCAGCTTTCAGGATAACAGCGACCACGACACCACACAACCCTGCCACGGCAACCTCTGCAAGACATGCCAGATCATCAACACAGATACCATCATCACACGTGAGGACACTACCCACCAGGTACATGGTACATACTCATGTGACTCGGCCAACGTTGTCTACCTGATACGTTGCAGGAAAGAATGCACCGCGGCATGGTACATCGGCGAGACCATGCAGACACTGAGACAACGTATGAACGGACACCGCGCAACAATCGCCAGGCAGGATTGTTACCTCCCAGTCGGGGAACACTTCAGCAGTCAAGGACATTCAGCCTCGGATCTGCGGGTAAGCGTTCTCCAAGGCGGCCTTAGAGACACACGACAACGCAAAATCATCGAGCAGAAACTGATAGCCAAGTTCCGCACTCATGAGGACGGCCTCAACCGGGATCTTGGGTTCATGTCACGATACATGACGTAGAGTCATCCAGACTCGAGTCGTCGTTGGCTTGTTCAGATGTGATTTCCAGTAAAAAAAAAGTAAAAATTTTAAAGTTTATCGTTTTCCATACAGACTGCAGCTTTTGACACATTAGACCCCCTGTAACCCCACCTCATTGTCTCAGTTGTATCTTGCTATGTCTTTGATGTGGTGCCTTCCTGGCTGACCTGATTGTTTATCTGCCGAGGTGTGACAAAAGGCAGTCAGGAGGATTAAATGTAGTCGTCTGCCATTGTACGTTACACATGCATTGTTCTCTGTCTATATATGCTTTGTCGATTTGTATTCCTTTAATTCACCTGACGAAGGAGCAGCCGCTCCGAAAGCTTGTGATTTCAAATAAACCTGTTGGACTTTATAACCTGGTGTTGTGCGACTTCTCACTTTTGACAACATAAGTTGGTCTTGGAGGGAACGCTTCAGCATACAACCGAGGAAAACCGAGTGGTCTCCTCTACATTGGGGAGACCAAACGCAGATTGGGTGACCGCTTTGCGGAACACCTCCGTTCAGTCCGTAAGGGGGACCCCGAGCTCCCGGTGGCCTGTCACTTTAATTCTCCACTCCACTCCCACCTCACCGTCCTCTTGCATTGTTTCACGGAAGCTCAGCGTAAGCTCAAGGAACAGCACCTCATCTTTCGTTTAGGCACGCTACAGCCCTCTGGACTCAACATAGAGTTCAACAATTTCAGATCATAACCATGGAGATATATATATATTTATTTTATTTTTTCATCCACCCTTTTGTTTGGCCCCTTTTTTTCTTCCCTCCCTGAAGCTGGCAGCTGTCCTTCATTCCGCCAGCGCATTTCACACCTCATCTAGCCTCAACCTGTCACATTACCACCTCCTCTCGCCTTGAATATCTCTTAATGTCTCTCAATGTCTCTTAATCTCTCCTGCCTTCTATACTACCACTGACCTTCCCCTTTGTTCTTTCATCCCCTCCCCCTTTTCCCAGCATTATTCTTGCTTTAAATCTATTTCATTTCCTGCTTTTTTCCAGTTCTGACGAAGGGTCTTCGACCTGAAATGTTAACTCTGTTTCTCTCTCCACGGACGCTGCCTGGCCTGCTGAGTTTTTCCAGCGTTATCTGTTGTTATTTCGAGGAAAATCACACCTCACTAAGACAGCAGAATCGCTTCAATAAGTTCTACGGAATAACCCTGTACCTTTGTGCCAAATCTATACTGTTAAGCGGATTTGTGAACAAATAATTGTGCTTGTGAGATTTGTGAATGGAACTTTAAAGCGACGACAGTCTGGCTGGGACATTCCTATCAGGGGGAAGGCCAACAATGGGGAGTTCAGCAGACTTCACATTTTCTGAAGCCAGCACCTGGTGGTTGGAAGAAGCCCCTTCCATTAGGAAGTCTTGGTGCCTCCAACAGACAGCACTTTGTTTACAGGATGATGCCAATATGGCTGCCCAAGTAAATGGGGTATTGGAGTATTTTTTTTTAAATTAATTCACAGGATGTGGGCGCTGCTGGGAAACCCAGCATTTATTGCCCATCCCAAATTGCCCTCGAGAAGGTGGCGGTGAGCCACCTTTTTGACAACTGAGTGGCTTGCTAGGCCATTTTAGAAGGCAGATAAGAGTCAACCACATTGCTGTGGGCCTGGAGTCTCATATAGGCCAGACCAGGTAAGGACAGTAGATTTCTGTCCCTAAAGGACATTAGTGAACCGGATGGGTTTTTACGACAATCCGGTAGTTTCATGGTCACCATTACTGATACTAGCTTTTTTTATTCCAGATTTATTTAACTGAATTTAAATTCCCCAGCTGCCGTGGTGGAATTTGAACTCGTGTCTTCGGATCATTAGTCCAGGCCTCTGGATTACTAGTCCAGTAACTTTACCACTATAACTAGCCCCGTAACATTACCACTATACTACCGTTCCCGTTGTACACCTCCCCACCACTTGTTTTGTGTAGGTTCAAAACAAATGGCTCAAAAAATATCCCAAACTTACAAGGGTATATTGTGTGAGCGCTTTTACTGGCATGGTACTATGGAGAGCTCCAATACTCCCTCATAATATTCCTAAATAGCATTTATGACACAAGTGAACAAAGCTCTTTAGCCACATCAAAATGCTAACTAACCTCCATTCCATGCAGTGACAATGGTAGTAAGGAAGAAAGATGTTGTGGTCAATTTCTCCTCTGTTTAAGTTATATTGAACTGTTTTTGCTCCAAAAGTCTTTATTTTGTTTAAAGCTAGCCAAATAGGAAGTGAACAATGGAGAAAGGTGAATGGCCTTTTCTTATTTCTAAGTTATGTTCTTCAATTACATGAAGTAAATTCTCAAATTCCTAAATTATGCAAGATACAGGGCTAGGAGATGCGTCATTTAAGAACAAAACTTCAGTCCATAAAGGGGGGGGGGGGAATTGGTTTTATTTCACATGCATAAAAGATTCATATTTCAGGTATGAGTAATTGAGTTTTTCCTCATGAGAAGGCATACTTTGTAAAAATACTAGTATAGATCTAGGAGATATTAAAAAATTTTTATAGGTTATTTAGAAGATGACCATCCACAAAAAGGGAGGATGTGGTGATCTTCCAGATTGCTCTTTCAAAGTTGTTGCAAAGCTACAAATGGTGCTGATCATATGAATTCATAATTTTTCATTTGTGTGAAAGAAGAGACAGAGATGACTGGAGTGCTCATCGAACATATTGTGGAAATTGGCCTGCACAGCCTTCCACAAGATATCAATATACTTTTCATTTACGGTTGTCAAGGAAACAATGCTTCAATCCAATTATCAATCGGTGCCTGGGTGACAGATCACATATGCTCTTGCTCCGTCTTCCAGATTAAAGCTGCACTTCTGTTCACTAAGGTCACAGCTATACACAAGGCTGAGATAACTCAGTTATTAACCCTTTCAAGGGCTATAATAGTTTCCTGCAACAATTCTAATGGAGACTTGTTATGAGCTTTCCCTGGCGGAGGCACCATTATGGTCAGAAAGAGTTCAGAATTTAAGGGTGACCTGATGAAAATTACTTTCCCATGAATTTATAATAGGTTACAATGCTACAATTTTTTTATATTTAAAAAGACCACAAATTTTATTCTATAGCTCTATAAATTTTTCAGATTTCATGCAATATTCAGCAAGGAAATATTGCAGTGACAGAATTCCAAAGGTGCAAGCAGGTTGGGGGGGGTTCAAGGTATTAAAGAGGCACAACCTTCATGAAAATTACTTGGCAGGCCTTTCTTTGTTGGCAAAGCAAATGTCCCATTTGACAATGCAATGTCACAGCAAAAACGCTCCAGTCATTTACACAATGTCGTAACACAAATAACACAGGGATCTGCTCCATCACCAGAAATTCTTCCAGCTACTTAAGATAAGGCCCCTTTAACAGTTGCAGCATACAGCTATTGCTAAGCTCATCACCCTGGTGCCAAATAAACACAGAATCAAAGCAAGTAATTTAAATTAAAAAGTGCTTCATTGGAAACATTTCCCCTTTATGTAACATGTCTGTGCACCTAGCTTCCAGCACTGGAAGGATTCATTCAACATTGGCAAATCAAAACAACCAATACAAAAACATATTTTTATAATTGACACTCATCTTAGCAGCTCAATAGTTCTTGTGCATAACTGCAGTTTTATTTTACAAATTTTGATTATAAATTAAAACATGTGGTTAAAATACACACCAGTATTACATATATATTAATAGACTAGGTTTACATGGTTCCAGTAAAGGAAGCACCCACTGTATGCCATGCAGTGTTTCCTGACTAAGGAGGGCAGTCTACTCCCATATTTGCGTCAAGGACATTTGAATCCCCCACTTAGAAAGGAATGAGAACAATGAAGTTAGCCCTCCCTCAGAATTTTTTTTCCAGGGGAAGCAACTCACTTCATTTTCTCACCACTCCCCAGTTCCCCTTTGAGACTGGGAACATTCTGTGAGGAATCACAAGTATAAACCCACATTTAGCTACTCTATGGTACACTGTTACCACGTCAACACATTGCAACACCAGACTGTGTACATAGCTCCAGTTCGTCCTTGAGATATTAAAATATGGCTTTACATTAATTCCACGGTATCAGTATGAATTCCTAACATTAATTTTCCAATTAAGCTAATAAGAGGATGGAGAAAAAAATTGTTTACTGTTTGAAACAAAGGTCTTTTAAAAATCTAAACAGGGACTTAAATGAAAGCTGCTACACTGCACGTCTCCCTAGCCTTGTTTACTGTTCTGCAAAGTGCTGATCTGTCGGACTCCTCCTTGGCCGCCTGCAATTCCAGTCGCCCAGCATGGGTTGCTGCCAGTATCTGTGACACATTCCACAGAGAAAGGTTGCATGTTTACTGTAAATTAACCTTAACTAAATCTTGACAGTCAGCCAACTGCTACTCAAACATTTGTCCTATGCATGGAATTCCAACCACTAGTCAGTGGTGAGCTGCAATACAAGGATCTATAGGCACTGGATGAGATGCAGTCAAGACAAAAGGGTAACGCTGAATTTACATTACTAACATTTATGGGGGGGGGGGGGGGAGGGGGAAGGATGGTTTCTAAAAAAAGTCACAGAATTCAGTTTTGTGAACGATGAGAAACTTCTCACTTTACTAAAGCAGGACATGCACGAGTCTGAAACACTATTAATCCTTGTAGTTTGAGATTTAATTTGGGGTTTCACATTCGAGACCAACCATTTGTACTTTTATTGCAATTTATGGGTGGCAGTGATTAATGAATAAATGTGGAATATGTCCAGTAACAATATACTCTTGAAGTATTTCTTTTTTTAAATGCAGTAGACACCAAGTGCATACAAAATATGTATCAAAATTGTGAGAAATGTAATTTATAATACAGGCTGCTTATAGTACAGACAAGTTAACTGTAATAGACATTTATAAGTGGACGAAATGTAGCATAATACATTTAGAATAATAACTACTCTATAGAAGTGGAGGGAATAAAAGTGGTTCTTCGGTGAGGGAAACGTCACTTGAAAAAATAAGCCTAAGTCCATAATTATGACAGAGAGCTGGACCATTCTGCAATATTCAAAAACCTTTAATCTAGACTCAATTTATTACATCCATAATTATATTCTTCTCTATACAGCCAGTTTAGGAGTTGGAACTGATTCAGCACTGCTGCCGTTTTCATTATCTATTCAACTCATAACATCATGGAGCAGTTGGGGAGTGTAAAGGAGGTATATTACGCCAGAATTTAAAATCACAAACCTCCTTTGTTCAGGCAGACTCTGGCCCTCAATCTGATTTAAAACACGAGAGACTGACCTACCATCTTCCCGACATTGTCAGGATCATTTTGGAACTGGAACTCCAAACTAGGGTATGTATCATGAACTTAATTTAACTCAACACGACTTGGGAAGAAAGTCAATTCTGTCGCTGGGAAGTGCCAAAGGTGAACATCCCAGGGCCCCAAATAGGCCCTATAACTGTATAACAAATCTTCAAACCTTAACTAAACACTTAAAAATAGTTCCTAAGCCATGTATATAGAAGTCAAAAATCTATCACAAGATCTTCAACTTTGCAGCCATATGTCAAAGCAAAGAGGTAAATTAAAACTTGAAAAATTGTAAATTATACAAGTGGCTCAGTAAAGAAGCAGCTTACAGTTAGTACCATTGCAACAGTTCATTCCCCCAGGAGACCAACATTTCAGTGATGGCTAGATTCTCTCCTCCACAAAATTCACACAAAAACCCCTCCTCCAAGCTAACATTTTTTTTTACTCCCACCATAGACATCACAAAAGTATTTCCTTGCTGGTTAAACCCCAATCAAAAGTCACCGGAGCTTGATGCCAGTTTGGCAGATACCATATGAAGATAAGACACAAGTGGAATGGAACCCAACATCATGCAGATCTCAATCTAGGAAAGAATTGTTTTAATTTTTTTTTTTAAGAAAATGAAAAACTAAATTAAGGTTGCTGAATAAAATGAAGCACTGATGAGTGGATCTCAAGAAAATAACTACGCAGAACCATTATAGCAGCAAAATGCAATGCTTTGTCAAGCTGATACTCACCATGATCCACCAACCATGTCATACACAAGGAGTTCAACTTCTCATCAAAAAACTCTACCCCCTAAATAGGTTTAAAGAGAAGAATGTCAATGAAGATCCCGACAAAATACGTCACTTTAAAGGTCTGACAGACTAGTGTACTTCAGTGGTAAGTAAAATAATTCATGTGTTCCATACGTTTTGCAAAGATACTCATTGCAGCTTTTTTAACCCATGTTAAAAGAATTTTATACGGCCCAGCTAATAATAGCATGTTTAGCGGATGCCAAACAACTAATTTCAGTAACCTTACGGCAGGTCTGCATTGCAAGAACAAGAGGGGGTCAAACTGTCCCACTGAACTCTACAGTACTAGATCTAGCAGTAGCAGGTGGTTATACAAAATATATTCACTTGTGTTATTTCACTTACTTAAGGTACTTACATCAAGTAATTTTGAATATCCTTAAATAAGTTGCTTAGCGCCAGAATAATACAAGACCACCATCCAAGAGGAAAACAAAAAACAACTCCTTTAAAATAGTCCTCTCCCTTTCCTCAGGAAATGGGTTGCTTATTTTTCACTGCATGTAAAAGCACTTAAATATCCTACTGCAATAATGCAAACCCATTAAGCTACAGCAATCAGCTTTGCATTGCGTCATCATGTAACTCCATGGCAATCATTCCAGTAACTAAATGATTGGGGACATCCAACTCTAATGAAACTGGTAAGATCATTACCAGCACAGTACCATCAAGCCAGACGCAAAGCAGGAGACAATTTTAATTTCATGTTTTTTTTTAAAATACTGACGGGTTATTTTACTTGTGCTGCACTGCTGGAGTTACAAGTCCCATATCTCTATACCAGTGTAGCATCTCTCCCTTCACATTGCAACACATTATTCATTTTCTTCCTTTTTCCCCCCCACCCAATTGATTTTAAAACAGTTTCATATTTTGGAGAGGATTCAATCACACGGGATAATCTAGGATTTTCCCAGAGTGTGTGGCTGCATGATTGCACGATTCTATGATTACTTTATTTTCATATGCAACCCAATTAAAAACTCCCATGGGTTTCCATGCAGCTGTATTTTCAATTATCTATGATCTGCGTACACTGCTTACAGCAGGGCTACATCTCTTTACTTGCCAAGACTTTTTGTAAAAACATTAATACTGAATAGTTGTGATAATGAACTATAAAGCACGTAAGCACTGCATGACGGACAGGAAGTTTTGGTCACATTTCTAATAAGAAAACCTATTCTAATATCTTCGTATAGAAACTGGCAGCTACTTTAAATCTTAGCTGCTGCTAGTTGCTTCCTCAGGCTGCAGAGATTACACACTGTGATCTGGTACACAAAAGGTCACTTCAAAAGGGTAATTATTCCCAAGAATCAGCTTAGGTATTTGTCTATTCAGTTTGGTTGACTGTCAGCTTAAAACCTTGGTTGGGTAAGGATGGACATACTGGGAGATGACTTGCAATCCTATTGCAAGTGGCAACCAGATAAATACTTGATGCCTCTTTGTCCTGGGAATCCAGGGAAGACTGGATGGAGTCTGGTCTGTAAGAAGGTTGTGGGAGGTCAGGGTAATACTTTGTAGTCTATCTGATGGTCAGTTGTGTAGCGAGGAGCTGCCGTAGGTGGGTTTTCATTTGGTAACCTTCGACCAGTGCACCAGTTTTCTGAATATATTAGATGGGGAGAGGGGCAAGAGGCTCTGTGGAAGCTCATCAGCAAACGACCATGTGAGGCTACATCCTGGACCTTGTTTCAGGTCCAGTTTCAAATTACGTGTCAATGCAGGAGACGTGACTATTATTTTTCTACATTGACAAGGAACAGTAAAGTCTGTAATTACTGTTCATCTGTGACTGTTCCCTTAGCTATTTGCTGTTTAATAAGTCTATTTGGTAGTTTGCAGCCTAAGCAAGTCTAATAGAATGTTTACTCTCAACACTTTCCAAAGTCAAGATTACATGGGAACATGTGATACATTCACTGATCCAAATAAAACGCCGAAGATTTCGTTTCAATCCTGGGTTCACTACAATTACATAGATGCTGGACAGATAAAGGCACACTCCAGATTGTAGGGAGCAATCTTTGGCACCGAGCCAAAGGCAATAATATCCAAGGTAAGATAACATGCTATTTATTGCAGTTATAGAAAACCAGCGTTTCCCCCAGTTGCTGGGCAATATAGTAACAATACTGCAATTTTTACTTTAAATTGTTTCATCACTGCAGCACGGGTACACCTTTAATTTAACTTGACAGGGTAGATGCTGAGAGGTTGTTTCCCCTGGCTGGAGTGTCTAGAACTAGGGGTCGGCCATTTAAGACTGAGACGAGGAGGAATTTCTTCACTCAAGGGGTTGTGAATCTTCGGAATTCTCTACCCCAAAGGGCTGTGGATGCTGAGTCATTGAGTATATTCAGGGCTGAGATCAACAGATTTGGCGGGAAAGTGGAGTTAAGGTCGAAGATCAGCCATAATCTTTCTGAATGGCAGAGCAGGCTCGAGGGGCTGTATGGCCGACTCCTGCTCCTATTTCTTATGTTCTTATGTTAATTTGTGTTGATGAGCTGGAGTCCGAGCTTCAAACACTGCGACACATCAGGGAGGGGGAGAGTTACCTGGACTCCGTGTTTCAGGAGGTAGTCACACCAATTAGAGTAACTAATTCAGAAGTAGCCCGTGGTCAGGGACAGGAAGGTGTGACTACGAGTGAGGCAGGTACAGGGATCCAGGAGGTAGTGTTGGAGGAGCCGCAGCCCTTGCTCTTGTCCAACAGGTTCGAGGCTCTTACTCCCTGTGTGGATAGGAGCGGGGACTGCAGGGAGGATGAGCAACCTGGCCACAGCACCGTGGTAAGGGGGGCCATTCAAGTGGGGGGAGTAAAAAGAAATGTTGTAGTGGTAGGGGATAGTATCATTAGGGGGATAGATAGGGTTCTTTGCAGCCAAGAGCGAGAGTCCCGAAGGCTGTGTTGCCTGCCAGGGTTAAGGACATCTCCTCTGGGCTGGAGAGAAACTTGGAGTGGGAGGGGGAGGATCCAGTTGTCGTGGTCCATGTTGGTACCAATGACATAGATAGGACAAGGAAAGAGGTTCTGCTGAGGGAGTTTGAGCAGCTAGGGGCCAAATTAAAAAGCAGAACCTCGAGGGTAATAATCTCTGGATTACTACCTGAGCCACGAGCAAATTTGGCTAGGGTAAATAAAATCAGGGAGTTGAATGCGTGGCTCAAAGACTGGTGTGGGAAAAATGGGTTTTGCTTCTTGGGACACTGGCACCAGTACTGGGGCAGGAGAGAGCTGTTCCGTTGGGACGGACTTCACTTGGCCAGTGCTGGGACTAGTGTCCTGGCGAATCGAATAACTAGGGCTGTGGAGAGGGCTTTAAACTAATTAGTGGGGGGGAGGTTTCAAGAGAGCAAAAAATAAAAATGACAACAGAGAGGGTCATAGACATAGGTAGCAGTAGGGGAATCACAAATCAGAGCGTGGCAGGAAGGGACAGAGTGTGTGGAGTAAAAGGTAAACTGGTAAAAAGTGAAAAAGCAGGAACTAAGTGCCACAAAGCATATTTGAAAGTTCTCTATCTGAATGCACGTAGCATTCGTAACAAAATAGACGAGTTAATGGCACAAATAACTACATATGGTTATGATATTGTGGCCATTACAGAAACATGGCTGCAGGGTGACAATGCCTGGGAATTAAACATACCAGGTTATTTAACGATCAGGAAGGACAGGCAGGAAGGAAGGGGAGGTGGGGTGGCTATGTTAATAAAGGAAGGAATCACTGTAATACAGAGTAATGATATTGGGTCAAAAAATCATGATAATGAAACAGTTTGGGTGGAGATAAGGAATAATAAGGGGAAAAAAACATTAGTGGGCGTAGTCTATAGGCCTCCGAACAGTTGCAACTCTATTGGACGGAGTATCAATCAGGAAATAGTTGAGGCATGTAATAAGGGAACATCTATAATTATGGGGGATTTTAACTATCATATTAATTGGACAAATCAAATGGGGCAGGGCTGCCTTGAGGATGAGTTCATTGAGTGTATTAGGGATGGGTTTCTTGAGCAGTATGTAACTGAACCGACCAGGGGGCAAGCAACCTTAGATCTGGTCCTGTGTAACGAGACAGGATTAATTAAAAATGTCCTAGTAAAGGATCCCCTTGGAATGAGTGACCATAACATGGTTGAATTCCATATTCAATTAGAGGGTGAGAAGGTTGGATCTCAAACAAGCGTGCTAAGCTTGAATAAAGGAGACTATGAAGGTATGCGAGCGGAATTGAGTAGAGTGGATTGGGAAAATAGATTAAAGGGTAAGACGACACATGATCAGTGGTGTACATTCAAGGAGTTATTTTACAACTTCCAAAAAAAATATATTCCACTGAAAAGAAAAGGGTGTAAAAGAAAGGACAGTCATCCGTGGCTAAGTAAAGAAATTAAGGATAGTATTCGACTAAAAACAAGGGCATATAAGGTAGCGAAATCTAGTGGGAGGACAGAGGATTGGGAAAACTTTAAAAGGCAGCAAAAAATAACAAAAAGATTGATTAAGAAAGGGAAGATAGATTATGAAAGTAAATTAGCAAAAAATATAAAAACAGATAGTAAGAGTTTTTATAGTTATATAAAAAGAAAAAGGGTGGCTAAAGTAAATGTTGGTCCCTTAGAGGATAAGACCGGGAAATTAATGGTGGGAAATATGGAGATGGCAAAAACACTGAATGAATATTTTGTATCAGTCTTTACAGTAGAGGACACTAAGAATATCCCAACACTGGACAAACAGGGGGCTATAGGGGGAGAGGAGCTAAACACGATCAAAATCACTAAGGAAGTGGTACTCGGTAAAATAATGGGACTCAAGGCGGATAAATCACCTGGACCTGATGGCTTACATCCTAGAGTCTTGAAGGAAGTGGCGGTAGGGATTGTAGATGCATTGGTAATAATTTTTCAAAACTCCCTGGATTCCGCTAAGGTCCCGGCAGACTGGAAAACTGCTAATGTAACACCCTTATTTAAAAAGGGCAGTAGACAGAAGGCTGGTAACTATAGACCGGTTAGCCTAACATCTGTGGTAGGTAAAATTTTGGAGTCCATTATTAAGGAAACAGTAACAGGACATTTGGATAATCATAATTTAATAGGACAAAGTCAGCATGGTTTTACGAAGGGGAAGTCATGTTTGACAAATTTGCTGGAGTTCTTTGAGGAAGTAACATATAGAGTGGATAAAGGGGAACCAGTGGACGTAGTGTATTTAGACTTCCAAAAGGCATTTGACAAGGTGCCACACAAAAGATTATTGCTTAAGGTAAAAAATCACGGGATTGGGGGTAATATTCTGGCATGGATAGAGGATTGGCTATCTAACAGAAAGCAAAGAGTTGGGATAAATGGTTCATTCTCAGACTGGCAATCAGTAACTAGTGGTGTTCCACAGGGGTCAGTGCTGGGTCCCCAACTCTTCACAATCTATATTAACGATTTGGAGGAAGGGACCAAGTGTAACATATCAAAATTTGCAGATGATACAAAGATGGGAGGGAAAGTAGTGAGTGAGGAGGACATAAAAAACCTGCAAGGGGACATAGACAGGCTAAGTAAGTGGGCAGAGATTTGGCAGATGGAATACAACACTGGAAAGTGTGAGGTGATGCACTTTGGCAGGAAAAATCCTAGAGCAATTTATTATCTTAATGGCAAGAAACTGGAGAGTACTGAAGTGCAAAGGGATCTGGGGGTCCTGGTGCACGAAACTCAAAAGGTTAGTATGCAGGTGCAGCAAGTGATTAAGAAGGCAAATGGAATGTTGGCTTTCATTGCTAGGGGGATAGAATATAAAAATAGGGAGGTATTGCTTCAGTTGTACAAGGTATTGGTGAGACCGCACCTGGAATACTGCATACAGTTTTGGTGTCCTTACTTAAGGAAAGACATCCTTGCTCTCGAGGCAGTGCAAAAAAGGTTCACTCGGTTAATCCCGGGGATGAGGGGGTGGTCATATGAGGAGAGGTTGGGTAGATTGGGACTCTACTCATTGGAGTTCAGAAGAATGAGAGGCGATCTTATTGAAACATATAAGATTTTGAAGGGGTTGGATCGGGTGGATGCGGGGAGGATGTTCCCGATGACGGGTGAGACGAGAACTAGGGGACATAGTCTTAGAATAAGGGGCTGCTCTTTCAAAACTGAGATGAGGAGGAACTACTTCACTCAGAGGGTGGTAGGTCCATGGAATATGCTGCCACAAAAAGCTGTAGAAGCTACAACATTAATTAAATTTAAAACAGAAATAGACAGTTTCCTAGAAGTAAAGGGCATTAAGGGTTACGGGGAGCGGGCAGGAATTTGGACATGAGTCTAGGTTCGGATCGGTCATGGCCCTGTGGGTAGTGGAGCGGGCCCAGGGACTGTGTAGCCTGATTCTGCTCCTATTTCGTGTGTGCAATTCTGTTAGATGCAGGAGATGGTTCTGTGATAGATAGTAGATTGGCGGTTAGGATCAGATCAGCCATGATCTTATTGAATGGCGGAGCAGGCTCGAGGGGCCGATTGGCCTACTCCTGCTCCTATTTCTTATGTTCTTATGTTCTTATGTAATTTCTAGGTCCTGTCCAAAGGTTTTGAAACGTGAGGCAAAGTTATAGTAATTATTGCTGACCCAGGCTTACCCCCTCAAAATTTGATCTAACCCACTTATTGCACACTTCAAATATCTAACCTGAATTATACTTGTACTGTTATTTTCAGAACAAACCCTGTATATTATGTGATATGAAAATGGCAAAACTCAAATGATGCACAAACAATTTAAGTTTTGTGTATTGCAAACTTAATATACAATTTGTAAAGAGTAGTTGCTTCCTTTCTAAATGATGAGAGTACAGAAGATGGAAAAGTGCAACCTTCAGCTGAAATGAAGCCACCTGGAATTTAGCAAAATATTGTGTTACGGAAAAGATCAATTAAAGTGTCACCTGACATGCATGATGTGGTTCTGCATAAATTAACTACCCACCTCACTGAAGGACACTAGAGCAGTAAGCCTTCAATGCTTCACCCAAGTGTGTGGGGTGTTAAAATTGCAAAAAATGGCGGGCGGGCCCGACCCCGCCCCCATCCCGCCTCCGAGCAATTTTCCCAAATGCGTGGTTTCTGATCCCGTCTCCGTCCCGCCTCCAAGAGGCGGGATAGGCCTTTAACCACTCAATTGCCTCTATAATCCCATTTTGAGAGGCCTTTCTGATTTTAACACTTTTCCGACGTGATGCACGCCTCCTCTGAAACATGACGGTAGCACACTTGGATTGCTGACTATCAGCTGCAACTCCACCATTAAAAAGGAGATTTGATCAATCATCATCATTCTGGGGTAACTTTTAGCAGGCATAACCATTGTTGTGGAAGTTTGGAGCCGGACGTTGGTGGCGGTGGTGAAAAAAAATTTGGGAGCAGACTTAGGTGTCCTGCTGCTCATGTTGCCTCCAGGTCCCTCTCACAGCAAAGGCCAAAAGATTGGCAGTCTTTGCAGACCTTAAATGCAGCAGCAATGATGACATCATCAGAGGCGACTTTCAGACTGAAAAAACTAATTGGGTCATGGGTTCCCACATGCTGGAACTCAATTGCCCAATTAGGGGAAAATCACATAATTCTCCCACATCCAATTGGAGTCGGGTGGCTAACACGAAAAGCGGATGACACGACCCCCAGCCCGTCCCAATGACAAAATCGAGCCCAAAGTATTTGTTTAATGTCTCTGCCATTTCCTTATTGCCCATGATAATTTCTCCTGTCTCTGCTTCTAATGGGCCCACATTTACTTTCACTAATCTCTTATTTACATACCTATAGAAACATTTACAATCTGTTTTTATGTCTCCAGGGAATACATTTTAACCCATTGTTAACACATCACAAAAATATTTGGAAGACACCACGTACCAACTGTCCTGCAAGCAGAGGCATGTACTCTATTATTGCCAGACGCACCCTCCACTTGGCATCTTCTGCTAACTCCACAATGGCTGGCAGAAGGGATTGTGATAGCTGGCGAATTCCTATAACTTCATTCACACAGTCCAGATTAGAGATGATATTCAAACGAACTTCAGGACACTAGGGGGAGAAAGACAATCTTCTTACTTTGGTATAAATGATAAGCCAAGCAAATCAACGGTTCTTACCTCAAAGATGCTGAAGAGAGGATGAGGATTGAACAGAACATGAGATGGATCAACAGTCGCTTTTTCCTACTCTTCCTCCTCCCCCAAAGAGTTATCTAAACATTCATAAGGTACTGTCCCCGTGACAAACGGAGTACAGAGATATGCCTAGAGCTTTATCAATGGACAAATTAGGGCTTTCAAAAGTTTCTCTAAATTATATTTTGCTTTAGTTTAAATTTTCTGAAGTGAACTTGCTGCTAGAGTGCTTTACTGACAGAAACCTTGAAAGAAAGTGAACAAGGTTTGCAGCCAATTTCATAAATTAATAATGGAGATTGAGTGAGTCACAGAAGCTTAATGGCACAATGCTAAACCATAGTGTCTGAAGTATGATTTCTCATTGATACCAGCATACTAAATAAGCTTACTGATAAATTATAAACAATGAGTAACCAAAATGTAGACAAGCAATTAGCCACAAAAACAGATTTGTTTTAGGAGAGGTCGAGACTGTAACCAATTTAGAGCTTCTAGTAACAAACAAGTAATCAAACAGGAATGTATTTTGAGTGGGGTCTCAGAAGAAGCGTAATCAATACTTTGAAGTCATCTCCTTCTACACACAAAGCACAATTAAGGGTTTTAAATTTCTAGAAACACAAAAGATCATTCCTTTGCAGTTAGAAACCATAACCTACACAGGAAATATTTGCATTGCCTCGTTCCTTTCAGTTGATAAAAGCTCCCATCGGGGAAAAAAAGGGTAGAGGAAAGGTATTTCCCGCTGTGCATCTCTAATTCAGGGAGATGTTATTTCAAAAGTAGCACCTATGGGGTACCTCAGTTTTCATCGTCCTCCTTTATACCGAACAGCAGGATTGACCATGTAGTGATTAACTAGTACACAATGAGTACGCAATAATTATGCATTTCCTACTTTGTTACTACAGTCTATTAATTCAAATCAAATTATCCAGTAGTTCAAATTAAAATTTTTAATGAAACAGCATAAAAGGTATTTTTTACATGATTTCAATTCAAATTAACATAATTTAAATTAAACAACTTCAAATTAAGAGTAGACCGTTTAAAGATGCACATTTGGAATTTCTGTCAACTACTCCTGAAAGATCAAAGCGTTTTCTACACTGTTGAATTAACAAGAAAAACCAGAGTATCCCATGTAGAATGATCCATAAAGATTACTTATAAAACTAAATTCAGACTTGCAACTGCATTGGGCAGCACTTTTGAACAAAGGTCACTTCAAGCCAAGCTTGAAGAGGATGCAGTGCGTTATAGAATAGTTTTTTTTTTTAAATAGTTCCCTCACACCATTAAGCAATTCACCTTTAGCACAATACACAAGATTCCGTAACTTAGCAAAGCAACTCCGTAAAACTGTCCAGCACCATGGTCAGGAGCATTCTTCCTCATGCCACCAAATCATCGCATCTGAAGAATGTACTTCAAATTAACTCTAATCCATCTAAAACTCATGTAACTAACTGCACAGCTGGAGAGAATCCATTGGAAACTGCAGTTGTCCTTTCCATAGATTTAGTGCAAAATAGAACAAAATATTAAAATGTTAAACATCAGGGTACAGTTACAAGCAATTAGTATTAAACTTTACAAATGCCAGATATAACATTTGTTACCCAACAATATGGCACTCAGATGGGCATGGGTTGACTGCAATGTTCCCTGGATTTTTTTTTTCGTACATGGGCCCTTTAACTGGCTGCGCAGCCCATTCAAAATTTCATGCATGCATGGTTAATTCCATTGAAAAGCCGGTGGCCGGCCTGCGTGGACCTCCAGACCGCTGCACGGCTGCGCAGCTTAGCAAGAACATTGGCTGACTGCCACTTCTTTCCATGAATCTCTCACAGCAATAGTAATCAGGGTGACATGAACCAACGGCATAGTGCATCACACCATACTATCACCAGGGTCCTATATCAAGATAAGCATGTATACCCTCATCACCTTCAGTTAGTGATTACCAGTATAAAGCTTTACTGTCAAGTTCCAGCATCTAGATGCATGACTAATAATTATTCAAGTGGTGTGTTTATCTACAATTGTATAATGAGCAGTAAAAGAGTGACCTCCTTCCATCTCCACTTTGAGTAACAGCAATTCTGAAGCAGTATACAGTGAAACCAGTTTTACTAATCACCCGTGTGAAGTAGTCAACTGTGACAACTTAACGTTCCATTGCAGTAATTTTAGTTATCTATAACTGCAATCAGTTTTAATCGTCTAAAATCAGTATGTTAGTTTTGCTGCATGGTATGATCATTACCTCATCTTTGAGTTGAGCCAAGAATAGAGGAAGCAAGTGTTCAACTGTGCTGTCCTTGCCCAGGATGGTGGATAGACCCATAATAACAGAGGCCAGAGCTGACTTCACGTGTTGATTAGTATCAGAGACAAGTTCCTGAAAAAGAAACCATATAAGCATGAAATAAAAGCCTAGTCAGATAGGTCACAGGCTGCAGTGTTAGCCATACTCACGTGATGAGCAACAGCTCCAAAGTTAGACAAAAGCAAACTCGGCATTTCTGTTCTTCACATCTGTGTAGGGCACTAACTAAACTTTTCTTGCCCATATTTCTATGAATGTTAAATCACAATGGCCAATTCCCATTTTTCTTTAAACCTGTGGAACTTGAAGTGTAATTAAACTAGGTTCTGGATGCTTCCTCATGAAACTCTTAGCTCCACTCACAAAGATGACAATTTTCCATTTGTGATCAAACTTTGAACCCAAAATCTTTAACTTCCCCTGATTGAGATGCAGATAATACTCATTACATATCACGGATAATATGGTTTTCACTTTCAAAATTGGAGTGTCATTTTTTTTATATTAGTTCATGGGATGTGGGCGTCACTGGCAACGCCAGCATTTATTGCCCATCCCTAATTGCCCTCGAGAAAGTGGTGGTGAGCTGCCTTCTTGAACCGCTGCAGTAGCGGTTTGGTACAACTGAGTGACTTGCTAGGCCATTTCAGAGCACAGTTAAGAGTCTGGAGTCACATATAGGCCAGACCAGGTAAGGATGGCAGATTTCCTTCCCTAAAGGGCATTAGTGAACCAGATGGGGTTTTACGACAATCCGGTAGTTTCATGGTCACCATTACTGATACTAGCTTTTTATGCCAGATTTATTTAATTAACTGAATTTAAATTCCCCAGCTGCCGTGGTGGGATCTGAACTCACATCTCCGGATCATTAATCCAGGCCTCTGGATTACTAGTCCAGTAACATAACCACTATGCTACCATACCCCATGCAACATTAAGAGTTTTACTAGAAGATCATGTGGTGTTAAAATTGGTTGCTTTTATGGTCTATGAATTTGCAACAAAGATACGGAGAAGTTAAAACAATGCACTTCAAAAGTTCCAGGTCCCGATGCAAGTCACATGGGGGAGTTGAGGAATTACTACCTTATGCTGGATGAGGATAGGATATCCATTTGTCTGAACTGAAGAACAATAAGTCTCTTATACGTGCTAGGACCTACAACATTCAAATTTAACTTTAATGAAGCAGAATACAGGAGAGTAGATCGGAATGTAACTAGTAATTCCAGCAAAGTGTTAAATCAAAATCTGGTCTTAAAGTCCCCTCAAGATTGCTAAAACTACAGATTCAAACAGGTCTTCATTCTCCCATCACTAACTGGCACACAATGCATTTCAATGCACGTGACTAGTCGCCTGTATGTGCCCACAGATCTATCAACCACCTACTGAGAATACAAAGCAGATTACGCAATCATGTGAGAACTGCAGCAAAGACAACCACCATCTAAACACACAATTAGAGATGGTCAGATTACTTACAAGGGAAAAACATTGGCTTAAAAACAGAAAGGAATTAGTAATTGTACTCATGCTTATTAACATTTTCATGAAACCCCCTTTTCTGATCAACAATTGGAATCATGCCAGGATTCACCCCTTAAATTGCCCTGTCACTTTTGAGACAAATCACAGAACTGAAGGTTTTGAACCTTGTTACAGTTTCAGGTTCTTAGAATCATTTTTCAATAGCCTAAAGGTGGTGTTTGGAAGTTGGGCCTTGATGCCCCCTAAAATCAAATAGCTCGTTGATAGTCACAGTTCAGGATCGCACATCATTAAAGGATTGATATTATGCCAAGGTACCAGATGGTGGGCCAGTACCCGTACCTCAAAATGAGCCAGCATCTTCAGAAACGGAAGGAACCAAAAAAAAAAATTGGGAAGTAAAGAAATTACAGTTAGACAATAAATGAATTTAAAATAACAGAAAACGCTGGAAAAACTCAGCAGGCGAGGTAGCATTCAGTTCTGATGAAAGGTCTCGACCTGAAACGTTGACTCTGTTTCTCTCTCCACGGATGCTGCCTCGCCTGCTGAGTTTTTCCAGCGTTTTCTGTTGTTATTTCGGATTTCCAGCATCTGCAGTATTTTGCTATCGAATAAATGAATTTATCTGTGTATATTATGAAAAAATCTTGTATTGGGTGTGCAGTTCCTGTCCACAAATCTTTAATTCATGTGGTCACACTTTTGTGTCAACACTTACTATTGTAAATTGGTATGCCAACATTTCCAATTTGATTTTGCCATGTCAACTGTATGGTGTAGTTGCAAGCTCAGGCTACTAGGTGGTTCTGTGGAGTAAGTTTGTTGTAGTCTCTCTCTTCCAATAAAGCACCATCTTTAATATATTCATCAACTGACTATGGGCAACACCATGGGCAATATACTAGTACATTATAAAAACAATTTACCGGTTGGGAATATAATCAGTGCTAAATATGTATATTCAGTACAAGTAACCTTTGCAACCTGTGTTACAGTTGTATGTTATTCCAACAGAATTTACACATTGCAATCATTAGCACAAATTTAAACCATTAGCCGACGCTACATTAGTACATTCAAATTCCTCTCAAAGCTGATACTCTCAAATTAATTTGGGCAGACCACTGTGTTCTGACTAATTCTGTTTCTAATAGCAGGTATTATTCATTACAACATTTTATGAAACCTAAAAAACTGCTTTTAAATCCAAGTGTCCGAGAATCATTACAGCACCTAACTGCAAGGGCAGATCAGATACTCAGGCATATTAAAATACATTTAGACAATTCAGCCTGGTCTGGAGGTGGGGGAAATCATCTATTTTTCGTACATTAAGCAATAAGCCAACATGCCCATGCGGAAAACATGAGTTCCTGCAACAAACTACAAGTAATGAAAATTCAGAGATTTCGTATAATTTTGATGCTAACCCCAAGGCTCATCAACTTGGGTTTATGGCAGTGTTGGAATCACATTGTGCTGTGGGAAGGTATCATACAGGCTCACATGGCGAGTTACCAGCTTCAGCCATGTGGTCATGGAGAGCTACTAAGCAGAGGGGATAAAATTTAAAAGATCTCAAACTTCTCTCTCAGTCTGGCCTCTTAATCAAAGTTGCCATTTTGCACCATTCCTGGGGCAGGGGTATTGATTCAAGTCATTTCAGTTCTTATCTTGGCTCCCACCACCTCTCCCAACTCAACTGAAATAAACACCAGGATTTGGAGGGGTGGGGATGATCTCAACAGCTTCGATTTTTTGTTGATTCATCAATGCAGCTTTTCAGGTCTCTCGCAAGACCAACCAATAGGAACCAACTTGACTCCATCATTTAGTCCTTCTTCTACAGACATTCTTAGACTCAAATCTTCTCGGACCTTAAATGGAACTCCCACGCACATCTCCCATATTGCTAAAGCTTCCCCCAACAATCTGCTTTTCACTTAAATTCCCCACAACAAATTTTAACACTCTATAAAGCCCATGTCTTGTTCAAGGCATGAATATTGTTTCCATCTTGCATGTCTGACCAAGATACAAGAAAAAGCTCATGAAAGGAGATACCCCTCTCATCTCTAGCTGCTAATCTCTCTGTTGCAACCATTCTCCACTTTATTGACACTATTTAGGTCGGTAATCTTAACTTCCTCTTTTTTGCTGCTAAGCTGCAGATGGCGCCGCACACATTCTTCTTCCACTCTGCATCCTCGTTATGTTGAAATTATGTCTCCAACTCTATTCCATCATTTCCCAGGGCTGCAAAATTCTGGAACTTCTTATCTCCCTCAACTTCTCCATTCTCCTGCCCAAACTTGGCACCACCTAATCACTACTTTCCGATTAACCTCACTTTCCCCGCACCCTTTTCCATTTTGGTGTTGTTGTCCACTATGGGGCCCTTTGTTTCGCGATTTAAAAAAAAATTTGAAATGCAATGTTGCAGCACTCCAGCCTTGGAGATACTGGAGCAAATTTCAAACTCATTTTTCAGATTATTAGAATCACAACAAGCGTCAATACTTTCTTCTTTATGCAAACTAGGCCGTGTACCTTTCTAAACCTTCGCCGTTTCAAAACAATATGAAAAAGTGCCTTTACAAGTCACTCCCACATTAACAAAAGCTCAGAAACATTAAGATTTTTCAGTTACAAGCAGTCTGCCGATCAAAAATGACTGGATACAGAGGCACCAATCTACTATCAACACCTGCTTCTCAAAAGTGAAGGGATTTTGGTTTTTCTAAGGCAAATCAAATTAGCTGCTACATCATTTTTAAGCTGCATAATCAGCCAGGAATTTGAGAAAACACTTTACCTTAACATATGGTAAGATGTGGTTCATTATGACTGTCTCCCTGCAATCTGCTGGCAGGTTTTCACAAAAATCTGCAGAATAATATATAGTATCATTAAAAGCATGGCTCTCACACAGAACAAAGACATTTAACTTCAACCTTTAACTTTTAAAACAGATTAAGCATAATGCACAGTAGACAGCTTAAGACTTCTATCTACCCATATTTATCAGCTTAAAAAAATAGCACTGGAAATCTTTTGGGAAGAGGGTGGCAAAAAAAAAAATTATGCAGATTCTTGTAAGATTCGCCAATACAATTTGAAAAGTACAAGGAAAGACAAGGCTGGTTTTTAAGGAGGCATCAAAGTGCCAAACTCCCTCTTTGTTTACTCTTGGCAAAGCTGTATTGGTGCAAAGAATGCAAATTGATTCAAATAGCGATTTGGCATCAATGGAGGCTACAGGACCAGCTGCAGCACTGAGGACGACTGGCAAAATATGTTGGCAGACGCGTCAGAATTATTTGAAACATTTGATTTATGGAGGCACGCCAGATGGCCGATTCAGTGATGTTTATCAGCGTCAGCTCCACTTCCACACTAATTCACAGCAAGGCAGTGGCCATTACAAAAGTGTGATTGGCAATTAGACACAATTCGAAACAGCAAATATAATTTATCTACCTAATTTCAAGTTGCAAGATTAAAGGCAGATTCTGTGGATAAAATAACATTCAGTGGGGAAACAAAAATCACAGAAGGATCAATGTTTCCATCTTTGTACTGAGCCTGCTCACTTTAAAAATAAAACACTAAATCCACGTTCTGTAATGTAATCGCCTGAAAAGAACATGTAAAATTATCCCAAGGAGTAATGGGCATAAAAAAGCTGCAGCACAAGGCTCAGATTTCCTGATAAAAACACACCATAAATGCTGGAAATCTGAAATAAAAACAGAAAATGCTGAAATACAAAGCAAGTCAATCAGCACCTGAAAGAGGACAATAGTTCTGACGAAAGGTTATTGACCTGGAACGTCAACTCTGTTTCTCTCTCCACAGATGCTGCCTGATCTGCTGAGTATTTCTAGCATTTTCTGTTTTTATTATCTGTTTCAGTGATGTTGGTTGAGGGATAAATATTGGTTCAGGACACCGGGGGAAACTCTCTTGCGCGTCTTTGAAAAATTGCCATGGGATCTTTTACGCCCACTTGATGGCACCTCCGACAGTTCAGCACTCCCTCAGTACTGCACTGAATACAGTGGCCTGGGAAAATGAGAAATAAAAAGAATTCCAAACCCACCTTTAACCTTGTTGGCTCCAGCTGCACGGACTTCAGCCTCGCAGTCTTTCAGCAAGTTCTGGAAAGCTGGGACCAGGTCATTTTCTGTAATTTCAGGACCTACGGCTTTCTGAAGCTGTTAGGCAAGAGGAATGAAATGAGTGATAAGGGAAAGAAGCTTGCTAGCCAGATTCATTACCAACAATCTACATACTAGCGCATACATAAACAGGATTTCCAGTGAAGTGTAATGGTGGGTTCTATACTATATTTCCATTTAAACTTTGAAAAGAACTCAGCAATATAGTTATAGATCTCGTCCTAAAATTGGGTTGTATGTGGACAGGGAATTTGGAGTTACACATCACTAGAATGAAAGTATCTTTGGTTACAGGTCTCTCGCTTGTGATGACAGCAGTAAATTGAATTAAAATGATCACAAAAAAGAAACGTATTACACAAAACTATACTGTCTTTAATGCAATTTTTTTTCCAATAGTGCATTGGTAGCAATTTTGTAAGTGCCTCTAGTAATATTATATAGAATTTGAAACCACCTGTTTTTGAAGACAATTTACTTCTTGGCCCAATACTCTAGAGCCCCAAAATAAAGGTTTTGGTCTGGTTGTTTCCTGCTTTACACATAACAATCCATATTGCTGTCAGAGATACAGTAAAGTTATATTCAGCATTATCATAGAATTATACAGCACAGAAGGTGGCCAATCAGCCCATCGTGCCTGTGCTGGCTCTTTGAAAGAGCAATTAGTCCCACTCCCCTGCCTCATCTCCATAGCCTGCAAAAGTTTTCCTATTCAAGCATATATTCAATTCCCTTTTGAAAGTTACTACTGAATCGGATTCTACCACCCTTGTGGGCAGTGCGTTTCAGATCATAACTCGCTGCGTAAAAAAGTTTCTCATCTCCCCTCTGGTTCGTTCACCAATGATCTTAAATCTGCCTCTGGTCACTGACCCTCCTACCAGTGAAAACAGTTTCTCCTTATTTACTCTATCAAAACCTTTCATAATTTTTAACACCTGTTAAATCTCCCCTTAACCTTCTCTGCTCAAAGTCCAACAATATATCAGCTTCACTGGTCTCTCCACATAATTGAAGTCCCCCATTCCTGGCAAATCTAGTAAATCTCCTCTGCACCCTCTCCATGGCATTATTCCCAATGCAGTGCAAATTCTCTTGGTATTCGACAGATGCACTTAATACAAGCTTATTACAAAACAGATTTTCAAATCTCCGATCACATTGGCATTTAAAAAAAAGTACAACTATGTTTCCTAAATTACACCTGACATTACAAGACCCCGTTTTGATCTTGTTTAAAAAAAAGTGTCAATATGCACTTATTATATGGAGAGAAAATCAATTAAATGAACCGAACAAAATCGCAGCAGCTTGTTCTCCCCCCGCCCCCCAAAGCTTTATTTGCTTTCTGTCATTGTCATAACGGAAATTGAGGTCATTTTACAAACATGCCAAACTAATTGCGTTCTTACTTCGAATGATTTTTGCACACCGTTACTGGTGGGGAAAACTATGTTTTCATGACTTTTGACAATCAAAAAAATGTCTTTGTGGCTGGAATAGAGTAATAGACCATTAAAAAGGCTACAATTTTAATTTGGACTTGTGGGAGGCCCAGAAAAGGAAATGGTGCAACTTTGTGCTTAAACCGATGACCAATCAATATATATTAATACAATCACAATACACACCTCAGAAAATTTGTCCGCCACCATATAGCGAACACGCCATGATTTGTCCTCTACTGCTTGCCGTAGGGTAGGCATCACCAGTGCCTCAAGATCTTCCTGGGGCAGTAGTTGGGCTATGCTCACGCAAGCTTCTACTGCCAACAACCTCACTGAATCCTGTGGAATGAAGATAAAAGATTTTTAAAACAAGGGTCACGATGGTTCTTAATTAAAAACAGAACATTTACACAAGTGCACATTAGCAAGAGATTGATCTCATCAATAAACTCTTAAATGATGCTCACAGATTCTGTCAAGTAACCTTTTTGCAGAAATAGACTCAGTCACCAATCAACTGGAGAATTGCAACAGTGTTTATTTATATTCCAACATGTACTGCAGCACCTTGCCGAGTTACATGCAAGTGATGGAGATTTAGAGTGAATTAAGATCCGAAATCATCTTTGACAGAAGCACATTACTGATCTGTGTATTAAAGCACATGATCAAGGCACATGGTGGAAAGATTTATGAGCCAATTTTCTCCCTTCTACTCCTGAAGTGTGACTCCTTGCTGGGCATGATTCAAGGCACACCCACCCAAGTGAACAATATTCACCTGTGAGCATCAACAGTGAGTGATGGTAGGCTCTTTGACCCTGAGACAAGCATGATCCTGTCCACACCTCAAACCCACAAAAGCACACTTCCAAGGGTCACTGGACAGTGACCAGAACTTGGAATTTGGCCCGATTTCCTACTCCTTAAACCAAGAGAACTGAAGCCAATTTTAGTGGCCCTCCTGCCAACTTGGCTGAGATGATCTAAATCAGCACAGATCAGGGATCAAACCTGGAATTTTTCTGATCTATATGGCTCATCTACTCACAGAATAAACCTGCTTAGCCAGGGGAGCCCACAAGCAGTAAAGTTAACGTTTTAAAAAACAAAGCTTCCCACAGCCACCCCTTAATCAAAAGCCAGGCAAAGGAGCGTCCATCTTCCTTTCAAAGCCTCAGAGTCAAGATGGATGCTCGTCATTCATGCAGGACTCCTTCTAGACTTCCCAGTACTGCAGGCATCCATTTGACTGCTGAATAAACTGTGGACCACTTATACTGAGTCCTTTGCTCAAGTGGATTATTCGTATAGGGGGAAATTTGAACCGTGTGCACATTGGCTGAAAAACCAACATTTAATCAAAGGTCTCTAAAATCCTTATAAGATTATATGTGGAAAATAACTACATAGTTCCCAGACCACTTGCTGTAAAGAGATTAGACATCCAAGGTAGCCATGTGCTATTAATTCTATCCTATATTAATTGTCATTTTGTTGATCCACTGTGGTTACACGCACAGGGAGTCAAGACAAAATGTAGTCTTCAGGTGAAACAGGGTTGCTTGGAGCATTAAGAGTTTCTCACCAGTCAGTACATGAGGAGGATCTGCGAGTCGCAAACTTAAGTGCTACAGCGCCAAGTGGCAAGATGGTGCAACTACAGCTCGACACGTTTACATGGGCAGGTTCCGTTATCAATGTGGACATAGGAACTTGTACTGGTAAAATGGTGACACAAAAAGTGTGACAACAGGAAGTATGGTTTTATAAACAGGAAGTGCCCACAGACAAGATGTTTAATATATTAGCGATGATAACTTGAGATGATCGACAAATTAATTGTATAACATTCGTGAAGCCTCGCCATGTACTCTCTATTTATACACAAACCCCCCCCCCCACCCCACACACAGTAAAGTACAACCTATACTTGTGCAGATTGCGCAGTAGCTCCAGTGAGTTGATTGTGAACCAGCTTCCTAAAAGTGCCATCTGTTCCCCATTATATCATCTCTGTGAAATAGGAGAAATATTTCATGGTAACCACGTCATCACATGTGGTACAAATCAGGGCTCTTGCTCATTTAAGTAATTGGATTCAGAAATGATTTGAACTAGAGGGTCGCAGCAGCTTCAGCATGTCAGAACAGAGAGATAATCACGGCATCTAGTGGAAAAATGTTCTCTTACAATATAAAGACTGGAAATTCATTTGTGTGGTGGGGGGGGGGGGGGGGGGGGGGTGTAGTTTAGGAATTGAGGTAACCAAGGAGAAGTCAGGCATTTGTGACTGCAAGTTGAATGACAGCAAGATTACCTCTGTAGACATTTCCCATTGTATTTGGAATCTATTGCCCCAGAGTTAAATAGAGAATTGATATGTTGTACTATAACTGTATACCTGTTCATCAGAAGCCAGGGAAGTGAAGAGGGGTATAATGTCATTTTTTAAAAACTCCAGTTCAAGAACCTTTGCAAATTCACCCAGCTTTGATGCTGCAGCTCGGCGGACCATTGGTGTATCATCTGAACACAGGCTGCGGAAATGCCTGCAGGAAAAAGATCAACGTCAGCCAGGATTGATGATTCATTTATGCAATATTAAAAATTTCTAAGTGCAACTTCTGGCCTAAATAAAAGTAGAAAAATAAGTGCAAGAGTCAAGAATATGGATTTTCAGTATAAACTCTTCCAAGCAGCAAGTCAGACACTACGAAAAAAAATTCTGACTTACCCCAAAGTTTGTAATGTTTAAACACGCTCAGAATTCTTTGCTTTAAAAGTGGCCCAAATAAGGTCAATGAGAGAATTTAGAATAAAGGTAGTCTGCCTCAACAAATATTTTCTAGGCAACTGCAAATCTTCCTATGGTACCCATGTAATTCGTTGTTTTTATGGGAATGAAAGTTTAAACTACACTAAGCAACATTCCAATTAATAGGCTAAACCTGCTGGATACTGGACCACACAAGGTCTGGTACAAGTAAGAGGGGAGGGGGGAGGAAGGCAAAATTTGTCACAGTTCATTAATATGGTTCCATACATATTTAAAGCAGAAGACAGGGCTATAGAGGGAGCAGGGCAGTGGGATTCGTTCTGGATTGCTCTAGCAAAGAGATGGGAGACATGATGGGCCAAATGGCCTCCTTCTGTCCTGTAAATTTCCACGTTTCTAAATAAGCAAGCTACTTTTTTTTGGCAAGTGAAATTCTATGTATCCCACCCTCATCAAATAGCTCTCCGCTTTAGCAATATTTCAGTTATGAGCTTTTTGAAACATGGCTCCCAATGTACTCTTCGTAAATTACAAGATTATTGCAATAGCACGGCTTCAAATGGGTGAGGCCAGAGGACCATTTAACAAGGATGCACCTAGTCTCTTTTACCTCTTTCCCTCCCCAAAAAACAACCCACAAAAAGCCAAAGTTCAAATGTCATGAAACAAGATTCCTACTACGGGTTAAACAGTACTCGAGTTCCAGCTATTCCCTAAAAAAAAAGGTTCTACCCACCTAATTTCTACACAGCTCCTACCTCCTTCAATAAAGCCACTTACTGGCGTTGGAAACCTTTCCAGCCCATCAATAAAGTAGAAAGATTGTCACTATAAAAGTTGATCGTTACTGTAGGTTTTCTGGCTGACCTTTAATCTATAATCCATCATGAACTTCTACAGTACTCAAAGTGAAAGACATACTTACTGGCGCAGTTCAGTTTTTACAGAACTGGATACCCGAGGGTAGCAGACACTGAAAAGACCACAAGCCGAAGTTCTAGATGTGAACCAGTCACCACAAGCCAAGCGTTTGACCAGTGGCACAAAGTGAACTTCTAGGTCTGCAGGAGAATGCTCATGGGAGATCGCTCGCAGTGAATCAACAGCCTTATCTCGCACCACAGTCTCTTCCACAGTGGCAAGGCTCTCCAAGGGAGGCTGTAGAGCAAGAAAAAATTAAAGTGAAACGTATGGCCATGATTTTTTTTTTCCTCCAAAAAAAATTAAACAGAGCTTGCTTTTAAAATGTTTAAGATGAATTCTTGAGCAAATTCACAGGAATTAGGAGTTAAAGAAAATGAGGCAAATGAGATACTGAAAGGCAAACATATGGATGCGCAAGTGAACAAAAATTATCTTCAAAAGCTCATACAATTTCTCGAACATAAAAGGATTTCCATTCATGTAATAATGATGCATGTGGGTATCCTCATTGAAGCATGGGGGTACGTATAGGACTCATGCTCACAGAATGTTGCACAAATGTTATAATAAACTAGGTATTGGCATGTTAGGGATTGCAGATTTGAGTTCGTAATCGTCATTAATATTTCTTCTTCACACTCTGCAGCAATGAAGCAATCACTCTTGGTTATAATGCATCTATAATTTTATTTTGGGGGTGCCAATAATTTGCCAAAATGCCAACCTCTCAAACACTAACTGTGCTTGAGTTTAGAACAGCAGCTACTGGCACATGAAGTTGCAAAAACAACTTTTTGGAGGAAGTGAGTAGAGAAGGGGGAATCACAGGACAAAGAACCAGATGCCTAAATATGTAAAATAAAATGGGTACACAAATGATCTTGCTAAATAATTCTAGAATAATTAATTTCTCTGATACATCAAACAACCACACTTTGCTAATTAATATTTTCTTAAATTAAATATTGATATGAAAAAGATCAACAGTCTGCTTTGATGGTTTAATAATTTCAAATAATTATTTTAATTTTGTGCTGCCCACACTCCAATCATGACATCACCACATAGAAAACCAGGCCAATTTAATCTGAATCATGTTCTACATTGTCAAAAGACCTTTATGGCTCTCATTATGCAGACCACTTCAATTATTTGTCCACCATTACAAGTATTTCAGATTAAATAACTGCTTTATTGCAATAAAAAGGACATGATAGATTGGTGTTATGCACAGAATATAAACTATTATTGCAATGTGTTTTGGTTCCAATAGCTCAGCTCATAAACGTAGCATGTACCTGATCAATACAGACCAGAAGTTCCTGTGTTTGAGTGACACTTGGCAAACTACAGTTAGTCTTAGTGCCATTGGGCTAAGAAGGGAACATCAGCCAGGGTTCTCAATCCACATCCCTATCCAGTAACCCCATAGAAATTGTGCTTGTGGACTTTGAGCGAGGACAAAAATTAGGCTTGATTGTGATGACCCCCACAGCGAAATTGACTTTTGACACTGCAACTAGGCTACACATGAGGAATATACACCATGGCAAGGCATTATAAGGTGATTGGCACCTATGGAACTGTAGAACAGCAGGGGTTAGTGTTAGAGGGCAGGGGGAGGAGAATGGAGAAATTACCAGTTATTACAAAATAATGAGGAACACAGCTTTAATCAGCTGATAAAACTGGAAGAGAAGGCCTGGGGATTCAGTAGTTAACTCCGACAAAGCAAATTAAGTACATTTCAATGCATCACCGCCATATTCAAAAAACCCTGGATGAAACCTTGTCTGAAGCTGATCACATTACACTCAGTATTGTCACTGGATGCATACTGCTCTATTCTCAACAAAACAAATCTGGTCATCATCATATTGCTGTTTGTGGGGCCTTGCTATTCTTCAAATTGGCTGCCAAGTTTCCTACATTAGAAGAGTGACCACACTTCAAAAAAGTGCTTCATTGTAAAGCGCTTTGCAACATCCTGAGGTTGTGAAAAGCGCTATATAAATGCAAGTCTGTCTTTCTTTATTATTGCTCATGTCAAAAGTAAAACTACTTGCAGGAAACACAGCTCGCCTGTATGTTACCAAGAACCTAGTCAGCAGATCATGGGTTCAATACCCACTCCAGAGACTGGATCACATAACCTAGGCTGACACTTCAATGTAGCACTGAGGGAGTGCTGAACTGCCAGCTAGAGGTGCCGTCTTCTGTACGAAACGTTAAACCGAGGCCCGATCTGCTCCCTCAGGGTGACCGTAAAAAAAATCCCATGGCGGCACAGTTAGAAGCAGAGCAAAGGAGTTCTCCCAGTGTCCTGGCCAACATTTATCCCTCAACCAACATCACTAAAATTGGATTATTTAGACATTTACCTCATTGCTGTTTGTGGGACCTTGCTGCGCAAGAATTAGCTGCTGCGTTTGCCTACATTACAACAGTGACAATGCGTCAAAAGTACTTAATTGACTGTGATCACTCTGGGACGTTCTAAGATAGTGAAAGGTGCTATATAAATGTAAGTTCCTTCCTACCAGCAAACAGTGAACATATTCTGGTCCCCCAACAAGAACGGTGAAGCTTCCCAATTGTTCTGCCAAGGCCAACAGCACTTCATCTTCATCATAGATGGTATCTACGTTGAGACAAGAAACCGGTAGAAAATCAGGTGCACACGTTTCAGTTGGGCAGTTCCTTTGTTAGAATAAAAATACAGTAGCAAACACTAGCAGCTTTGTACATACCAGTCAAGAATGGAAGGAGCTCACTCCGGGTCCTTTCAACTCCTAAAGCCAAGGCGATCGTTGACAGTTTCTTAATGCTGTTCAGACGCAGCTAGGAAAAGGAAAAATTTAATTTGTGAATGCCAGTTAGGTCCTGAAAGCAGTTTTTGAAAATGACCATACAAGTAATTTTCCCTATATCAAACAGAATTAGACAAATATGCCAGAGGGATAACGCCATAAGTAACTATCCGTAGTGGCAATTTACACCAGATGAATACAAAAGGACATACAACAGAGAACCATGGAAATAAGCTTATTCCAAAAGCAAGAGTTAGCTAACTCTTGAGGCAAAAAGATTGGATATCTCATGGTTTGTCACAATTCACAATCAATTATTCCTTGCTGGGGTATGTTTTCATGGGCAACGGTGACCCTCGGGTACCTTGTCCAAATGGTCATTAGCTATGTGAATACTGCAGGTCATTCCACCGTGCAGTGCATCACAGGGCTCCCATCATTATCTGATGTCCACAAAGACACACTTCCAGCCATGGTTGCTGATTAGAAATAGGGAGCGAGAACCCCGACGGATCTTCCTCCTCTCTGGCCAAGTATATCTAGCTCCTCTACCGATAGTCCTAGCTGAAATCAGCTAACTCAGACCTTCCTGTTCCGTATAGCTTGGCTACTCAATAGGGAAGCCTCTATGCCTCAATTTTTTGGGATATTAATATTCACAATCGGGACATTTGCAGCACCCTCACTTTTCTCTACACTAAAATTCAGGGAGTTGTTTCACATCCTCCAAATTCTGCTATTACTGAGCAAGTCTTCAACTTGTGGGAAAGTTTAGCTCTTTGCATCAATACAGGAAAAGATAGAATGAGCTACTAAATTCACCATCTGACATACAAAGAGAAATTAGTAGCTTGCCTTTTCCATTCTGTAAAGCAGGGTAGAAATGTGGGACTATCATTGCAAAGTTCCTGAATACAGCAGATTTACTATAAATAGTATTTATACTCAAAGTAAATTGCACAAATTAGGTTGAGTGTTGTATCATGCTGTACTGAAAGAACATCTCCTCAATCTAACTGGACAGCCAGTATACAAAATAACCACCCATTTAAACACATTAAATATTAACTTTTGATTCCTTCAGTGTCCAGAACAGGATAAAATATTGAACCGCATATAATCAATTAAAATCTCAGAATACACCCACACAATGGAACATTGCACCACGATAAGCACATTCCAAAAATTCTTTCATGCACCTTCAAGTTATGAATGAGCCCGTGACTCTCAGCACTTGCAGGTACGTCACACAAACTCCGACAAGGAAGTACTGGTGAGCTCGTAAAGGCTGCTCCTAAATTGGCCATACTCCATGTGATACTGCCTTAAGGGAGATGCACAGTAGCACACATCATGTTCGAACACACAAAACACTCAGCTCCCAAGGGCTATATTGTGAGGGCGAAGTACAGTTGCATTTCAGAACTTAAATCAGCAAATCCACATTGTGACACCATTTCCTAACTTAACAAGACTATAAAACAGCATTGATCTGCATGCACTAGCACCAGGGGAACTGAATCAATATTCTTCCAGTACAGTTAAAGTAGTCTGAATACTGTCAAACTGACTGAAATATGACCCTTGTTCAGCACAAGATGTAACCGCCAGTACGAATGAGATGTGCAAGTATGCAATGCCAGGCTATCTGCCAGGTTTAATAGTCATTTATATTGGAACCAGTTCCACTGGAAGCGGTTTTCCAATAAGATGCGGGTGTCTGTATTTATATTTCGGGGCAGATTCAGCAGGAACATTGGAACGAGTACACATGCACAAATAAGTGCACGTGCACGATACTTGAACATGTGTTTTTCTTTATGTCTGTGGCCTCGAATGAGGTTACGAAGCTGACAAAATACACCATTAGAGTCCAACTTCTTAGTAACACTGGGATGTTATACTCCAAAAAAACAAAAGCTACATTTGGTACAAAAACAGAAAATACTAAAAACACTCAGCAGGTCAGATAGCATCTGTGGAAAGAACAGAGCAGTTAACATTTCAGCAAAGCGGTCACATAATCCATGTGTACTTCCTCCAACAAAGTATACTGTATTCACTGCTCAAGGTGCTGTCTCTTCTACATTGGGCAGACCGAAAGTAGATTAGATGACTGCTTTGCCGAATACCTCCGCTCTTTCTGCAAGTGCAACCCCAAGCTCCCCGTCACTTGCCACTTCAATTCCCCACCCCACCCCAGCCTCTCAAGTGTTTGGTCTTCTGCACTGTTCCAATGCAACTCAAAGCAATGTTCGAGCACATTATCTTTCTATGAGGCACTTTGCAGCCCTCTGGCTTTAATAATCACTGTAATAACATTCAGACCTTCACTATAGATTCCATTTTCACTTCGGCCTTTATTCTTCTCCCAGGCTCCTGAGTCACTGCAGCTGGCCTCGCTCTGCCAGATTTAGTGCTTCTACTTCTACCTGATTCATCCCCACCTATACACACATTCTCTGCGTTTCATAAATAGCTTTCATTTGTGTCATTATGCCTCCTTTTGTCTCACGCAACTATAACTTCTGCCATTCAACCGTCTCTTTTCCACTTGGTGTGTGTGTGTTTTCCCTCCTCCTTCCCTTTGTTCTCTTCTCTTTTTTTTTTTTTAGATATTATTCATTATCCTCCAGTTTTGATGAAGGGCCCAGATCCAATATGTCTTTCCTCTTTACAGATACTGAGACTTGCTGTGTATTTCTAGCAATTTCTGCTTGATCAGATAGTAACTTTTTTTAAATTATACAGGCGAAACAACAAATACAGAAAACAGATAATTTCAAAGATACTCTGGGATCCCATGCAGACTTCCTAGGATCTGGACACCTCTGCACTATGATGAAAGGTCTAAAAGTCAGTGTGCACAAGTCAAACTAAGCAGCAAGGAGGGCCAGAAGAGAGGTCAAGCAGAATTTTTTTCATCCAAAGTTTAAAAGAATTCTCAAGTAAATTGCCTGAGCAGCCCATTGAACCAGACAGCATAGCTGGGTTTAAGAGATAAAAATACATTTCTGGAGACAGAAGAGATTGGAGGGTCTGATGCGTTGACTGGTAGGTGGGGTTGACCTATAAAAAAAAGTGACATTTTGCTGAACCTAATGGTCCTTCCTGTTCCAGAAAATCCTTTAAGTTCTTATAATTACAAAAGATAAAAACATGCAAGTACAAATGATTCACAAATCAATACCTCAAGAATGCTGCCAAGCAAGTTGGAATCTGGGTGTAATTGTTTTGAAAGTTCCTTTTCAGTATACTGAAACTCATGTCTGCCACTTTCTTGACTTAAAGGGCTGGGAAAAGAGGAGCGATTAAAGTATCGATTGGTAGCTGGAAACTCCTGCGACAGGATCAATGCTACCAGCACCCAATGGCTGAGTTTATCCAGTGAGAACCTCAGCCATACAGACCAAGAAAGTCCCCTCTTCGGCATCTCATCCCTCCCCTCTTGTGGTGTGTGTGCGAGCTGATCTCAACTCGGGACAGCAGTCGTCTTCTTAGGCAGTCCCTCGGAACCGAGGATGACTTGTGGGTTGCTCCAAAAAGCTTGAGTACCCCTAGGCTGTGGGGTGGCAGTTGGGGAGGCTCAATTCTCATCAGCAATCTTCACCTCTCTTGACACAGCACAATATACACAATAACTAACGGTGTCAGCCATGGTTCAGTGGTAGCACTCTCGCCTGGGTCGTTATGGGTTTAAGTCCCACTCCAGAGACTTGAGCACAAAATCCAAGCTGACACTCCAGTGCAGTACTGAGGGAGTGTTGCACTGTTGGAGGGCATCTTTCAAATGAGACGTTAAACCAAGGCCCTGTCTGCTCTCAGGTGGGCGTAAGAGATCCATGGGCACTATTTCAAAGAAGAGCAGGAGAGTTCACCCAGGTGTCCTGGTCAATATTTATTCCTCAACTAACACCTAAAAACAGATTGGCCCGGAATTTGTGGTCAGCGGCAAAGCAAGAGCATTCGCTGCGGCCCCAAAGAAAGCTGCCCACATTGATCTTGTGATCTCTGAGGCGAGAAGTTTGCCTTTCTCGACACGCAAGTTAGATCAGTGTAGAATAGTGGGGAATCCCTACTGCGAACTGCTGTGACATCAACAAGCTGTCTAAGCAGCCAGACGCAATGCAAGATTCTCAGACAGGAATCTTCAGAAAAAGTGAAGAAGTTGCTTTTATTCAGACTTTAATTAAAAAATTTGAGAGCGCAAAACAAAGATTGGGGCTCTCACATGGGGAAAAGGTAAACCTGAAATAAATGTGAACAAACTTATAAAATGTAATTTTCCCCTCCCAATTTGGCTGCAATCTCCTCAGCACTCCAGCCCTACAGGAGCCACCTCGCCTTGTGCAGACTGACTGATCAGGACATCGCTCCCTCAATAGAAAAGAACCCCAGGATAGCACTGAACTGGAAAACCCAACAAACAGAAAATGAACTGAAATCACAGCAGGGCTCTAGAATTAGCTACGATCCCAGGTGAGGGCAATAAAAGGAAGGACTCCTGCAGGAGATATCTGAGATCTGCCAATCCTGGGATATTTGACTCATCAGGTTTACTCTACTTACAATGACAATTTTGAATATAAGGGCATCTGATGCAAGTCCCTTAGTTGTCCTTAATTTACAGGTTTCACTGTACAGCGCTTTGGAACATCATACGGTCATGAAAGGCACTATATAAATGTGAGCCTTTCTTTAACTAGAGGAAGTACCAAAAGTCCTGGGCAGATAGCAATTTACACTGTAGCTCCATTACAAAACAGAACTGTCAGTAGCTTCCAACTCAATTATCTCAACACTCGAGCGTTAAAATGCAGCAACATTCGACAGCATGTGCACTTCCACCATGTTCTGCAGCTGCACCAGAACACTTCAAAATACCAATAAGCATGGTGTGCACATTTCTGAGAATATGGCTAAAATATCATTTAACTACCAGATACTCAAGGCATTTAACAAAACTATCATTCATACCACAAAGTTGACTACAATGGCTAAGTCACCTCCAAAGAATGGCTCCAAATGATTCAACTGTTGCCTTCTTAAACTAATCGCTACCACATAGTAAGTCAATATGGCAGAGTGGTGGGGGGGGGGGGCACTGAACTCCAGTAAGGCCTGGACCTTTGCTCAAATTAGATCTGCAAAGATTAATAGATGGCAATCTCCATAGTAGGATGAACCACTATCAGGAGTCCTTGGATAAGCAAGGCTACAAAAGCTGCATCATCATGCAGGCCTCTGACCCAGATCCAACTTTTACTTTACTCTTTCCAGTTTTGTGAAATCTTCCTCCAGGTTTATTTTTCTATCCTTTGCAATAGTGGTTTTTGTCACTTTCTTGATTACATTTATTAGTTCCGCTACTTTCCTTTGTCTTGATTTCTCAGATTTCCTTTTTTGGATGTTTTTGCTCAGTTTCTATCCTTCTTTAACAATAGCAAAATACTGCGGATGCTGGAAATCTGAAACAACAGAAAATGCTGGAAATACTCAGCAGGCCAGGCAGCATCCGTGGAGAGAGAAAGAGAGTTAACGTTTCAGGTCTGGGACCCTTAAGGACCCTGAGCTTCCAGTCGCCTGTCACTTTAATTCTCCGCTTCACTCCCACTCCTTCTTTGCTGGCCTCTTCTCAATTCGGCAGCTTCGCAATCCCTCCAATCCCAAGGGAATGGTACTCACTGGCCCGAAAATTAGACCTAATACGCGAGAGTACGCACTGTGTACTCTCACGTATTAGGTCTCCAATTGCCGGTTTCCCGCATGCACTGCGCATGCGCGGGAAACCGGCACTTCGTGAATTCAAAAGGGGGCGGTTCATAAGTGAACCACGTGCGCGCTACAGGCTGTGCGCACGCAGTGCACTTAGTTATTTTTTCAGCTTTGAACGCGCAGGTAAGCATGGAAGATTTTACACATGAAGAAAGGAGGCGTAAGACCCTCTTTTAACAAGCTAAGTAGTTAATTAAGTATTATTTTACATTTTTTCAACAGGTTTATCTTTTTTAGAGACTTTAAAGAAAGGTAAGTTTATTTTTATAACTTTTAAAAAGATTTTAAATTTTTTCAAACATTTAATTTTTTGTTTAAAGTGGTTAATTTATTTAACTATACTTATTTTATTAATGTGATGGCTTTTTTTTAAATTTAATTGAGGTTTAGCTGTTCTTTTGGGGGGGGTGCAGTATTCATAGCTTTGACAGGTCTTCCTGTCAAAACTATGAATGAAAGATGGTGTGCTGCCATTGGCTCTAACTGAATCACGTGATCCCAGAGCTCGCACGAACTAATTGCGTCTCTGGGTCACGCAAGCACTGCACGGTTCCAAGAGACAGAGCCATTCAAACTAAAGTTCGTGTGGGCCCGGAGCAAAAAGGTAGGCGCGGAGTGAGATATTGCGGGGATTCCTTACCCCCGCGGGAACCCTCACTGTTTAATTTCTGGGCCACTGTCTCAGCTTTCATTTACTTTTTAGGATTGCCTGTAAAGACTTGCAGAGTTCTTAGTACCCATCTTTATTTTAAACTGATACAATAAGATAAGGAGCCCCATTCCCAAACCAAACAAACAGTCAGCTCTCTCTAGATCATCACTGTGCTCTGTAAATAATTTTACGTGCAAAGCTCTTGCCCCTCCAGTGCTAAAACTGAAATTGGAGCTGTGCCAGCAGAAATCCCATAATTGAATATTCTGACAGGAATGATGCAGCAAGCCACCATTAGATAATGAGCCATGACTGGGCCATCTTTGTGGCAGTATATTTGCTCCAGCAATAAAGGTAGCGGGTTTCCCCAACTTCACTTCATGTGTATTCATGGCTTATCATGAATTTTGGCTGCAGGGAATAGGAGTAAAGTGCATATTTGTCAATCTCAATGACAAATACACCATCCACTAGAGGTGCTGAGTCACACACACCAGGTTCATCCGATCTTATATCTTCTCCACGAGACCCATCTCCTGCGCTCTCACCCTCATCCCACTAAACCACTGACCACCCAACTTCCCTTCCTGGCCCCCATGCTAGCTAATATTGTAAACAGTTCCCTTGCTTCAGGTACTGTCTCCCTCCCCTTCAAATCTGCAGTCATCACCCCTCTCTTCAAAAAATTTACACATCTCCAACCTCCCTTTCCTCTCAAGTCCTTGAACATGTTGTCGCCTCCCAAATCCGTGCCCATCTTTCCCACAATTCCACGTTTGATTCCCTCCAATCAGGTTTCCATCCCCGCCATAATACTGCAACAGCCAGTATCAGTCACAAGTGACATTCTATGTGACTGTGACCGTGGTAAACTATCCCTCCTTGTCCTTCTCGACCTGTCTGCAGCCTTTGACATGGTTGACCACATCATCCTCCTCCAACGCCTCTCCACCGTCGTCCAGCTGGGTGGGACTCCACTCACTTGATTCCATTCTTATCTATCGAATTGTAGCCAGAGAATGATCTGCAATGGATTCTCTTCTCACTCCCACACCGTTACCTCTGGAGTCCCCCAAGGGTCTATCCTTGGCCCCCTTCTATTTCTCATCTACATGAAGCCCCTCAGCGATATCATCTGAAAACTCAATGTCGGGTTCCACATATACGCTGACAACACCCAGCTCTACCTCACCACCACATCTCTCAACCACTCCACTGTTTCTGATTTGTCACACTGCTTGTCCAACATCTAATGTTGGATGAGCAGAAATTTCCTCCAACTAGATATTGGGAAGACCAAAGTCATTGGCTTTAGTCCACGCCACAAACTTCATCCCCTGGCCACTGATTCTATCCCTCTCCCTGGCAACTGTCTGAAGCTGAGCCAGACCGTTCGTAACCCTGGTGTTGTGTTTGACCTCAAGATGTGTTTCCGACCACATAGCCGCTCCATCACCAAGACTGCCTACTTCCACCTCTAACATCGCCCGACTCCGTCCCTGCCTCAGCTTGTCTGCTGCTGAAACCCTCATGCTTTTGTTACCTCTAGACTTGACTATTCCAATGCTCTCCTGGATGGTCTCCCATCTTCCACCCTACATAAACTTGTGCTCATCCGAAACTCTGCTGCCCGTATCTTAACTCGCACCAAGTCCCATTCACCCATCACCCCTGTGCTTGCTGAGCTACAATGGTTTCCGGTCTAGCAACGCCTCAATTTTAAAATTCTCAAATCCCTCCATGGCCTCACCCCTCCCTATCTCTGTAACCTCCTCCAGCCCTACAAGCCTTCGAAATCTCTGCAATCCTCCAATTCTGACATCTTGTGCATCCCCAATTTTAATCGCTCCACCATTGGCAGCCATGCTTTCAGCTGCTCTGGCCCCAAGCTCTAGAACTCACTCCCTAAACCTCTCCGCCTCTCTCTCCTCCTTTAAGATGCTCCCTAAAAACTTCCTCTTTGACCAAGCTTTTGGTGATCTGTCCTGCTATCTCCTTCTGTGGCTCAGCGTCAATTGATAACGCTCCTGTGAAGCACCTTGGGATGTTTTACTACGTTAAAGGCGCTATATAAATGTTGTTGTTGTTGCAGCCAGAGAATCTCCTGTAATGACTTCTCTTCCCGCCCCACGCTGTTACCTTTGAGCTCCCCAAGGATCTATCCTTAGCCCTCTCCCATTTCTCATCTTCATGCTGCCCCTCGGTGACATCATCCAAATACATGACGTCAGGTTACACATGTACGCTGACGACACTCAATTCTACCTCACCACCACCTTTCTCAACCCCACTACGGCTTCTGTGTTGTCAGGCTGCTTATCTGACATCTAGTCCTGGATAAGCAGCAATTTCCTCCAATTAAACATTGGGATGGCCCCAAGCTCTGAAGTTGCCTCCCTACCTCTGTATCCTCCTTTAAGACAGGGAGGGAAGAGAGAAATATCAACCAGGCTTCCTGCTCGTGAACACACTCTAGTGATCCCTGCCACAAACCTTGTGCATAGGTTTCAGGTGAGGACAGGATTAGGATTAGCTACGTGACCTTCCACTGTTGAATAGTCTATTGGTTTTCTAGCCTCACACAAAGACTGGCTACTTCATCCAGCTGGCACCTGTGGAACCACATCCTAAGATGAGTCAGCAAATTCAGGAATGGAACGGCCAAAATTGTAGTAAAAACTTATTTTAACTGGACATCCCACCAAAATCAATCTGCTCCAAATCTAGTGATCTATGGTGAATTCTCTCAGGGCATCTGTACTGGGGAAAGAGGGAGCTGTTCCGTTGGGATGGGCTCCACTTAAACCGGGCTGGGACCAGTGTCCTGGTGAACCGAGTAACTAGGGCAGTAGACAGGGCTTTAAACTAATGAAGGTGGGGGGGGGGGGGGGGGGGGGGGAGGAGGATTCAGGAAAGAGTAAATTTAAAAGCAGCGAGAGAAATGTCAAGGCTCTAGAGCAGAGTAGAGTTTTGGGTAAAAGTAAGCAGAGTGGGTCAGAAAGGGACAGAGAGAGTAACAAAGGTAATAAGGCACAAGGCTAAGGTGACATCAGGGTAAAATAGAAATAAGTCAAAGCTATATCTGAATGCACGAAGCATTCGCAACAAAATGGATGAATTAATAGCGCAGATAGAAATTAATAGGTCTGATCTAATAGCCTTAACGGAGACATGGTTGCAATGTGGCCACGGTTGGGAACTAAATATTCCAGGATACTTAACTTTTAGAAGAGATAGGCAAAATGGAAAATGAGGAGGGCTAGCCCTGATAATAAAGGATGGGATAAAGACAGTAGAGAGAAAGGATCTCAGCTCTGAAAATCAAGAAGTAGAATCCATTTGGGTGGAGCGAAGAAACAGCAAGGGACAGAAAACATTGGTGGGAGTTGTGTTTATAGGCCCCCAAATAGTAGCTGTAACGTAGGTCAGAGAATCAATCAGGAAATTAGAGGCGCATGTAACAAGGGTAATACAGTAATCATGGGGGACTTTAATCTACATATAGACTGGGCAAACCAAATTTGCAGTAATAGTGTGGAGGACGAATTCATGGAATATATGCAAGATAGTTTTCTAGATCAGTATGTTGAGGAACCAACTAGGGAACAGGCTATTTTAGATCTACTATTGTGCAATGAGAAAGGGTTAATTAATAATCTTGTAGTAAAGGGGCCTTTAGGGAAGAGTGACCATAATATGATAGAATTTTATATTGAGTTTGAAAGTGATTTAGTTAAATCCAAAATTAGGGTCTTAAATCTAAACAAAGCAAACTACGTAGGAATGAGGAGTGAGTTGGCTATGGTAGATTGGGAAACTACATTAAAATATGATGGTAGACAAGCAATGGCTAGCATTTAAAGAATTAATACATAATTTACAACAAATATACATTCCTTTAAGGCACCAAACCCCACAGGAAAAGTGGTCCAACCGTGGTTAACAAGAGAAGTTAAAGATAGTATTACAGTAAATTCTTTCGTATCCGGCATCAACGGGACCGGGATGGCGCCGGTTGATTAAAAATTCCAGGTAACAGAGAGGTAGGCAATTTTTAACAAAAAAAATTAAAACCAGTGACTAACTCGGCCACCGCGGGAAACTCAGAAAAACGAAAAATGGATGGATTCGGCAAGATTACTGGCTATCTATTTTGCCGGTTATTAAAGAATTCCGGTTGATTAGGTGCCGTTTAAACAAGAGTTTACTGTAGATTAAAGGAAGAAGCTTATAATGTTGCCAAAAATAGTAAGCCGGGATTGGGAGGATTTTAGAATTCAGCAAAGGAGGACCAAGAAATTGATAAAGAAAGGGAAAATAGATATGAGAGTAAACTAGTGAGAGACATAAAAACAGACTAAGAGCTTTTATAGGTATGTAAAAAGGAAAAGATTAGCGAAAGTAAATGTGGGTCCCTTACAGGCTGAAACAGGAGAAATTATAATGGGGAATAAGCAAATGGCAGAGAAATTAAACAAATACTTTGTGTCTGTCTTCACGGAAGACGACGCAAAAAACTTCCCGGAAATAGTGGAGAACCAAGGGTCTAGCGAGAATGAGGAACTGAAAGAAATTAGTATAGGGCACTGGTGAGGCCATACCTTGAGTACTGTGTACAGTTCTGGTCTCCTTACCTAAGGAAAGATATACTTGCCATAGAGGGAGTGCAACGAAGGTTCACCAGACTGGTTCCTGGGATGGGGGGGGGGGGATTGTCCCATGAGGAGAGATTGAGTAGACTAGGCCTATATTCTCTCGCGTTTAGATGAGAGGTGATCTCATTGAAACATACAAAATTCTTAGAGCTAGACAGGGTAGATGCAAGGAGGATGTTTCCCCTAGCTGGGGAGTCTAGAACCAGGGGTCACAGTCTCAGAATAAGGGGTCGGCCATTTAGGACTGAGATGAGGAGAAATTTATTCGCTCAGGGGGCGATGAACCTTTGGAATTCTCTACCCCAGAGGGCTGTGGAGGCTCAGTCGTTGAGTATATTCAAGACAGAGATCAATAGATATTTGAATATTAAAGGAATCAAGCGATATGGGGATAGTGCAGGAAAGTGGAGATGAGGTAGATCAGCCATGATCCTATTGAATGGGCCAAATGGCCTACTCCTGCTCCTATTTCTTATGGCATCACAAAAAACTTCACATAAAATCATTTGCCCTGCAGAAGTACACAGCAGCCATTTTAGGCACAGCAAGAATCAAAAACAGCAATAAAATGATGCCCAGTGAATTTTTTTTTGTCATACTGGTTGAGGGAAGACTGCTAGTCAGGAAACCAAGGAACACTGTAATCTTCTTTGAAACAGTAAAACTCCCTGCTCTTTTTGGATAATGCCATAGCATCTTCAACATTCATCTGCAGACCAGGCCTCAGTTCAACATTTAATTTGAAGGACAGGCTGTCTGACAATGCAGTATTCCCTCAGTACTACACTGGAGTGTCATCCTAGATTAAAGGGGGTGCATGAACAGAGACCTGGGGGTTCACATACGCAAATCTCTGAAGGTGGCAGGACAAGTTGATAAGGCTGTTAAAAAAGCATACGGGGTCCTTGGCTTTATAAATAGAGGCATTGAGTACAAAAGCAAGGAGGTTATGGTAAACTTTCATAAATCACTGGTTAGGCCTCAGCTGCAGTATTGTGTCCAATTCAGGGCACCACACCTGGAACGATGCTGCAAAGGAGATTTACTAGAACGATACTAGGGGTGAGGGACTTCAGTATTGTGGAGAGACGAGAGAAACTGGGATTATATAAAAACATAAGAATTAGGAGCAGGAGTAGGCCATACGGCCCCTCGAGCGTGCTCCACCATTCAATAAGATCATGACTGATCTTTGACCTCAACCCACTTTCCCACCCAATCCCCATAACCCTGGATTCCCAGAGTCCAAAAATCTACCCCTCAGCTTTGAATATACTCAATGATTCAGTATCCACAGACCTTTGGGGTAGAGAATTCCAAAGATTAACAAACCTGAGTGAAGAAATTCCACATTTTTTTTAATATTCGTTCCTGGGATGTGGGCGTTGCTGGCAAGACCAGCATTTATTGCCCATCCCTAATTGTCCTTAAGGTGGTGGTGAGCCACCTTCTTAAACCGCTGCAGTCTTTGTGGTGAAGGTACTCCCACAGTGCTGTTAGGGAGGGAGTTCCAGGATTTTGACCCAGCGACGATGAAGGAACAGCGATATATTTCCAAGTCAGGATGGTGTGTAACTTGGAGGGAAAATGCAGGTGTTGGTGTTCACATGCGCCTGCTGCCCTTGTCCTTCTAGGTGGTTGAGGTCGTGGGTTTGGGAGGTGCTGCCGAAGAAGCCTTGGCGCGTTGCTGCAGTGCATCTTGTAGATGGTACACATTGCGGCCACGGTATGCCGGTGGTGCAGGGAGTGAATGTTTAAGGTGGTGGATGGGGTGCCAATCAAGGGGAATGCTCTGTCCTGGATGGTGTCGAGCTTCGAGTGTTGTTGGAGCTGCACTCATCCAGGAAAGTGGAGAGTATTCCATCACACTCCTGACTTGTGCCTTGTAGATGGTGGAAAGGCTTTGTGGAGTCAGGAGGTGAGACACTCAACGCAGAATTCCCAGCCTCTGACCTGCTCTTGTAGCCACAGTATTTATGTGGCTGGTCCAGTTAAGTTTCTGGTCAATGGTGACCCCCAGGATGTTGATGGTGGGGGATTCGGCGATGGTAATGCCATAGAATGTCATGGGCGGTGGTTAGACTCTCGCTTGTTGGAGATAGTCATTGCCTGGCACTTTTGTGGCGTGAATGTTACTTGCCATTTAACAGCCCAAGCCTGAATGTCATCCAGGTCTTGCTGCATTCGGGCATGGGTTGCTTCATTATCCGACGAGTTGCAAATCAGATCAAAGCTCTGCAGTCCTGCCACATCCAGTCGTGAATGGTGGTGGACAATTAAACAACTAACGGGTGGAGGAGGCTCCATGAATACCCCCAACCTCAAATGATGACGGAGCCCAGTCTTAAATGGTCGACCCCTTATCCTGAGACTATGCCCCTAATTCTAGACCCTCCAACTAGGGGAAACAACTTTGCAGCATCTACCCTGTCAATCCCCCTCAGAATCCTATGTTCCAATGAGATCACCTCTCATTCCTCTAAACTCCAGACGGTATAGGCCCAATCTACTCAATCGCTCCTCATAGGACAACTCTCATATCCCAGGGATCAATCTAGTGAACCTTTGCTGCACCACCTTCAAGGATTGTTCTTAGAGCAGAGAAAGTTAAAGGGAAATTTAATTGAGGTGTTCAAAATTATGAAGGGTTTTGATAGAGTAAATAAGGAGAATTATTTCTACTGGCAGGAGGGTAGATAATTGGCAAAATAACCAGAGGGGAGCTGAGCTTTTTTTTAATGCAGTGAGTTATGATGATCTGGAAAGCACTGCCTGAAAGGGAGGTGGAAGGAGATTCAATAGTAACTTTCAACAGGGAATTGTCTACATGCTTGAAAAGGAAAATTCTGCAGGGCTTTCAAAGAGCTAGCACAGGAATGATGGGATGAATGGTTTTCTGTCCTGTATGATTCTGTGTTCCAAGTCCGGTCATGGCCTTGTCAAAATTCCTTCAGACACATTTGTTTTACAAAAAACATCTTTTGGGTCCGGTAATGTAGTTCTTGTATTACTAGATTAGTAATTCAGAGGCCTGCACTAATAATAATCCAGAGAATTGGGGTTCAAATTCCATCATGGCAGTTTGAGAATTTGAATTCAGTTTAAAAGATTTAAAAAATCTGGAAATAAAAAGCTGATATTAGTGAAAGTAAACCATGAAGCTGTTGGATTGTCATAACAACCCAACTGGTTTACTAATGTTGTTTATGGAAATAAACCTGCCGTTCTTACCCAGTCTGGCCATCTGTGACTCCAGTCCCACACCAAAGTGGTTGACTCTTAATTGCCCTCTCAAATGGCCTAGCAAGCCTATCAGTTGTTTCAAACCATTACCATCAGTTCAAGGCGGCCCATCACCACCTTCTCAAGGCAACTGGGGATGGGCAATAAATGCCAGCCTTGCCAGCGACACCCACATCCTCAGAATGAATCACTAATAAATTCACACTTCGGGGATGAAACAGGAGTTTCTGCAGAAAAATTCTTAAATGATGATACAGAATACAGAGTCACTGCACAAAGCCTACTACTGCAGGCAGAAAATGGTTTGCATTCTGGCTACTTAAAAGGAAATAAAATGGGAGACTTTTGAGAGACTGTGAGAACATTCCCCTAACCAATGAAATTTAAATCACAGAACCAGGTATTGGGAGACCTGTGATTTAAGGAAAAAATGCTTATGAACAGGATTTAAATGTCCTTGTTTTGAGCGGAATGTTCTCAGTCTCTCCAAGACGTCTACGCATTAAGGAGACAGCCATTTTGCCCATGGCCTTCTGACAGCTATCCATTCCGTCCTATTCCTTTCCTCATATCCTTTTAAATGCTTAATTTTCTGTTGCAAATATTGAACGTAGGTGGTCTTTTTTCACGGCTGGGAGCTTCAGCCTTTTGCAAAGATTGTGTAAGCGGGGGGAATGGTGGGTGAGGCCCACAATGGGATGATGGCAGCACAGCCCCCAGTTTGAAAGCGGCAGCCAGAGCCTGCAGGCCGGCCGTGAGGCAGAGGCGCCACCGCCTGCCTCGAAACTCCCCGTTCCCCACTCTTGCGGTTGCCCTCCCGCCTACCTGCACATCTTCATTCCGCAGCTCGTCGATTAAAACCGCGATCGGGTACAGCGAGTCGTCGCCATCGGCCACCTCCGCTGCCGCCATCTTAACGCCCGCTTAACCAGCCGCTTGTACGGGGCCACCCGCGAGAGGGAGTCCGGCAGCAGGAGCGGAAGTCGCCCGCCGGCCAATGAAAAAGCGCCGGCGCTTTCCCAGGTCCAGGCGAGGCGAGGCGCGCGCATGCGCCCTGCGCGCTGTGAGGCCATGCCGCGCGACGCCATGTTTGATACAGGAAAGAAATGCCAGGGGAAGGGAAATCCAGAATGAATCTCTGGCATTGGTTCTTGCCATGGTTTGAAAAGTCCATTAGGGGCACACTGACGGTGACATTCCCCCATCATTTTTTCTTCTTCAAATGTTAGGTACTGAAGTAAGAAAGACTTGCATTTCTATAGCGCCTTTCACGACCACCGGACGTCCCAAAGCGCTTTACAGCCAATGAAGTACTTTTGAAGTGTGTAGTCACTGTTGTAATGTAGAAAACGCGGCAGCCAATTTGCGCACAGCAAGCTCCCACAAACAGCAATGTGATAATGAGCATATAATCTGTTTTTTAGTGATGTTGGTTCAGGGATAGATATTGGCCCCAGGACACCCCTGCTCTTCTTTGAAATAGTACCATGGGCTCTTTTACGTCCACCTGAGAGAGTAATGTTGGTATATTAAGGGACTGAGTTTAAAGAAAGAACCAGCATTTACACGGCCCATTGTCAGGATGACCCAAAGCACTACATAGCCAATGAATTAATTTTGAAAAGTAGTGACTGCAGTTATGCAGGCAGTATCGCTGAATTCCTTCAAGCGAGAGCTGGACCTGTTTCCGGCTGGGAGCGGGGGTGCAATCACCTCATACAATAGAGATACCATATAACATTAATTAGGGCCAGTGTGGTCTCCTGGACTGGTTTCGATTGCTTAAGAGGGGCTTAGGAATTGTTCAAATTTTTTTCCCAAGTTGACCTGGGTTTTTTATCTGTTTTTTAACCTCTCCCAAGGGATTACATGGCGGGATGGGGAGTGCCTGTATGGGACAGGCTGGAGGGACCAGTAGGTCTTTTCCTGTCCATCATTTTTCGTATGAATGGCATCTAATTTGCACACAGTAAAGTACTACAAACAGCAGTGAGATAAGTGGCCAGCTAATCTGTTTTTGGCGGTATTGGTTAAGAGATAAATGTTGTCTATACATGAAAATAGTTTGTAGTTCGGATTTCAAATAAAGATGGGGATTAAAAAAATGTATTTTTGTGAGACCCGAAGAACAGAGATCAGTGAGATTTTGTGAGTTCATAAAATGGGTTTGTGTGGAGAAGGCTCTTCAGCCATTTTATCTCTTTCCATAATACCAACATACACCATTACAGCATCTGAGGACCTGATAATGACAGGGGTTGACCCCAACCCACCCATTTGTGAGGGTTAAAATTCACAAATGTTTCTAAATTGAGTTCAGCCAGCATAGCAGAAATCAAAGTACTATTTGGCTACATGTTGCAATTTAAAATAAACTTTGAACGAGAATAATGAGTAGCTGTGACAGATTACAAAACGGTAATCTAATCCAGAATTTCAGATGACGTCATTAAGGCTTAGAATTTCAGATGACGTCATTAAGGCTAAAAACAGATCATTGCTATGCAGTGATCATTGCCCAATAGTGCATTGGTTAGTGCAAATTCAAACTATCAATGCACACCATGGGGGTAATGTTAACCTACCTTGCTGGGTGGGAAACCTGCAAGATTGGTTGGAATGCCAGTTATGCACCCTGCCCAATATTACTCCATTGACTTCAGTGGAGAGTAAAATCGGGCGGGTGCAAAACCAGCGTTGCACACCATATCGTCAGTTTCCGGAGCGACGGGTTAGGTTAATATTGCCCCCAGTGCTATGGGTGCATGATGATGCCCACACCAGAGATTAACAATCGCAATGTCATCAACAACAACTTGCATTTTCTTTTTATATTCATTCCTGGGATGTGGGCGTCGCTGGCGAGGCCAGCATTTATTGCCCATCCCTAATTGCCCTTGAGAAGGTGGTGGTGAGCCGCCTTCTTGAACCGCTGCAGTCCGTGTGGTGAAGGTACTCCCACAGTGCTGTTAGGGAGGGAGTTCCAGGATTTTGATCCAGCGACGATGAAGGAACAGTGATATATTTCCAAGTCAGGATGGTGTGTGACTAGGAAGGAAACTTGGAGGTGGTGGTGTTCCCATGCGCCTGCTGCCCTTGTCCTTCTAGGTGGGAGAGGTCACGGGTTTGGGAGGTGCTGCCGAAGAAGCATCGGCGAGTTGCTGCCGTGCATCTTGTAGATGGTACACACTGCAGCCACGGTGCGCCGGTGGCGGAAGGAGTGAATGTTTAAGGTGGTGGATGGGATGCCAATCAATCGGGTTGCTTTGTCCTAGATGGTGTTGAGTTTCTTGATTGTTTTTGGAGTTGTACTCATCCAGGCAAGTTGAGAGTATTCAATCACACTCCTGACTTGTGCCTTGTAGATGGTAGAGTCAGGAGGTGAGTCACTTGCCATAGAGTCATAGAGTTATACAGCACAGAATGAGGCCCTTCGGCCCATCGTGTCCACGCCGGCCATCAAGCCCTGCCTATTCTAATCCCATTTTCCAGCACTTGGTCCGTAGCCTTGTATGCTATGGCATTTCAAGTGCTCATCTAAATGCTTCTTGAATGTTGTGAGGGTTCCTGCCTCTACCACCCTTTCAGGCAGTGAGTTCCAGATTCCAACCACCCTCTGGGTGAAAAAGTTTTTCCTCAAATCCCCTCTAAACCTCCTGCCCCTTACCTTGAAACTATGCCCCCTGGTTATTGACCACTCTACTAAGGGGAAAACTTCCTTTCTATCTACCCTATCTATGCCCTCATAATTTTGTACACCTCAATCAGGTCCCCCCTCAGCCTTCTCTGCTCTAAGGAAAACAGCCCCAGCCTGTCCAGTCTCTCTTCATAGCTGATGCGCTCCAGCCCAGGTAACATCCTGGTGAATCTCCTCTGCACCCTCTCCAATGCAATCACATCCTTCCTATAGTGTGGCGACCAGAACTGCACACAGTATTCCAGCTGTGGCCTAACTAGCGTTTTGTACAGCTCCATCATAACCTCCCTGCTCTTATATTCTATGCCTCGGCTAATGAAGGCAAGTATCCCATATGCCTTTTTAACCACCTTATCTACCTGTCCTGCTGCCTTCAGGGATCTATGTACATGCACACCAAGGTCCCTCTGATCCTCTGTCCTTCCTAGGGTCCTACCATTCATTGTGTATTCCCTTGCCTTGTTAGTCCTCCCAAAATGCATCACCTCACACTTTTCAGGGTTAAATTCCATTTGCCACTGTTCTGCCCATCTGACCAACCCGTCTATATCGTCCTGTAGCCTGAGGCTTCCCTCCTCGCTATTTACCACCCCACCAATTTTCGTGTCATCTGCGAACTTACTGATCATACCTCCTACATTCATATCTAAATCATTAATGTACACTACAAACAGCAAAGGACCCTGTGGTACACCACTGGACACAGGCTTCCAGTCACAGACCATTACCCTCTGCCTCCTGCCACTAAGCCAATTTTGGATCCAATGTGCCAAATTGCCCTGGATCCCATGGGCTCTTACCTTCTTGACCAGTCTCCCATGCGGGACTTTGTCAAAAGTCTTACTGAAGTCCATGTAGACTACATCAACTGTACTACCCTCATCCACATACCTAGTCACCCCTCGAAAAATTCAATCAAATTGGTTAGGCATGATCTCCCCCTTGACAAAGCCATGCTGACTATCCTTGATTAATCCTTGCCTCTCCAAGTGGAGACTAATTCTGTCCCTCAGAATTTTTTCCAATAATTTCCCTACCACTGATGTTAGGCTCACTGGCCTGTAATTCCCTGGTTTATCCCTACTACCCTTCTTGAATAATGGTACTACGTTAGCTGTCCTCCAGTCCTCTGGCACCTCCCCTGTGGCCAGAGAGGTTCTGAAAATTTGTGTCAGAGCCCCTGCAATCTCCTCCCTTGCCTCACACAGCAGCCTGGGATACATCTTGTCTGGGCCTGGGGATTTTTCCACTTTTAAGCCCGCTAAAACTGCTAGTACCTCCTCCCTCTCAATGCTAATTTGTTCAAGTATATCACAATCCTCCTGCCTGATTTCTATGCCTACATCGTCCTTCTCCATAGTGAACACAGATGCAAAATATGCATTTAAAACCTCACCTACATCTTCCGGCTCTACACACAGATTGCCACTTTGGTCCCTAATCTTTCCCTGGTTATCCTCTTGCCCTTAATATACTTATAAAACACTTTGGGATTTTCCTTTATTTTGCCCGCCAGTGTTTTTTCATGCCCCCGCTTCGCTCTCCTAATTTCTTTTTTAAGTACCCACCTGCACTTTCTATACTCCTCTAGGGCTTCCACTGTTTTTAGTCCTTTGTATATGCCAAAAGCCTCCCTTTTTTTCCTAATCTATTCTTGTATATCCCTTGACATCCAGGGTTCCCTGAACTCGTTGGTCCCACCCTTGACCTTTACGGGAACATGTTGGCGCTGTACTCTCTCTATTTCCTTTCTGAATGACTCCCACTGCTCTGATGTGGATTTTCCTACAAGTAGCTGATCCCAGTCCACTTTGGCCAGATCCTGCCTTATCATATTAAAATCAGTCTTCCCCCAATTTAGAACCTTTATTTCTGGTCCATCTTTGTCCTTTTCCATGACTACCTTAAATCTCACCAAATTATGGTCACTGTCACCAAACTGCTCTCCTACTGACACTTCTACCACTTGCCCAGCTACATTCCCCAGAATTAGGTCTAGTACCACCCCCTCTCTTGTAGGACTTTCTACATGCTGGCTCAAAAAACTCTCCTGGATGCACTTTAAGAATTCCGCACCCCTCTAAGCCTTTCACACTCTGACTATCCCAGTTAATATTGGGGAAGTTAAAATCCCCTACTATTATTACCCTATTATTTCTACACTTCTCTGAGATTTGCCTACATATCTGTTCCTCTATCTCCCTCTGACTGTTTGGGGGCCTGTAGTACACTCCTAGCAAAGTGCTTGCCCCCTTTTTGTTTTTAAGTTCTACCCAATATGACCTCATTAGAGGAACCTGCTAAGATATCATCCCTCCTTACTGCAGTAATTGACTCCTTGATTAATATTGCGACACCCCCTCCTCTTTTACATCCCCCTCTGTCTCGCCTGAAGATTCTGTACCCCGGAATATTGAGCTGCCAGTCCTGCCCCTCCCTCAACCATGTCTCTGTGATAGCAACAATATCATACTCCCATGTGTTCATCAACACCTTCAATTCATCTGCCTTACTCACAAGACTCCTTGCATTAAAATAAATGCCATCCAGCCTTGCCATACTCCCTTGTGCCATTACATATTTGCTCTGTCTTCCAGACTGACTTGTTTTTTCCTCTATATTTGGCTGTGCATCACCCCCTACTATAGCTCCACTCCGTATCCCATCCCCCTGCCAAGTTAGTTTAAACCCCCCCCAACAGCACTAGCAAACCTCCCCGCAAAGATGTTGGTCCCATTCCGGTTCAGGTGCAACCCGTCCGACGTGTACAAGTCCCACCTTCCCCAGAAGCAGACCCAATGATCCAGGAAACTAAAGCCCGCCCTCCTGCACCAACTCTTTAGCCACGCATTCATCTGCTCTATCCTCCTATTCCTATACTCACTAGCACGTGGCACCGGGAGAAATCCAGAGATTACAACCTTTGATTCCTGCTTTTTAATCTGCTACCTAGCTCCCTAAATTCTTGTTGCAGGACCTCATCCCTCTTTCTACCTATGTCATTGGTACCAATGTGAACCACGACCTCTGACTGTTCACCCTCCCCCTTCAGAATGCTCTGCAGCCGTTCAGTGACATCCTTGACCCTGGCACCAGGGAGGCAACATACCATCCTGGAGTCACGTCTGCGGCTGCAGAAACGCCTGTCTGCACCCCTCACTATTGAGTCTCCTACCACTATTGCCCTTCCACTCTTACTCCTCCCACCTTGTGCAGCTGAGCCACCCACAGTGCCGTGAACTTGGCTCTGGCTGCACTCCCCAGAGGAACCGTCACTTTCACCGTTTTCCAACACAGAAAAACAGTTGTTGAGTGAGATGCACTCTGGGGCTTTCCTGACTACTTGCCGCAGAATGCCCAGCCTCTGACCTGCTCTTGGAGCCACAGTATTTATGTGGCTGGTCCAGTTAAGTCTCTAGTCAATGGTGACCCCCCAGGATATTGATGGTGGGGGATTCGGCGATGGTAATGCCGTTGAATGTCACGGGGCAGTGGTTAGACTCTCGCTTGTTGGAGATAGTCATTGCCTGGCACTTGTGTGGTGCAAATGTTACTTGCCACTTATTAGCCCAAGCCTGAATGTGATCCAGGTCTTGCTGCATTTGGGCATGGACTACTTCATTATCTGAGGAGTTGTGAATGGAACTGAACACTGTGCAATCATCAGCGAACATCCCCACTTCTGACCTTATGATGGAGGGAAGGTCATTGATGAAGCAGCTGAAGATGGTTGGGCCTAGTACACTGTCCTGAGGAACCCCTGCAGCGATGTCCTGGGCCTGTGATGATTGACCTCCAACAACCACAACCGTCTTCCTTTGTGCTAGGTATGACTCCAGCCAGTGGAGAGTTTTCCCCCTGATTCCCATTGACTTCAATTTAACTAGGGCTCCTTGATGCCACACTTGGTCAAATGCTGCCTTGATGTCAAGGGCAGTCACTCTCACCTCACCTCTGGAATTCAGCTCTTTTGCCCATGTTTGGACCAAGGCTGTAAGGAGGTCTGGAGCCAAGTGGTCCTGGCGGAACCCAAACTGAGCGTTGGTGAGCAGGTTATTGGTGAGTAAGTGCTGCTTGATAGCACTGTCGAGAGTAGACTGATGGGATGGTAATTGGCCAGATTGGATTTGTCCTGCTTTTTGCGGACAGGACATACATGGGCAGTTTATCACATTGTCAGATAGATGCCAGTGTTGTAGCTGTATCGGAACAGTTTGACTAGCGGCGCGGCTAGTTCTGGAGCACAATTCTTCAGCACGACAGCTGGGATGTTGTCAGGGCCCATAGCCTTTGCTGTATCCAATGCGTTCAGCCGTTTCTTGATATCACGTGGAGTGAATCGAATTAGCTGAAGACTGGCTTCTGTGATGGTGGGGACCTCAGGAGTAGGCCGATATGGATCATCCACTCGGCACTTCTGGCTGAAGCTGGTTGCAAACGCTTCAGCCTTGTCTTTTGCACTCATGTGCTGGGCTCCACCATCATTGAGGATGGGGATATTCATGGAGCCTCCTTCTCCCGTTAGTTGTTTAATTGTCCACCACCATTCACGACTGGATCTGGCAGGACTGCAGAGCTTTGATCTGATCTGTTGATTGTGGGAGCGCTTAGCCCTGTCTATAGCATGTTGCTTCCGCTGTTTAGCATGCATGTAGTCCTGTGTTGCAGCTTCCCCAGGTTGGCACCTCATTTTTAGGTACGCCTGGTGCTGCTCCTGGCATGCTCTTCTGCACTCCTCATTGAACCAGGGTTGATCCCCTGGCTTTATATAGCGCCTTTAACATTCCACGGCGCTCATCACAGCATATCCACCAGGAAATAATTTGAATTTGGAGATTCAGGGCTATATTTCTCGGTCGCTAAGGACAATGGTGCAGGAGCAGAGTAAGGAGTGGGGGACCAGAAAAACGTGGTTGAGATCCATGTAGCCAGATCTGCACTACTTTATTGTGGTTTTCAGGCTGGCCTTTAGACTTGCCTGAAGTGATGATGTGGAGATGCCGGTGTTGGACTGGGGTGGACAAATGTGAGAAGTCGCACAACACCAGGTTATAGTCCAACAGTTTTATTTGAAATCACAAGCTTTCGGAGCGCTGCTCCTTCGTCACCTGGTATTGTGCGACTTCTCACATTTGCCTAAAGTGGACCGCTAAACCATGGGTAAGTTATAAGCATCACAAAGCTTGAGCAACACCTGATGAGTTGGAATTTTTACACCTAAATTAAAGTGTCGGTCACATCGATTGGCAAAAGTGCTTGAGCCCTAACACCTGATGATGTGAAAAAGACTTTGTAACATCACTAAACTGGTTACTAGGCGATTTTCACACTTAGACAAAAACACTTGTAAAAGGAGCTTAACATATTGACTGGCAAAAGGGACTTAACGCATCAGCTTCAGCGAGGCAGAACAATGAATGAATACAGACTTTTTTAATTCATTTAAACGTTTTATTCATTTAACAGGGACAGCTATCATTGGAAAAGATAGAAAAGGAATTTGTGCATTGCTATTTTATTCCCTTAAACATTTTATTATTTTACAAGGTTATTCATTTAAGTGGGTTTGACTGTACTAACATTTACCTGTCACTCTGCCTGTAAAAGGAGCATTGTCTTTACAAAATAGTGTCTGGCAAATCCCTCCTTTGTTTAGAGAGGTGCCAAAAAAGCGATGTGTCCTTATCTTTGCAACAAGGAAGGCTTTACCAAAAATTGTTCATGATCAACTAATCTTCTTAGAAACCTTTTGATTAATGACCCTCGCCTCTGAGTCAGAAGGTTGTGGGTTCAAGTCTCACTCCAGAGACTTGAGCACAAACATCTGGGCTGACACTGCACTGCAGTACTGAGGGAGTGCCGCACTGTCAGAGGTGCCAACTTTTGGATGAGATGTTAAACCAAAGCCCCATCTGCTCTCTCAAGTGGACGTAATAGACCCAATGGCACTATTTTGAAGAAGAGCAGGGGAGTTATCCCCGGTGTCCTGCCAATATCTATCTCCCAATCAACATCTAAAATAGTTTATCTGGTCATTATCACATTGCTGTTTGTGGGAGCTTGCTGTGCACAAATTTGCTGCCGCATTTCCTACATTACAGCAGCGACTACATTTCAAAAGTACTTCATTGGCTGTAAAGTGCTTTGGGACGTCTGGTGGTCGTGAAAGGCGCTATAGAAATGCAAGTCTTTTTTTAATGCCAACCATTATGTGAGTAATTAGCAGAACATTTGCTTCATCATGATATGACCAGGTAGATCAAGCTCTCTACACCATGCACAAAAGAAAGGCCATAATAAAAACAGAAAATGCTGGAAGTACTCAGCAGGTCAGGCAGCATCTGTGGAGAGAGAAACAGAGTTAACATTTCAGGTCGATGACCTTTCATCAGAACTGGGAAAGGTTAGAGATGTAACAGGTTTTAAGCAAGTGCAGGGGCAGGGAAAGGGGGGAGGGGAGGAAAGAACAAAAGGGAAGGTCTGTGATAGGGTGGAAGGCAGGAGAGACTAAAAGACTAAAGGGATGATGGTGCAAGGCAAAAGGAGATGGTAATGGGACAAGTAAAGAAACCAAAGGATAGTCTAGATGAAGTGTAAATGGGAATGGCAGAATCATCAACAGCTGCCATGTGAGAAAATAGGGGCAGAGGTTATGGTCTGAAATTGTTGAACTCTATGTTGAGTCCAGAAGGCTGTAAAGTGCCTAATCGAAAGATGAGGTGCTGTTCCTCGAGCTTATGTTGAGCTTCGTTGGAACAGTGTAAGAGGCCGAGGACAGAGAGGTCAGAGTGGGAGTGGAGCGGAGAATAAAGAAAGGCCATCTCATTTATGTCATCAGCCTGCCAAGCATACTGTGAAGTAAAAATCTAAACTCTCTGCATCATTTTTAAACTATTTGGATAATCTTACTTGCGTTTCCCTTTAAGAAGGGCAAAACCATTGGTACATCAAAAAAGTAAAATTAACTGGCATTTTTATAGTGCCTTCAGCATCATAAAGCACCTCAAAGCTCTTCAAATAGGAGAGTGCTGTCAGACACCGAACAGTGAAGAGGAGTTAGGGAAGGTGACTGATGGCAGGTCAAAGAGGTAGGATTTGAGGAGGCGTTAAAGGAGCAAAGGGAGGTAGCAGGGCAGGTGGGTTCAGGAAGAGTTTTACAGAGTGCGGGGCTAAGACACTGAAAGGTATGCGACTGAAGCTGGAGCAGAGAAGGGGCAGGGTTTGCACAGGAGGCTAGAGCTGGGTGATTGAAGGGTGCGCTGACGCATAGAGCTGGAGGGAGGTGCCGAGGCAGGGAGAGGCGAGACCATGGAGGGACTTGTACACGAGGACAAGGATTTTGAATTCTTTGAGTTGTGGATAGGGAGCCACTGAACGCTGACAAGGAGGCAAGGGCTATTTTGGAGTGGCATTTAATGTAGTGAAGGAGTGTTAAAGTAGCTGTAGTTTATACAGGGTGGAACACAGGAAGCTGGTGAGGCGAATGTTGGAGCAGTCAAGTCTGGGCGTGTTGAAATTGTGGGCAAAGGTTTCAGTGTCACTGGGAGGAAGGTAGGGGCGGGGAGAGAAAGAAAGAAAGAAAGAAAGAAAGAAAGAAAGAAAGAAAGAAAGAAAGAAAGAAAGAAAGAAAGAAAGAAAGAAAGAAAGAAAGAAAGAAAGAAAGAAAGAAAGAAAGAAAGAAAGAAAGAAAGAAAGAAAGAAAGAAAGAAAGAAAGAAAGAAAGAAAGAAAGAAAGAAAGAAAGAAAGAAAGAAAGAAAGAAAGAAAGAAAGAAAGAAAGAAAGAAAGAAAGAAAGAAAGAAAGAAAGAAAGAAAGAAAGAAAGAAAGAAAGAAAGAAAGAAAGAAAGAAAGAAAGAAAGACTTGCGTTTATATAGCACATTTCACGACCACCTGACGTCCCAAAGCGCTTTACAGCCAATGAAGTACTTTTTGAAGTGTAGTCACTGTTGTAATGAAGTTAGAAATTGCTGACTCTTAAAAAGTGACAATTAGTATTTTTATACATAAACATTAGACTTAAAGCATTAACTCCTTATGTAACTTACCAAATTTTCATGTGTTCCATTGTGAATACTGACGTCGATCGCTCAAAAGTTTATGATTGCGTCAGAACCACAAGAGTCGTTGGTGCTTAAACCACACCTCCATGTTTATGCTATCAGCGCAGGAGCTGATGCAGCTGTACCTCAACATTCTGTCGCAAGTCCACAAGACCACCAGCAAAACATGACACAATGCTGCTCCTACCTGTGGCGCTTTGTCCGAACAGTGTTACCGCCTGCAAATGTGCTCCCTGTAGGTAGTCACTAATAAATCCAACAGGGATTTCAGGAGAAACTTATTTATCCAGAGAGTGGTTAGAACTCGCTACCACAGGGAGTGGTTGAGGCAAATAGCATAGATGCAGTTAAGGGGAAGCTAGATTAGCACATGAGGGAGAAAGGAATAGAAGGTCATCTTGATTGGGTTAGGTGAAGAGGGGTGGGTGGAGACTCGTGTGGAGCATAAAGACCAGCATGGACTAATTGGGCCGAATGACCTGTTTCTGTGCTGTACATTCTATGTAATTCTATATAAAAGTAAAAAAAGAGCTCTTTCTAACTGGTTTGATGGGACAGATGTTCCTTTTCTTATACCATAGAATCATAGAATGGTTACAGCACAGAAGGAGGCCATTCGGCCCATCGAGCCTGTGCCGGCTCTCTGCATGAGCACTTCAGCTAGTCCCACTCCCCCGCCCTTTCCCTGTAGCCGTGCAAATTTTTTTTCCTTCAGGTACTTATTTTGAAAGCCACAATTGAATCTGCCTCCACCACCCTTTCAGGAAGTGCATTCCAGATCCTAACCACTCGCTGCATAAAAAAGTTTTTCCCTCATGTCGCCTTTGGTTCTTCTGCCAATCACCTTAAATCTGTGCCCTCTGGTTCTCAACCCTTCCGCCAATGGGAACAGTTTCTCTCTTATCTACTCTGTCCAGACCTCTCATGATTTTGAACACCTCTATCAAATCTCCTCTCAATCTTCTCTGCTCTAAGGAGAACAACCCCAGCTTCTCCAGTCTATCCACATAACTGAAGTCCCTCATCCCTGGAACCATTCTTGTCAATCTTTTCTGCACCCTCTCTGAGGCCTTCACATCCTTCCTAAAGTGCGGTGCCCAGAATTGGCACAATACGCCAATAGTGACTCAGAGGTCAGAGTGCTACACACTGAGCCACAACTGACACAATTGACTACACCAATACTTTCTCATCTCTCGTTACTAGATTTTTAACTTGGCGCCCGGGTGTAAAACTGTCGATACGGATTGGCCGGCGCTTATAGAAACCGCCCAATCGATGGAAATGAAAATCGGGCAGTTTCTGCAGCTGGCAGCCAATCTGCTATGCTAGCTTTACGCCGAGGCAGCTCATTGAAAATCAACCCCTATGTCTTTTTAAATCAGTTATGTGTTTTATTTGTAGATTTGGTTAATCTAGCTGAAAAACACAGTTCAAAAATACGAGTCTCCGATTGCAATCTGGAGAGTTAGCAGATTTGCGTTTACCATCCAAGACCTTACATATCACTCTGTAAATACTACCTTTTCATCAGGGCAGCATTTCCTGATAATACAAAAAAGAAAGACTTGCATTTATATCGCGCCTTTCCCAACCTCAGGGCGTCCCAAAGCGCTCTACAGCCAATGAAGTAATTTTGAAGTGTAGTCACTGTTGTAATGTAGGGAACACAGCAGCCAATTTGCACTCAGAAAACTCCCACAAACAGCAATGTGATAATGACCAGATAATCTGTTTTTGTTATATTGATTGAGCGATAAATATTGGCCAGGACACCGGGGATAACTCCCCTGCTCTTCTTTGAAATAGAGCCATGGGATCTTTCACATCCACCTGAGAGAGCAGACGGGGCCTCGGTTTGTCTCATCTGAAAGACAGCACCTCCGACAGTGCAGCACTCCCTCAGCACTGCACTGGAGTGTCAGCCTAGATTTTTGTGCTCAGGTCTCTGGAGTGGGACTTGAACCCACAACCTTCTGACTCAGAGGCGAGAGTGCTACCCACTGAGCCACAGCTGACATAATTGAATGCACTAATTGAAAGAAGTAATCGAAAGAGTAAACTCTGCTGTATCCAGGACATTTTCTTTGCCAGAGACTCTCTGCGAATCCAGAGAAGCAGAGTATTAGAACTGGTTCTCAGCCAGCTGATGGAAAAGGAGCTAGAGTTGGAGCAGGTACTTGACTTCAGGGCCTCATATTACCCCCCGGGGGACTCTGGAACCTCAGTCTATCAAAGCTTGTTGTATTTTTGCAGCCAGTATGTTATCTGATTCCGATGGAGGCTGAGGCGGTTGAACGTGTAGAAACAGACAAATGTTTGTCCCTAAATGTATCTGTTTGTTGAAGCTGGCAGCACTCTTACTTAAGTCAGAAAATTGTCATCACAAACTTGAGCGCGTAATACAGGCTGATACTTCAGTGTAGCACTAAGGGACTGCTGTATTGTCGATTCTCATCTTTCAGGTGAAACGTTATACTGAGACCCTGCCTGCCTGCTCAGGTGGGTGCAAAATATCCTCTGGCACTATTTGAGGAGGAGCAAAGAGATGCTGTGGCCCACCTCAACTGATAACACCAAGAAACAATTATCTGGTCATTTGCTGATTGTTGGCCCTTGCTGTGCACAAATTGGCTGCTTTGTTTAGTCTCACTGCACTTCAAACGTAATTCATTCGCTTTAAAGTGCTTTGGGACATCCTGAGAATGTGATAACGTGCTATACAAATGCAAATGCTTTCTTTAAATAACCGCCCACTGCTCCAGGATCATCCTGGAATGCAAAGCTAAACCCTGGCTTCTTTTCTCTAAGACCAACTGTTCCCTTAAACCCCTCTCCCCCGCTCCTTCCAACAACAATGCAATGGACTTCTTTGTCACTAAGATTGAGACCATCCGTTCAGCTGCCTCTGCCACTTCCCCCCCTTCCCCTTGGCCGCCAAGCAAAAGCATTCTTCAGACCATGAATTAAGACTCTTTGTCTGGACATGCAAAATTGTGCTGGCAACTCGATCACTAACTGCCAAGGATGTTGCCTTCTCGTACTCACAGTTACCAATGAATACAATAAACAGTAGGAGCTAAAACAGGCAAAGGAAGCCCCCCCTGCATTAATCTCCCATAATGTCATGATATATTTAATGCCCATTATCAAGGCAGCCAAATTGTTTTGTTGTTAAAGATTTCTCCATAGAAGTTTGCATTACAGAAGGAGGCCATATGTCCCGTTGTGTCTATGTCCATGGTATAAACAAATGAAAGAAAGAAAGACTTGCATTTTATAAAGTACCTTTCACGACCACCGGACGTCCCAAAGTGCTTTACAACCAATGAAGTACTTTTTTGAAGTGTAGTCACTGTTGTAATGTAGGAAACGCGGCAGCCAATTTGCGCACAGCAAGCTCCCACAAACAGCAATGTGATAATGACCAGATAACCTGTTTTTGTGATGTTGATCGAGGGATAAATATTGGCCCCAGGACACCGGGGAGAACTCCCCTGCTCTTATTCGCAATAGTGGCCACGGGATCTTTTACGTCCACCTGAGAGAGCAGACGGGGCCTCAGTTTAACGTCTCATCGAAAGACGATGCCTCAGACAGTGCAGCGCTGCCTCAGCACTGCACTGGAGTGTCAGCCTAGATTTTTGTGCTCAAGTCTGTGGAGTGAGACTTGAAATAGCAAGCAAACTGGGTATCCCTTACATAAGATAAGACCTAATGCCACATTGCACTTGCAAGGCATCATATTCAATCAGCTCACTGCTTTGGGAAAACGCTGTGACATGAATTCTCTACAACAACAACAACAACTTGTATTTATATAGCGCCTTTAACACAGTAAAACATCCCAAGGTGCTGCACAGGAGTATTTTAAGACAAAAAATTTGACACCGATCCACATAAGGATAAATTAGGGCAGGTGACCAAAAACTTGGTCAAAGAGGCAGGTTTTAAGGAGCATCTTAAAGGTGGAAAGAGAGGTAGCGAGGTGGGCAGGTTTAGGCAGGGAATTCCAGAGCTTTGGGTCTAGGCAACAGAAGGCAAGGCCACCAAAGGTTGAGCGATTATAATCAGAGATACTCAACAGGGCAGAATTAGAGGAGCGCAGACATCTCGGGGGGTTGTGGGGCTGGAGGAGATTACAGAGATAGGAAGGGGCGAGGCCATGGAGGGATTTGAAAACAAGGATGAGAATTTTGAAATTGAGGCGCTGCTTAACTGGGAGCCAATGTAGGTCAGCGAGCACAGGGGTGATGGGCGAATGGGACTTGGTGCGAGTTAGGACACGGGCAGCCGAGATTTGGATGACCTCAAGTTTACGTAGGGTGGAATGTGGGAGGCCAGCCAGGAGTGCGTTGGAATAGTCAAGTCTAGAGGTAACAAAGGCATGGATGAGGGTTTCAGCAGCGGATGAGCTGAGGCAAGGGCGGAGACGGGCGATGTTATGGAGGTGGAAGTAGGCGGTCTTAGTTATGCTGCGGTTACACAGATTTGAGGTATAACTTGAAAGGACTGGGGCAAGAGGAGCCCACCTGTCAATACCCTGTTCATCCCTGCTACTTCTGGGATTTCCCGCTGTACATGACAAGAGGAGGTACAATGCATCCGCCCATATACGGGTGGGTGTATTGTAATAACATGCAAATTATGGGAATACCATAGCTGACTTATTTCCTGTCAACTGTGCCATAGCAACACTGGGCCCAAGTAATGCCTGTCCGCCCCAGGCATTTAAAATTTAAGTGGCCCTAAAGCTTGGGCAATTGATCACTCAGCAATCGATTGTAAAAGATTTGGCATCAAATTCAAAAAGATTTAAAACTATTTATTGGATTTATACTGGCAGCACTGAGGCAGCTGGCAACTCTACGAGGCCTATCACTGCTATCCACTGGTGACCATTCCACGTGGACTCCTGGATGGAGACTAGGGAGTTCACCAACAATACGCAAATGACCTTGAGGTCAGCAGGTCGGCCAGGGTCAGGGGCGCACCTTTGTGGCGAGCAGAAATACTTCCATGGCAATGAGGCGTCCCAATTCCGCTGAAGTGGAAAATCTAGACTTTGCATCTTCTCCCTGCCTCTGCATCAATACTCTGCTCTCCCCAACCCCTCTCCAATTTTTGCGCTGATATTCTCTGCTTAACTCCACGAAGACAGCTACTCACACTGAGATACAGTACCTTGGCATCGACAGCCCTCGACTACCCCATCAAGTTTTTCATTCATAAGTCTGGACAGGGCTGGATTTTGTCAACGGGGGCGCGTTGGAGGCGGGACTGCTGCTTGTCGGGTTTTAGTCCTGCCTCCATCGACTTGTGGCCAACCCATGCTATTTTCCCTTGATTGACCTTGTTAAGCCCATCCAGCGGGCTTAGCAGGCCAATTAAGGGGAAGCCAGTTACAGAGAACGTCAGCGTATGACGTTTCATCTGTCAAAAATTTTTGACAGATGAATTGTCATCGTTTGACAGCTCTGTGAAGCTGTCAAACACTGACATTCTATGTTGTTTGATGAGTTCATGTATTCAAGACTCATCAAACCTATTTTGTGAGCAGAAATCAGATGGCTGTTGCATCGGAGAATGCAGCAGCCATCTGTCAACTCTGCCGGTGAGATGCGGGATTCTTCGGTTCCCCAACTGTTGAAGCCTGCAGGAAGAAACAAAGGTAAGTAAACATTTTCTATCACTTTTCACTCACCTCACATACTTACCTCTCCACACTTGCACCCATAACTTACCTCCACAGCACACTTTTGCACCCCTCCGACCCCCGCAGACCCATTGCTCGCCTCGGTGACCCTGGCGGGGTTTCCCGATGTCGGGAAGCCCACGCCTCTGGTGGAAAAATGGGGATAATCCTTTTAACTACCTGTTAACAGGCAGCTAAGTGGCTGTAATCCCCTTCCCGCCTCCAGGAGACGGGTCCCTGCACGACTTGGGGACCCGCCTCCTGGGAAGATGGCATGGAGGCGTGTTGGGGGTGGGATGGGTATCCGCCCCCAGATTCTGCCATTTTCCCGGCAGTCCCGCCTCCAAACCCACCTCCCCAGGGCTGGCAAAATCCAGCCCTGAGTGTCGCTGGGCTATATAACTACAGGAGCGTGACATAACCAAACCCAACCCTGCCTGAAGGGATAATTACTAGTCCTAGCCCCTTTAGGGCTACCCCGGATCAGGCGTATTCCCCAGACGTTCACTTTCAACTAAAGTTTGAGGTAGCCGAATCCTAAAGATGCTTAATTGGGTCTAAAGGTCCAGACTATCTCTCCCTAAAGGAAAGGAACAACCTGAAGATGTTACCATCCTCCAGATAGCACTTTTAATAAGTTTAGCTAGACTGTAACATTCCGGATATTATGAGGGTCCAGAAAACTCCCCCAGAATTCTGCAACTCCTCACCAAAGAGTGTACAGAGATTGAGTTCGCAAGTTTGATACAGAAGTATTATGTGAGACAATTCTAAAAATTTATAGATTTATTAAAGAACCGACATGTAATTACAGTAGGTGTTTCAATCACAACATTAACAGTTCCAAATACAGAAAACTTACAATTCTATTATCAGAGATCCTTATTCTCAAATCTTAACTTCGCTATAGTTTTAAAGTTCTTAGTCTTATTCAGAATATCCACCAAAATCAAATATAGTACCGTTGATCCCCGAGATACAAAGAGTTATAGACTTACAGAGCCTGCCTCTGAAGCCGAGAATCGCTTTGCCCCTTTACAACGAATCTATCATCCCATTTGAAAGTTCAATATTTATATCCTTTTTCAGTGGTATGTCCTTTGAAGTTTTCTGCTGATGTAAGCTAATTATCTCTAGTCATTTTTCTGCTGACCCCTGCTATTCTTACAGTCAGATCAGCTGGTAGCATTAAGAATTATGTCTCTACCCTTAGGTGTTCGAAGCTTATCATAAAAAACAGTGTAACAGCAGGTGCATCTATTTGATGTCATTCTTACCAAGGCTTCTGTTTGTGTCTTTTTACGACGTGTAAATTAAAACATCTCAACTAGGGTGATCTATGCAATTCTTAGTTACCTCAGCTGGTTGTAACACAGAATCGTGTCTCCTGTGTTTCATTTGATGTCATTTTTACGAAGGCATATGTTTCTTAATTTTCTGTGTTTCTTTCTGAAGTGTAATTTAGGACACCTTAACAGGGTGTACCATTATGTTCTTTCCAAAGCTTCAGACTATCAGGAACCTCCAACCTCCTGTTTCAATAAGGTTATTGATTCAGTGTCAACAACTTATCTTATCTCAATAGCCTGAATGCTGCTACAGCTTCTCCAGTGTTAGGCCTTCAGATTTCCAAACCCAGTATGTCATGTTTTAATAAGGCTAGAATTCTTTCATAGAATGGTGTATTTTTCTGAATATGGCTTATTCCTTCACATGCCTTCACCGCGTATCAATTCAAATACAAACATTGATATTAGTTGGGGACCAGATTGGGTTCAGTTGTTATTGTCTCCACAACAGAATTGCTTCAACAACATTCACAGTTTAATCTCACACATAAACAATAGCCACCTGGATGAGATACTGGCAGCAGCTGTGGAACTGCACCCCAGCAGGAGTCATGGCCTTTAGGGAAAGGAGAAAATTAAGAATAAAATAAATCGTTTAAAAAAATTAAGCAAGTAACAATAAGTAGTTCCATTATAGACTGTACCCGATCCATTTAATCTTCTTAGGAAAGGTTTCTACTAATTTTTCCACTGACGCATTAAGGTAAATTGAACAAAATTCCAGCACAGTTATTTAAGATACATTATACATTCTGGGCCAGCTCCCTTCCTTGGGATAACATTTTATTTTGGTCTCAGTAACCCTGAAGCCATCATGTTTCCTACACTGTTCCAATAAAGCTCAGCATAAGCTCGAGGAACAGCACCTCATCTTTCTATTAGGCACTTGACAGCCTTCTGGACTCAACATTGAGTTTAACAATTTCAGATCATAACCTCTGCGCCCATTTTTTCGGACGTCAGCTGTTGTTGATGATTCTGCTATTCCCATTTACACCTCCTCTAGACCCATTTCTTGTTTCTTTACTTGTGCCATTACCATCTCCTTTCGCCTTGCACCATCATCCCTTTTGTCATTTCATCTCTCCTGCCTTTCATCCTATTACAGACCTTCCCTTTTGTTCTTTCCTCCCCTCCCCACTTTCCCTGCCTCTGTACTTGCTTAAAGCCTGTTATATCTCTAACCTATTCCAGTTCTCACGAAAGGTCATCGACCTGAAACGTTAACTCTGTTTCTCTCTCCACAGATGCTGCCTGACCTGCTGAGTATTTCCAGCATTTTCTGTTTTTATTTCAGATTTCCAATATCCGCAGTGTCTTGCTTTTGTATTAATGTTTCACACAATTTGATTATTGATATCTGTACTTATCCTTCTAACCCTCAATGCAGTTCCTAACCAGATATTTGTCCAATTCTCTTTAAAGTGTTATTTGACACAGAACGAATTGCTTTATCTAGTGAGCCTATCCCACATAACTGTAACCCTGCAACGAAAATGTTTGTGCCCTCCAGTTCAGCACTCACAGTTCAAGTTAAATAATCTGCTTGCATATACTTATCTATTCTTTTGTTGAATGGTTCTCATTGTGTTTAATGGTATAGCAACATATTCCATCATGGACAAAGAACTCGTGTGTATTGATAGATCAATATCACTGAGGATAAACTAATTGCCTCGATAATATGCTGCAGAACATTAGTGGCTGAGCTCTTAACGTGTTTGGATGAAATTCTTTTGTCCACTGTTTAAACGGAGGTGTTGTCCCATTTAAAATAAACATGGTAATGCCTTTGTGAAAATACCAAAGTCATTTACAGAAAGACGTGACACGCAGTGCAATTGCTGCCTAAAAATCTGTAACGTGTTGCCACATATTAGCATTGTCTGAACTACCTCCACCTGAAGCTAAGGTCATTTCTACGAAGGGCTCCTTGCACCCTTTGTACTTCGCAGGAAATTGTGGCAGAGGATTTTTAAAGGCAAATTGCACATTCAACTTGTATATTAACTGGGCATCGTGAGTGTGTGGAACTCGCTACCGCTTGGAGTGGTTGAGGCGAATAGCATAGATGCATTTAAGGGGAGGCTAGATAAGCACATGAGGGAGAAAGGAACAGCAGGATGCATTGATAGGGTGAGATGAAGTAGGGTGGGAGGAGGCTCGTGTGGAGCATAAACACCGGCACAGATCAGCTGGGCCCAATGGCCTGTTTCTGTGCTGTAAATTCTGTGTAATTAGTGACAAACCTTTTTCTCATTTTTTATTTATATCGCCGCACAACACAATGGCGCGAGTCGAGTTAAAACATATCATTGCATCGCTTGTGCATGACATCACTGTGATTAAATGGTGCACCGATGCCTTTGGATTTCCTGCTGCCACCTCTCGTTCTGAAAAAAGAAGCTTATCAAAAATTTATTTCACCAAGACTGTACTCTTGTAGTTCCCCTCGTGATTAAATTCAGTGCTCAGTGAAGATACTGAGCTTCAACGACCATGAACGTTTCAGGTTCAATTCCTAGCCTGTGTTTAGTAAAAGAAAAAAAGAAAGACTTGCATTTATATAGCGCCTTTCACGACTTCAGGATGTCCCAAAGTACTTTACAGCCAATGAATTATTTTTGAAGTGCAGTCACTGTTGTAATGTAGGAAATGTGGCAGCCAATTTGCGCTCAGCAAGCTCCCACAAACAGCAATGTGATAATGACCAAATAATCTGTATTTTTAATCATGTTGATTGAGGGAGAAATATTGGCCAGGACATCGGGGATAACTCCCCTGCTCTTCTTCGAAATAGTGCCATGGGATCTTTTACATCCATCTGAGAGAGCAGACGGGGCCTTGGTTTAACGTCTCATGTGTAAGACGGCACCTCCGACAGTGCAGCACTCCCTCAGTACTGCACTGGAGTGTCAGCCTGGATTTGTTGTGTTCAAGTCTCTAGAGTGGGACTATGAACCCACAACCTTCTTCTAACTCAGAGGCACGAGTGCTACCAATTGAGCCATGGCAGACATCGTCTCAATGACCTGATCTCAGCCAGGGAGGCAATGAGCAAGCAGCAATTGTCCTCAGTACTCCTGGGCTAAGAAGGGGGGGGAACCATCCAGGGTACTACTCCAGGTCTCTAGCCAGTAATTCCTATTGGAAAGTGTGGATGTTAGTCAAGGCCAAGATCTCGCTCAGCCAATCTACCCCCGTGATCAAATAGACGGCCAACACTCACTGTGCAGGCTCGCACATGATGAATGACTAACCAGGACCCAGTATAAGTCATAGTGTCAGCTGTGGCTCAGTGGGTAGCACTCTCGCCTCTGAGTTGGAAGATGGTGGGTTCAATAGTCCCACTCCAGAGACTTGAGCACAAAAATCTAGGCTGACACTCCAGTGCAGTGCTGAGGGAGTGCTGCACTGTCGGAGGTGCCGTCTTTTGGACAAGACATCAAACCGAGGCCCCCGTCTGCTCTCTCAGGTGGACGTAAAAGATCCCATGGCACTATTTTGAAGAAGAGCAGGGGCATTATCCCCGGTGTCCAGGCCAATATTTATCCCTCAATCGACATCTGAAACAGATTACCTGGTCATTATCACATTGCTGTTTGTGGGAGCTTGCTGTGCGCAAATTGGCTGCCGCGTTTCCTACATTACAACAGTGACTACACTTCAAAAACTACTTCATTGGCTGTGAAGCGCTTTGGGATGTCCGGTGATCGTGAAAGGCGCTATAGAAATGCAAGTCTTTCTTTCTTTCTTATTCAACTGTGGAGGGCTTCACAGCTAATGCTGTTCTCACCTGGCATCAACATGTGCGCACTTTCCAGCAGGGGTCACTGGATAGCTATTGGGAATGAGAATCTTACCATCATTTTCCCCTCATAGCCTAGGGTTGCTACAATGAATTGAGGGCCTCCGGCTGAGATCATCTGTTGCTGCAGAAGGCTTGAACCTGAGCTTTTTTTTTTGGTCTGTATGCCTCAGTTCCACACCAGACAGTGTCAGTACCCATTAAGCCATCAGGGCAGCTGTAAATAAAGCGGTTAAAGTTTTTTTATTGATTTTAAAAGTCACATAGATATCTACACACAAAGAGACGCAGGGAATTCTCCCATGTTTGATTCCAAACATGAATTAATTTGAATCGTCTCATTTACAGGAAAAGCAAGATTTAAAGTAACTGCTTTCCACTAACTGAGAGCAGTCATTGATTGCTGCGGAGAAATCATTAACAGCCTTGTCACCAGATGATGAAGTCATACTCCTGGCTAAAGTACACAATGAAACTTGAAATGTCAACAAAGGCAGACTTTATTTATTAGGTGATTATGGAAAAACAGGTCATAGTCAGTGATTAAACATGGGCTTTCTCTGTCTCTATGCCCCGTTCTAAAATTGGGCCGACAAATCAGCCGCAGGTTCTACACCATAAATGCACGGAGCTGGCTTAAAGATGACCTGATGTCCTTGGAATCAGAGGAAGCAAAGTCCTCCCTACAATGTTGGGGCCCACTCACTACCTCCGGCAAACAGAAGCAGCGGTTGTTAGCAGCACATAGGATTCGGGTAGCTTTTTTTTTTACCAAGCTTACTGTTGCAACTGAGAAGCAAACTGGTCAAAATGACTCGAAATAGCGGAAATTTCTTCCGTTTTACCTTTTTTCAGAAACACCTCAAAGCACGTCATGCACTTTGAAGTACAGTGGCTGTTGTTAGATAGGCAAGCGTAGCAGCCATTTTGCAGCGAGATCCCACAAATAACAGTTATGGTGGTACCAGCTGAAGGAGGAATAATGGCTAGGCCACACAGTGAACTTTCTGTTCTTCTTCAAATAGCGCATTTAACATCCACCTGAACTGCTGGAACAGACAGCGGGTCTGGGCTTAATGTCTTATCCAATGGAGGGCTTCTCTGACAATGCAGCACTCCCGCGTTATTCTACTTGAGTCTCATCCCAGATGTGCTCAAGTCCAAGAGTAGGGCATTGACTCCAACCATCTACTGATTCAGAGCCAAGAGTGCCAGAAGGGCTTAGGTTTGATCCTGGTCTCTGCTGAGTTACCTGATCTCACCCCGGTGGCGATAGGCCGCTTTATACGTACAAGTTATTCCTTCTTCTTTGCTATTCGCTCAGTCGATGCACTATCTAGTATGAAGTTGGGGTTCAAACCCTGCTCCTGAGCTTGAGAGCATATGATCTAGCATGACAACCCAGTACAGTGTTGAGTCGGCACCGCATTGTCAGGAGATGCCTAACTTCAATATTAGATTGAGGTTCTATCTGCCTGTTCCAGCGGTTCAGGTGGCTGTTAAAGTTCTCGTCCTATTTGAAGAAGGGCAAGAAGTTGTCCTAGCCGTCATTCCTTGATCAACACCACCAAAAGCAGATTAACTGGTCATCCAGTTGTTTGCCAGATCTTGCAGTGTGCAAAATGGATTCTGTACTTACCCACATTACAACAGTCTCTGTCTTTCAAAGTAATTCATTGTATGTTGCAGCCCTTTCACACCTTTCTGAGGGACATGATAAGGCGCTATATCAATGTAGGTTTTTCTTTCTCAAACAGCCTAATGCCATCAGACACGTACATGTTTTTGTGTCCCTTGATCTGTCGTCAGTCTCCACTTACCTCTTGATTGTAAGATCCCTTTAAGGAGTTACAGTACCATTAACCATAAATAGGAGAGCGGCATACGGAAATCACAAGTCTCTGTTTGAGTGGTGCTCGCCAAAGACCAAATACTAAACTTCAAAGATACTGTTCTGCAAGCTAACTTAATATAAATGCTTATAAGAAGAGAAAGGGATTCTCAGCCTCAAAAAAATCAATCGTTGCAAAGAAACTGAACACTCTTTAAATTTCAATCTTCTTGTTTTAAAAAAGCATTGCATCTTCATGAAAAAATATTAGGCAAACCTTTTTTTTATTTGTTTGAACTCACAGTGTGATGATTTAAATTCCACCATAACACACACCATGTCACTTGTACATATCTGTAATAGCATTTTACAGAAATGATGCACAGCTTTCAGAAGCCTCAATCTCATTTATAAATCCCTATGTAGCCTTGTTCCACCCTACCTCTGCAACCTGCTCTACCCTGGAATTCTCTTCCTAAACCCCTCCAATTTGCTACCTCATTCTCCACATTCAAAAGCCTACCTCTTTGATCATGACTTCAGCCCCTTCCCCCATCTCGACTTCCAAATCCCGGTCCAGCCCGAACCAGTTGTGAAGTGTTTTACGATGTTTCACTGGGTTAAGGGTGCTACAGTCTGGCTGTTCTTCCTCTATACAAACCCAAGGGGGAGAAATTTGGTTGGTTAGCGCCTCCCGTTAGCGCCTGGCAGGGGGCGCTAACGGGGCGCTAATGAAGTAGCGCCGGGGCCAGGCGAATCCAGCGCCGCACGCCAAATCCAGTCGCCCCTTAGCGCCGCCGCTAACAGTTAGCACTGGGGGCTTTAGCGCCAGAGAGATTGTGACATCACTGAGCGCCCGATCTGCCAAATTGATTATCGCCCTCTGCCTTAGCGCCTCGCCCCGACAACGACAGGAAGAAGAGGTGTGAAGCAGGTGGATGGCGGCTCCCGGGGCGATATTTAAAGGGATCAGTCGCAGCTGTCAGGTTAGTGCTGTTTCACTGCTTCCTTGTCAGTTTGCCATTGTGCAAGAGTTTAATTCAGTCATTTAAAGGTTCTTTAGTATCAGGAGTGTTGTGGCTACTAAAAATTTGTTACATTTATTGTGACAAAATTTCAAAGTGCTACACATCGTTACATTAATGGGGGCTGTACTGGCAGTCGACCTGGCCCTCCAGGATCTACCGCGGAGAGGCAGCAAGAAAGATTGCAAGAGTGGCCAGAAGGAGGAGGACGGCCATCAGGGCTCTCAACAGGAGGCCATACCCTCCGGGGGTATTCCAAGAGCACTTCTCCAACCTCCAAATAAGCGAGGAGCAGTGTATTACAAGGCTCCGCTTCAGCAAGGATGTGGTCACCGAACTCTGCCACCTCCTGCAACCAGACCTCAAGCCTCAGATCAGGTCGACCACAGCGCTCTCAGTGGCAGTCAAGGTCACCGTCGCCCCCAATTTCTTCGCCAGCGGTTCCTTCCAGTCTGCAACAGGAGATATAGCGAACATCTGGCAGTTCGCTATCCATCGCTGCATACGAGAGGTCACAGAGGCTCTCTACAGTAGGAGAAGGGACTACATTTCCTTCCCCATCACCAGAGAGAAGCAGGACGAGCGTGCACGTGGCTTTGCCAGGATAGCGAGATTCCCCATGGTGCAGGGCGCCATTGACTGCACCCACATGGCTTTGCGGGCACCACATAACAATCCTGAGATCTTCCGTAACCGCAAAGGCTACCACTCACTTAATGTGCAGTTGGTGTGCGACCACAGACAGCGAATCCTCAATGTGAATGCCCGCTATCCTGGCAGCAGCCACGATGCCTTCATCCTGTGTCAGCAATCACATCAAGCTCGCGACTGGCTGGTCAAAGACAAGGGCTATCCACTCTCCACCTGGCTCATGACTCCCCTCCGCAACCCCAACACTCCTGCTCAGCACTCATATAATGAGAGCCATGCTGCCACCAGGAACATCATCGAGCAGACCATCGGGGTGCTCAAGCAACGGTTCCGCTGCCTAGACCGCTCGGGAGGAGCCCTCTAGTACTCGGCTGAGTGGGTGTCCCATTTCGTCGTGGTCTGCTGCACGCTCCATAAGTTGGCCATCATGAGGGCCCAGCCCTTGCCACCAGGGATTGCGGGACCACCTCAGGAGGAGGAAGAGGGAGAGAAGGAGGAGGAGGAACAAGAGTGAGGGAGGAGGCAGCCACTCAATCAGCCTTCTGGAAGGGCGGTCCGTGACCGCCTCATCAGACTGCAGTTCCAATAAATTAAACCCCAGATCCCCGTTGCTCACCACAGCCCCATCATTCCATCCCTGTCGCAGACCATATCACAGCGCAAATCTGAAATGAGAGACACCACAGAATCATCCAAAGCCTATTAATAAATTTATAAATAATCGGAGAACACATATTTACAACAGCAATATTAGCTATTCACCCTTGTGCAATCCCTTAGTGCCTCTCATTATTGTGCCTTTGCCTACTCTAGTGCTCCTACAAAGTGTTGGCCCAGTGGCTGCAGCACGGCTGGTGGAAGGCTGCTGAGTGTCCGTGCGGGAGACTTCAGATGGTCTTGCAGGACGCCCTTGACCAGCTCTGGGCCTGGAAGGCCCGGCTGTAGACTGCATCACCTCAGCATGGGCGGGAGCAGTCTGGGCTGGCTGGATGACAGGCAGTGACAAGGGCAATGGTGGAGTGCCAGTGGTGGGAGCAGGAATGCTGTCATCCTGAGAGAGGACAGCAGGTCCACTGACCCACTGCCACTCCCCTGGGGCAGCACCTCCATATCCCTACCAATCTGCTGGAGCACAGATTGCTGGCCTGCTGTGACACTGTGAAAGCCCCGGTGGACTGTGGTAGACCCAACCACAATGGCAGCAGTCAGAGCTTGCGTGGCATCAAACTGAGACTGCATGAGAGCAGTCTGACATTGGATGCCACCAAGCATAGACTGCATTACAGCACTAAGACGTTGCGTGGCTTCTGCCTGTGCTGCGATGGAAGCTGCGACATCGCCCATCACATGCGGCAGCAGGTCTGGGTTGCCACGGTCTCTCTGGGAGTCCACCATCCTTTGCAGACTGGAAATGATGGGCTCCATGGTGTTCGCAGAGCTCTGTGCAATGTTGGAAGCGGACTCCTCCACACTCCTTACCATTGCTGAGAGGCTCTTGGGCACCCTTGCCATTGCACCTATCATCTCCGTGTGCATGCCCATCACCCTTCTTCTAAAGGCCTCTCCATCGAGGTCCTCATCCAAGTCATGTCCAGCAGAACTCGTGCGCGAACTCGCCCTCCGGCGAGCTGGCCCCCGAGCTACCCTTTCCCCCTGGCCTTGCTGCAACCCGCTCGTCCCCGGTGCATCACCCAGTGCAGATCCCGCTACTATACTAGCCTCTAAAGAACGCGTAGTGCCAGTGTCTGAGCTGGTGCCTCCGGGTGAGACATGCAGTGACGCGGTGTGTTCTTCCTCCTCCTCTTCTCCTGTCTCGCTCTCTACGGTGCCCTCAGAGACAGGCTGCTTACTCATTATCTGAAAGCATAAAGGCACAAGATTTGGGTTAAGGTGAGGGGAGGGGGGCAAGAAGGGAGAAAGGCATGTGTACAGCATGATTAGCTGGTAAATGGGAAAGGCTTGTGGGATGAGGGGGCAGTGGGATGTGAGAAGGAGTAGGGATGGACATACCATTGTTGTCCCCAAGGAGGTCAACGTCACCGGTGGCCACGGCGCCCACCACCTGGCACCCAATGATTTGCAGCACTCTTTCCTCCAGCTCAGACAGTGGTTGGGTGTCGGCTTGTCCCCCGCCTGTGCGCTCCTGCTCCCTCCTGTTGTGAGCCACCTTGGCCTGCAAGAGAAGGGAAAGTGTGTGAGTGAGTGTGGAGCAATGTGTTTGGGAGATGTGCCTGCCATAGTTGAATAGCTATGATTGTGTGCAAGGTGTGAGATGTGGGTGTGAGTGTTGGTAGGTGGAGATTGTTGGTGGGTGAGTGCTGGGGGGTTGGTGCTTTGGGCAGTGTGTGCAGACTGAGGTTCAGATGGTGGTATGTAGCATTTGTTGAAGCATTGACTCACCCTGACCAGCCGAGTGAGGTCGTTACATTTCTTCCTGCACTGTGTGTGGGTCCTGGGGACCACAGTACTGCCTGAGACCTGCTGGGCCACCTCCCTCCACATGGCGCGGAAGACTTGCGGCGAGGGCCTCCTGCCACAGCGAAGACCAACGCCACCATAGTGGCTAGCACTGTTGCCTCACTGCGCCAGGGACCCAGGTTCGAATCCGGCCTCGGGTGACTGTCTGTGTGGAGTTTGCACATTCTCCCCGTGTCTGCGTGGGTTTCCTCCGGGTGCTCCGGTTTCCTCCCACAGTCCAAAGATGTGCGGGTTAGGTTGATTTGGCTATGATAAATTGACCCTTAGTGTTAGGGGGGATTAAATATGTGGGGTTACGGGGATAGGGTGGGATATGTGTCGGTGCAGGCTCGATGGGCCAAAATGGCCTCTATCTGCACTGTGGGGATTCTGTGATTCTGTGATATACCTGGTCGCAGAATCTGCGAGCTCTCTCCCTGGGCCGTTGATCTGCCATAATGACACCTCCTTCAGTGGTCCGGTTCCTTCTCCTTGGCCTTCTGCTGCTTACTGAGACAGCTGCAGAACTAGCAATGCTGAGAATGAGGTTCTGCAGCATGATTGAACCTTCTCTTTAAGAACTGGAAAGAGCCTGTGGCAATGATGACTAGCGATTAGGCTGCACCTGATATTGGTTAGCACTTTGAGTCTCACGCCACTGAGCTAGGCCGTTAGTGCTTGATTTAGCGCTCCAGTCCTTTCTTTGAGCGCTAACACTTAATTTAGCGTGCAATGAGATTCATTAGTGCCTGGTGCTAAATCTCAAACTTTTCAGAAGTTAGCGCCCATTCCTGGGCGATGATGAATTTCTCCCCCTAGGTCTTTTATGAAGACAGTGTCCCTTTGAACAGGTAGATGTGTTGTATCATTTGGGGAAACGGGTTTGAAGGAGCCGCTGATCCTGATGCTGCAGAAGAAATGGATTACCATAAAGATATGAGATGACCTAATCACTGAAGCACCCTGGGAGGAGAAGCATCCGGGAAGGCACCGAACACCTCGAGTCTCTTCGCCGGGAGCAAGCGGAAGCCAAGCGCAAGGAGCGCAAGTCAACCCAAGCACCCCACCCACCCGCCCCTTCAACCACCGTCTGCCCCACCTGTGACAGAGACTGTAGGCCCCGCATTGGACTCATCAGTCACCTGAGAACTCATTTTTAATGTGGAAGCGAGTCATCCTCGGTTCCGAGGGACCGCCTAAGAAGAAGGCCCTGGGCTAATGACTGTATCTCTGCTGATATTCAGTCAGTCTTTCTGCAATGCCAGGCCCATTAACTCCTCTCACTTCAATCAACTCATGGTGCCATCATTCATGCTTCAAATAAAAAGATCTTTACAAAATCAAAGATACTCAAAAATCCGATGGCTCAGTGAGTAAATGCACTAGCTGGTGTGTCATAGGAACAGAGGAATTGCTAGAAGGAAAAAGATCAAGGGCTATCTACGATAGCAAAATACTGCGGATGCTGGAAATCCGAAATAACAACAGAAAACGCTGGAAAAACTCAGCAGGCCAGGCAGCATCCGTGGAGAGAGAAAGAGAGTTAACGTTTCAGGTCGATGACCTTTCATCAGAACTGGGAAGAGCCGGAAATCAAATAGATTTAAGGCCAGGGTAAAGCTGGGAAAAGGGGGAGGGGATAAAGGAACAAAGGGGGAGATGAAGAGACATTAAGAGACATTAAGAGATATGCAAGGCTAGAGGTGGTATTAATGTGACAGATTAAGGCTGAATGAAGTGTGAAATCCACTGGCAGAATGAAGGACAGCTGCCAGCTTCTAGGAGGAAAAAAAAAGGTGGGGGGGGGGAACAAATAAAAGGGTGGATAAAATAAAATATAATCTATTTGATTTCCGGCTCTTCCCAGTTCTGATGAAAGGTCATCGACCTGAAACGTTAACTCTCTTTCTCTCTCCACGGATGCTGCCTGGCCTGCTGAGTTTTTCCAGCGTTTTCTGTTGTTATCAAGGGCTATCTAGTTCGCCTTCAATCATCCTGGTGGTCGCATGATACACTGATAATGGAGTTGTTAATTAATCATCGCAATCAGTCTCTATCAATTAGTCTGGAACAGACCCAGACGTGGGATAACCCCAGTTGTTGGCAGCTTTGGGAACTTTGCCTGGTATAGCCACACAGACACAGAATGTCCTAACTTCCATCCCTGACCTGTGGTGAGTTAGTAGTTCTCACGCAGGACAGCGTTAAGGATACTACAATTAGCTTCAGTAGACTCGGGCTCGGGAGGCCCGGGCTCCCGCTCCTGACTGCTATCAGTTTGCCCTGCTTATGTGGACATTGGGTCAGGACAGGGTCATACTTGGTTGTGATGATCTTCATTACTCACTGTGCAGGGCGAAGAAGAAGAATGGCTACTGTCACTGCCTGTGGAACCGAATCCCCGCATGCGTCATTGCCTCATATTCACAAGAGCAATCCTGCAATGGTGGAGAGATGTTGTCGGAACAGAAAAGAGCTAAACAAGGAAGTTGTTGAAGTTAATTATAATTCTTAGTAATAGTTTTTTTTAAATTCCGCTAATGGTTAGATTCAGACGGTCCAGTGATTTTCAATAAAATACTGTGCCTGTGTGTGAATAAAGAACACTTATTTATCTGTTCAGCTTATATACGACATTTCTGGTATTTATTGTTCACATATTTGTGTGTTCAACGTTATCTAAACTCTAAACATTGCACTCTATATAAAAACTGCAATGCTAATACATTCAGCTATTTTGATGGGACTCCCCCGGGGTTACAAAATGCCAAGCAAGCCCTTGTGAGGGACAAATATTGTGAGATATCAGTAATAGATTTGTTAATGAGAATAGGAAATTCCCCTGAAAGAGTTAATGTCCTCGTAGAGGGCGGGGGGGTTTCATACGAAACTGTCAGTGTGTTACTAAAATTGCACAGGGTGACTTCAACGCCAGAGAATCATCATCTGCTGGGTCCTGGTGAAGAGTCTTGGACCTTTTCAGATGCTGACAGAGACAGCCGCTGTGTATTTCCAGTGCTTCTTTATTTTATTCCAGATTTCCAGTATTTGTGCCTTCTCTTTCCGAATCTGATTTCCTTTGTTACCCATTTGTGACCAGTGTGTGAAACAAAACTATAAATTACAACATAATCCAATGCAAAGAAAAACAACTTGGGTCTAGTACTGGATCGTACACTGTCATCCACCCTGATCAGTTTTGATGCATTTCACTCTTCTGGCATAAAGCCAGATCTGCATTGAAGTGCTCTGATTTTAAACAACAAAGAGCCACCTGTTTCATTTTTAAGTGATTCAGTTCGATTAAGTCTCATTTCCTACAGTCTCTCTCTCTCCTTCCCTTCCACTTAGTTTTTCTTCCTCTTTTAGATTCTGTCCTCCCTCGTTCATTGATACCAAGGTCATTGCTCTTCTGAACTTTCCTCTTAACCTCGAAGTGTACTATCCAACATGTTTCTTCCTCCTCCCTACCTTCACTGTGTTGAAAACAAGACTCATCGAAACGAGTCTCCTATTCTAATTCCTTCTTTCCCAATACCTCAAACTGTGGATCTCTTCACCTGCTTCACCACTCCCCTCCGCCCCCCCCCCCCCGCCACCCCCCAGGTTAAAATACAATCGAGGTCCCATTGACATAACAGGAACCCGATTTGCATAGGTCTATGAGGCTCACGGCAACTTCCAGTGGTGCCTCAGCCTGCCGTGAGCAGTTAAAATGGTGGCTAGCTAATTTAGTGCGGGAACCGGGCAGTAAGTCACCGCAGCCCCTCGCCTCTGAGTCAGAAGGTTGTGGGTCCCACTCCAGGGACTTGAGAACTAAAATCTAGGCTGACTCTCCAGTGCAGTGCTGAGGGAGCGCTGCTGCACTGTCGGAGGTGCCGTCTTTCGGATGAGACGTTAAACCGAGGCCCCGTCTGCTCTCTCAGGTGGACGTAAAAGATCCCATGGCTCTATTTCGAAGAAGAGCAGGGGGAGTTAACCCCGGTGTCCTGGCCAATATTTATCCCTCAATCAACATAACAAAAACATATTATCTGGTCATTATCACATTGCTGTTTGTGGGAGCTTGCTGAGCGCAAACTGTCTGCTGCGTTTCCTACATTACAACAGCGACTACACTTCAAAAGTATTTCATTGGCTGTGAAGTGCTTTGGGACGTGCTGAGGTCATGAAAGGTGCTAGATAAATGCAAGTCTTTCTTTCCATCTTGAAATCCCCCACCTCACCCCCCACCCCCGCTCCGTTCCCGCCGGTCGAGGTGGGTTAAAATTGAGCGCCGAGTAAAATACGGGTTTACTCAGCGGCTGGTCTTAGTGAATCCCATAAGTTTACATTGGTGTTGCCGCTGGGTACGTGAGTGTTGAGCGTGGGTAACTGGTGACACAAGCATCCTTCTAACCTGTCAATGTAAAAGCAGCTCCCACGGCTCTTACTCACTGGAGAAACTCATGAGCCATCAGGGAACCTGCAAAGTTTTAGGGGGAGAAATTCATTATAGCCCAGGAATGGGCGTTAACTTTTGAAAAGTTTGAGAATTAGCAGCAGGCGCTATTGCTTCAGACTGCACACAAAATTAAATCTCATTGCACAAAGAAAGGATGGGAGCGTTAAATCAAGCAGTAATGGCCTAGCTCAGTGGTGTTAAACTCGAAGCGCTGACCAATATCAGGTGCAGTCTAATCACAAGGCATCATTGCCACAGGCTCTTTCCAGTTCTTAAAGGGGAGGTTCATTGATGCTGCAGAACCCCATTCTCATCATTGCTGGCTGTGCAGCCGTGTCAGCAACAACAGTAGGTCAAGGAGAAGGAGCCGGACGACTCAAGCAGCCGTAATGATGGTAGATCCACACCCAAGGGAGAGAGCCTGCAGATTCTGCGACCATGCATTGGAGGCGTTGGTGTTCGCAGTGGAAAGAAGGAGGGCGGTGCTCTAACCGGCAAGTGGCAGGGTGGCGGAGCGGGCCCAGGGGCCGAGTGGCCTGGTCCTGCTCCTGCTTCTTGTGTTCTTTAGAGTTGAGGTTGGATCAGATCAGCCATGATCTCATTGAATGGCGGAGCAGGCTCGAGGGGCCGATTGGTCTACTCCTGCTCCTATTTCTTATGTTCTTATGTTCTTATGTTCTGCACCATGTGGAGGGAGGTACACAGCACGTCTCGGGCAGCACTGTGGTCCCCAGGACCCACACACAGTGCAAGAAGAAATCTAATGACCTCACTTGGGTGGTCAGGGTGAGTCAATGCTTCAACAAATGCTACATACCACCATCTGAACCTCAGTCTGCACTCACTGCCCAAAGCACCGCACCCCCAGCACTCACACACCAACAATCTCTACCTACCAACAATCACACCCACATCTCACACCTTGCACACAATGACAGCTATTCAACTATAGCAGGCACATCACCCAGACTGCTGCCATCGTGGCTGGGTCTACAACCGTCGACCGGGGCTTTCACGGTGTCACAGCAGGCCAGCAATCTATGCTGCAACAGATTGCTAGGGATGCTGAGGTGCTGCACCAGGGGAGTGGCAGTGGGTCAGTGGAGCAGGAAGCTGCTGTCCTCTCTCAGCTTGACAGCATCCCACCACTGGCACTCCGCCATTGTCCTTGTCGCTGCCTGTCATCCAGCCAGCCCAGATTGCTGCCGTCCATGCTGAGGTGGTGCAGTCTACAGCCGGGCCTTCCAGGCCCAGAGCTGGTGGAGGGTGTCCTGCAAGGCCATCTGAAGTCTCCCCCACGGACACTCAGCAGCCTTCCACCAGCCTTGCTGCAGCCACTGGGCCAACACTTCATAGGAGCACTAGAGTAGGCAAAGGCACTGTAACGAAAGGCACTAAGGAATTGCACAAGGGTGAATAGCTAATATTGTTGTTGTAAATATGTGTTCAGCGATGATTGATAAATTTATTAATTAGCTTTGGATGATTCTGTGGTGTCTCTCATTTCAGCTTTGCGCTGTGATATGGCCTGTGACAGGGATGGAATGATGGGGATGTGGTGAGCAATGGGGATCTGGAGTTTAATTTATTGGAACCGCAGGCTGATAAGGCGGTCACGGACCGCCCATCCAGAAGGCCGACTGAGTGGCTGCCTCCTCCCTCGCTCCTGTTCCTCCTCCTCCTCCTCATCTTCTCTTCATCCTCATCTTCATCTTCCTCCTCATCTCCCTCTTCCTCCTCCTGAGGTGGTCCCGCAATCCTGGTGGCAAGGGCTGGGCCCTCTTCTCCTCCACTTTGTACGGTCTTGGGCCAGGGATTCCCAGGTGTCGGTGGGGATGTTGCACTATTTCAAGGAGGCTTTGAGGGTGTCCTTGAAGCGTTTCCTCTGCCCACCTGGGACAGAAAAGGGAATAGAAAGATATGCTGAAAGGCTGAGATGCGGTAGATGGAATGAGAGGAGACTCGTGTGGAGCATAAACACCAGCACAGACTAGTTGGGCCGAATGGCCTGTTTCTGTGCTGCATATACTATTCGGTGGCTATAAAGCATCCAGTTCTTTATTCTCAATTGCAGGAGGGGCATTGTCAATCAGGAACCAGCGGGGAAAGAAAGCGTGGGAAAAAAACTGTTTGCCTCATTGGAGGGGACATGCCCTCAAAAGATAAATCATACCAGAATAGGCATTTTCCAGCACAGTGGAGCCTTTCTGTTGGGAATGCTGAGCTCGATTGGTTTTGGAGAGTCCATATATAAAACAGGAGAGTCGGGAGCATTAGTGGCTTAGGATGGAGAGCAGGCACAGAGCTGTTTTAAATAACCGCAGTCAGAGCAATCTGTTCCATTGTGCTGCTGCACAGTAATTAAAGAAATGCTCCTGGGAAGGCTCTATAGAAATAACACGTGTGAAAATGTATCATCTGATGAAAAGTGCAAAAGGGATATCTGCTGTGTCTTATGGTGACATTCTGTTTTAGTTTAGTGCCTGACTTAGAGCTGAAGTTAGGACAGTGGAGACGTAGGGGCAATTTTAAATAAGAATAAGAGCATAAGAAATAGGAGCAGGAGTCGGCCATTCGGCCCCTCGAGCCTGCTCCGCCATTCAATAAGATCATGGCTGATCTTCGACCTCATCTCCACTTTCCTGCACTATCCCCATATCCCTTGATTCCCTTAATATTCAAAAATCTATCGATCTCTGTCTTGAATATACTCAACGACTGAGCCTCCACAGCCCTCTGGGGTAGAGAATTCCAAAGATTCCCCACCCTCTAAGTGAAGAAATTTCTCCTCATCTCAGTCCTAAATGGCCGACCCCTTATTCTGAGACTGTGACCTAGGGTAACCATACGTCCCTGTTAGACGAGTACGACAGACATCCCACAGTTAGAATATGGGTTGGGGGAATAATAAAAGTGTCATCTGTTCTTAAAAATAAGAGAAAACAAAACTATAGGTGAAAGAGAGACCATAATTTTTGCCATTTTCACAAGAGTGATTTGGGGAGGCTCTAAGTACATATACTATTAAACGATTCTACACGCCACTTTCTGTTTGCTCAGGCAGCAAGCTTTAAAGCTGGATTAGACGAGGGTGACCAAACGCCCCCATTTACCGGGAACAGTCCCCGGATGAGGGACTGCGTCCCCGAGAAAACAATGTCCCCGGAAGAGTCACCGGTTCACGAAACTCGTCCCCGAATAGACTGGAGCCGTAGTCATTGGAATATAAGCAAATCCGACCGTTAGACATAATCAGAGTTTCAGGTCAATGGACTGAACAGTGTTACTGTATTATTTATAAACGGTGCCTGAATGTGCTTCAATAGTGTGACGTCACACCCGCCCGCGGTAATTAGATGCACATTTGTTTTGCATTTGTCGTGTATCTGTGCAACTGTTAAAATACAGGCTGCTAAAAATGTTGCCTCGCTACGCTGCGCAACTTGCATTTTCCGTCCTGGCTACTTTGCTGTGCTCCCAACCTGTGTATCCCCGGATTCGGTTTAGAAAATATGGTCACCCTATTTTTACCCAACCCTTACCTCGGGAACCTGACAGGTTAAGACCTGTGACTTATGACCTGTGACCTTGGCCTTTACCTGAAGACTGAGAGTTAAGGAGTTAAAGCTCAGAAATACAATCCCTGGAGTAATCCCTTAAGAGCTGAGAAGAAACATTTTCCTATGAAATTTCTTCAAAACCAGCGTAAGTAGGTAGTCCCTCGATACAGATACAAATGTCGTGCAGCAGATTTTAAGCCCGGTGATAATTCAACTCCTGAGTTTGAAAGAAGAGATAACACAAAAAACCCTGCGCGGTTCCCAAGGCAAAAATGCGAGATAAAATATACCCAGTACACTGAAACATCATGAATATTTAAGCAGCATCTACATCTATGCTGGTAATCTGGCCCTAATTAGACATGGCATTGAGATATGCAGGCAGAATCAGCAGAGAGCTAATAAACCTGAGTGTGTTTGGATAATCACTTTGGAATGGTGGGAAGTGACTACAGTGAAAAGCTGGCAGGTGACTGACAAGATAGGTTCTGCACTCCAATTCATCCCAATAATTAAGAATTAGCTAACTTACTTTCAGGGTCACTGATCTCTTCAAGGTCAACAGGCCACTTCAGAGTGTTTTTGTTAAATTTTGACCGCAAGATGTCCCAGAGCACTTTACATCCAATGAAGTACTTTTGAAGTGTAGTCACTGTTGTAATGTGGAAAACATGGACAATTTACCCACAGCAAGCTCCCACAAGCAGCAATGTGATAATGACCAGATAATCTGTCCTTTTAGTGATGTTGGTTGAGGAATAAATATTGGCCAGGAGAACTCATCTGCTCTTCTTGAAATAGTGTCATGGGATCTTTTATGTCCACCTGAGAGGGTGAGCCACACTAAAATTGTGCAATTGCATACAAACTTAATTTGTGGAGAAATCATGGGAGGGATTCAGAGCCTTGCTCAAGCTCATGCCGGTGACATTCATTTTGTTATTTTGATCTGATCCAGAGAATAGGAAATAGCATCTGCACTGATGTCCACAAGGCTGGTATCTGCATTCATGTCCCTTGGAGAACAGGCCAGGGAAGGGGCAAGGGAGCAATGGATGGACTGGTGGAGCGCAAGTTGCCAGGTGGATACCTGACCACAGTTGCCTCTGTCGCCCTGTTATGCTTTTTTTATTCGTTCACGGAATGTGGGCGTCGCCGACAAGGCCAGCATTTATTGCCCATCCCTAACTGCCCTTGAGAAGGTGGTGGTGAGCCGCCTTCTTGAACCGCTGCAGTCCGTGTGGTGATGGTACTCCATAATGCTATTAGGGAGGGAGTTCCAGGATTTTGACCCAGCGACGATGAAGGAACGGCCGATATATTTCCAAGTCAGGGTGGTGTGTGACTTGGAGGGGAACTTGGAGGTGGTGGTGTTCCCATGCACCTGCTGCCCTTGTCCTTCTAGGTGGGAGAGGTGGCGGGTTTGGGAGGTGCTGTCGAAGAAGCCTTGGCGAGTTGCTGCAGTGCATCTTGTAGATGGTAAGCTTACCTGATAGGAAAAAAGTGGGCCAGGAAATCCAGATGGTGCCTCAAACAAAAATAGAAACTTTGACTAATATTAATGGACTGCAACTATGCTGCAAAAATTAAGTTATATTAGGTTGATTGAGGGGACTTTGTCCAACCTTATTCGCTCAAAACAGTACAGGCAGCTCTCCATTTTGATTTCAATATTCTACTTTGCCTCTTTGCAATCCAAACTCTGAGAGTGCAGTGAAGTGGGACTAATTGGAGAGCTCTTTCAAAGAGCCGGCACAGGCACGATGGGCCGAATGGCCTCCTTCTGTGCTGCACGATTCTAAAATTCTAAAGTGAGATGAGAATACAAATTCATTTTTCATTGCTTTTGTGTTAAGCAGTGCGATTACCTATGGGAAAAAATGAATATGAAATTAATAAATTAAATGCTGCTATTGCAAATCTCTTTATCCTGAAGAAAGAACACTGCCAGTAATCTTCATGATCACACATAATTCTTTGGAAATTTTGACTGCAGATTTACATAAAGATTATAATACTAAACATCTTTCATGCAATCTGTAGCTCATGTTCAGCAAGTCATCTGACTATAATCAGCGTGTTTCATGTTGGAGTCAAAGAATGACTGACTGTATTTTTTGCTGTTATGTAACAACCAAAAATATAAATTTTCTGCTCTTTTACAAATGTTTTTGTGACTCAAGCTTTCCTTGCCTTTACCCACAATGTGATGATACTTTTCCTGTTGTAATCTAACTCACTGACAATGTAATGCATCATATTGAACTACTTTCCTCTTTATATAACAATACAGTGTTTAACTCTCTCCTGACTGGAGTCTTTCTAACACCAACACCTTGATCGTTTGACTGTTAATAGACAAAAGCAAGCGCTTTGATAGAATCATAGAATAGTACAGCACAGAAGGAGGTCATTCGGCCCATCGAGTCTGCGCCGGCTCTTTCAAAGAGCAATCCAGTTAGTCCCACTACCCCGCTCTTTCCCCATATCCCTGCAATTTTTTCTCCTTCGAGTATTTATCCAATTCTCTTTTGAAGGCCATTATTGAATCTGTATCCACCACCCTGTCAGGCAGTGCATTCCAAATCCTAACCACTCGTTGTGTAAAAAAGTTTTTCCTCATGTCGCCTCTGGTTCTTTTGCCAATCGACTTAAATCTGTGCCCTCTGGTTATCAGCCATTGGAAACAGTTTTTCTTTATTTACTCTATTCAAACCCTTCATTACTTTAAACACTGTATCAAATCTCCTCTTAGCCTTCTCTGCCCCAGCTTCTCCAGTCTATCCACTTAACTTTAATCCCTCATCCTGGGAACCATTCTAGTAAATCTCCTCTGCGCTCTCTCCAAAGCCTTCACGTCCCTCCTCAAGTGTGGTGCTTTGCTCAAAGGATCCTTTTTGGATACCATTCCTAAGAAGTGCCAGCCAATGGTGGCACTGCTGCCTCTGAGTCAGCAGGTTGTGGGTTCAAGTCCCACTCCAGCTACATGAGCCCATAATCTAGGCTGATATGCTAGTGCAGTACTGGGGGAGTTCTGCACTGCCATCTTCCTCTCAGGTGGACGTTAAGAAATACCATGGCACTATTTCGAAGAAGAGCAGGGGAGTTCTCCCCGCTGTCCTGGCCAATATTTATCCCTCAACAGACATCACTAAAACAAAATATCTGATCTTCATCACATTGCTAATGGCGGGTCCTTGCTGTGCGCAAATTGGCTGCCTACATCCTATATTACAACAGTGCAGAATGTACTGCATTTAAAGAGTACTTCATTGGCCGTAAAGCACTTTGGGCAAAAGGCACTGTATAACTGCAAGTTCTTTATTTCTTTCTTCTTTCGAATAGTCTGATATTGATTGCTGCCCTATTGATAGTGGAAGAAATCATGGTTCTCCTGATGGCTCACCGAGTTTATCCAGTGAGTAGTTGAGCTATACAGATTAGGACAGTCTCTGGCCTGTGCTGAGTGAGCTGATTTCAGCCGGGACATCATTACAATTGGCCATCAAATGCAAGGAGTCGGCCATACGGCCCCTCGAGCCTGCTCCGCCATTCAATAAGATCATGGCTGATCTTCTACCTCAATTCCACCTTCCCGCCCGATCCCCATATCCCCTGATTCCACCAGAGTCCAAAAATCTATCGCTCTCAGCCTTAAATATACTCAACGATTCAGCATCCACAGCCCTTTGGGGTAGAGAATTCCAAAGATTCACAACCCTCCGAGTGAAGAAATTCCTCCTCATCTCAGTCTTAAATGGTTAATCTTAAATCTTAAAAAGTACGAGACTTAGCACAGAGGGCAGGAGCAACTTCTTCACACAGAGAGTTGTGAGGCTGTGGAATTCACTTTCAGTGTTAGTGGTTGAGGCAGAACCGACATCAACATTCAAGTTTAGATTGGATAGGAAAAGGGGTTGAAGGGATATGGGATGAGGGTGGATAAATGCGATCAGAACTATTTGCTTGCATGGAGGGTAAATGCTGAATGGCCTGTTTCCGTGTTGTAACTTCTACATGTCTAACCAATTTGATTGAATTTTTCGAGGGGGTGACTAGGTGTGTGGATGAGGGTAGTGCAGTTGATGTAGTCTACATGGACTTCAGTAAGGCTTTTGACAAAGTCCCACATGGGAGACTGGTCAAGAAGGTAAGAGCCCATGGGATCCAGGGCAATTTGGCACATTGGATCCAAAATTGGCTTAGTGGCAGGAGGCAGAGGGTGATGGTCAAAGGTTGTTTTTGTGACTGGAAGCCTGTGTCCAGTGGTGTACCGCAGGGATCGGTGCTGGGTCCTTTGCTGTTTGTAGTGTACATTAATGATTTAGATATGAATGTAGGAGGTATGATCAGTAAGTTTGCAGATGACACGAAAATTGGTGGAGTGGTAAATAGCGAGGAGGGAAGCCTCAGGCTACAGGGCAATATAGACGGGTTGGTCAGATGGGCAGAACAGTGGCAAATGGAACTTAACCCTGAAAAGTGTTAGGTGATGCATTTTGGGAGGACTAACAAGGCAAGGGAATACACTTTGGGGGAAAAATTAGGTCGCGCCCCATTTGGGGCGCAAATATCATCTGGACGCAAATATTAGCGCCTGGCGCTAATGATCGGCACTGACTGGAAACTTCACTTTTACCGCCTCGGGAGGTGAGTGGAGCGCTAAATCAGGCGCTGCACACCTGTCTTAAGGCGCAAAGGCCGAGCAGTTAGGCGCTAACTCAGCGCGCGAGCGCAGCGCAGCTGCTGCCAGTTAGCGAGGGAACACAGACACACTGGCGCCGGCCACTTCTTAAAGCGGGGGGGGCCAACTTGCTCCCCAGCCACACCCTGCTCATTGCAGCCTTGAATCTCGGCCTGGAGAGACCTGTGAATCCATATTGCTGCCAAGGATGGAGAGGGTGAGAGAACGAGCTCATCGCTTCACCGAGCGGGCCTTGGATGCTCTGGTTGGCGCGGTGGAGCGCAGAAGATGTATGCTCTTCCCTGAGAGTGGCAGGAGGCCTTTGCCACGCGAGTTCAGAAGAGTGTGGAGGGAGGTGGCTCAGAGCGTCTCCTCCAGGAGCATGGTGCCCAGGACCCATACTCAATGCCGCAAAAAGTTCAACGACCTCACTCGGGTCGTCAGGGTGAGTGGCTTTTTCTCAATACCTCTCCATCCCTCCATCTCAACCTCACTCTATGGCCAGAGGGTCTTAAAACCCCAATGCACAACACTCATCCAACACCTATGGCCCTTTCATGAAACACACACACACATTCCACACTTTGCATACAGTAAGGGCTATTCACCTATGGGAGGCACATCAGGCAAGACCATGGCTGCATACAGTAAGGGCTATTCACCTATGGGAGGCACATCAGGCAAGACCATGGCTGTATACAGTAAGGGCTATTCACCTATGGGAGGCACATCAGGCAAGACCATGGCTGTATATTTACTCAGATGCTGTCCTTTTTCTTACAGGCCAAGCTGGCGCATAATCGGAGACAGCAGCAACGGACAGGTGGAGGGCGGCCTCAGCTGCAACCCCTCAGCGATCTTGAGGAGCGCGTCCACAGGATTGTGGCAAGCCGGGTGATCGGTCCCGTCGCCACTGGTGACGCCGACCCCGTTCTGGACAGCAATGGTAAGGTCATCACCTTTTTGTCCTCTGTCCTTCCACTTGTCCCTCACAACACCAGCCTTTGACACTTTCAATCCAACTTGCTAACTCGCTGCACTTATTCCTCCCTTACTGCCACCCTGTCCTCACGCTAAAGCCACTCTTGTACCTCCCTGCTTTCAGATGGTGATTCACCAGCTGAGGAGACGGGCCCTGAAGCTGCCACTGGGAGTGATGCTGCAGCCGAGGAGGAAGAGGAAGCCGGAGCATCAGTGCCACCCTCTCCCGAGGAAGCCCATGCCCACACTGGGAACACGCCTTCCCTGGAGGGGAGCAGGGGGGAAGGGTCTGGTGAGGGTGAAGCTCCAGGACCCAGCGGGCTGCAGCAACGCCATGGGGGGGGTAGGGAAGAACGGGGGCCTTCTCCCCAGAGGGAGAGTATGCCAGACACTCCTACTGCAATGGACGCAGAGGAGGAGCGGCTGATCGCAGAAATGAACACCCAGGCGGTGGGCATGCACACTGAGCTCATGGGTGCAGTGGGAAGGGTGCCCGAATGCATTGAGTCACTGGCAAGGAGTGTGGAGCACTTCGCTGTAGCACAGGCGGATGCCACACTAACGCTTAGTGCTGCAATTCAGTCACTGGCTGCCGTGATCCCATCTCTGACTGCTCTCATACAGACTCAGATTGAGGCCACGCGAGCACAGACTGCTGCCAACCTCGATGGTTCGTGCACATGTCCCCGGGGCTGTCACCGCGCCGCAGCAGGCCAGCAATCTGTTCTCCAGCAGATTGCTCCGGATGCTGAAGTGCTGCCCCGTGGGAGTGCCAGTGTGTCGGGCGAGCAGGGAGTTGCTGTCCTCTCTCACGATGACAGCATTCCTGCTGCCAACACTGTCACTTCTCCACTGCACTTGCCACCGCCTGTAGGACAGACTGCTGCCGCCCATGCAGAGTTGGTGCAGTCTGCAGCCGGGCCCTCCAGGCCCAGAACTGGTCGAGGCCGTCCTTCAGGGGCATCTGCAGTGTCAGGGTCTGACGAGCAGCAGCCTTCTACCAGCCTTGCTGCAGCCACTGAGGTCCCATTACGGAGGAGCAGTAGGGTTAGAAGGGGGGAAGTGCGCAAGGGAAGGAGATCACCCTCGAAGGGCAAAAAGTAGGAGGTGTGACAAAATGCTGGTCATTTTTTTATTAAAGGTCGAGGTTCATGGTCCAACTTTTGTTTAGTGTTTTGGACATTATCTCCAGGTTGTGAGAACCAGTTATGTTATTGACTGTTTTTTTGTGTTTATTTCTATGAGTTTGTCATGAGGAATTGACACACACAGAGTTTGTAAAATAAATAAGTTTCTGTATTCAAAATATACATGGTTGGTGGTTGGAATTATTGGTGCCTTGGCCGGCTTAGGGGTTGCGTGCTGGGTTCATTGATGTTGTTAGCAATGGCAGAAGCCATTTCCACAGCAGGGGCCCTAGAAGCGGCTTGCTATTAGCTGTTGACGGACGGCCCTTGCAGTTTGACCATTGTGGGCCGCCCTCCCGCCTTGGTGCTGCTGATGATCATCCTCCTCGTCCTCTTCCTCCTCTTCCTCCTCCTCCTCTGGTGGTGCTCCAAGGCCTGGTGGCATTGGCTGGGTCCTGAGGATTGCCATGTTATGCAACATGCAGCACACGACTACGAAGTTCGATACTCGCTCAGGCGAGTACTGCAGGGCTCCTCCAGAATGGTCGAGACAGCGGAACCGTTGCTTCAGCACGCCGATTGTGCGCTCAATTATGTTCCTGGTAGCTTGATGGCTCTCATTGTACCGCAGCTCAGCAGGGGTGTTGGGCGTACGGAGCGGTGTCATCAGCCAGGTGCTCAATGCATACCCCTTGTCCCCGAGAAGCCAACCAACTGGCTGATGCGGTGCCTCGAAAAGTTCTGCCACAGTAGTCTGGCGCAGGATAAAAGCATCATGGCAGCTGCCAGGATAGTGGGCATTGACAGCGAGTATCAGCTGTCTGTGGTCACAGACCAACTGAACATTCAAGGAATGGAACCCCTTTCTGTTCCGGAATTCCTCGGCATTCTCATGCGGAGCACGCAAAGCCACATGCGTGCAGTCAATGGCGCCCTGCACCATGGGGAAGCCCGCTACCCTCGCAAAGCCCAGAGCGCGGTCACGCTGCTTGTCTGGGGTCATGGGGAAAGAGATGAACTCTCGTCTCCTTTTAAAGAGGGCATTTGTGACCTGCCGGATGCAGCAATGCACCGCGAACTGGGAGATATTGGCGAGGTCCCCAGCAGCAGCTTGAAATGAGCCAGTAGCGTAAAAGTTGAGAGCCACTGTGACCTTCACTGCCACCGACAGAGACGTCCTGGACCTCAGTTGAGGCTGCAGATCTGGCTGCAGCAGGTGGCAGAGCTCAGTGACCACCTCCTTGCTGAATCGCAGCCTTCGCAAACACAGCTCCTCAGACATATGGATGTAGGAGAGCTGTTCACGATATACCCTGGGAGGGTAAGCTCTCCTGTACATACGCCTGTTGGCCCTCCTCCGTCTGGCCATCATTGCCACTCTCTCTCTGCGTCTCTGTATCCTCCTATTCAGCTGGAGCAGGATGACGCCCCCAATCAGTGCAGCCCCCATATTCTCTTTGCAAGCAAAGTAATGAAGGACAGCAACTAAAGTACCAGCGAAGTTAGGATCAGTAGGCAAAACTACCTTACAAAGCGTTGAGTCAATGCATAAGTCTCTCTTTCTCTCTCTCCGAATCTCTCTCTCTCTCTCAGAACGAGTGGTGCAAAAATGTCGACCACAGAAAAAGACAGGAAGAGGCCCCCTTTAAATAGCGCCCCCCCCAGCCCCACAGCGATTGATAGCATTCCAGTCTTCTGGTCGTTGGATGCGCCAGGCGGTAAGGCAGGGGGCGCCACTCAATTTCCGCTCCGGGGCGCCACAAGGGCGTTGCACCATGGAATGACGTCACAATCTGCGCGCGCAGGTGGTCGCAGCGGTAAGTTTTAGCGCCGCCGCACAATCTCTAGTTAAGTTCCCGAGCGGCGCAAACATCGCTGCGCCCGGGCGTTAGCGGCTTTGCGCCCCATTAGCGCCCTCTTAAGGCGCTAACGGGAGGCGCAACCAACTGAATTTTTACCCCAATGAATGGTAGGACCCTAGGAAGGACAGAGGATCAGAGGGACCATAGTGTGCATGTACATAGATCCCTGAAGGCAGCAGGACAGGTAGATAAGGTGGTTAAAAAGGCATATGGGATACTTGCCTTCATTAGCCGAGGCATAGAATATAAGAGCAGGGAGGTTATGATGGAGCTGTACAAAACGCTAGTTAGGCCACAGCTGGAATACTGTGTGCAGTTCTGGTCGCCACACTATAGGAAGGATGTGATTGCATTGGAGAGGGTGCAGAGGAGATTCACCAGGATGTTACCTGGGCTGGAGCGCTTCAGCTATGAAGAGAGACTGGACAGGCTGGGGCTGTTTTCCTTAGAGCAGAGAAGGCTGAGGGGGGACCTGATTGAGGTGTACAAAATTATGAGGGGCATAGATAGGGTAGATGGAAAGGAACTTTTCCCCTTAGTAGAGTGGTCAATAACCAGGGGGCATAGTTTCAAGGTAAGGGGCAGGAGGTTTAGAGGGGATTTGAGGACAAAGTTTTTCACCCAAAGGGTGGTTGGAATCTGGAACTCACTGCCTGAAAGGGTGGTAGAGGCAGGAACCCTCACAACATTCAAGAAGCATTTAGATGAGCACTTGAAACGCCATAGCATACAAGGCTACGGACCAAGTGCTGGAAAATGGGATTAGAATAGATAGGGCTTGATGGCTGGCGCGGAGACGATGGGCCGAAGGGCCTCTTTCTGTGCTGTATAACTCTATGGGGGAAAAATTCAGTTGGTTGCGCCTCCCATTAGCACCTTAAGAGGGCGCTAATGGGGCGCAATGCAACTAGCGCCCGGGCGCGGCGATGTTCGCGCCGCTCGCGAAATTAACTAGACATTTTGTGGTGGCGCTAAACACTACCGCCATGATCTCCTGCGCCGGCAGATCGTGACGTCAGTCAAGTGCGCAACGCCCCGGTAGCGCCCCGAGCGGTTATTGAGTGACGCCGCCTGTCGCTAGCAACGACAGGTTGAGGGGAGCGTTTTGCAGTCAGGAAGGGACTGGGGGAGCGCTATTTAAAGGCGACCGCTTCCTGCCTTTTTTTGTTGGTGACATTTTTGAACCACGCATTCTGAGAGAGAGAGACAGAGAGACTTCTGGAGAGATTCAACGCTGAGTGAAGGAGTTTTGGGTACTGAGCAGCACTTTGCAGGTTCATTTTGATTTGCCCTTCCTTGTATCAATTTAGAAGAGACTCTGGGGGCTGCACTCTGAGCTCTTACCCTTAGTACTCTCCATTGTTCTTTCCAGCAGATTTGATGTGCAGCTCTCTCCAGGCCGAGATTCAAGCTGCAATGAGCAGGATGTGGATGGAAAGCAAGATCAACCCTCCCCTTTAAGAACTGGCCGGCACCATTGTGTGTGTGTTCCATTGCTGACTGACATCACATGAGCTTCGCCAGCGCATTGAGTTAGCGTCTCGCTGCTCGGCCTTTGCGCCTTAAGACAGATGTGTAGCGCCTGATTTAGCGCTCCAATCACCTCCAGGCGCGATAAAAGTCAAGTTTGCAGTCGGAGGCGATAATTAGCGGCAGGCGCTAATCTTTGTGCCCGGCCGATAATTGCGCCCCAAACGGGGCGATACTGAATTTTTCCCCCATAGAGTCATAGGGGGAGAAATTCAGCATCGCCCCATTTGGGGCGCAATTATCGGCCAGGCGCAAAGATTAGCGCCTGGCGCTAATTATCGCCACCGACTGCAAACTTGTCTTTTATCGCCCCTGGAGGTGATTGCAGCGCTATATCAGGCGCTTCACACCTGTCTTAAGGCGCAAAGGCCGAGGAGCGAGGCGCTACCTCAGAGCGCTGGCGAAGCTCATGTAATGTCAGTCAGCAATGGAACACACACACAATGGCACGGGCCAGTTCTTAAAGGGGATGGTTAATCTTGCTTTCCATCCACATCCTGCTCATTGCAGCCTTGAATCTCGGCCTGGAGAGACCTGCACATCAAATGTGCTGGAAAGAACAATGGAGAGTACCAGGCAAAGAGCTCAGAGTGCAGTCCCCACAGTCTCTGCTAAATCGATACGAGGAATGGCAAATCAAAATGAACCTGCAAAGTGCTGCTCAGTACCCAAAACTCCTTCACACAACGTTGAATCTCTCCAGAAGTCTCTCCCTCTCTCTCTCAGAATGCGTAGTTCAAAAATGGCACCAACAATAAAAGGCAGGAAGCGGTCACCTTTAAATAGCGCTCCCCCTTTCCCTTCATGACTGCAGAACGCTCCCCTCAACCTGTCGTTGCTAGCACCAGGCAGGTAAGGCAGGGGGCGCCACTCAATATCCGCTCCGGGGCGATACCGGGGCATTGCGCACTCGAGTGACGTCATGATCTGCCGGCGCAGTAGATCGTGGCGGTAGTGTTTAGCGCCACCGCAAAATGTCTAGTTAATTTCGCGAGCGGTGCAAACTTCGCCGCGCCTGGGCGCTAGATGCTTAGCGCCCCATTAGCGCCCTCTTAAGGCGCTAACGGGAGGCGCAACCAACTGAAATTTTCCCCCATAGAGTCATAGTCACTATCTGGCTCTGGAAGTGCATGTACGTAGGCAGCAGGTGGGGACAGGATTGGGCTGGAGGGCTGGAGGGCAAACCTCCCTCAGCGGGACTGCTGGTTGTTGGGTTTCAGTCCCACCCCCAACAAAGTCCGGCCAACCCACGCTATTTTCCCTTGCGGACTTAGCAGGCCAATTAAGGGAAAGCCGGTGACAGGGAACGTCAGCGTATAGAAGCATAGAAGATAGGAGCAGGAGTAGGCCATTCGGCCCCTCGAGCCTGCTCCACCATTTAATGAGATCATGGCTGATCATCCAAATTCAGTACCCTGTCCCTGCTTTCTCCCCATATCCCTTGATCCCTTTAGCATTAAGAAATATATCTCTCTCCTTCTTGAATATATTTAATGAATTGGCCTCAACTGCCTTCTGTGGTAGAGAATTCCACAGGTTCACCACTCTCTGGGTGAAGAAATTCCTCCTCATCTCAGCCCTAAATGGCTTACCCCTTATCCTTAGACTGTGACCTCTGGTTCTGGACTCCCCCGCCATCGGGAACATCCTTCCTGCATCTAGTCTGTCTAGTCCTGTTAGAATTTTATAAGTTTCAATGAGATCCCCTCTCATTCTTCGAAACTCTAGCGAATATAAGCCTAATCAACCCAATCTCTCTTCATACGTCATTCCTGCCATCCCAGGTATCAGTCTGGTAAATCTTCGCTGCACTCCCTCCATGGCAAGAACATCCTTCCTCAGATAAGGCGACCAAAACTGTACACAATACTCAAGGTGTGGTCTCACCAAGGCCTTGTACAACTGCAGCAAGACATCCTTGCCCCTGTACTCGAATCCTCTCGCTATGAAGGCCAACATACCTTCATGCTTACCTTCAGCGACTGGTGCACAAGGACTCCCAGATCTCGTTGCACTTCCCCTTTTCCCAATCTATTGCCGTTCAGATAATAATCTGTCTTCCTGTTTTTGCCACCAAAGTGGATAACCTCGCATTTATCCACATTATGCTGCATCTGCCATGCATCTGCCCAATCACCCAACCTGTCCAAATCATACTGGAGTTTCTCTGCATCCTCCTCCACAGCACACACGCCCACCCAGCTTTGTGTCGTCTGCAAACTTGGAGATATTACATCTAGTTCCCTCATCTAGATCATTAATATATATTGTGAATAGCTGGGGTCCTAGCACCGATCCCTGTGGTACCCCACTAGTCACTGCCTGCCACTCGGAAAAAGACCCGTTTATTCCAACTCTTTGCTTCCTGTCTGCCAACCAGTTCTCTATCCAAATCAGTACCTCACCCCCAATCCCATGTGCTTTAACTTTGCACGCTAATCTCTTATGCGGGACCTTATCGAAAGCCTTCTGCAAGTCCAAATACACCACATCCACTGTTTCTCCCTTATCTATTCTACCAGTTACATCCTCAAAAAATTCCAGTAGATTAGTCAGGCATGATTTCTCTTTTGTAAATCCATGTTGACTTTGTCCGATCCTGTCACTGTTTTCCAAGTGCTCTGCTATTACATCTTTTATAATGGACTCTAGCATTTTGCCCACTACCGATGTCAGGCTTACCAGTCTATAATTCCCCGTTTTTTCTCTACCACCTTTTTTAAATAGTGGGGTTACATTAGCTACCCTCCAATCCATGGGAACTGTTCCAGAGTCTATAGAATTTTGAAAGATGACCAGCAATGCATCTACTATTTCTAGGGCCACTTCCTTAAGTACCCTAGGATGTAGCTTATCAGGCCCTGGGGATTTATCGGCCTTCAATCCCGTCAATTTCCCTAACACCATTACCCTACAAATAGTGATTTCATTCAATTCCTCCCTCTCATCAGACCCTATGTTCCCCGACATCTCTGGGAGTTTATTTGTGTCCTCCTTTATGAAGACAGAACCAAAGTATGTATTTAATTCGTCAGCCATTTCTTTGTTCCCCATTATAAATTCCCCTGATTCTGACTGCAAGGGACCTACGCTTGACTTCACCAATCTTTTTCTCTTCACATATCTATAGAAGCTTTTACAGTCAGTTTTTATGTTCCCTGCAAGCTTACTCTCATATTCTATTATCTCCCTCTTAATTAATCCCTTTGTCCTCCTTTGCTGAATCCTAAACTGCTCCCAATCCTCAGGTTTGCTGCTTTTTCTGGCCAATTTATATGTCCTCTCCTTGGATCTTATGCTATCCCTAATTTCCCTTGTTAGCCATGGTTGAATCACCTTTTTTGTTTTATTTTTATGCCAAACAGGGATGAACAAATTCTGTAGTTCATCCATGCGATCTTTAAATGTTTGCCATTGCCTATCCACCGTCAACCCTTTAAGTAATGCTCCCCAATCCACCCTAGCTAACTCGCGCCTCATACCATCGTAGTTTCCTTTATTTAAATTCAGGACCCTAGTCTCTGAGTCAACTACTTCACTCTCCATCCTAATGAAGAATTCTATCATATTATGATTGCTCCTCCCCAAGGGGCCTTGCACAACAAGATTGCTAATTAATCCTTTCTCATTACATAATACCCAGTCTAAGATGGCCTGATCTCCAGTTGGTTCCTCGGCATATTGGTCCAGGAATTATAGATTTAATTATAGAATTAATCCTACACTCTAGGAATTCCTCCTCCACAGTATTGTTAATAATTTGGTTAGCCCAATCTATATGTAGATTAAAGTCACCCATGATAACTGCTGTGCCCTTATTGCACGCATCTCTAATTTCCCGTATGACGTTTCATCTGTCAAAAATTTTTGACAGATGAAATGTCAGCGTTTGACAGCTTTGAGAAACACTGACAATCTCTGTTCTTTGGTGAGTTCTTGTACTGAAGTCTCACCAAACCTCTTTCTTTAGCAGAAATCAGATGGCTGTTGCATCTGAGAATGCAGCAACTATTCTGTCATCTCTGCCGTCGAGATGAGGCACCTCCGGATCCCCAAGGGTTGAAGCCTGCAGGAAGAAACAAAGGTAAGTAAACTTTTTCTAACACTTTTCACTCACCTCACATACTTACCTCTCCACACTTGCACCCATCACTCACCTCCACAGAACACTTTTCGACCCCTCTCACCCCTGCAGACCCACTGCTCGCCTCGCTGACCCTGGCGAGGTTTGCAGCCGTCGGGAAGCCCGCACTTGTGTGGGTAAAATGGGGATAATCCTCTTAACTGCCTGTTAACAGGCAGTTAATTGGCTGTAATCCCCTTCCCGCCTCGAGGAGACGGGTCCCTGCGTAAGTCGGGGACCCGCCTCCCGAGAAAATGGCACGGAGGCGGGTTGGGAGCGGGTTCGGTACCCGCTCCCAGTTTCTGCCATTTTCCTGGCAGTCCTGCCTCCATACCCGCCTCCCCAGGGCTGGGAAAATTCCCCCCTTAGAGTACTGCATGCAGTTCTGGTCGCCAGAGAAGATTTACAAGGATGATACCTGAAATGCGAGGGTATACAGGTCAGGAAAGGATGAACAGGCTGTGTCTCTTTTCTCCTGAAAAAAGGCTGAGGGGTGACCTAATAGAGGTCTTTAAAATTATGAAAGGTTTTGATAGAGTGGATACAGAGAGAATGTTTCCACTTGTGGGGAAGAGCAAAACTAGAGGCCATCAATATAAGATAGTCACCAAGAAATCCAATAGGGAATTCAGAAGAAACTTCTTTACCCAAAGCATAGTGAGAATGTGGAACTCGCTACCACAGGGAGTGGTTGAAGCGAATAGTATAGATGCATTTAAGGGGAGGCTGGACAAGCAAATGAGGGAGAAGGAATAGAGGGTTACGCTGATGGATTTAGATGAGGAAAGATGGGAGGAGGCTCGAGTGGAGCATAAACGCCGGCATGGACTGGTTGGGCCGCATGTCCTGTTTCTGTGCCGTATATCCGATGTAATCCTATGTAACTTTCTGGATCATAGAGACACAAGATCCGTTTACTGGAGCATCGGTAGTGCTGAACTCAAGTAGAACATCTTGTTTAAAGCCTGAAAAAGCAACAAGTGAACCAATTTAGGAATCCTGAGCCACAGCCATGACCTTACCAGGACTCTACGCCAAACTTGTGCAGACCAACCCAGCTTGAATTTCTTGCATGTTCCACCGTGAAGAACATTCATTATGATGTACTTAGAAGCCCTGTGCTCTTTGACTTCACCCCTTCCGATTGCTCTGTCCTCCCACTGTATCAGCATAATGTCTGTGTCTATTTGGACAATAGGGTAATACAGCTACACCAAATACTGTAGCATAAACCACTTGTAAGTGATCTACACGCAGGCACGGTACATGACTCATGATATTGCTTCTTGCGAAGCTTCCCACACATTGATTTCTGGAGCACGTGATCATCAATGGTGGCACTTTTTTCAGTGGAAACTCAGTTTTATCACGAAGACCGCCTACTTCAACCTCCGTAACATCGCCCGACTCCGCCCCGTCTCAGCTCATCTGCTGCTGAAACCCTCATCCCTGCCTTTGTTACCTCTAGACTTGACTATTCCAACGCACTCCTGGCTGGCCTCCCGCGTTCTACCCTCCGTAAACTTGAGGTCATCTAAAACTCTGCTGCCCGTGTCCGAACTCGCATCAAGTCCTCCATGGCCTCGCCCCCTCCCTATCTCTGTAATCTCCTCCAGCCACCGATATCTGCGCTCCTCCAAATCTGACCTCTTGAGCATCCCCGATTTTAATTGCTCCACCATTGCTTCAGCTGCCAAGGCCCTAAGCTCTGGAATTCCCCCCCTAAACCTCTCCGCCTCTCTGCCTCTCTTTCCTCCATTAAGACTCTCCTTAAAACCTACCTCTTTGACCAAGCTTTTCGTCATCTGCCCTAATATCTCCTTATGTGGCTCGGTGTCAAATTTTGTTTGATAACGCTCCTGTGAAGCGCCTTGGGACGTTTTACTACTTTAAAGGCGCCATATAAATACAAGTTGTTGTTGTTTTTTGATCAGCTCCCTGTCTGTGCACGGCTGTGAAATAGTCGGCGGCATTAGAATCGAAAGGTCCTGCCCTCTGGGGAGTAGTGGTGACTGATGGGCTGTCTTGTACGTGAGTCCAAGATAACCCCGTTCCCCCTCCCCGCCACCCCCTGCCCCAAGTTTTCTGGTTGGCAAGAATGATGCCGCCTTGAACACCCAACGTATGTGGTGGTAGAACGTTTTACTAAGTTAAAGGCCCTATATAAATGCAAGTTGTTGTTATACTCGTTCCACAGGGTCCCCGTGATTCCATCAAGAACGGTCTCCATGGCAACTAGTGAGATAGAGCCAGTCCCTGCGGGAAAGAGCAGCTGTAGAGACAGTTGATCGCACGGGGAGCTTAACAGTTGTGTTGGGCCAGGTTTCTGAAGGCCAGCAGGATGATGCATCCAGGCCCAAATACTGCAGACACTCTGCGTTCTCCGAGCTCTCTTCCATTTTTAACAAAGCTGATTCCATTTCAGAAAACTAAATACTTCTGTCGCTATTGCTGCAGATATATGAAAACAAATTGGGGGAAATAAAAGAAATCGCGAGTCACTCATTCATGTGAGCCCAGTTAATTCCTGTTATGTCCAGATTATACATTATACGATCCTCACAGCCCAATCTACACATCATCATTTTTGCCCTATATGGCTGCTGCACAAAATATTTTTGTCCTTAGTCTGAAGCAATATTTTAACATTATAAAACAGATTTATTCAGTGCACATGCAGCATAGATGATTTTCATAAAACGTTCCCTCACGTTGACCTGATTTAGATGAAGGTGGGTCGATGAATTTGCTGTCCATTGGTTTCGATGTTTCAATCGTCTGTTTGCTGGATTAAGCGGTGTGATGCCAGAGAGCGAACTTTTAATCAAATCAGGAAAATTTAAGAATGAATGCTGATTATATAATTTTCCTACAGTGACTACTCTTCATTGGCTGTAAAGCGCTTTGGGACGTCCTGAGGTTGTGAAAGGCGCTATATAAACGTAAGTCTTTCCTCTCCGTCATTCGGATGAGACGTTAAACCGAGGCCCCGTCTGCTCTCGCAGGTGGACGTAAAAGATCCCACGGCACTATTTCGAAGAAGAGCAGGGGAGATCTCCCCGGTGTCCTGGCCAATATTTATCCCTCAATCAACATCACTACAAAACAGATTATCTGGTCATTATCACATTGCTGTTTGTGGGAGCTTGCAGTGCGCAAATTGGTTGTCGCGTTTCCTACATTACAACAGTGACTGCATGTCAAAAAAAAAGTACTTCGCTGGCTGCAAAGTGCTTTGGGGCGTCCTGGGGTTGTGAAAGGCGCTATATAAATGCAAGTCTTTCCTTTTTTTTCTTTTTATAGCGCTGACAAATCATTTAGCGTGGTGCAGTGTATGCTGCATTTTCATCTCTACATCCTGGGTTCAAATCTTGGTTGGACTGATGGGATACAATATCCTGTAGCTGCTGAAGAAATTACTGTGCAGTTTCTTAAGGGCCTTGGGCCAACAGCATGAAAGTGGTGATTTTAAAAAATTCATTCATGGGATGTGGGCGTCGATGGCAAGGCCAGCATTTATTGCCCATCCCTAATTGCCCTTGAGAAGGTGGTGGTGAGCTGCCTTCTGAACCGCTGCAGTCCGCGAGGTGAAGGTACTCCCAGAGTGCTGTTAGGGAGGGAGTTCCAGGATTTTGACCCAGTGACGATGAAGGAACGGCCGATATATTTCCAAGTCAGGATGGTGTGTGACTTGGAGGGGAACTTGGAGGTGGTGGTGTTCCCATGCGCCTTGTCCTTATAGGTGGCAGAGGTCTCGGGTTTGGGAGGTAAATATGGCAATCACACTCAGTGAGGCAGGAGAATGGCCAGTGTGGGAAATGGAAATGCCATCATGGCAGTGCAGGAGGTATTGCTCCTTTGAGATTGCGATCAATGTGCATTGCTAACGAAAAGCAGGGAGATTCTTTTTTGCTGCATCTCACCTGGCCTAAGTCATTGGGTGGCTGAAATGAGAAAGTGTTCCATTTCCCAATACTAACAGCCCTTACATCGAAGAGCAAAAACATTTTTAAATTAAAAAAAAACATGATAACTAAGCCAAAAAATTAATTGGCAGCTTTACTGTGGCAGCCACAAGCTGACTGGTTCATGTATACACCAGAGGGGTGATTTTGCAAGGCTCACTGGACAGGAGCTCAGGTCAGAGATAGAACGATAACCCTATAGCTCTGATTCTTCACTCATACTTAGCACTAACAAGGTTCCACACCTGTAGCACAATCTCGCAAAACAACACCTTGGAGAAGAGGAAATTCCATTAAAAAAAATAGTTGCCATTCTGAGATACTAAAAGTACCCTGGCTACAACAATGACTCACTCCATTTTGCTGAATAGATTCAAGACTAGTCAACAAGGAAGTCAATATTATCCACTTCACATAAGTGGGGTCAGCGAAACCGATACAGGCTTGCCTTACACCTGGGTGAAAGGTCAATTGAATGGAACTGTGCTGTCAAGTGGCAGAACTATTGTTGAGCAAGATATCAGTTCCATGCCTATGGGAAAAAAACACAGAATGCAATCTCCTGCTCCTGTTCTCTCCCATTGTTCCTTCTCTTTGACTGAAGGACAATTCCACAGGCAGTGGCAGCCATTCATTGCCGCTCCTAAATCTTGGTGCACAAACCTAGACAGACAGTGAGCAGGCTATTTTTCCCTGCATCCAAGCCCGAACCTTTCCTCTCCCGAAATGCCCACAGGCCCACTTCTAACAGGGGTGATTGGCTAGCAGTCAGGAGCAGGAACTGTGAAAGATTTTTCTACCCAGTCGCAAAGGGGTGCTGTCCCAGTTCAGATCAGCTAACTCAGCACAGTCCAGGGCTCAAAGGCTGGGAACGTTATGGTCTTTATCGCTTTAAGAAATATGGATTTATTAACCTTATTCACTCAGTGTCGGTTTTTGTCTTTCTGACTCCGCGCTCAAGGCTTGTGATTAAATTCCCAAGCTCTCAACGCACATTTAAAATTCTGGCAGTTAATTCTTATTAAAACTAAAAAGTTAAAGTACCCGTCATTTATAGTCGTCAATATTGTGGTGAATGCTCATTTTCACACAGCGCTGACATTGGATTAATGTCATAAATTGACTGGGTGATCTGAGGGTTACACCTGTGAATCAACCCAGGTTAGTGGAACTGTCCATTGGCAACAAGAGTCTCAATGTAAATTGGACAATTAAAAGCACTTTAATGCTTTGATCATAAATTTACCCCGATTTTAACTCCCCCCGCCCCCCCACCGTCTGTGGCGGAAACTAGTTAAAATGAGCAACGCCTTGATTTCAAAATTCTCATCCTTGTTTTCAAATCCCTCCATGGCCTCGCCCCCTTCCTATCTCTGTAATCTCCTCCAGCCCCACAACCCCACCTCCCGAGATATCTGCGCTCCTCTAATTCTGCCCTCTTGAGCATCCCTGATTATAATCGCTCAACCATCGGTGGCCGTGCCTTCTGTTGCCTCGGCCCTAAGCTCTGGAATTCCCTGCCTAAACCTCTCCGCCTCTCTACCTCTCTTTCCTCCTTTAAGACGCTCCTTAAAACCTACCTCTTTGACCAAGCTTTTGGTCGCCTGCGCTAATTTATCCTTAGGTGGCTCGGTGTCAAATTTTTTGTCTTATAATACACCTGTGCAGCACCTTGGGACGTTTTACTACGTTAAAGGCGCTATATAAATACAAGTTGTTGTTGTTGTAATGACTTACCTCCTCCAATCCCGCTGCCTTCCCACCATGTCCTGATCTTAACCTGCTCTTCTGAGCTGGCGGAGGTCTTGTTTAAATATCATCTGTCGTTTTAGTCGGAGGCCTGAGCGAGGGAGGAGTGATGGCTTGCCCGGTCAGGCCAACGCTGCCGGGAGGGGATAGGATCGTGGTCCAGAGGACGCCCAGGCAGGTGAGATTTTAATTTTAGGTTTCTTCGTGTGCCCAGGAGGATGGTTTAATATTCCTCACCGTGTCAGTTAAAAGTTCATTTTGCCTTTGCAGTGACCTTTTGAAAATCTGCTTACCAGAGATGAATGGTTAAATTCACTGGGGTTGCATTGAAAGGGAATAAATACATTTGTTTCATGTGATCCGCACAAATCTAATTGAAAGCAAGGATTAAACTTTGAAAGCCAGCGAAACCTCTTCTGTTATGTATTTACTGCATTTCACTCTTTAGCAGCCAAGATAGGATTATGGGACTGCATAATGGGGCATGGAGGGGAAATCAGGAGTTGGCCATGTCAAGTTGGTTAAAATTGATGATTATAAAATTTCCATAGAGCCCACAGACAATGGATGTTCCAGCCCAGGATGGAGTGTGCCTGAGACTAGTATAATACAGGGGATTACTGTCTGTTCATGTCATCGAAGTGGGAGAGACACATTGCCGCACATAGAGGATTGTTCTGGCCAGTGGACTAAGGGCCTACTGCTCCATCGCACCTTCAGGACTTAACACAACCTATAGTTAACGTGCAGAAGAATCCAGCAGTATATGCTCCATGTGTTCAATTTGCCCTGCCATTTACGTATTATTGTGTAACTCATTTTGTGGTTCCCAAGCTGCCTCCTCAGATTCAACTACCCCTCTCAGTTTGGTACCGTCTGTGAATTTGTTCAGTTTGCATTGAGCTTCTGAATCCAAGTGGTTGATAAAAATGCCCACGGGACATCTTCCTTTGTATTAAAGTATGGAAGGTGAAATCTCATCAATAAATGAATATTTTTTCACACAAATTCTCACAAGTTCACTTCCTGGAGAAAGTTTAAGCTCTATTTTTTAAAAATAAAACCACTTCTGTTTGAATGAACCAGCTTGTCGTTCCATGTCATGCAAGGTCCAGATGTACTTTCATCTTCTGATGGAGATACAGATGGCTCTTATTGTCCCTTTGAGTCATGGTGGTGGCCACAGCGTGGGAACACCTCTCATCCCTCCTAACCACCACAGACCAGCTTCTCAGAAGAAATGAACTTTCCCAGCATGTTACTGTCAGTGCAAAGGAAGTTCAACCCTATCTGATCCATCACCTGCCCGAATAACTCGACAGTTACTTGATGCTGGCACCACCCACGGGGACTGTACTTCTCTCTGCTCCCAGATGCTTTCCTGACAATACTTGGAGCCTCTCAGAGCAAATGGAATTCACGCACTGCCGAGCCAAGACTGCCTGATGGCTTCCTCCCTGTGGACTGGGTGGGAGATGATAGATGGGCTGCAATGAAAGAACAAATAAAAACAAAAACATTATTCAAACCAGAAGCCACAGATATGTAATTTTACTGAACCCAGAATAAGCATGCCCTGCCGTTTCTCAATGGTTGCCCTGAATTACAAGTACCGAACTAAAGGCATGCCTCACCCTGGGAACCTTCATGCAAAGAGGGGCGTTCTAATGTGAGAATGAATTCGAATATATGTTGAGCGTGTGCGACCTGTATTTTAAAAAGGATATTTGCTAACGCCACACACCAAGGACCTTGGTAGGTCATGGGGAGAATGGAAATGGGATTTATTCTGTTGCTGAAATGTCAGCCCTTCCTGTGGGGAATCACCAGCGTGAGCTGGCATGCTACACTATGCGGCACAGTACATTCATATGCCAATGAGATATGAAAGAAAGAAAGAAAGACTTGCATTTCTATAGCGCCTTTCACGACCACCGGACCTCTCAAAGCGCTTTACAGCCAATGAAGTACTTTTTGAAGTGTAGTCACTGTTGTAATGTGGGAAACACGGCAGCCAATTTGCACACAGCAAGCTCCAACAAACAGTAATGTGATAATGACCAGATAATCTGTTTTTGTTATGTTGATTGAGGGATAAATATTGGCCAGGACACCGGGGATAACTCTCCTGCTCTTCTTCAAAAAATAGTGCCATGGGATCTTTTACGTCCACTTGAGAGAGCCGACAGGGCCTCGCTTTATCGTCTCATCCAAAAGACAGCACCTCCAACAGTGCAGCACTCCCTCAGCACTGCACTGGAGTGTCAGCCTAGCTTTATGTGCTCAAGGTCCCTGGAGTGGGACTTGAACCCACAACCTTCTGACTCAGAGGCAAGTGTGCTACCCACTGAGACCACAGCTGACACCCCAGTATGCTGCATGTTACTATAACACAAATACCCATTCATCCCTTCTACTTCAATCCCTTCTTGTTACCTGATGCACTCTTGTAAAGACATACAGTAAACTCTTTCTTATCCGGCACCTATGGGACCAGGACGGTGCCGGTTGATGAAAAATTCTGGATAACAGAGAGGTATACCTACCACGGTGCTGCTTCTCCACTCACCATCACCACTGACTAACTCAGGCCACCACGGGAGACTCGGACTCGGCAAAACGAGTGCTGGATGGATTCGGCAGGATTACCGGTTATTGAGGTGTTGTTTTGTATTGAGATATCTCTGTTTTGCCGTTTATTAAAGTATCCTGGATGATAAAGTGCCGTTTAAACAAGAGTTTACTGTATTATGAATTATCCTCATACAATAGCAAAATACTGCGGAGGCTGGAAATCTGAAATAGCAACATAAAGTGCTGGAAACACTCAGCAGGTCAGGCAGCATCCGTGGAGAGAGAAACAGAGTTAACGTTTCAGGTCTGTGACCCTTCGTCAGAACTGGAAAAGGGTCACAGACCTGAAATGTTAACTCTGTTTCTCTCTCCACGGATGCTGCCTGACTTGCTGAGTGTTTCCAGCATTTTCTGTTGTTATTTATGAATTATCCTGATAGCTTAGTGGGTAAACGTATTGCATGGTGTGGTATTAAGCTTTATTGATGCTAGCTTTGATTCCCAGTATGTGCTGAGTTTGCAGATATTGGCTGGGTGCAATGGGGGCATTACAGTGACCCTGGACAAGGGAGAGGAAAAATTACTTTAGTTTCCTGCTCCTGATCATTAAACAATGACACCAGCTGGAAAGTACACATGTGGACTGTGGGTATGAACAGGATTGGGCTCAACTATGAATTCCTCTCACCCATCCTTTGTTAACTATGGGAGTATAGGCCTGGTTAACCCTGGGGGTGTAGGCCTGGTTAACTCTGGGGATGTAGGCCTGGTTAACTCTGGGGGTGTAGGCCTGGTTAACTATGGGAGTATAGGCCTGGTTAACTATGGGAGTGTAGGCCTGGTTAACTATGGGAGTGTAGGCCTGGTTAACCCTGGGGATGTTGGCCTGGTTAACCCTGGGGGTGTAGGCCTGGTTAACCCTGGGGGTGTAGGCCTGGTTAACCCTGGGGGTGTAGGCCTGGTTAACCCTGGGGTGTAGGCCTGGTTAACCCTGGGGGTGTAGGCCTGGTTAACTATGAAGATGTTGGTCTGGTTAACTATGGGAGTGTAGGCCTGGTGAACCCTGGGGGTGTAGACCTGGTTAACTCTGGGGGTGTAGGCCTGGTTAACTATGGGAGTATAGGCCTGGTTAACCCTGGGGGTGTAGGCCTGGTTAACCCTGGGGGTGTAGGCCTGGTTAACCCTGGGGGTGTAGGCCTGGTTAACCCTGGGGGTGTAGGCCTGGTTAACTCTGGAGATGTTGGCCTGGTCAACTTTGGGAGTATAGGCCTGGTTAACCCTGGGGGTGTTGACCTGGTTAACTTTGGGAATATAGGCCTGGTTAACTCTGGGGGTGTTGGCCTGATTAACTTTGGGGGTGTTGGCCTGGTTAACTATGGGACGATAGGCCTGGTTAACTCTGGAGATGTTGGCCTGATTAACTTTGGGGGTGTAGGTTTGGTTAACACACAGGTGATACGCAAGTGGCACCTAGAACAAGCTACGATGCAAGTGGCAGAGTTTCGGATGGGTTTATGTAGGGAGGAGCTCCAGAGGCTGGTGAGGGTGGCACCGGAGAACTCAAGCCTTCAGGTGACGATTCATTTATGGCAAATTATATTATGTATAAACGATACATCAAGATGTCGTGTGTTGTTCTGTCGTTTGATTACGTTCCTGTGAAGCACCTTGCTACAGTAAAGGCACGATATATATTGTTGTTGTTGTTCTTGTTGTTAACAGGTTAAAAATTAAAACATTGTGCTAAAGACTTTTTTACGAGCACAGGCCGATTCCATGATCCTGCAGTCCCAGCGGGGAGCTGCACTTGCAGGGAGCATACATAGGCCAACAGCATTGTAGCCCTGATTCTCCACCCAACCCGCCCTGCGAGTGAATGTCCCTCTGGAGCACAGAACCACTCTGATGACGTTCCCCTTAAATGACTGCCATTACTTGGAGATTGCTAACAAGTATGCCTCGCTGCCGGCAGCACACACTGTCAGTCCCACCTGCTGTTCAGTTCCAGGAGGTGCCCTGCTAAGCAGCCCAGTCGGAAACAGATAAGCTCATTGCACAAACACACAAGGGAGATTGATGCTTTAGGAAAAAAATAGAGCACTGAGTGATGTCAAGCTACAGAGTGAAAGGAACGCCACTGTGAGTGAGGCATGCCCGGTGTTGCGTGACTGGATTCATTTTTATTAAACAAATGCAGATCCCCATCGCCGCTGCTCGGGGGGTTAGTTTAGGGGTGGGTGGAGCTCACTGTTCTGAATTTGTTGCCTATCCTGGGCGGATGAGACTGCTTTACTTTTCATTGAGGTCTTGCAGCCAGTGACATCATTCCAGGGCAAAGAGAGACGGAATCGTCACCGTTCACATGCATTTGGTCTGCTTTGCTTGCAAGTGTCCATTATTGCAAGTGGCAACACGGTGGCATAGTGGTTAGCACTGTTGCCTCACAGCGCCAGGGACCTGGGTTCGAATCCGGCCGCGGGTGACTGTCTGTGTGGAGTTTGCACATTCTCCCCGTGTCTGCGTGGGTTTCCTCCGGGTGCTCCGGTTTCCTCCCACAGTCCAAAGATGTGCGGGTTAGGTTGATTTGGCTATGATACATAGATACATAGAAGATAGGAGCAGGAGTAGGCCATCCGGCCCTTCGAGCCTGCTCCGCCATTTAATGAGATCATGGCTGATCCTTCAATTCAGTATCCCGTCCCTGCCTTCTCTCCGTAACCCTTAACCCCTTTTGCCTGTAGAAATATATCTAATTCCCTCTTAAATATATTTAATGAGCTGGCGTACACTGCCCTCTGTGGCAATGAGTTCCACAGGTTCACCACTCTCTGAGTGAAGAAATTCCCCCTCATTTCTGTCCTAAATGGTTTAGCCCTTATCCTTAAATTATGTCCTCTAGTTCTGTTCTCACCCGCCAAGGGAAACATTCCTTCTGCATCTAATCTGTCTAGACCTGTCAGAATTTTATACACTTATAAATTGACCCTTAGTGTTAGGGGGGATTAAATACGTGGGGTTACAGGGATAGGGTGGGATATGTGTCGGTGCAGGCTCGATGGGCCGAAATGGCCTCTATCTGCACTGTGGGGATTCTGTGATTTCTGTGATCTGTGATTCCCAATGGGATGGATTTTCACATTTGACTGGGATGTCAGGTAGCAGAGGCTAACGGCACTGTCACTGTCCCTGTTTAAGGGAAATGGTCTTCATCCCACATTTCACTTCTCAGTTGGGTGCCAATACAGAGAGCTAATTGTAGTTGGAGTGAAATTTCTGGCAATGGCTCCCCACGTTTCTTCTACAGTCAGAAGGTTGTCCCACCGCCGCGTGTTTGATGTTGACACGGAGCATAAAAAGCATTCCCGCTCTAGGACTAGGGGGCATAGTCTAAAAATTAGGAGTGAAGTTAGGAAACACTTCTACACGCAAAGGGTGGTAGAAGTTTGGAACTCTCTTCCACAAACGGCAATTGATGCTAGATCAGTTGTTAATTTTAAATCTGAGATTGATAGACGGGGCAAAGGCGGGTATATGGAGCTAGGTCGCAGATCAGCCATTGAATGGCGGAACAGGCTCGAGGGGCTGAATGACCTAATCCTGTTCCTATGCTTCCACTCCCAGGACTAACCAATGATTTTGATTTCTTTTTGCATGAGATATTTTTCGATTTATTTCCTTTCTCTCACACCCTAGCCCAGAGGGTAGGCAACCTGCCCCCCTTTGTTTGCCAGTGTGACTCAATAAGTAACCACGAGGAGGTTTGAGAGAGTTAGAGGTGACTTACCCTCAGGTTTTCCTTGCTCCTTGTAAGGCAGCCTTTGCACCTCTCACTAATAATATGGTTGAGATCAGAAACCAGCATATTAATAAAAAGACCCATCTATTACCACAATGTTGGCATCTTTTTATTAATTCCTCAACATTTCTTGATAATGTTGGCCTTTTTGCTGAGGCGTTAAAGCTGCTATATAAATGTAAGTTGTTGTTGTCATATATTGGAGTTTCTTAGCCATTTATAACTTTCTTAGCCATTTATCACTTCATCTGCAAAGAAAATTTCCCCTGTCAGTGATGTACAAGAAGCAAAATAAGACATGTCAGACCCATACTGCTTGTGTTTAATGTAGCCAAGGTGGCTTGACAACTCTCCTGTTGTTTGCAGTAGGCTGTGAACTGTACAGCATTACAGATGGCCAGCATGGCAAGGCCATTGCAACCGGCCTCAGCTCCCCTAACTCCAGGTACTTGAGGCCAAGTGTAGCATCTCCACCCTCATCCTGCCTGAGATCAGTTGGATCGAACCCTGAAAACATTCTTGCAAGTTTTCTTCCTTGCTCTCCACTCCGTTGAAGCCTTGCTTTGGGGTACGGTCCTGGGCATTGAGCGTCTTCCAGTACCTCATCCAAGTGGCCATTCTTTCTACGTGAACCTTGACACAGCGCAGACCTGAGCGGGAGCAGAGGCAGCGGCAGCGACGGCTTAAAGAGAGCTGAGCGGAGACTTAAAATAACAAGGAATGACATCACAGGACAGCAGGTAGGTGATTGTTTGGTGAGTATTACAGCTCTTTTGCTCTCCAGGTTAGGCAAGTGGATTAAATTCAGAACTGGGAGAGTATTAACTACTATAACTTTATTGAATTAACAACTTCAACTAAATTAACTAATTAAAACTAAAAATTAACAGTAAAAGTAATCATTTGAATAAATACTGTAACTAATTATATAAATAAAATAAGGTTAGATAGAGCTGACAGTGCAGGTGGTGTGTCATAACTGCAGCATGTGGGAGTTGGTGGAGACCAACGAGATCCCGAGCAACCACTTCTGCGGTAAGTGTCTGCAGCTCGAGGAACTTCAGCTCAGAGTTGCTGAGCTGGAGTCCGAGCTGCAGACATTGCGATGCTTCAGGGAAGGGGAGAGTTACCTGGACACTTTGTTCCAGGAGGCAGTCACACCCCTTAGGTTAAGCAATACTTTAGAAATAGTCAATGGTCAGGGACAGGAGGGTGTGATTGCGAGTCAGGAAGGTATGGGGACCCAGGATGTAGTGATGGAGGAGCCTCAGCTCTTGACCTTGTCCAACAGGTATGAGGTACTTGCTGCCTGTATGGATGAGAACAAGGACTGCAGGGAGGATGGGCAAACTGACCATGGCACCGTGGTACAGGAGGCCATTCAAGTGGGGGGAGTAAAAAGGAATGTGGTAGTAGTAAGCAACAGTATAGTCAGGGGGATCGATACTGTTTCTGCAGCCACGAGTTTCGAAGGTTGTGTTGCCTGCCCGGTGCTAGGGTTAAGGATATCTCCTCATGGCTGGAGAAGAACTTGGAGGGGGAGGGGGAGGATCCAGTTGTCGTACTCCACATAGGAACCAACGACATAGGTAGAACTAGGAATGAGGTTCCGCTGAGGGAGTTTGAGGAGCTAAGATTCAAATTAAAAAGCAGAACCTCAACGGTAATAATCTCTGGATTGTTACCTGAGCCACGCGCAAATTGGCATAGGGACAAACAGATTAGAAGTTTAAATGTGTGGCTCAAAGAATGGTGTGGGAGGAAAGGGTTTCAGTTCATGGGGCACTGGCACCAGTACTGGAGAAAGAGGGAGCTGGTCTGTTGGGACGGGCTCCACTTAAACTGGGCTGGGACCAGTGTCCTGGCGAACCAAATAACTAGGGCAGTAGACAGGACTTTAAACTAATGAAGAAGGGGGGGGGGGGGGTGGGAGGATTCAGGAAAGAGTAAATTTAAAAGCAGCGAGAGAAACGTTAAGGCTCTAGAGCAGAGTAGAGTTTTGGGTAAAAATAAGCAGAGTGGGTCAGGAAGGGACAGAGAGAGTAACAAAGGTAATAAGGCATCAGTGACTAAGGTGACATCAGGGAAAAATAGAAATAAGTCAAAGCTAAAAGCACTATATTTGAATGCATGAAGCATTCGCAACAAAATAGATGAATTAATAGTGCAGATAGAAATTAATAGGTTTGATCTAATAGCTATTACGGAGTCGTGGTTGCAATGTGGCCAAGGTTGGGAACTAAATATTCCAGGATACTTAACTTTTAGAAGAGATAGGCAAAATGGAAAAGGAGGAGGGGTAGCCCTGATAATAATGGATGGGATAAAGACAGTAGAGAGAAAGGATCTTAGCTCCAAAAATCAAGAAGTAGAATCAGTTTGGGTGGAGCTAAGAAACAACAAGGGCCAGAAAACATTGGTGGGATTTGTTTATAGGCCCCCAAACAGTAGTTGTAATGTAGGGCAGAGTATAAATCAGGAAATTAGAGGCGCATGTAACAAGGGTAAAGCAGAACCTCAATGGTAATAAACTCTGGATTGTTACATATAGACTGGGCAAACCAAATTTGCAGTAATAGTGTGGAGGACGAATTCATGGAATGTATGCAAGATAGTTTTCTAGATCTGAATGTTGAGGAACTAACTAGGGAACAGGCTATTTTAGATGAAGTATTGTGCAATGAGAAAGGGTTAATTAATAATCTTGTAGTAAAGGGGCCCTTAGGGAGAAGTGACCATAATATGATAGAATTTTATATTAAGTTTGAAAGTGATTTAGTTAAATCCGAAACTAGGGTCTTAAATCTAAATAAAGCAATCTACGTAGGTATGAGGGGCGAGTTGGCTAAGGTAGATTGGGAAACTACATTAAAAGGTATGACAGTAGACAGTAGACAAGCAATGGCTAGCATTTAAAGAATTAATACATAATTTACAACAAATATACATTCCTTTAAGGCACAAAAACCCATAGGAAAAGTGGTCCAACCGTGGCTAACAAGAGAAGTTAAAGATAGTATTAGATCAAAGGAAGAGGCTTATAATGTTGCCAAAAAGAGTAGTAAGCCTGAGGATTGGAAGGATTTTAGAATTCAGCAATGGAGGACCAAGAAATTGATAAAGAAGGGGGAAATAGAATATGAGAGTAAAATAGCGAGAGACATAAAAACAGACTGTAAAAGCTTCTATAGGTATGTAAAAAGGAAAAGATTAGCGAAAGTAAATGTGGGTCCCTTATAGGCTGAGACAGGAGAAATTATAATGGGGAATAAGGAAATGGCAGAGAAATTAAACAACTACTTTGTGTCTGTCTTCACGGAAGAAGACGCAAAAAACCTTCCGGAAATAGTGGAGAACCAAGGGTCTAGCGAGAATGAGGAACTGAAAGAAATTAGTATTAGTATTAAAAAAAATAGTACTTTAAGAATTAATGGGACTGAAAGACAATAAATCCCCTGGACCTGATGGCCTACATCCTAGCGATTTGAAAGAGGTGGCTATAGAGATAGTGGATGCATTGGTTGTCATCTTCCAAAATTCCATAGAATCTAGAATGGTTCCCACGGATTGCAACCCCACTATTTAAGAAAGGAGGGAGAGAGAAAACGGGGAACTACAGACCAGTTAGCCTGACATCAGTAGTAGAGAAAATGCTAGAATCTATTACTAAGGACGTGGTAACAGGGCACTTAGAAAATAATAATAGGATTGGGCAGAGTCAACACAGATTTATGAAAGGGAAATCATGTTTGACAAATCTGTTAGTTTTTTGAGGTTGTAACTAGCAGAATAGATAAGGGGGAACCAGTGGATGTAGTGTATTTGGATTTTCAGAAGGCATTCGATAAGGTGCCCCACAAGAGGTTATTAAACAAAATTAGGGCTCATGGGATTGGGGGTAATATACTAGCATGGATTGAGGATTGGTTAACAGACAGAAAACAGAGAGTAGGAATAAACGGGTCATTTTCGGGTTGGCAGGCTGTAACTAGTGGGGTACCGCAAGGATCAGTGCTTGAGCCTCAGCTATTCACAATGTGTATCAATGATTTGAATGAGGGGACCAAATGTAATATATCCAAGTTTGCTGATGATACAAAGTTAGGTGGGAATGTAAGTTGTGAGGAGGATGCAGAGAGGTTTCAAGGGGATATAGACAGGCTAAGTGAGTGGGCAAGAACATGGCAAATGGAATATAATGTGGAGAAATGTGAAGTTATCCACTTTGGTAGAAAAAATAGAAAAGCAGAGTATTTTATAAATGGTGAGAGATTGGGAAATGTTGAAGTTCAGAGGAACCTGGGTGTCCTTGTACATGAATCACTGAAAGTTAACACGCAAGTTCAGCAAGCAATTAGGAAAGCAAATGGTATGTTGGCCTTTATTACAAGAGGATTTGAGTATAAGAGTAAAGATGTCTTACTGCAATTATATAGGACCCTGGTGAGACCACACCTGGAGTATTGTGTACAGTTTTGGTCTCCTTACCTAAGGAAGGATATACTTGCGATAGAAGGAGTGCAACGAAGGTTCACCAGACTGATTCCTGGGATGGGGGGATTGTCCTATGAGGAGAGATTGAGTAGACCAGGCCTATATTCCCTAGAGTTTAGAAGAATAAGATGTGATCTCATTGAAACATACAAAAATCTTACAGGGCTTGATAGGGTAGATGCAGGGAGGATGTTTCCCCTGGCTGGGGAGTCTAGAACCAGGGGTCACAGTCTCAGAATAAGGGGTCAGCCATTTAGGACTAAGATGAGGAGAAATTTCTTTGCTCAGATGGTGATGAACCTTTGGAATTCTCTACCCCAGAGGGCTGTGGCGGCTCAGTCGTTGAGTATATTCAAGACAGAGATCGATAGATTTTTGGATATTAAGGGAATCAAGGGATATGGGGATAGTGCAGGAAAGTGAAGTTGAGGCAGATAATCAGTCATGATCTTATTGAACAGCAGAGCAGGCTCGATGGGCCGAAAGGCCTTGTCCTGCTCCTATTTCTTATTTTCTTATCACAGCTGAGCTCAACCCTGTCCTTATCCAATGACCAGTCATGCACTTTCAGAAAGGAGTCCCTGGACAGTGATCAGGAGCAGGTGATGTTTCAGGTGTCTAACCCAGGGGGCCCAATTGACATACCATCACCCTGGTTGAAATCAGCTAACAGCACTGCACAGGAATCGGACCCGGTATCTTTCCCAGTGTGAGTGAGCTTCTTACTGAATAAACTCACTCAGACATCAGAGGAGCAACTTAAGAAAAAGAAAGACCTGCATTTCTATAGCGCCTTTCACAACCACCCGACATCCCAAAGCACTTTACAGCCAATGAAGTACTTTTTGAAGTGTAGTCACTGTTGTAATGTGGGAAACGTGGCAGCCAATTTGCGCACAGCAAATTCCCACAAACAGCAATGTGATAATGACCAGATAATCTGTTTTTGGTGATGTTGGTTGAGGGATAAATATTGGCCCAGGACACCGGGGATAACTTCCCCTGCTCTTCTTCGAAATAGTGCCATGGGATCTTTCACATCCACCTGAGAGAGCAAACGGGGCCTCAGTTTAATGTCTCATCTGAAAGACAGCAACTCCGACAGTGCAGCACTCCTCAGCACTGCACTGGAGTGTCAGTCTAGATTTTTGTGTGTTCAAATCTCAAAAGTGGGACTTGAACCCACAACCTTCTGACTCAGAGGTGAGGGCTCTACGCACTGAGCCACAGCTGACACTTGGTGCAAATTGAACATGTACAGCAGCGATGGTCAGGAGTGGGTGGCTTCGCTTGCCAGAAGATTGTTCTTTTACTTGGGGGACTTGTTTCAAGTCTAGTCTGGACAGACGGTGCGATCATTTTCTCTTGTCAATCTCATAGGGTCCTCAGAGAAAGTAGTTTGGGCTGTCACAATCCCACGAATGCAAAGGAATTTGAACCATCAAACAACGCTTCCTATGATTTGGCACTAATTGGCCCTATTGGGCAATCTCACATTGAGACACCTAATGATTTATTACACAGGAAATATAGTGCAGCGGGTAGGCTATCTTCTGAGACTGGGATTGAGGCACTGCAGAGGGACTTCTACTATGCATCTATCCTGTGGTGTAGAAGTATCTGATATTATCACTGAGTGGAGAGATAAATGTTCCCATTTCCTAATGATGCCCCTGTCCCTTCACAATTAAGGCTTTTCTTTGAGTTTGCGAATTGTGGCTGCTTTGTTACCCTAGTCTTTTTTATTTAAATAATGATCTTAGCAACAGTGAATACCAACATCATAGTATATAAAAACCAAAGGGATGAGACACAGGATCATTAACTCTGCACAGTCAAACAAAAATGATCCAGTCAAGATAATGTCTGTCAGTAGCAGAAAGGATAAAGGGCTGTTTCTAAACTTGTTGGGACTAAATCAAGACAGGATAAACTAGAGCGGGTATCACTGTCACTGCGATTCACCCAAAGACTCGGATGGACTAGATTTGGAATTGTACTGTGCGATATTACTAATCAATGAATTCATAGGGATGACATTCAACTTTGACAGGAGGCTCAAAACAGAGTTCAATGGAAAGGAAGGTTGGGCGGGGGGTGTATGACGGGCGGCTGATCCGCTATCGGCCGTTTTGTACCCCCCGCCAAAGATGAATTTCAACCCCAATGTGTTTGCATGAAATTACCTGTCTGCCATTTTAACCTGTTTATTTTGTTACGTGATTGTCACAGCACACAAAGCCTGGACTCTTCAGGTGTCAGCCGTGTCTCAGTGGGTCGCTCTCTCACCTCTGAGTCAGAAGGTTGTGGGTTAAAGTCCCGCTCCAGAGAGTTGAGCACAAAAATCTAGATTGACACTCCAGTGCAGTGCCGAGGGAGTGCTGCACTGTCAGGGGTGCTGTCTTTCAGATGAGACGTTAAATTGAGGCTCTGTCTGCTCTCTCAAAAAGTACTTAATTGGCTGTAAAGCGCTTTGGACATTCGGTGGTCGTGAAAGGCGCTATATAAATGCAAGTCTTTATATCACTGGAGGAGCACACACCATTTCCCTAAATCCAGAGAGGTCAGCCGCATTTCAATTATTATTATTTAGCGTATGCAGACTCAGTATATAATTCCAGCTGTCTTAGAGCATTGTCATCACCAGCATGTAAAGCCCGTTGATCACCAGATAGTTCAGTTAGTGGGCATGATGTGGGACATGATTTGTATTTGTTCCCAAGGACACTTGTTGTCACGAAGCTCGTATAGGTGAAGATTTGAGGCGCACTGTCCCTGTCTAGTTCAAAAGCGGCCATTATCTCATTGCTGTTTGTAGGACCTTGCTGTGCATAAACTGGCTGCTGCGTTTCCCTACATGACAACAGTGACTACACCTCAAAAAGTGCTTCATTGGCTGTTAAGTGCCTTGAGGTTATGAAAGGCGCTGTATAAATGCAAGTCATTTCCTTTCCGTCACAGACACAGAGAGCCTGGAATCTTTGGGTGTCAGATTCTGTTGCCTAATTAAGAACCCGACCATTGTACAATGTCAATCTATAGCACACCCATTTCTCCAACTACGAACTAATTAGTGAATAATCCTACTTGAGCAACCACACAATTAGATCTTCCAAACTAGACACAACACGAGAAAATTAGACGGTGAATCATTCATAGAGAATCATTCGTCAGTTGATCAAAGTTGCACAACAGTGAATTGGGTTGATTTTTGTCCCATTGTCTCAGGTTCGTGTTACGTACTCTGGTGTAGATATTCCTGGAGGTTTCATCACATGTCCTCCGGCCTCTAACATTACATTAGGCTTTTGTCTGATAACGTCACGGGTTACTGTTATCTCTACCTTTTAATCGCCGGTTGAGATGAAAATCTGAACTATCATCTTGTTCCCATGCTATGAATGGTGGACCCTGAGATTTCCCACACACCAAGTTCCGAGTCTCACCTGAGATAGGCCTGCCAACCCTCCAGGATTGGCCCTGGAGTCTCCAGGGAATTGAAGATTAATCTCCTGGGCACTGCTGCAAGCAACACCCAGGAGAAAAATCATAGGGGCATTAAAATAACTGTGGGGCGATTTTCGGCAGTGCGTTCAGGCGCTAAAGATCCTCCAAGGTAGCCAAGGTGGGGCCTTGAGCTGAAACGCCGGTTTAGCCCGTGGTTAGCGCAAGACGCCATCTTGGTAAAGGAGTTGAGGCGCCCGGAGGCTTGTTAAGGGGCTGATTGCCACTTAAAATGTTTGCCAGCATTCATTAAGGAGGCTGCACGGCATTTTGGTGGCTAGTGCTTGTCCTAACACCCTGTCATAGCAGCAACCAGCTGTTTGGGAGTAAGCAAGGCGTTGATGTGGATTTCAAGCACTAATTAAAGGGATACTCACCATTTCATGTTCACTTGCTACTGGAGCTGTGAAGAGGACCTCTGAAACACATCGGGAGACTTTCTGGGACACTTTGTCAAGACTTTACCAACACTCGAGCAACATTTATTCTGCAAATTCTCTGAGGACTTCACCTAAAAAGAGTAAGTGCTGTGTTATTGCACTTTATAGGAGTCACCAGGAGAAACAGAGTGCTTGGTCATGGGCATCTTGCGAGGGGTGGGAGGAGGACATGAGGCCAGCCAGAGCAGCACCAGCTACTGCAGGAGAGAGGGACAAGAGGGCGAGGTGGCATCCTTCCCCGCCCACCCCCCCCCCCCTGCGGGTACAGGACATCGCTCCTCCTCTGGACTTCCTCCACCAGGACCTCCAGTGCCGCGTCCGAGAACCTGTACGCCCTTTCGCTCGCTCCCTGAGCCATCCTGCAACGTGCCGCTTGTGTGCCAGCCAGCGCACGCCACACCTTCAGTGGAAGTGGGTGCGAGGAGCCCACATACACTGCTCCACGGAAATTGCGCCTAATCAGCACTTGAGTGCTAAACCTGCAGCTGTCTGGTTTATCGCATCCAGGTAAGATCAAATTGTGGTAATCAGCAATTAGGACCAAAATTGGCGTGCTTAATCCTGACTGTCAAACAGGCGTGTCTTATTAGCACAGCACCGAATTCGCACCTGTTTTCACAACGGTTTTCACAACGGTCGTCTCCGGACGGGCGGCTGATTCGATATCGCCCACTTTACACCATCAACCAAAGTCAAAATGACCCCCATTGTCTCACCACACTGCCCCGCACCAGCTACAGTTAATAAATTCTGACAAGCAGATGGTCATTTACTAAAATTATTCTGTGAAAAATCATTATTCTAATGGTAAGATTTTATATTTTGTCATCCAGTCTTTGTCCACCCCACTTTGTTATTAGTCTGCTCGATTTATTATGTAATATGTCAAAGGTCAGCTGTGCCCTATGGTGAACTTATGACTTTATTCTGTGGAACACTTCATCTGAAAATTTTAAACAAAGAAGCTTTTGTGTATAATTCCATGCTTTGGGACTGTGGGTGTGTGGGCTGTGTATACTCCTCCCCAACTTGAAAAACCCCATGCCTCTCTCAAAGTCCGACAGTCAGCGCTGAGAACTGAAGGAATGTAATAAGTTGGGACACAGGAAAAAAACAATCTTCCCTTTCTCAGACTTAGCGTGCCAAATGAAACACTCATGAACTGAGCTGTGATACATCATGTGCCATTGTCATATGTTTGAACAACTGCAGATCAGGAGATCTGGCAAAAAGAATAACAACAGCAGGCGAGACATCAGGACAAATCAAGTCATGTGAATGAAGATTTGTTTGATGGGGCAGCTCAGTTCAGTGTTTACAGAAGTTAATGCTCTCAGAAGTCAGGGATAGCATATCTACCCCTCACTGGTTTGGGGTTTGCACAAGTATAACGAGTGAACGGCAAATTGCATTTATATAGTGTCTTAATATATAGTGCCTTAATATATAGTGCCTTCTGTTGCCTGGGCCCTAAGCTCTGGAATTCCCTGCCTAAACCTCGCCGCCTCTCTTTCCTCCTTTAAGACGCTCCTTAAAACCTACCTCTTTGACCAAGCTTTTGGTCACCTGCCCTAATTTCTCCTTATGTGGGTTGGTGTCAAATTTTTTGTCTTTTAATACTCCTGTGAAGCGCCTTGGGACGTTTTACTAGGTTAAAGGCGCTATATAAATATAAGTTGTTGTTGTTGTTGTTGTTGAACGTGGAAAAATGTCCCAAGATGCTTCACAGAGACGTAATCAGAAATAAATGGACGATGAGCCAAAGGAGGAGATATTAGGTGGAGTGACCAAAAGCTTGGTCAAAGAGGCAGTCTTTACGGAGGAACTTAAAGGTGGAGAGGGAGGTGGGGAGGCGGAGGGGCTTAGGCAGGGAATTTCAGAGCATGAGGCCTAGGCCACTGAAGCCATGGCCGCCAATGATGAGGCGAAGGGAGGGAGGGATGCACAAAAGACCAAAGTCGTAAGAATGAAAATTTCCAGGGGGTGTTGTGGGGGGAGGGGGGGTGGGGGTGCGGTCGTAGGCCTGGAAGAGATTAGAGAGATAGGGAGGGGTGAGGCCATATAGCAAATTAAACATGAGGGTGATCATTTAAATTGGGCAACTGGAAGTCAATCTCAGCAAGGACAAGGGTAAACGGGATAGGATATTAGCAGATATGAAATATGTATTCTCCCCATCTCTTTAACCTCCTCCAGCCCTACATACCCCCACCAGAGCTCTCCTTTCGTCCCTACGACTTTGGCCTTTTGTGCATCTCTCCCTCCCTTTGCCCCACCATTGGCAGCCAGGGCTTCAGCAGCCCAGCCCCAAAGCTTTGAAATTCCCCGTCTTAAGCCCCTCCACCTCTCCAGTTCCCCCCTCCTCTTTAAAACACACCTTAAAGCCTACCACTTTCACCCTTCTTAATATCTCCTCCCTTGGCTTGGTGCCCATTTATTTCTGATTATGCCTTTGTTAAGCACCTTGGGATGTTTTTCTACATTTAAGATGCTGTATGAATGCAACTTTTTTGGGGATGAGCTGAAGTTTACAGAGGATGGAGGATGGGAGGCGGGCCAGGAGTGCAGTGGGATAGTTGAGTCTGGAGGCGAGAAAGGCATGGATGGGCCTTTCAGCAGCAGATGGCATGAGGCAGGGGCAGAGGTGGGTGATGTTGGGGAAGTGGAAGCAGGCGGTCTTTGTGACGGAGAGGATCTGGGGTCAGAAGCTAAGCTGGGAGTTGAATAGGACGCTAGATTTGCGAACAGTCTGGCTCAGCCTGAGTCAATGGCTGGGGAGGGGTCGGAATCGGTGCTAAGGGTACAGAGTTTGTGTTGGTGAAGACGAAGGCTGAAATTCTAGTTGCTAGCAGAATTCCGTTTTCAGGTATTTACACTTCGTTCAATGGTTACAATAAGTTACAAAATATGTATTCATGTGGTTTTCTGTTAAATTAATTGAATCCAGATTGTGTCTAATTGAGTGCAAGAATACAGAGTGACAGTGGTGACAGAAAACTGTACATCAGTTAAATAAATGATAACTCACCGGTTATTATTTGCATGGATTTGGTGATTTTATTTGGTAGAATACAGACAGCTGTATGCACAGTTCTTATATGACCTTTATATATTTGTTTGATCAAAACTGCATAATCTGGCTGCTTCTAAGCACCTGATATCATCTGCTAGCTTTAGCCAAATGAAATACTCCCATATATCATCACTTTAGACTCACATGTTTGAAATAGTGCAGAGTCATACCTCAACTGTTTGCTGATGATTGCATAGTGTTCAGTTCCATTCATGCAGCAAGACCTGGACGACATTCAGGCTTGGGCTGTTAAGTGGCACGTAACATTCGCACCACACAAGTGCCAGGCAATGACCATCTCCAACAAGAGAGAGTCTAACCACCGCCCCTTGACATTCAACAGCATTACCATCGCCGAATCCCCCACCATCAACATCCTGGGGGGTCACCATTGACCAGAAACTTAACTGGACCAGCCACATAAATACTGTGGCTACAAGACCAGGTCAGAGGCTGAGTATTCTGAAGCAAGTGTCTCACCTCCCGACTCCCCAAAGCTTTTCCACCATCTACAAGGCACAAGTCAGGAGTGTGATGGAATACTCTCCACTTGCCTGGATGAGTGCAGCTCCACCTACACAAGAAGCTCGACACCATCCAGGGCAAAGCAGCCTGCTTGATTGGCACCCCATCCACCACCTTAAACATTCACTCCCTCCACCACCAGTGTACCGTGGCTGCAGTGTGTACCATCTACAAGATGCACTGCAGCAACTTGCCAAGGCTTCTTCGGCAGCACCTCCCAAACCCATGGTTTCTACCACCTAGAAGGACAAGGGCAGCAGGCGCATGGGAACACCACCACCTCCAAGTTCCCCTCCAAGTCACACACCATCCTGACTTGGAAATATATCGGCCGTTCCTTCATCGTCGCTGGGTCAAAATCTTGGAACTCCCTCCCTAGCAGCACTGTGGGAGTACCTTCACCACGCGGACTGCCGCGGTTCAAGAAGGCGGTTCACCACCACCTTCTCAAGGGCAATTAGGGATGGGCGATAAATGCCAGCGATGCCCACATCCGAGGAACAAATAAAAAATAACTGTGGCACTACTCAATTCCTGCCACCGAAAATGTGAGGATGAGTCATCTGGGACATATTACAATCGGAGTGTACAGTATCTAATCTGTAGCTGGAGTTGGGAAATAACACCAAACCATGTGCGCTCCATTCCGACAAGTTGCTTCTACCCAACTCTCCTGCCCAGCCCAATGTCCTAGTGTACGAGCATTTGGGGACATTCCCTTCAAGAAAGAAAGCAAGAACTTGCGTTTATATAGCGCCTTGCACCACCTCAGGATGTCCCAAAGCGCTTTACAGCCAATTAAGTACCATTTGAAGAGTAGCCATCGGAACATAGGAACAGGAGGAGGCCATTCAGCCCCTCGAGCCTGTTCCGCCATTCAATGAGATCCTGGCTGATCTGCGACCTAACTCCATATACCCGCCTTTGGCCCACATCCCTCAATACCTTTGGCTAACAAAAAGCTATCAATCTCCGATTTAAAATTAACAATTGATCTAACATCAATTGCCGTTTGCGGAAGAGAGTTCCAAACTTCTACCACCCTTTGTGTGTAGAAGTGTTTCCAAATTTCACTCCTGAAAGGTCTGGCTCTAATTTTTAGACACTGCCCCCTAGTCCGAGAATCCCCAACCAGCGGAAATAGTTTCTCTCTATCTCCCCTATCTGATCCCCTTAATATCCTGAAAACTTCGATCAGATCACCCCTTAACCTTCTAAATTCTAGGGAATACAATCCTAATTTGTGTAATCTCTCCTCGTAACTTAACCCTTGAAGTCCAGGTATCATTCTGGTAAACCTACGCTGCACTCCCTCCAAGGCCAATATATCCTTCCTAAGGTGTGGTGCCCAGAACTGCTCACAGTACTCCAGGTGTGGTCTAACCAGGGTTTTGTATAGTTGCAGCATAACTTCTACCCCCTTCTACTCTAGTCCTCTAGATATAAAGCCCAGCATTCCATTAGCCTTTTTTATTATTTTCTGTACCTCTTCATGACATTTTAATGATCTATGTACTTGGACCCCCAAGTCTCTTTGTACGTCCACCGTTTTTAGCTTTTCACCATTTAGAAAGTACCCTGTTGTAATGTAGGAAACGTAGCAGCCAATTTTTGCACAGCAAGATCCCACAAACAGCAATGAGATAATGACCAGATAATCTGTTCTTAGGTGATGTTGATTGAGGGATAAATATTGGCCAGGACACTGGGGAGAACTCCCCTGCTCCTCTTTGAAACAGTGGCCACGGGATCTTTTCTTGAAAGGTGGCTATCAATGTTCCAATTAGGCAATGGGTCAGATCTAGACGGGACAAGTAAGTCTGCAAGATGGAGTCTGTAATGGCTGCAGTAAACTGTTAAATACGACTGTGACGTTCTTTCAAACCAGAATAAGTATAGCTGTTATTCTTTTATCATTCAACGCTGGATTATTAGAAACCCTAGGAACAACGCAAGAACAGCACTGCCCCATTTTCATCCCTATGCTGCCCACGGTTATCTGTCGGGACATCATACCAGCCCAATGAAGAATAGCACTACCCAATTATGTGCACAAGTCCCTCTAATTCCTGTCTGTACGGAGCTGTAAGTGCCACGTGACTTTGTATGTAGCATCATTTATGTCGAGATGAAAAAGTTGCAGTCGACAATTTTAAAAAAGCAATTAAGACAATTATATTCAGTCCTCATTTACTGCAATGTCCCTTTTATGTGGTTTCGAGGCATCTGGTCAGAGGGAAAAAATGTTTTAAAAAAAACCCCGCAGTTATATAATACTGACAGCAAATTTGATCTGCATCAATAAAACTCGAGTGATTAACAGCATTTGGTTACTCTTCAAAATTTATACAGCGCACAGGGAAAGGTCACACAGTGTGTGTTGTTCTTAGGTACATAGTCAGCATTTTTGGAATGGAGGGGAGGTATAACTGATCCACTATGTGTATGATCCCGCCGCGCCTGCTCCACTTCAGCTGGCCCATGCTTCTTGTTCAAATACTTTTCTAAGAAATTTAAAAAAAACACAATTTTATTAGACCTTTCCTCAAAAGATTGCTCCATTGGGTTGATTTTGGGTTTATTCCAGTTGGATCCTCATCAAAATAAAGCTTTATGGATTTCACCGAACTGTAGGCAATTGTCCAACATTGCACCACACCAGTGCCCTGTCCAATCAGAACAAAAGGGTAAATAAAATACACTGACGTGTGGGTGCTCCAACAGCCACTCAATGACATGACTCTTCACAGTTTGAGCACTGAAGGAGAAATTCAATAACCCTATAGATCAGAGCGCCAAGGTTCTCCAGTGGCTCAGCGAGTCCGTCCACCACTCAATGACCTGGATGAAGAAGTCTCCAAGTTTGATCCCCGGTGTGTGCCGTTAGCTATTCTCAGCCAGGAGCGAGGGGCGAGGGCAATAAAATCAACCTCGGCGTCTCCGAGTATGGGGAGGGGGGGGAAGAAAATTAAAATCCCGACTGCAGTGACCTTTGCTGGAAAATAGGCACGAATTCAGCTGTTCTGAAGAAGGGTTCGATCCAAATAGTTAAACTGTTTTTCTCTTTAGAATGCTGACTTGACCTGTGTGTCTCCAACGTTGTGCGTTTTTATTTTGATAACAGCACTGGACTCCACGATTCTACTGAGTTTTCGTTTATAGTCCATGTCACTGTTCACAGATGCCAAAGAGAAGGCCTCGGTATTCCTCATAGGAAGGATCAGTCATAGAGTCTGGATTACTCTCCTGTAACCTTCTTGTGACTGGTAATAGACCAACAAAAGTTGAGGCAAAAAAAGCATTTCAGTTTATAGGGACCAAGCCACTCTTCCAACCCACCAAGGGTTAAAACTATTTATTGTTGTTCCAGTGAAAACAAACAGCAACATCTTGCAGTATATGTCACCAGTACAGGTGAATAGGGCTCCTTTATAATGAGGAAAACAGTGTCTGATCTTATTAGTTAACTTCACAACACTATGAAAATGCGTATTAATATTTTCTCGCTGTGGGATCAGACATTATATATTCATTGCATAAAAGATTGCTTGCTGAGATGGTCTTATCTCCAAGGTGCCACCATTTGCGTCACTCTCGCTGTATTAAATGCTGTCAGGAGCCTATGAATTATTCAAGTTAATCAAAGAGCTAACAAATATGATCCCTCACACAGATGGGCAGCAGCCTGCTCGTATTGTTAACTGCGGATGGTCCTGATTGCAGTGTTGGTTTCGGGCGGTATTTGCATGCGTTTCCTTGGTGCTTTGGGAGCGTCAGCAGATCTACCAGAGCGCGACTGTTTCAACAAGTGCCAGTGTAATTTAGTCAGGCAGAAAGAGGCAGTGGGTGTTAGCTTCCTTTAGACTGGAATTGATAGCAACACCTTACAGTTCAGCTATATAATAAATTTCAAAAAGCCTCTTTGTATTTTTAATACCTCAATGAGGTTTCTGAATCCCAAAGAGCAAAGGATTTCAAGTCCATTAAAGTTTACTCAGTACAACGTGATCCTAGAGTCTTCCCCGCACACTCTTATTTAAGAGAGAGAAAGTAACTTTCTTAAGCAGAATATTATCGTAGCAGAGTCTGCAGTGGATGTGAGTCTAGAGCAGAAATCTGCCAATAATTCAGCACAATTCCAACCCAACTGTTGGGACAGATTACAGTGCAGTGGAGAGAACTTTAAATTGCATACAGCATGACATCAACCCAACCTTTAGGGTAGGGTGCAGCAGAGAGAGAGAGGGAGGGAAGGAGAGGGAAGGAGGAGGGAAAGGACTTTCACAACCTCAGGACATCCCAAAGTGCTTTACAGCCAATTAAGTACTTTTGAAGTGTAGTCACTATTATAATGTAGGAAACAAGGCAGCCAATTTCCGCACAGCAAGCTCTCACAAACAGCAATGTGATAATGACCAGATCAGCTGGGGTTTTTTTTTAAGTGATGTTGATTGAGGGATAAATATTGGCCAGGACACCAGGGATAACTCACCTGCTCTTCTTCAAAATAGCACCATGGGATCTTTAACATCCACCTGAGAGAGCAGACGGGGCCTCGGATTAACATCTCACCTGAAAGACGGCACCTCCGACAGTGCAGCACTCCCTCAGCACTGCACTGGAGTGTCAGCCTAGATTGTTGTGCTCAAGTCTCTGGAGTGGGACTTGAACCCACAACCTCCTGACTCAGAGGCGAGAGTGCGACCCACTGAGCCACGGTTGAGAGAGAACGCTTTACATCGCACACAACACAATTTAAACCCTGGAGTAGAGTAGAGTAGAGTAGAGAGCTTTACATTTCATGCAGCATGATTTCAACCCAACTATTGAGTTAAAATCCAACTGTTGCAGTCGAGTACAACAGAAGGAGCCTTTCACTGCAACTAGCCAATGCTATATCTGACCTGGGAGTGGTTGATGCTGGCAGTGAGTACTGCGCTATTTTGTGCACTGCTCGTTAACTTTAATTCTTCCAAATGAAAGGGTAATGTTTGTGCCTGTATTGGTTTACATGTGTCTTGTAGCTTTTTAAGGTGATAAGATATATATTTGAATTTATACTGTATGTGCAGCGTCCAAAGTAGTGGTTCATCCTCAATGTTTTTTTGCCTCCTACAAGCAATCATTAGACTTGTATGACTATGCAGGCAAAGTATGCTTAAAGAAAAGGCACTACCCAGTGTGGAAAGGAGAGACGTGGAGTAGGTCCTGGTGTGATTCCCAGTCTTTGCTCAGTACAACGGATTTTTTTTGTTCCTGGGATGTGGGCGTCGCTGGCAAGACCAGCATTTATTGCCCACCCCCAATTGCCCTTGAGAAGGTGGTGGTGAGCCACCTTCTTGAACCGCTGCAGTCCGTGTGGTGAAGGTACTCCCACAGTGCTGGTAGGGGAGTTCCAGGATTTTGACCCAGCGACGATGAAGGAACGGCGATAGATTTCCAAGTCAGGATGGTGTGCGACTTGGAGGGGAACTTGCAGGTGGTGGTGTTCCCATGCGCCTGCTGCCCTTGTCCTTCTAGGTGGTAGAGGTCACGGGTTTGGGAGGATCTCAGCTGGATGCTACATTTGGCCTCAGAACCACTGGACTATAGCCAGTTCACAAGGGGGCCATCAGTCATGTGTGAGACTAGATAATGAGGCCATGTCCGTGGCTGGTATCGCAGCCGAACCCACAACCTCCGTTATTCAATGTCCAGATAGTAATAGGGACAGGGACGAAAGCGGAACTGTTTCTTGTCCCTAGCCTGGGACAGTCCCAACCACCACACGAACTGAGACCCGCTAACTTAGCGCAGGTCAGGGGTCAAGCTTGGCGCCTTCTGGTCTGTGCGGCGCACTCCAAGTCGTGGAGTAATCAGAGGAGCCAAGCTAAAGCTCAAGATAAAGTGCAACAACAAAAGGCTGCATGCTTTAAAGTTGGTTTCAGTGGCCTGCTGTAGGCGTCGCATGGGGTATAATAAATCTTCCAAATTTATCGCACCCCATGTGGTGCAAGGCAAATGATTAGTCAAATAATAATTTACATTAAAAAACTCAATCAGAACACATTTCACCACAATTGCTATGAAGTGAAAGAGAATTGAGAATAAAATATCAAACACAGTAGAAATATCATTAGAGATAGAGACATGTCTTCACCTCACACTGTTGATTTACCATAATTTATTTGAACATTCCATAACTACTGTCTAGTGTCTGATTGCTGCTCTTTGTTTTTTATTTTATTTTTGTTCTCCTGTCTGTCTCTTCATTATTCTTAGCAGCCTGACTAATTTTTTCCTCTTTGTTTTCTCTCGCTCTTATTTTTCTCCTCCTTGACCGGTTTATAGGAAGAAGAGGAGGCCATTCAGTCCCTCGTGCCTGTTCCGCCATTCAGTCAGATCATGGCAGATCTATCGTAACTCCATATCACTTAATACCCTTACCTGACAAAAAATCTCTCAGTCTCAATTTTAAATTTTCAATTGACTCCCAGCCTCAACAGCTATTTGAGGGAAGAGAGTTCCAGATTTCCTTTGTGTGAAGAAGTGCTTCCTAACATCATCCCTGAACAGTCTAGCTCTTATTTTAAGGTTACACCCATTTGTTCTGGACTCCCTCCCCTCCAGGAGGAAATAGTTTCTCTCTATCTACCTATCAACTCCTTTAATCATCTTAAACACCTCAATTAGATCAGCCCTTAATCTTCTATACTCCAGGGAATACAAGCCTAGTCTATGCAACCTCTCCTCATAATTTAATCCTCTTAGCTCCTGGTGAATCTGCGCTGCTCCCCCTCCAAGGCCAATATATTCTTCCGGAGGTGCAGCGCCCAGAACTGAATGCAGTTACTCTAAATCGGGTCTAATGAGAGCTTTATATAACCGTAACATAACTTCCAGCCCTTTGTGTTTCAGCCAGCTTGAGATAAAGGTCATTAGCCTTTTTAATTATTTTTTTGTACCTGTCCACTATCTTTTAGTGATTTCTGTACATGGACCCCTAACTCTCCCTGCTCCTCCACAGTTCCCAGCTTCTCACCATTTAGAAAACACTTTGATCTATCTTTCTTAGGCCCAAACTTGATGACCTCACACTTCCCCACATTGAACTCCATCTACCACAGTTTTGCCCACTCACTTAATCTATCAATGTCCCTTTGCAACATTCTGCATCCAGCTACACAATTTACTAATTTGGTGTCATCAGCAAACTCCAATATACGGCTCTCTATTCCTTCATCTCAGTCACTAATAAATACAGTGAAAAGCTGAGGCCCCAGTACAGACCCCTGGAAGACACCACCAGTCACATCCTGCCCATTTCAGTGCATGCCCATTATCCCTGCTCTCCGTCTCCTGCCTCCAAACCAATTCCCTATCCACGTCAACAGGTTGCCTCCAATTCCATGCGCTCTCATTTTTGTTAACAATCTCTTATGTGGAACCTTGTCAAATGTCTTCTGGAAGTCCATATAAATAACATCCATAGACACTCCCTTATCTACCATGTTAATGACCTCCTCAAAAAAATTCAACGAGGTTCGTTAGACATGACTCACCCTTCAGCGCCCCTGAAGGCTCAGCAAGGTAAAGGCAGCGTGTAACTGAGCCATCTCAACCAGAGAAAGTTGCGAGTTCAATCCCTAATCACATGTGGAGTTAGATGATCATTCTGACCACATGACACCTGACCATGTGATGCCTGATCACATGACTTCTACAAATGTTACAGAAGCAACCACCCAGGTGTGGGACTGGAATCACAGGGAGGCCGGACTGGGTAAGGATGGCAGGTTTCCTTTCCGAAAGGAAGTTAGTGAATCAGTTGGGTTTTTATAATAATCATGGCCACCTTTACTGGCACTAGCTTTTTATTTCCAGATTTTTTTAAACTGAATTCAAATTTTCAAACTACAATGGTGGGATTTGCACTCACATTCTCTGGATTGCTAGTCCTATAACATAACCATTATGTTACTTAAATATGTTTTTCTTAGAATTGCTAATAATTCAGCATCAAATGATAAAAGAATAACCACTATATTTATTGTGGTTGAAACAAGTTTGTGTTCAGAAGCTCAAGGATAGCTTTGAAGCCCCATTTTGCAGATTCATTGACTAAATCTCGACTGGATTTATCTGGTGGTTTGATTGCAACGTTAATACAGCACTTACATTAAGGGAACGTAGCTAACTTCTTACACTCAAACTGTTTTTAGTTACAGTAACCTTGCTGCTGTGTGACTCAGTACCATACTGGGAAATGCATTCAATAATCCAGTCATCAGGGGAGCTTCAGATACATTTAACCCAGTGATGGAGAAACCGATGGACAGAGGATGCTTTGTTGTGACTGCTTTTGGCTGTCGTAGCACGCAAAGCAATAAAATAGAACGAAAAACAAGGTTCCTGTGATTACTCTGAGTTTATTCATTGTGTAGCTGAGCCCATAGAGATCAGGACAGCCCAATTCCAATCTCAGCTGGAATAGTGGTAAGGGTGCTGCAAATGGCACAAAAATCCATGCTGACACTGCAGTGAAGTACTGAGGGAGCGCTGCACTGTCGGAGGTGCGGGTCTGTCCCTCTCAGGTAGATGTGAAAGATCCCCTGGCACTATGTCAAAGAAGAGCAGGGGAGTTCTCCCCGGTGTCCTGGCCAATATTTATCCCTCAATCAACATTAAAAAAAAAAATGATCTGGTCATTATCACATTGCTGTGTGTGGGAGCTTGCTGTACGCAAATTGGCTGCCGCGTTTCCTACATTACAATAGCGACTACACTTCAAAAAGTACTTCATTGGCTGTCAAGCGCTTTGGGATGTTCGATGGTTGTGAAAGGCGCTATAGAAATGCAAGTCTTTCTTTTATTTTAGCACCCCTGGGTTAGCGAGGTGAAATTGGACAGCATTCAACTCTGAAGTGCTCATGTGTAGAGGTCAGGTGAGGATACGATCAGGCTTGACTGTGACGTTCCTTATGGGCAAATAACCTGATGACACTTGAGGGGTGAAATTGGTCTTGAGCGGTAAAACAAAATGGGTGATATTTTACACCAAATTGATTTACACCTGCCCGATTTTTTTTTCCTCTATTTAAGTCGACGGAAATGAAAATTGGGCGGGTTGTAAAGCGGGCTGCTGATTCGTTATCGCCCGTTTTACGCTATCACTCGGGTCGCCAACTTTGATTGAGTGTATTCCTGGAGATTTCATCACATGACCTCCTGCCTCCAACTGCCCCGCTCCGACTCTCCCGCCATTGGTCGGTCCAACCCTCGCGGCGTAACGTCTTCCCAATTGGAAAGCGAAAACTCTTCATTACCCAATTCGATGATTCTTCACTGTCAATCCAACAGCCTTTTTTCCCATCTCCAATATTTTATAGCTAATAAACAGAAGATGTTCAAAGAAAATGGGGGAAAAAAAACCCACAATTTTTTTTTTAATGCCCGCTATGATTTTTCTCCCAGAGGTGCTCACAACAATGTCCGGGAGATAAATCTTCAATTCCTGGAGTCTCCAGGCCAGTCCTGGCGGATTGACAACCCTGGCCACAACCCAAGACCAATTTTTGCCCCTTCAGTGTCCAGGCTCACCAATGAATCATGGTCACTTGGACAAGGTATCATTGGGTGATTGGCATCTATAAGACTCTACCTCAGATGAGCTGGGGGGGTGGGGGGGGGGGGTGGAGTAAATTGCCAGAAAAAAGCAAAAAATACTATTTTTTTTAAAATACAGAAAGAAACACCAAAAAGGAAAAATGAAATACAAATTTTTTTTACAAAAAGAACATTTTTTAAAAAGACATAAATAATACCGCCTGCACCCCCCCCCCCATAAAAAAAGGGCCAACCAGCCTATCTCTCAAACTCATCTGTCCAATGCATCAGAATAACGCAATTTGATTAATTCCATTGACAGAGACAGCCTCAAAGCTATTAATGGGTTGTTAGGCCGTAATGAGATGAATTTAGTGAGGAGCGCATCATCAATCAATGCGTTTCACAAGTGCAGCAACCTGAAAGAAAGTAGCCATGAAGTAACCATGACAACCTCCCCTTCCCCCTCCTCGGGACCAAAGTGCTCAAATTATCATTAGATTCATCACTAATTTAAACAAAAATTCCAAAGCTGGTAATTTGAGATTGGAAGTTTGGTATAATTTTAAAAAACTGAAGAAACCAAGCAACATTACTCCCCTCCATCCAGGAGGGACATTCTCAGAATCATCAACGTATTAACAAATCCTTAGGTGGTAAGAAGTGAAAAGATGTTTAACTCCCAAAATTTTCTAGGCTCAGCTGGTGTCACACTTTCTTTTAAGCCACCCCAAACTCCCATTCTCAAATTACAAATTTAAAAGAGCTTTTTTTTTTACCTAAGTAGTGATCTGTCATAGCCTGGGGGTCACCATCGACCAGAAACTTAACTGGACCAGCCACATAAATACTGTGGCTATAAGAGCAGGTCAGAGGCTGGGTATTCTACAGCGAGTGTCTCACCTCCTGACTCCCCAAAGCCTTTCCACCATCTACAAGGCATGAGTCAGGAGTGTGATGGAATACTCTCCACTTGCCTGGATGAGTGCAGCTGCAACAACACTCAAGAAGCTGGAAACCATCCTGGACAAAGCAGCCCGCTTGATTGGCACTCCGTCCACCACCTTAAACATTCACTCCCTCCACCACCAGCGCGCCGTGGCTGCAGTGTGTACCATCTACAAGATGCACTGCAGCAACTCGCCAAGGCTTCTTCGGCAGCACCTCCCAAACCGTGACCTCTACCGCCTAGAAGGACAAGGGTAGCAGGCGCATGGGAACACCATCAGCTCCAGGTTCCCTTCCAAGTCACACACCATCCAGGCTTGGAAATATATCGCCGATCCTTCATCGTCGCTGGGTCAAAATCCTGGAACTCCCTCCCTAACAGCACTGTGGGAGCACCTTCACCACACGGACTGCAGCGGTTCAAGAAGGCGGCTCACCACCACCTTCTCGAGGGCAATTAGGGATGGGCAATAAATGCCAGCGAAGTCCACATCCCAGGAACAAATTTAAAAAAAAAGTCCCCCAGGAATTGTGGGGCCTGGGTGGGGTGGGGTAGGGGAGAGCCTGCAAAGGTTTGGCTGCTTTCTCTCTCATTCATTCACCTGTGAAATATGCAGTCAGCACCTTCAGTAATTCCGACTGCCCAGATGGGTCGCAGAGGAATTTCCCGGATTTTTTTCCCCCCAGATTGGTCTGGGTTTTTAATCTGGTTTTTCGCCTCTCCCAGGAGATCACATGGTTTCTGGTGGGGTGGAGTTTATACACTGAGATACACAAGGTATCACAATTGTGCGGGACAGGTTGGATGGACCGGAGGGTCTTCACCTGTCCGTCATTGTTTCTATGTTCGTAATGTTGATCGGTAGTTGGAGCCAATGCGAAGACCAGGTCTCACAATAACTCTGTACAATTTGCCTTAAACCCCGAGGGCAAACTAGTCCAATGTAACCCCCTGCTCCGCCCATGACGATTTCCTGCTCGCTTTTATTCTTCACTTTCCATTGAGGCATTTCAGGGTTGGCTGCGTTCAAGGGCAACATCATGTCCACAAGTGTACAGGTGTACAGGCAACGCAGGGAAGTGGGAGGTGTAATTGGACACCACTCCAATTGTCACGGTGTCAGTGGGTAGCACCCTCGCCTCTGAGTCAGAAGGTTGTGGGTTCAAGTCCCACTCCAGAGACTTGAGCACAACAATCTAGGCTGACACTCCAGTGCAGTGCTGAGGGAGTGCTGCACTGTCGGAGGTGCCGTCTTTCGGATGAGACATTAAACCGAGGCCCTTCTCAGGTGAACGTACAAGATCCCATGGCGCTATTCTGAAGAAGAGCAGGGGAGTTATCCCCGGTGTCCTGGCCAATATTTATCCCTCAACCAACATCACTAAAACAGATTATCTGGTCATTTTCACATTGCTGTTTGTGGGAGCTTGCTGTGCGCAAATTGGCTGCTGTGTTTCCTACATTACAACAGTGACAACACTCCAAAAGTTCGTCATTGGTTGTAAAGCGCATTGGGATGTGCTGAGGCGCTATATAAATGCAAGTCTTTCTTTCTTTCACTCACCCAGTTTAGGGATTGTTGCCCCCTTCTTCTGAATTTCATTTCTTTCTTCTGTTGCCCGCCTGACCTGACAACCTCTGTAAGTGCGGGAGCGAACTGTAGCATCCCTCGCGGCGCCCATCCGAGGTGAGCTAACTCAGCACAGAGTGGAATTGAAACGGGTCTACCTGGCTCGCTAGCACACTGGGTGCTGCACTCTTAGCTACATTACCGTTTCCAAGTGGAATGTGTTGCCTTCAAAGGTTACGCCTAGATTTGTCACAACTCAGTCTTTGAAAAGGCGACTGTGTAGCTTCTTGCTGGCTGCGATTTAAATTCTCACCCAGAGACCGGTGGCCTGTGAAAAGCGAGTGACCTACAAATCATCCAGGACAGCTTGGAATCTCTGCAAATACTGCAATTTGATTTCCATGTGAGCAGACAGCACGTTAAAAGTCACATTTTCACTTCCACGTAGCGAGGACCTCTGGGTTAATCTTCTCTACAATTAGTTCCGATTGAAAGGCGGATCAGGCCAACCTGCCAGCCAGCTACCAAATGTTGCCATTTCTTTTTCCTTTTCACGCACAGCTTTTCCACTAGTTTATCTAGATTCAGACTATGGAGCTGCTGCGGTCAAAAAGGAAATTCCCAATCCCATCCCATGCATTCTTTTAGAAAGCTTCCCCTCCATGTCTCATTCGCGTACCTGGTCTTTCTCATGTGGTCTTCCCCGGACTTCAAGGGTTAAGTTACAAGGAGAGATTACACAAATTAGGGCTTGTATTCCCTAGGATTTAGAAGGTTAAGGGGTGATCTGATTGAAGTTTTCAGGATATTAAGGGGAACAGATAGGGTAGAGAGAGAGAAACTATTTCCGCTGGTTGGGGAGTCTAGGACTAGGGGGCAGAGTCTAAAAATTAGAGCCAGACCTTTCAGGAGTGAAGTTAGGAAACACTTCGACACACAAAGGGTGGTAGAAGTTTGGAACTCTCTTCCGCAAACGGCAATTGATGCTAGATCAGTTGTTAATTTTAAATTGGAGATTGATAGATTTTTGTTAACCAAAGGTATTAAGGGATGTGGGGCAAAGGCGGGTATATGGAGTTAGGTCACAGATCAGCCATGATCTCACTGAATGGCGGAACTGGCTCGAGAGGCTGAATGGCCTCCTCCTGTTCCGATGTTCCCATGTCTCATTCGTGTACCTGTTCTTTCTCATGTGGTCTTATTGCACTCTGGTCTTTCCTACATTACAACAGTGATTACGCTTCAAAAAGTATTTCATTGGCTGTAAAGCGCTTTGGGAGGTCCTGAGGATGTGAAAGACGCTATATAAATGCATGGTCTTTCTTTCCTTCTTAGTGTTCATGATACTACTACTGCTTCGTGTGGCTGATGTAGATGTAGAGCAACAACTATAATTTCACATTTAGTTGGTTAAGCCAGATAATTGCAGTCAGGAGTAGCGGAGTGTGTCTCTGTGATGCCTCCTTTGTACTTGTGAATCGGGCATTGAGTCGCTCTATGTTCCATGGTCTGTTCTGGGTGACCACAGTCGCACACTGGAGAGTTTTTAATTCTGCATTTGTGTGCCAAGTATCTGCATCGCCCGTAAGGCAGCAGAAGGGTTACATGGCCTTTAAAGTGGTCATGTTGGAACTCCCTGATGGCTTAAAGGGTAAATGCACCTCATGCTTGTACTAACTAATGTACAGACCAAACTAAGGCCTCAGCTTTGATTCCAAAAAGAAAATAGCTCTGTGAAGACACGCCACATCAATAGAAAAGAAAGACTTGTATTTATATAGCGCCTTTCATAACCTCAGGACATGCCAAAGCGCTTTACGGCCAATTGGATGAGACATTAAACCGAGGCCCCGTCTGCCCTCTCAAGTGGATGTAAAAGATCCCATGGCACATTTTCAAAGAAGAGCAGGGGAGTTATCCCCGGTGTTCTGGGGCCAATATTTATCCCTCACTGAAACAGATTATCTGGTCATTATCACATTGCTGTTTGTGGGAGCTTGCTGTGTGCCAATTGGCTGTCGCATTTCCAACAGTGACTACACTTCAAAAGTTGCTGGAGTGGGACTTGAACCAACAGCCTTCTGACTCAGAGACGAGAGTGCTGCCAGTGTGCTACGGCTGACACCTATGCCAAACTGCCTTGGTTATTTGGGCAAAGTTCTGGTGGGCTGCCGGCATCCATGGAGCTGTACCTCAGAATAAGCCAACACCTTCAGGAGGAGAGAATATTGGAGGGAGAATGGTAACATCAGTTTAATGAGCGACTTTGTCTTTGAAACAGTAAGAATGTGCTTGAAAACAGATACTTTCCTGATGATCCAGATTAACAGACAGAATGTGGGGACTTTTTACTGAGGCCTGAAGGTGACTCGTTACTCGGCTGGCCCATCTGTATATTACTCTGTAATAAAGTTGGAGAGAGGCTGGAACACTTCACCATCAATAAAAGTGTCTGAAATGTTAAAAGGATGGCTGAATCTGAAACATTTATCGATAGTGTTCAATATTATTGCAACATGTATTATTTTTACTGCTGTTTAGTATAATAAATCGGGTCTGCTTTGAGTTGGGCTTAGCATTCAGAGTGCTGAGACAGTTACACTTAATGGGGAGAAATTCGGTATCGCCCCATTTGGGGCGCAATTATCGGCTGGGCGCAAAGTTTAGCGCCTGGCGCTAATTACCGCCTCCGACTGCAAACTTGGCTTCTATCGCTCCTGGAGGTGATTTGAGCGCTAAATCAGGCGCTACACACCTCTCTTAAGGCGCTAATGCCGAGGAGCGAGGCGCTACCTCAGAGCACTTGCGAAATTCATGTAATGTCAGTCAGCAATGGAACACAGACACACTGGCACCGCCAGTTCTTAAAGGGGAGGGTCGATCTTGCTCTCCATCCACACCCTGCTCATTGCAGCCTTGAATCTCGGCCTGGAGAGACCTGTACATCAATTCTGCTGGAAAGAACAATGGAAAGGCCCAGGGAAAGAGCTCAGAGTGCAGCCCCCATAATCTCTTCTAAATCGATGCAAGGAAGGTCAAATCAAAATGAACTTGCACAGTGCTGCTCAGTACCCAAAACTCCTTCACACAGCGTTGAATCTCTCCAGAAGTCTCTCTCTCTCTCCCAGAATGCGTGGTGCAAAAATGTCGCCGACAAAAAAAGGCAGGAAGCAGTCGCCTTTAAATAGCGCTCCCCCAGTCCCTTCCCGACTGCAAAACGTTCCCCTCAACCTGTCGTTGCTAGCGGCAGACGGAAAGGCAGGGGGCGCCACTCAATATCTGGTCCGGGGCGCTACCGGGGCGTTGCACGCTCGACTGACGTCACGATCCGTGGGCACAGGAGATCGTGGCGGTAGTGTTTAGCGCCGCCGCAAAATGTCTGGTCAATTTCGCGAGCGGTGCAAACATCGCTGCGCCCGGGCGCTAGTTGCTTTGCGACCCATTAGCGCCCCCTTAGGGCACCAACGGGAGGCGCAAAGCAACTGAATTTTCCCCCATAGTGTCCTGCGTTATTCACGTGGTTTTATTATGTTTATGGGCAAATTAGCGACTTACCCCAACTCACCACCTCACCCCCCCCCCCCCCATCTCTAATCCTTTTCTTACTATTTGCCCCGCACCCCCAGGCCTTGCGATTAAGAGGAAGGATGAGTGTCCGGATCCCTGGTTCATTGTCAAGAGAGGTGTGTGATTCAGTGAAGACTCTCTTCCGATTTCCCCCCTCTCAATACACCTGGTCTGTGATCAAGGCAGCAACAGTAGGGCTGAGATCAGGAATTCAGCAGATGGGGTTACTGAGCCTACATCCTCTGACTCTGTGGCATGATACGTCAGCTCTCTGTGCCAGTGCATGTTACCACCCACAGAATCACCATTATGTGGCAGGCCACTGAGCCAGCGCCACTGACAAAATCTCGATGGTGCTGTGGTGAAGACTCTGCAATTATGGGGCCGATTTTGCCAATGGGGGCGCGTTGGGGCGGGACTGCTGCTTTTCGGGTTGTTGTCCCACCTCCATCGACTTGTGGCCAACCCACGCTATTTTCCCTTGATTGACCTTGTTCAGCCCGCCCAGCGAGCTTAGCAGGCCAATTAAGGGGAAGCCGGTTACAGAGAATGTCAGCGTATGACGTTTCATCTATCAAAATCTGGCTGCAACTTCAGGATTTCCGCGCTTAGATGCGCGCGCGCGCTAGATCCTGAAGAGGGTGGTGAACCTGTGGAATTCTCTACCACAGAAGGCTGTGGAGGCCAAGTCACTGAATATATTTAAGAAGGAGATAGATAGATTTCTAGACACAGAAGGCATCAAGGGGTATGGGGAGAGAGCGGGAATATGGTATTGAGATAGAGGATCAGCCATGATCATATTGAATGGCGGAGCAGGCTCGAAGGGCCGCATGGCCTACTCCTGCTCCTATTTTTCTATGTTTCTAAGCATTCTAAAAGAATGAGCTCGCATTTATATAGCGCCTTATCACGCTCTCGGGATGTGCCAAAGCGCTCCACCGTTGTCACGTAGACTATTGCATCTGCCGATTTTGCTCACAGCTAGGTCCCACAAACAGCGAGGAAGGAACATCCCATATTACTGATAAAATCTTGCAGCAGGACAGTGAGGGAGCTTGCGCATCACGTTGTGTAATGTGTACCGCCTGGTAACATTGTTTGTGGGAAACCCGATCATCACTAAGCCAGCTGGCAAGCAACAGACAGCAAAATGTTACTGACCATCCATGCCAAGTGGACTTAAATTGCAAACACTAAAATGAACATCTCCGCAAGATTTCAGCTGGCCTGTCAGAGGAGCGTTGGATAAATTACTGATGTGTATTTATTTAAATGAGGCTATGGTTACTTTCTTGACCATTTCGGGACTACAGGACGTCCTTGACATCCAAAAGGGAGGATTAAATGTTTATATTTGCTGAAAAAATGTCCCGAGTACGTTCTGTAATATTTGTTTAATAGTTTTCCAAGTGTGTCGTTTAAGGAATAAAATAAGGGAGAAAATGTTTATATCTCACAGTGTGAGATTCCGTCTACAGATAAAACCCTGCTTTAATTAAATAATTCCTGTTTGAAGCAGTCTATAGTCTACGTGGAGGACAGCCAATGCTCCCTCTAAGCTGCGCGCGTGCGTGGCCACGCAGTAATCTGAAAGGTCCCGCGCAGGCTGCTCACCGGCTTTTACATTGGAAATACCGCACACGCGCAGAAATTTAAAGGGACCGCACATTAAAAGAAACAGGCCACGCAGAACAAAATGCAGCTTAGAGGGAATATTGATGGCAGCGCCTCCTTCTTTAGAACCTCTCCCAGTCCAATGACAATGTTCTCTTTTGTTCTGTTCTTCCCCGCCCCCCCGCAGTTGAATGGAGAAACCCGTGCCGGTCTGTAAAGTCAGGTCAGAGATTGGGAAAACCAGCAGAGTGCCCCTTGCTATCCCCCAGCTCCGCGCATTGGGTCTCACTATGTTGTGCCGTTATGCCCTATAAATAAAATTGGCCGCCAGAAAAGGCAATGGTTGGTCTGTGTAAGCAGCACGAAGAGTCTATTGCTCTTGAGGGGAGGTTTACAGAGAGCGCTACCCCCTGCAACCTCCCCCCCCCACCCAACCCAGACTACCGCCAGTTAATACAGGTATGCCACGGAACAACAACAACTTGCATTTATATAGTGCCTTTAATGTAGTGAAACATTCCAAGGCGCTTCACAGGAGCGATTATCAAACAAAATTTGACACCAACTCCAAAGATGGGTCTGGTTTGCTATGGTGCTGATATAGAACATACAATTTTGCCAATTTATAGGGGAAAACAGTGGCCAAAAATAAGCAGAGGTGAGGATGAATTGCTGCCAGTTTATCTCTCCAAACCTAGCAGTAAGTTGGACATGTCTTTCTATCTGGGTTTCTTGGCAGCTCTCTACAGGGGCATTGCTATATTGTGGTAACATATTTTAATGAATTAATCAATTTTTGCATTTCAACACTAGTCCAGCAGGGCTGTCCCCATGGCTCATTGGGTAAATGCACCGCAGGGTGTGGTGTACAACCCAAGTAGGCCCCAGGCTCAGTCCCAGATCTATGCTAAATGAGTCAGTCAGTCAGGGCAGCCGTGGAGGCTCGATGATTGGCCTCAGTGGACGGCCCTCAGCGAGAGAGCAGAAGATTACGAGCCGGGGCTCCTGCCCTTGATCGCTATCAGTAATTCCTACCGGAAGGCGGTTGTATAAGGGCAGGATCAGGCTCGGTTTTAACACCTCTTTGGTTGTAACCAGCTGACCGACACTCTCTGTCCAGGCTCACATCTGAACAGTGAGATACCAGAGGGCTGTCAGCACCTATTAAGTTGTACCCAGCATGAATTGGTTCCGTCAAGCTCGAAGAAAGACTTGCATTTCTATAGCGCCTTTCACGACCACCGGACGTCCCAAAGCGCTTTACAGCCAATGAAGTACTTTTTAAAGTGTAGGATAAATATTGGCCCCAGGACACTGGGGATAACTCCCCTGCTCTTCTTAGTGCCAGGGGATCTTTTGCGTCCAGCTGAGAGAGCAGACGAGGCCCTCGTTTTAATGTCTCATCCAAAAAACGGCACCTCCGACAGTGCAGCGCTCCCTCAGTACTGCACTGGAGTGTCAGCCTTGAATTTTTGTGCTCAAGACCCACAAACCTTCTGACTCGGAGGCAAGAGTGCTACCAACTGAGCAACGGCTGAAGCAAGTCCACTGATGACTTGAGTAGATAAAGGCACCACCCAGTATGGTACTGAGCCATACAGAAAGTCCCTGATCTGTGCTGAAATACCTCATCTCAGCTTGAACAATAATTGGGGTACTACAATTTGACTCATTGGCCCTGTGCTCGGCAGGAAGAGAAAAAGAAATCAACCCAGGGTTCCTGTTCCTGGCCGTAATCCAGTGACCCACCCTCCTGGGAAGTATGCATGTGTGCCCATTGTGTGAGGACAGCATTTTGAGCTCAGCCGTGATGCCCCCCCAAATCGAATAGCCTAACTCTCTCTTGGCTCAAATATGAAGCGTGGCCTCTTGGGTGACGGCTGCCTGTGATTGTGGAATGTGGACCCATACGGAGCAACGCTTTCAGGGAGAGTTGAGGAAATACGAGAGAAAAACTCAAAGCAGGACAAGAAATATGAGCGTTCACTCCCACCTCGCTACATAAAACAGTCACTCAGTGCTATTGCTCAAAACACTACAGCCTTTATTCTCAATTCAATCAAACTGGGGGTTTGGACCAATACATGAACTGTATTCAGTTAGATCCTTGAAGTAAATTACCTATTTAAATTATCCTTTGGTTAACAGTACAAAGATTGCTTATCGAACTGCCATAATCTCAGCAGCGTATCTCCAGCAGTCTGGGACAGAGGTCTGCCGAATAATTCAAAAAAAATGTCATTCTCATTATTTCATAATCGTACGAAAACTTGCTCTTGAGGTACTGAAGACTGCCGACTCTCTCCTTTCGAGTAACACAGACAAAAAAAAGGCAGCATCACACAATTATAATACAGTTCTTAAATTGTAGCCATCGCGCCTTATTTTCTTCACAAGGTCCGTAAGGTGTATTACACTTCTTTATTGTAGAAACAAAACACTATTGTTTAATTACCAAATTGTAAAAAAAGCAGCTTTTACATACATCAAGAGCATATAGAACTAGTGCATTTCTGAAGCATCAACTATTTAACAGAATGCATCCTATGTACCACACATATTGCACTTAACTCCGTGTATCATTTTACCCCTTATACATCGCACCAAAGTCTCTTCAAAGTATAGAATTGTATTAAAAGATTACAAAGGTAAAAATACACTTTTTTTTTTACACATCAAATTCAGAAATTGGACAGAAGACTTTTTTTTTTTTGTTTTTACAAAAAACAGAAGTTTGAAATGAAACCAAAGCCGCCACAAGGAAAGATGATGACACCGCGTTTGCGTCCTCCCATTGTTATTAATAGGCGAGAAAGAAAGATGGTAGTTTGTGGATGAATTCGTGGACCGGCTCATTCTGGTCCTGAAGTGTAGCTTTCTGTTCACACCAACATCCCCTTTTTATTATTTGGCCGCCTGAACACAAGCAGAGGGGGTGAAACTGGACATGGTCGCACAGAACAGGAGAAATTGCATTTTCCGCCTGTCATATTGAAGTCAAATCGAATTGAATATCGGGTGGGGCCTGTAGCGGGCGACTGATGTTAAACCACCCGTTTTGCGCCCCCTTTCTGTGTCCAATTTCACCCCCATAGTGTTTTACCATTCTCATAAAGACCCGAGTCTCTTGTTGTTTCACAGCCAAAGCCAGCTCATACTTATTAGTGTATATAGTTTTTTAAAGGAAAAATACAGAGATCATGCACAGGCTTCTCCATTGGCCTAGTGGGTAAAGGCATTGTCCATTGCAGCACTAAACTTGATGCCCACTCTGGGCTGAGTTAACTCTCATCAGTCCAGATAGCAGCTGGACTGCTTCACAGGGCATAGATTTAAAGTAATTGGTAGAAGGATTAGAGGGGAGTTGAGAACTTTTTTCACCCAGAGGGTGGTGGGGTCTGGAACTCACTGCCTGAAAGGGCAGTAGAGGCAGAAACCCTCACCACATTTAAAAAGTACTTGGATGTGCACTTGAAGTGCTGTAACCTACAGGGCTACGGACCAAGAGCTGGAAAGTGGGGAGTAGGCTGGATAGCTCTGTTTCGGCCAGCACGGACACGATGGGCCAAATGGCCTCCTTCTGTGCCATAAATTTCTATGATTCTATGAGTTGACCTCCAGGTCTATGGAGTATCAGACTGGGCCCTCACTCTTGCCTGCTATCCAATGTGTTGGGTGTGGATGTTGGGTGAGATTAGCAGTGGGACTCGGCGGTAGCCTGCCGACATACGTTGTCTGGGCCTGCACATGAAGATTGGTGACTTGACTGAGGAACCAGCCAATCCCTGTGGAATGGTACCCAACGCACCTTCAGGAGGAGAAGAAATTGTAAAGAATAGAGATTATGCACAGACTGGCAGCGCGTGTATCTTCTGTTCAGCCTACAGTTTTGAACATGGGGCTCTCTCTTATATGTACGCCGAGGGAACAGTGCACTGGTGCTACAGTCTACTATGGGAGAGATTGTGGGTTTACACTCAGACAGTGAGTACTCATTGAGAGGGAAGGCAAGGGAAAGCATCCACATTCCTACAAGTCAGAGGGCAGCCTGACATTCCCTAAACCTGGCTCCAGATGCTAGATCAATTGTTAATATTAAATCTGAGATTGATAGATTTTTGTTAACCAATGGGATGTGGGGCAAAGGCGGGTATATGGAGTTAGGTCGCAGATCAGCCATGATCTCATTGAATGGCGGAACAGGCTCGAGGGGCTAAATGGTCTCCTCCTGTTCCTATGGGGGTGATTTTGCCAATGGGGACGTGATGGAGGCGGGACTGCTGCTTGTCGGATTTCAGTCCCGCCTCCATCGACATCCGGCCAACCACCGCTATTTTCCCTTGATTGACCTTGTTAAGCCCGCCCAGCGGGTTTAGCAGCCCAATTAAGGGAAAGCCAGTTACTGGTGACGTCAGCGAGTGACGTTTCATCTGTCACGAGCTTTTGACAGATGAATTGTCTTCGTTTGAGAGCTCTGTGAAGCTGTCAAACACTGACAATCTGTCTTCTAAGTTGAGACCTGGGGCACAGGCTCAGTTAAAGATCTCTCCTGAGCAGAAAGCAGAAGGCTGATGTATTTGAGAATGCAGCGGCCATCCTGCTTTCTCTGCCGGTGAGATGAGGGACTCCCGAGACCGGAAGGGTTGAAGCCTGGAGGAAGAAGCAACGGTAAGTAAAGCTTTCAAAACACTTAAGACTCACCTCACACACTTACCTCTGCACACATGCACCCATCACTCACCTGCACACCGGACATCTCGACCCCTCCGACCCCCGCAGACCCACGGCTTGCCTCGCTGACGAGCTTCAGAGCCGTCGGGAAGCCCACACTTTAGGGCTCAAAATAGGGATTATCCAAAAAACTGCCTGTTAACAGGCAGTTATTTGGCACTAATCCCCTTCCCGAGGAGACGGCATACCCAGCGCGGGTCGGGTCGGGATGGGTACCCGCCCCCAGATTCTGCCATTTTCCCGGCAGTCCTGCCTCCCCAGGGCTGGCAAAATCGTGCCCTATGTGTATGAAGTGAGGCCTGGGGCTGGTGTCCAGCCTCTAACTGAGCAAAGATGCATGGCACCAGGGTAGTGGAAGAAATAATATTTCAGGGGAGAAAATGTTTTTTTTTAAATCACAATTAAATAAATTCTCGCTGCATCAGCAGTTTCCTAAGCTCAAGTTACTAGGTGAGGGTGGCCATGCTTATTAGGGCCTAGAAACTAATATGTTCTTATCAAATTCCTCTGCTTTAACAGGAATAACACTTGTGTTAAAAGAGCGGATGGCGGAAACTCTTTCAAATATGTTACGCATTTGGATGCTAATATTGCTTCGTGGAATTCCTAGGCTCAGTTTTTCTTTTTAAAAAAACACAAGTGAAAATCAAAGGGGATATATTAAATTGAAGCACTGTGTGTAAGTTATATGAACTGTAATTTTCTTTTAAATATATCTTACAGGTGGGATTTAAACCTCTGTTTATCAGACAGTGGCGAGGGGCTGGAGAATGGGAGCTGGCTTTTGTTTTTTTGTACCTGGAACTTCCTGATGTAAATTCCCAGCTTCAGCTGGTCCAAGCTGGGGAGGGACAGAGTGGAGGAAAAGCTCTCCCCTTAAGGAGGGGGAATACTGTCAATCGACACCACTCTCGCACACCACTGACCATAAAGCAGCATTGGTACAGGCCCTGGGAATGTCACCGTCGCCTCCTCTGGTTGTGAAAGGGCGCACATCTCACGTGCACCAGGGAGAGTTCCAAAGGAGAACAGGAAAAATACATGCTTTAAAATTAACTTTGCCCAAAAAAATAGCGTGCATGCCAAGTTTCATCTGGGTATGAAATGTGACTGTATGGAATGGGGGGGGGGGTGGTGGGAGACTAGCGCTTTGTACATTTTGCCCCTTAGATGGACACTGCCATGGAACTGCACTGGCGTTGGGCACTGTGGAGGCAAACAGCCCATCATTCACCTGCCATCCTGCCTGGGGGAGGCGGATGTGAGCGAGCGCCGGTGAAAACGGGACGAGAAAAAACAGAGCAGGAAAACAAAAAAAAAAACGAGGCAACAAAAAGCAGGACGATGCTGTTGGGCGTGTGACAACATTTGCAGAAGTACTGATTTTACTTTTTTGGCAACGGGCCTGCTTTGTGCTTGAAGCTGGAAACTTGGCACGACTGCTGTTGCTCTTGACCATCTGACTCGCTGCAGCATCACAAACAAAATACAATCGCAGCATATGCCATGTGACACACACTGGAGGCAGGCATCCCTCATTGTGCTTGCCAAGCCTTCTGGCTTGGTGCGGCACGCTCAAAGATCTTGCCTTTAACGCGGGGGCGGGGGGGGGGGGGGGGGAATGTTGAGGTACAATTTTCTGCACAACAATTCCATGGTGAAGTGCTGATCTGCTGATCCAACACCAGCTATCGCTGCTGAATTGGCAGCTTTGAGGGTCTGTGGGATCAAGAAGTTCCTTCTTACTGCTTGCAATTGTAGTCTTGCCATCTAATCTACCCAGATCAGTGCTTCACCATCTATCCCTGACTGTATAATGATTCAACAATGAGGAAAAGAATAAGGTCAAATTATTCTTGACAGTACACAAAACATCCATCACAGTACATGTATGGTACAATTGTCATTTCAAAATATTTAATAAATATTGCTTTTTTTACTCTTCACATATAGATCGACTTAAAAAGGAACACAGAGCAAAACATTGGCCTGAGCTCCACATAGTGGAACCAGAAGTATTTACTCTGAAGTGACTTTGGTTAACTTGCCAGTATAAATGGGGCATTGTTTTTCCAAACTGTTTTCCAGAAATGTGTTTTTTTTTTCTTAAATTAAAAGAAGCAAAAGGCACAGCACTATCACACTTCACGCAACAGTTTTTGTTTCAAAAGCTTATTTCTCGTATAATTTCTAAAACCCTAGGTAAAGTGTACAAAGCTTTTAATAAACAACCAGCAACTCATATCTGAAATTCAAAAATGACAATGAATTATTCCTTGAAAAGCAAACACTGAACAAGTACTAACACATTAATCACCACCCCCAGAAACCAGAGGTGTGCACAGATAAAATGCCCCGTAGGAGGAGGCATTTTCCCAAAATTATATTGTTTTTTTTTAATTAAATTTCCAGATTATGTCCTTCCTAGTGCTAAATGTAACCTAGCAACATCCTCTGGTGTGAAAAGTAAGCGTCAAGCATTCTTTCCAGCAATCTGGGTGCTCACAATGTCCAGACTTCAGAGTAAGGTAAGCAAGTTCCGTTACTCTTCCCCCTGGGGGTCTCAACTGAAAGCGTTACACTTCCCCGGATCGTTCAAGTTGACGGCGTCGGCCAGGGATTGTGAGAGGTGGGTGGGTGGGTGTTCAGTGGATCAATGGGAACTTTTAATTTGGATGGTAATACCATTTTCGGGACTTTTCAAAAGCTCTTCAACTCCAGTTTCTTCTGTTGACATATTGCTGTGTTGTCAGAACCAATGTACTCGATTCTGCTTCTGCCCCCTTCCTATTTAGTGTTGCGTGCTTATTGTCTGGTTGGTCGGTTGGTAACGTCGCTAGGAAAGTGCGTTTGCTCCTTAAGAGTCGCCTCTCCCGCCTCTTTCATTCTTCTCAGCACCAATGCACAAGGGCCAACAAGTACCACATGACAGTTGCATCAACAAGTGAGAACTGGCCCGAGCCAATTCTATATCGTTGATTTTTATTCTCCCCGCTATGCTTTAAGAAGGAAAAGTCATCAATTTTAGTGTTTTCTTGAATTATACAAACTAAATTGACTTCCTTTTTTTTTCTCTTCTCTTCATCCCTTCTTCCTCGGTGAAGTAACACTGAAAAGATAAAATGACTGATGTCAGTTCACAAGGACGTAGCCACCGTGTTGGTTATCAACTGTCTCCATCATCTCACAGTCAAAAAGTCCTGGCAGTTCGGGGATGGTTATGTTCTTGTAGGCCGTTGGCGAGTCAGAGGCAACACTGCTCGTCTGACTTTCGGACAAAGCCAAGGCAGCCTGTGGGGTTTGGTTGAGAGGATACGGACAGTGTTCTGGGTAGCCGGGCTCGGGAGGTGTGGCTCCGACTATGTCACAGGGCTGGTAAGGATACTGCAAGATTTGTTGCTGCTGCTCTAGGTGAACTGGGGACTGGAGCGGAGGTTGTGTTGGCTGCTGAACAGGCGTCATTTGTTGCAGTGATAGCTGCAGCTTGTAGTGCTGGCTGAGGAATGGGTCACACTGCATCTGTTCTGAGGGCTCCAGCACTGGGCTCAGAGGTTGGGCCATGCTGAATTGCTGCTGCTGTGCTTCGGGATGAGGTATGGGCATCTGTTGGCTTTGCTGCGAGTACGAACCTTCTGCGATTTGCATCTGGTTGAAATAAGCCTGGAGTTGCGACTGTTTCTGGAGAAACAGACGTTTCTGCTGTAACCTGAAACGGAAGATTACAAGTTTAGAATGAAGCAACAGTTCATAAATTCATACATTTATATAGCGCCTTTCACGACCACCGGACGTCTCAAAGCGCTTTACAGCCAATGAAGTACTTTTGGAGTGTAGTCACTGTTGTAAACGCGGCAGCCAATTTGTGCACAGCAAGCTCCCACAAATAGCAATGTGACCATGGCCAGATAATCTGTTTTAGTGATGCTGGGTGAGGGATAAATATTGGCCAGAACACCGGGGATAACTCCCCTGCTCTTCTTCAATATAGTGCCATGGGATCTTTTACATTCAGCTGAGAGAGCAGATGGGGCCTCGGTTTAACATCTCATCCCTCAGTACTGCATTGGGCATTCAGCCTAGAGTTTTGCAATCAAGTCTCTGGAGTGGGACTTAAACCCACAACCTTCTGACTCAGAGGCAAGGGTGCTACCAGCTGGGCCACTGGCTGTTTAGAATGAAGCAACAGGTCATTAGGCAAACCAAGACAAGACTTAGCAGTGCTGCCATTAAAGACGACGAGAATCTCGTTGTCACCAGATGGCACACTCCGATAACCCTGGCATTACTCTGTGCGCATTAGGAGGTTTTCACAGCTTTCCAAATATGATGACTGAAGGAAACACTTGACGTTTGAGCTAGGAGTATGAACTTTTGACATGGGATGCTTCTTTGAATTGCAATGTTACTGGGTCTCACCTGTGTTCCTGTAGTTGCTGCTCCAGACTCCTGGGTGTTTCCTTGCAATACATTGGACAGCTGTTTTGTGCTTTATTCAATAAGCTTGGGTTCTGTAAAAGTTAGTAATATGGCATCTTGATTACAACAACAACTTGCATTTATATAGCGCCTTTAACATAGCACGGTCATCCCAAAGCTCTTCACAGGAGAGTTATCAAACAAAATTTGACATCATCCAGCAAAATTTGACACCGAGCCACATAAGGAGCTATTACGACAGCTGGAGGTAGCTTTTAAGCAGCATCTTAAAGTAGGAGAGAGAGAGAGGTAGAAAGGCGGAAAGATTTAGGAGCCTAGGGCCTAGATAGCTGAAGGCACGTCCACCAAAGGTGGGGGCGAAGGAAATCGGGGATGCACAATAGGCCAGGATTGGAGGAACGCAGAGATCTCGGAGGGTTGTAGGGCTGGGCGGGGGGGGCGAGGCTATGGAGGGATTTGAACAGAAGGATGATAAGGATGGCAAGGATGATAAATTTAAATGACATTATTAGAGGTTCCTGACTACTGTCACGTCATAAGACATTTACAAGGAGATAATTATTTATAAAAAGAATATTCCAGAATGAGACCCTATTGACCTAATTTTTTGTGTTTTTCTTTCAAAGGTTCCAACTCACAAGAGGCCTTCTGGGCATTTTAGGAACAGATGTCACATTTCCACACCCCTGCCTCAATCACTAAGACAGTGAGGGGAGCAGACACCATTTAAAGGAAAATGAATATGCAGATCTTATTTCAAAATACACACACAATGTAGTGATTATTTTTGGAATAATCTTAATATTTTGATTAAGTGTACAGCAAATAAAAAGACAGACATCAATTTTCTACCTATGCCAAAATGATATTCACTCTCATTTCAAGTGTTTTATATATATATATTAAATATAAAGCTTACAGATTTGCCTTTCACATTTGCAGGCCAAACGACACTATAATGTTCTGAGCCATGCTTGACATGGATCTGGCAATACCTCAAATAAAATGACTCCAATACTTCTGGCAACATGCACAGGAGACTGTAATCCCACACTTGCTGTGTTCCCACAGCTAATTCAGAGAAAACAGTCAGTAGATGTTCCTCTCATGAGCTTTTGGTTCGTACAATTTGTTGCTTTTGTTTGGCTGGGGGATGGGGGTGGGTGGGGGGTGGGGGGGGGAGCGCAGGGCGGGAGGGACAGTTCACTCCAGTTTGACAATCCGCTTCTGATTGTGGTTTGCTGTTTAATCTTCAATATACAGGGCTCCCTTGTGCTGATGTTATCAGAAGCCAACATCTGCATTCTGACTAAATGCAGCCTTTCAGTCCCGGGATTCGGTTTTCTTGCCCAACGCACCAGATTTGGATCAAAAGGACACACCCACTGGGGAGATGCGTGCTTTAAAAGTGAGAACGGAATGAAGTCTGACGAACAAAAAAAAAAGGTTTGGAAGTTAAAAGGGTTTATTATTGCTCAGGAATGCTCAAAGGCTGACAAACAGCCATTGTCCCAGACCGCAGCTGTTGCTCCCATGTCACATCACATTTTTGAATTGCAATGTTGGATTCAGAGAAGCCCGAATGTAAGGCTTCTCGATTGTTACTGCAGTGGGTTATATGACTTCAGTCTGTTTCTGTGAATTCTGTATAGGGATCATTTTATATTGACGTCTGCATCCGGCGGGTGTTCAATTTCTTTTTTTTAACGTTTAAGAGCCGTAATTAACTCACAGACCGGGGCAGTTAAAATGGCTCGTGTGACTTGCCCGAACCAAGGCCACGGGGCGATTTGAAAACAAGGATGAGAATTTTTAAATCTTGGCGTTGACCGGACCGGGGGGAGCCAATGTAGGTCAGCGAGCACAGGGGTGACGGGTGAACACCATTTGGGGAGCAGCACATTAATGCTTTAGAGTTGCTGACAGACACATATAGCTTCACAGAGTTCTGATACATGTTCAGAATTGAATGGACTTTTGACACGGCTCCAAGAAGTCACATTCGGAGTGTAGCACCAAGAAGGAATGGCCACCTCATTCAAAGGAATCACCGACTATTACTTGTTTCTGAACAAATGCATCCAAAATCTTTTATTCCACTGGGCAAAAGAATAATCTTTAACCAGGTTTTGTCTTTTTTCTCTTGTGCCTTGCAATTAAAATTCGAGAGGTAAAACTCCGTACCGGCAATCGGTGCTGCAAATAATGTGTTTCTAGGCTCTGGCGTCGCGAGAGCAAGTGTGGATGGACTCCGTTAGGGAATAATGCTACATTTTCTTGCTGCTGAGAGACTTCATCCTAAAAGAAAAGACACAGTCGTGGCATTAAATTCTTCTGCACAAACTGGTTAATAATGCACCATTTAATTTGCAGTTATTCCATTACATGGATGAGATAACTTCAATCAAAAGTGCAAGATGATGGTTTAATGGGCGTGTAGCGTTTGAGTGGTTTGCTGCATCAACTGCTCATAAAGTGTCTGTAACATCGGAAAAACATCTCAGTCCACTTCACAGAGGAGAAAGTGGATGCTGAGACTTCCGGCACAGACACGATGGGCCGACTGGCCTCCTCCTGTGTCGTAAACCTTTATGATTCTATGAGAGGGGATCAAAAGCGTAGTTGGAAGACATGGGTACGGAGAAGGCTTCTAGGAAGTAGAGGTTCAGCGGGTTCGGAGGGGAGTTCCAGTCAGTAGAGCTAAGATAGCTGACGACTCTCTCACAAAAGGTGGAGCAAGGGGAGAGTTGTGGGGGGAATAAAGCACAAGAGGTCACAACACCTCGATAATTCAAAACCTCCCAGCTCACTTTTCTGGAAGGCCATGCGGAGAAACTAATAATTTTACCAGACGTGATGACAACTTGGTGAAGTGTTTCTTCCCTGTTTTGGGGAGATGCCCGCGCAAGTGAGAGCAGGCGACAGCATGAGAACGTTCCACAGCGATGGGACTGGAACCATTTCCCCAACTGGGTTTGTTCCTGTTCAAAATCTTCATCTAACCTTTTATTAATTACTTAACTGCTGCAAACAGATCAGATGATGAGGAGCCATGGGATGGGACTATATCCTACTCATGGCTTCTCGTGAGTTAATAGGCCAGCCCAGTCATTGGAAATATATCAAATCTCACATCGCCTCATAATAGCCACAATACACATTGGTAGAAAGGTTTACCTGATGGTGGTGGGTGAGGAGGCCTTGTAAATGCGGTGCCGCTAACGCATCAGGGTCCTCATCTGAGCCCATCTGTTCATACAACATCTGTACCTTGTTGAGCTCCAGAATTCCTTTGGTTCTGGCTAGATTCTGAAGATGCTGGCGGAAGGCTACGATACCTAATCGAAGAAATGGAAGTCAGTTGGAGTCCTCTACACAGGTTACTCACATCTAAAAAAAAATGTCGAGAGGGGGCAAGCAAGATGTAGACGGTACAGTGGATATTCTCTTCAAATTCAATGGAAGAAAATGGCAACACCATTTAATGAGGAATCTCTATCTTGTCCCCGAGGTTGTCTCCCTCTGTGGTTCAGTTCAGAATCTGCTGTGCCGCCGTGAGGAACTACCAAGTAGAGGCCGGCCACTATGCCCCAGAGGGAGGGAGCGTCAACCTCGTTCCATATATAATACAGTAAGGCGCCACCCCAGAACCTTATGACAAAGGGGCAGGAGCAATGTTCCCTCTAATTTTTTATTGGCCCCGCGCAGCCCCTTTAAAAGCCGGCTGACCGACTGCGTGGGACCCCCAGAGTGCACAGCCGCGCAGTTTAAAGGGAACATTGGGCAGGAGTGCTACCAACTGAGCAAAAACCTACACTTTTAAACAGGGGAGAAAATAAAATGCCTTCTAAAAAAAAAAGGAATCTCGCTCTGAGAAGAAAACAAGTTCTCATTAAGAGTAAGTTTTATCTTGCCTCCCTCCACTTGTTCCTGTTAAAAGCAGCCTGTTTCAGCTCAAGCCACTGACCCACAGTCACCTTTGACATATGGTTTTCTATTTTCAACACTTCCTGTGCTGTCCCTTTCCAAACTGCACTTCTCTGAAACAATTGGCTGTACAGCAACATGCAATGTTTTGGGTGAGTATTAATGATACAAGTGTAAATTCTTCTGAGAGCAAGTCTGGTCATGTTATTTCGTCAGAAAGATGTTATTTTGTCAGCATTGGTAGCACTCGTCTCTGAGTCAGAAGATCGTGGGTTCGAAGCTCGCTCCAGGACTTGAGCACACACAATCCATACTGACACTTCAGTGCCGTACTGAGGGAGTGCTGTATTGTTGGAAACAATTAAACTGAGGTCCTGTCTACCTGTTCCGATGTTTAGGTGGATGTAAACAGTTCCAAGGAGAGCAGGGAGTTCTCCCAATGCCCTGGCAACATGTCTCTCTCAACCAGCACCACCAAAAAAAACTGGATCTTGTGTGTAAAAAGGCTGCTCCGTTTGCCTCCAGCCATGTCAGCTGTGGCTCAGTGGGTAGCACCCTCGCCTCGGGGTCAGAAGGTTGTGGGTTCAAATCCCACTCCAGAGACTTGAGCACAAAAATCTAGGCTGACACTTCAGTGCAGTGCTGAGGGAGTGCTGCACTGTCGGAGGTGCCGTTGTTGGGTAGAGACGTTAAACCGAGGCTCTGCCTGCTCTCTCGGGTGGATGTAAAAGATCCCATGGCCACTATTTCAAAGAAGAGCAGGGGAGTTATCCTTGGTATCCTGGCCAATATTTATCCCTCAATCAACAGGTTATCTGGTCATTATCACTTTGCTGTTTGTGGGAACTTGCTGGCCGCTGTGTTTCCTACATTACTTCATTGGCTGTAAATTGCTTTGGGACGTCCGGTGGTCGTGAAAGGCATTCTATAAAAGCAAGTCTTTCTTTTTTTCCATAACAATCGTCAGTGGAGTTCAAAGTAATTCGCTGTATGCGACGTGTCTTGTAATGCGATAATGTGCTCTGTAAACTCTTTGTCGTCAGGCAAGAGTTGATGTTATTTAGGAATCAGAAACAAATTTATGTCGGAGTAAGGAGAAGGAAATTCCAGGCAACTCATCTCACCACAAACCACAAATTAGACGTTCTCACAGTTATAATAGGGTCGGCGTAGAGAAGATGTTTCCACTTATGGGCAAGACCAGAACTAGGGGCCATAAATAGAAGATAGTCACTAGTAAATCCAATAGGGAATTCAGGATCAACTTCTTTACCCAGAGAGTGGTTGGAATGTGGAACTCGGTACCACGAAGAGTGGTTGAAGCCGAATAGTATAGATGCATTCAAGGGGAAGCTAGATAAACACGAGGGAGAAAGGAATAGAAGGATATGTTGTTAGGGTTAGATAAAGAGGGTTGGGGCGGGGTGGAGGCTCATGTGGAGCATAAACACCGGCATGGACCTGTTGGGCTGAATGGCCTGCTTCTGTGCTGTAAATACTTTGTAGTAATACAACAGAGCCCGGCCAGTGGGAGACCAGAGCTCCAGCCTCTGGTTAACATCCAGTGGGCTGCTCCCGTCTGATGTGAGTGGAGTGGCGACATCCCGTTGCGGCTGGCACGGTCAGGCTAATGACCTGTCCACATCAACAGGGGTCTTTGATGCGGTTTCTGTGGCAGGATAAGCAAGATGGGCCGCGTGCTCCTTATTTAGGAGTCTTCTACTCACGGCAATTGAGTGAGACTCGATAGGTCAGCCTATCACCACAGATATTGCACGAGGGAGCTTCACACTGCTGTTGTGTAGCTACGCATTATGGGCACAGTATTCACGCACATACGCAGAAGGTAACAGGAGCACAGTAGATAGTTACCTTGTGTTAAAGATGTATCGGAAGCTCTTCGACCTTCCCGGAAGCTGACTGGCGACCGGTTGTGCACCTCACGTTTCTGCGATGTCAGCGCCTCCATGGCCGGGTTCGGTGGCCTGATGCCAATCAGCGGCGGGGTCATCCGCGCCATCGGCTGGTTGGCAAGTACGACCTCCTTCAGGGAGGGTGGGTCCTCTAGAATGCTGAGCTCACTGTGCATCAATCCCATGTCGTATTCTGAATCGACACTCCCCAAGGATGGATTGTTCCCGACGGTGAACAGCTTCCCTGTATTGGGGGCAAAGTAGAGTGGTTAGGACAAGCAAAGACCATCAGACCAATCCAATCCAGTCAGTGGTGCAGCCTCGTACCCTGCCGACCCACCCCAAAGGTTCATATAAGCTTGTAATTAAAGAATAACAGCTCTTAATTTCACGCAAAACAGTCAGGTCCACATATTCCAAGCACTTACCGCCTGTTTTCTGGCAGTTTCTGGGCAGCTGTGGGAAATGCCTCCGCTGCCACTGCTGGTATTGTCCACCATAAGTGATGGTGGGCATGGGATACGCCCACTGAAATGTTAATGATGGAAATAGGTCGTTTGACGCACTTACCACGAACGCCTTGGCTGGGCATGAGGAATTGCCGCTGCATTCCTTAGGTCCAATGTTGCTATGGCAACGGGGGTGGCGGGGGGGGAGACACGAATTAAAATATAAAGGACAGCGTAACTCAGGGCAACTGACTGCAATGCAATGCACTGCCAGTATGCAAAGCGGGAAATATAAATTAAAAAATCACACTCGGCTTAGACAAGTGCAGCAGCAGGTTCCCTGTCCCCCCTTCCCCTCCACCGGGAGATGGGCAAACCGGCAGGACCGGGAATACCACCGTGAGCCTGATGCTTGAAGATCCACTGGGGTCAGGGCTGAGGGCGACGGGTGGCTGCTCAGGCCTTCAGATCAGCATACGCAGGCCTCAATCTCATTCAAAGAAGCCTCAAGAACGGAAAAGGAAATATTCACATTGGTGCAGTAGGGGACGCTCTTGTTGGGCCAGGGTTAAGGCAGGTTGTTGATGCGATGGAGCTATTGTCCAACAGGTAAACTGCATTGCTCCTTGTGTTCAATCCTAGTCTCCGCATCAATAAAAAATTAAATGGGAAAAAGGAAACAAATAGACCAGGAAGGTTCCTATACTCGATCCCAGATCTGTGCTTATTGCAGCCAGGGGAGTCTGGAATAGAATAGAATTATACAGCACAGAAGGAGGCTATTGTGCCTGTGACGACTTTTTGAAAGAGCTCTCCAATTAGTCCCACTCTCCCTGCTCTTTCCCCATAGCCATGCAAATTTTTCCTTTACAAATGTTTACCCAATTCCCTTTTGAAAGTTACTATTGAATCTGCTTCCACCAACCTTTCAGGCAGCGCGTTCCAGATCACAACAACTTGCTGCGTTAAAACAAACTCCTCGTTTCCCCTCTGGTTCTTTTACCAATTATCTTAAATCTGAGTCAGTAGGGGTGCTCCAGTTTGACAGTGTCCCAGAACTAGGGTGGGGGCAAAACAAAATACGACCACGGTTCCCATTCTTGATCACTATCCAGTGCATGCATGGGTGTCGAGTAAAACAGGATTAAGCTCGACTGTGCTGGTCTTTATGGTGGAATACCCTGCTAACATTCACTCTCTAGGCTCACACTTCTAGAACAGGCAAAATACTGGAGGGCTTCAGCCATTCTTGGAACTGTACTCCCGACAGAGTGAACCCCTTAAGCAGACGATGTGATAAAATTGGGGGGCGGGGGGGGGAAGGCCCTTCCTACCTGTGCTTGGCATCACCATTGGCTGGTTGGTCACTTCAGCGAGAGTGTGCCGCCTCTGGCCACAGTGCATTGCCTGAAATGATGCGTACACCTGGGCAGGGTCCTCTTCAGAGTCATCCTCAGTCTCAATCCCCTCATCAATGGAGGTCTCCATCATGTTGCTAGGAGATGGTGGGCATCCCTTCCTTGCTATTACAGGAGGCACAGGATCCAGGAGGCAACCATTTACCTGTGAAATGTGGTTGAAGGATTAGTCATTTTTGCACAACACCTTCTGATAGCCCTTACACATTGCTCTGTCTGCTGTTTCAATGAAGGCTTTAACCATGGGTTAATGACACCTTAGGAAGAGTGGCAAATAAATGCCAAACAAACGTACTAACTATCCCCCTCCGCTGTTATTCCGAGCAGGGAATTCTACTCTTGCAACTTTCAGTTTTAAATAACCTGGGGATATTTTGTGTTGCATGGTAGAATGTTTGCAGTTCAGGATTGATATAGGCCAGTCATTACCATTAATCATAGAATGTACAGCACAGAAACAGGCCATTCGGCCCAACAAGTCCGTTTACGCTCCACACGAGCTTCCCCCCCTCCCCCCCAGCCCTTCATCTAACCCTATCAACATAACCTTCTATTCCTTTCTCCCTCATGTGTTGCTCTATCTTCCCCTTAAATGCTTCTATCATTGGCTCCGCAAATAGAAACACATCTAGAAACTACAGAAGCCTGCAGTTGCAATCGTTTAGTAAATATGGAGAAAGACAACTCTATACGAGGAAAAATGTAGGAACTGGAAGTGGGGGTGCGGGGAGTAGAGAATGAGTCATTGTAAAATTCTGAATCTTCGCAGACATAATGTTCAGACATTTTCACAATGAACTGGGAAATATCCTGCCACTAATGTGCTCAGTCAGATGATTTTCGAAATACCAAAGGCATTTCCTCCATTTTGATCTCTCAGCTAGCTAGTCAGTGAATGGTGTCTGAGTCACTTCCTCCCAAGCAGCAACTTAGGTTGTTCGCAGTTTATGATGTTGTGCAGATTCTTGTTCTTTGTCACGTGTTCTCTTTCTCGCTCTCCCTCCAATTTCCAGACACAAAGACAGCCTCACATCTTAATACAGGGACATTTGAAATGACCTCTGTTGGATAATTCCTTGTGGTGCAGCCTAATTTCACACACTTGTCAAAACTCCCTTTCCGAAGTGCACATTTCAGAGTGTGCGATTCCCCCTGCAAGAGGCTCCATGAAATTGGGAATGGGAAAATTATTATTGTCAGAAATTGGGGGGGGGGGGGGAGGGGGGGGAATTGTAACACTTTTTTTGGCTGGACACATTTTCAAATAGATCAAATATACAAATCAATCCCCGATCTGTACTGACTTAGCCGAACTCCGCTGGTGTGGCAGTCGGCAGCTTATAATTGGCCTCACCGTCCCTGGGCTAGAGGGGCAACAAATCAGCCAGGGTTTCCACTCCAGATCACAATCCAACGATTGCTCGGGAACACGCTTGTGCGGGTACTGGCTGAGCACAAAATTGGTCTTGATAATGGTCTTGGTAGGTATAACAGTGTCAGCTGTGACTCAGTTGGTAGCACTCTTGCCGTTGAATCAGAAGGTTGTGGGTTCAAGTCCCACTCCAGAGACTTGAGCACAAAATCTAAGCTAATACTCTGATGCAGTACTGAGGGAGTGCTGCACTGTTGGAGGTGCCGTCTTTCAGATGAGACATTAAACTGAGGCCACGACTGCCCTCACAGCTGCACGTAAAAGATCTCATGGCAGTATTTCGAAGAAGAGCTGGGGACTTCTCCCTGTTGTCCTATTTAATATTTATCCCTTAACCCACATCACTGAAACAGATGATCTGGCTGTTATCTCTACTGCTGTTTGTGGGACCTTACTGTGTGTGTATTGGCTTCCATGTTTCCTACATTATAACAGTGACTACACTTCAAAAGTAATTCACTGTAAAGCTCTTTTGGATGTCCTGAGTTTGTGAAAGGCGCTATATAAATGTATTACATAGGATATACGGCACAGAAACAGGCCATTCGGCCCAACCAGTCCATGCTGGCGTTTATGCTCCACTCAAGCCTCCTCCCGTCTTTCCTCATCTAAATCTATCAGCATAAACCTCTATTCTCTTCTCCCTCTTGTGCATGTCTAGCCTCCCCTTAAATGCATCTATACTTTTTGCTTCAACCACTCCCTGTGGTAACGAGTTCCACATTCTCACCACTCTTTGGGTAAAGAAGTTTCTTCTGAATTCCCTATTTGATTTCTTGGTGACTATCTTATATTGATGGCCTCTAGTTTTGCTCTTCCCCACAAGTGGAAACATTCTCTCTATCCACTCTATCAAAACCTTTCATAATCACCTCTATTAGGTCACCCCTCAGCCTTCTTTTTTCAAGAGAAAAGAGACCCAGCCTGTTCATCCTTTCCTGATATGTATACCCTCGCATTTCTGGTATCATCCTTGTAAATCTTTTCTGCACCCTCTCCAGTGCCTCTATATCCTTTTTATAATATGGCGACCAGAACTGTACACAGTGCTCCAAGTGTGGTCTAACCAAGGTTTGATACAGGTTTAGCATAACATTCCAACTTTTCAATTCTATACCTCTAGAAATAAACCCTAGTGCTTGGTTTGCTTTTTTTATGGCCTGGCTAACCTGTGTCGCAAGTTTTAGTGATTTGTGTATTTGTACTCTGAGATCCCTTTGTTCCTCTACCCCACCTAGACTCGCACCCTCCAAGTAATAAGTGACCTCCCTATTCTTCCTACCAAAATGTAATACCTCACATTTATCTGTGTTGAACTTCATTTGCCAATTATATGCCAATTCTGCAAGTTTATTAATGTCCTCCTGTAATTCGTTGCAGTCCTCTTCAGTATTGACTATCCCCCCCCCCCCCAATTTGGTGTCATCCGCAAATTTAGAAACTGTGTTTTTGATTCCAAAGTCTAAATCATTAATATAAATTGTGAACAACAGTGGTCCCAGCACTGATCCTTGTGGAACACCACTACCCATCTTCTGCCACTGTGAATAGCTACCTTTTACCTCTACTCTCTGCTTTCTGTCTTGAAGCCAGCTAGCTATTCATTCTGCTACTTGTCCTCTGACTCTGCATTCTTTGACCTTGTTCATCAGTCTATTATGGGGTACCTTATTGAAGGCCTTTTGAAAATCTAGATAAATTACATCTACTGCATTACCACTGTCTACTCTCTCTGTTACCTCTTCAAAAAATTCAATGAGGTTGGTCAAGCAAGACTTTCCCTTTTGAAATCCATGCTGACTATTCATTACTGTACTATGTTTTTGGTTTCTAGATGTTCTTCTATTTTCTCCTTTAGCAGGGATTCCATTATTTTTCCTACTACTGATGTTAAGCTGACTGGTCTATAATTCCCTGGACATGTTCTATCCCACTTCTTAAATATAGGTATTACATTAGCTATTCGCCAGTCCTCTGGCGCTACACCTTTTTCTAACGAATTATTAAATATGTGTAGTAATGCCTCTGCTATCTCTTCCCTAGATTATTTTAAAATGCGTGGATGCAATCCATCTGGACCAGGGGTCTTATCCTCTTTGAGTTTGATTAATTTATTTAATATATCCCCTCTTTTTATTTTAAATGCATTTATCTCATTACTAATCCTATCATCCAGTGTCATATCCACCTGTTCTATCTCCCTGGTAAATACCGAAGCAAAATAATTATTTAATATTTCTGCCATCTCTCGCTCGTGGTTTTTTCCTGTCTATCCCTTAATGGCCCTATTCACATCCCAACCTTCCTTTTTTTTATTGATGTACCTGTAAAATATTTTACTATTTTGTTTTATATTCCTTGATAATTTAATTTCATAGCTCCTCTTTGCCTTCCTAATTGTTTTTTTGACTTCTCTCCTAATCTCTTCGTATTCTCCCTTATCATGCACTCCCCTGCTGTCTGTGTACTTAATGTAGGCCTCTTTCCTTACCCTCAATTGTTCACTTATGGCTTTATTCATCCATGGAGTCTCATTAGTGTTTAGCGGAATATATTGTTCCAGCACTTTGTTGAAATGTAAGTTCTTTCTTCTTTCTGTAGTTGAACAGTTTGTTGAGACGCATAGGCCTTGATTTTTAAACACCCACCCCGCCCCCCCCCCCCACCCTCCCGGACATGCGGGAGAGAGTCGGGGTGGGGAGCAGGGGGGTGGTTTAAATATCAGGATCAGGCAACCTAACCCCATTCTCACCCTTTTAAATTTTCAAGTGCAGGAATCAGGCCATGGACGAAGTGAATCTGGCACCAGCTGATTAGAACATAAGAACATAAGAAACAGGAGCAGGAGTAGGCCCTTCGGCCCTTCGAGCCTGCTCCGCCATTCAATGAGATCATGGCTGATTGATGCCCTTACTAGTCAGAAATCTATCGACTTCTGTTTTGAATATACCCAATGACTGAGCCTCCACAGCCCTCTGGGGTAGAGAATTCCAAAGATTCACCACCCTCTGTGTGAAGAAATTTCTTCTCATCTCAGTCCGGAATGGCCTACCCTTTATCTTGAGGCTGTGGCCCCTGGTTCTAGACTCCCCAGCCAAGGGAAACATTCTCCCAGCATCCACCCTATCAAGCCCTGTAATAATTTTGTATGCTTCAATGAGATCCCCTCTCATTCTTCTGAATTCAAGAGAATACAGGCCTAGTTTACTCAATCTCTTCTCATACGACAATCCCACCATCCCAGGAATCAATCTCGTGAACCTTCGTTGCGCTCCCTCTATGGCAAGTATATCCTTCCTTAGGTAAGGAGACCAAAATTGTACACAGTACTCCAGGTGTGGTCTCACCAAGGCCCTATATAATTAGAGTAAGACTTCTTTACTCCTGTACTCAAATCCTCTTGTAATGAAGGCCAGCATACCATTTGCCTTCCTAATAGCTTGCTGCACCTGCACATTCACTTTCAGTGACTCATGTACAAGGACACTCAGGTCCCTTTGAGCATCTGCATTCCCCAATCTTTCACCATTTAGGAAATACTCTGCCTTTCTGTTTTTTCTACCAAAGTGGATAACTTCACATTTATCCACATTATAATCCATCTGCCATGTTCTCGCCCACTCACTGAGCCTGTCGAGATCCACTTGAAGCCTCTTCACATCCTCTTCGCAACTGACACTGCCACCTAGCTTTGTGTCATCAGCAAATTTGGAAATGTTACATTTAGTCCCCTCGTCCAAATCATTGATATAGATTGTGAATAGTTGGGGCCCAAGCACCGATCCTTGCGGTACCCCACTAGTCACAGCCTGCCATCCTGAAAAAAGACCCGTCTATCCCTACTCTTTGTTTTCTGTCTGTTAACCAATTCTCAATCCATGCTAGTATATTACCCCCAATTCCATGTGCCCTAATTTTGTTCACCAACCTCTTGTGTGGGACCTTATCGAAGGCCAAAATAAAGTGGGTGCCGCTGGAACAAGGCTAGTCTCACAGTTTATGTGTAGCCGACAGTGTCAAGCCGTTCCACTTTATACTTTCCCCCATTTCCATCATTAAAACTCCCACCTGCCTTTATTCACAAGTACTGGTGCCAGAGTTATTTTAATGTTCAATACATTTTGGTAATTGGATTCAAGTTAGGTGCATGAAGAGATTGCAGGTCAGAGATAGACCTACAACGTTGTAGTAACTATTCTCCAACCCACACTCCCCTCGAGTGTGACTCCACGCCGGAAGTGCAGAAGTTACCCTATAAGCCGCACCCCAAACTCGCACCCTCCCCCCCCCCCCCCGCCCACAGAAAAGAAATGAGTTTGTATATGGGGCCACATTCCCAAATTAAACTGTGTTCTTTTGCTTTTGAAAGTGCGACCTATATACGAGTTAATTCATTAGGTAAAGCACTGCACCACTAACCTGAATTTAGAGAACACTATACTGTTTTAAACTCTGCCCTTCATAAACCCCTACTTGTTAAACAAACCTGCTCTACATCACACAGGAAGAATCCAGTTTAAATGCCAAAGTCCGTTGTTAATGACAGACACGCTGATCCTAGAGTTCCTGCATTTGTCATCACCAAATTTTTTTTTTAAATATTCGTTCATGGGATGTGGGCGTCGCTGGCAAGGCCAGCATTTATTGCCCATCCCTAGTTGCCCTTGAGGAGGTGGTGGTGAGCTGCCTTCTTGAACCGCTGCAGTCCGTGTGGTGAAGGTGCTCCCACAGTGCTGATAGGGAGGGAGTTCCAGGATTTTGATCCAGCGACAATGAAGGAACGGTGATATAGTTCCAAGTCAGGATGGTGTGTGACTTAGAGGGGAACTTGGAGATGGTGGTGTTCCCATGCGCCTGCTGCCCTTGTCCTTCTAGGTGGTAGAGGTTGCGGGTTTGGGAGGAGCTACCGAAGAAGCCTTGGCGAGTTGCTGCAGTGCATTAAGTTTAGAAATGTCTAAAGTATGAGGCAAGATTGGTTTTAAAAAGAGTTAATAGGTTTAAAATGATGATTGTGTCCCGCTGTGGAAATTGGCCTATTCCTTCATTCATTACTCATAGAATCACAGAAACCGCAGCACAGAAGGAGGCCATTTGGCCCATCATGTCTGTGCTGGTACAGGCTCTTCAACTGGAGCCATCTCCTCCAATCTCCTCTCAATATTAGCTCTACTCTGCATCAGCATCTGGTTACGAGAATAGACAAACTGGGCTTACTTTGGCAGAAGAGCAAGTGTAATAATGGATACAAAGGGAAGCATGATTAATTCTCAACAATGCTACAATTGTGCTGCATTCAAATATGTACACAGGGAGCTGAATCCTGTAATTAGAGTCAAACACAGACAGGAGTGCAGACCCTACCCTTCTCCCGACGCCCACACCCACCACTTGAATGAATTCCCAGTGGAAATGAACACACACGGATAGGGAATCTCCCTTCTACTGTCTCCAGGGTTGCAGCAGAGTCCTCAAGTGTGGAAAAACTACCTGAATCTTCACATTCCAGCGTTCCAACACATTGTGAGTCACGCCTGTCTCCTCCAAGGCAATATTTAGCACTGCAGCCTTTTAAAAGTAACGGCTAATTATATCTGCTCTATTCTGGATTGACTCAGAGATTTGAAAGGTTGCATGCAGCCAGTTACCTGACCTAATGATATCCTCAGATACGGAATCTCAACTTCAGGCTTTTTAAAGTCAGTTAAGGGCTATGATTAGTTTGAATGGGCTTTCTTCCTGCCTGGCATTTAAATATACTTCTGTTCCGACACTGAATACTGGGGTGATAATTGCAGAGACAGAAATACCTGGGAACAGAATTAACATTAGCTGAAATGACACAAAAGAAAAAAAAACCCCCCAGAAGCATGGAGAATTAGCGGCTGCATCTGCTGGGGTTATCTGGTGTGTCTCTCCATATCGGATACAGGAGCGCCAACCATCTGCCGCCTATGAAGGCATCCGCATTTTAAAAACCCCACTAACTTGCTGCTAGGTGCAAGGTGAAGTATCCGCTCTCAGGCGGGCGTCCTTGCTGTTAAAATTAAAGGCGGCCTGGATCTGCGCGGGACGTCACGGGGTAGGTCACCCGGCCGATTTGAACCGTCTGCCCATCTGGTTTCTACCGGGCGGAGAGGGTTAAAGTCGCCCCCCCCTTTGCTCTACTGCGTCACGAGCTCTATACCTCCCACTGAATCTCCAGAGAAAAGGGTCTGCCGTTTCTCCCCTGCCGCCCTCCCAAAATACTCGACAATATCCATTTAATCTTACAGCGTACGTTGCTCATTTTCACCAAACTAACACTATTTACCACTGATCTGAGTCTGGTAACTGTGGGCTGAGACTGGGAACAACAATAACAACAACAACTTGCACTTATATGGCGCCTTTAACGTAGTAAAATACCCCAAGGCACTTCACAGGCGCGCTAGCGAGCAAAATTTAACACCGAGCCACATAAGGAGATATTATGGCAGATGAGGTAGGTTTTAAGGAGCATCTTAAAGGAGGATAGAGAGGCGAGAGGTTTAGGGAGGGAATTCCAGAGCTTCGGGGATGCGCCAGAGGCCAGTATTGGAGGAGCGCAGCGATCTCGGAGGGGTTGTGGGGCTGAAAGAGATTACAGAGATACGGTGGGGGGGGGGGGGGCGGGCGTGGCCATGGAGAGATTTGAAAACAAGAATGAGAATTTTTAAATCGAGGCGTTGCCGGACCGGGAGCCAATGTAGGTCAGCGAGCACAGAGGGGGGGGTGACGGGCGAACGGGACTTGGTGCGAGTTAGGACACGGGGCAGACGAGTTTTGGATGACCTCAGGTTTACGGAGGGTAGAACGTGGGAGGCCCAGCCAGGAGTGCGTTGGAATAGTCAAGTCTAGAGGTAACAAAGGCAGGGATGAGGGTTTCAGCAGCGGATGAGCTGAATCAGGGCTGAGACTGGTAACTATATGGTGCAATACTCACCCGGCCAACTCAAGTTATGCCATTGGCTGCACAACGCAGATTTCCCAGCTCGGAGAGCTCTTCCAAGGTGACTAATTTGTGCTATTTATTATGAGAGCGGGACTGGACTGACTGATTTATTTGCGCCTGTAAAAGGTTCTATATTAAGTTTTATAAGTTCCCAGGAAGTCGAACAGTGCGAGGCTACCACAGGACCGTGTACTACTGGTCTCACTGCTTTAGTGCACTCGCGAGTCAGGTAGGCCACGAGACTCCTGAGTTATACTGCACTTTCTTGTTGGGTTTGCACCTGAAAGTGCTTTGGATCAAAGCTGAAGTGGTTGTACAACAGGAGTCCCATTTTATGCTCCTTTCTTAATAGAGAAGCCTAATGGGCAAAGTACGGCAATGTAACTTTTCTCTCTCTCTCTCTCTCTCTCTGGCATTGTGGTTACAAGCAATGTTTCCGCTAAGGTGCGGCGCGCAGCTGTGGCCGCGCAGGAATCTAAAAGGTCCCGCGCAGGCCGCTCGCCGGCTTTTATGTCGTAAATAACCGCGCTTGCGCAGGAATTTAAAGGGACCGCGCACTAAAAGAAACAAGCCGCGCAGAGCAAAGTGCAGCTCGCAGGGAACGTTGGTTACAAGGCCGCAAATTTAAAAAAATAAAATAAAACACAGTAACAAACCTTGGGAGTGTTGACATCTTCCTCCATGAAGCCCAGTTCTGGCTGGCAAGTGGTTTGCAGAAAGGAGAACGTGTCCACAGCGGTGGGTTGGGGCAGGACAGGGGACCTCAGCAGCCTGACGTTCTGTGACAGAAGACTCACCTGGGGCACCACAGGACTTGCCTGGAAAAAAAATTTCAGATGTTAATATTATTTTTGAAAAATAATACTCCTTTTTTGACCTCCTTTTCCAATTCTCTCCCGTCCTCCTCTCCGAAACGCAGTGGTGTTTTTTGTTTTTCCTTCCCTGGGGTACAGCAAAAAAAAAATATAAGCACTGTCCTCCAGCAGTGGAGTAGGTGTCTCGCCCAAACAGCTATTCTTCACCAGTGCGAGTCCAGACAGTGAATGTCGGCAAGCTATTCAACCATGGGAGAGGCACCATATTAAATCTAATCCTGTCCTGACCCGATAGCTTCACCTCGGTGATGGGGGTGGGGTGGAGGGGGTTGTGGGGGTGATGGGGGTGGGGTTGGAGGCGGGGGGATGGAGGCTGGTGGTGGGGGGGAGATGGAGGAGGCAGGAAACAGGGGAGAAGTTCTTCCGTGTGCAACATAAACAGAATCCTATGCATAGAGCAAAAAGCAAAATACTGCGAGTGCTGGAAATCAGAGATAAACAGAAAATGCTGGAAGAACTCAGCAGGTCAGGCAGTGTCTGTGGAGAGAGAGAAACAGAGTTAACGTTTCGGGTCAACGACCTTTCACCAGTTCTGATGAAAGGTCATTGATCTGAAATGTTAACTCTCATTTCTCACTCCATGGGGAGTGTTGGCTCTGCCTCTTTTGTATCGCCACTGGTCTCTTGGGGGTATTTCTGCAGCAAACAGCTTCTCCCAGACCACCTCTAATCAGTGGTTTAAAAGCAAGGAGCACGGTGGCAAGGGGCAACTGAGAGACCCCAGCAAGTCTGCAGATATCGCGACAAGATTAACGGTTTTTCGATAATTCAGTAAACGCACTTCCTCTTTAAAGCAATATGCGTGCCACAAACCTTCAAATATTTACACGGGAAGATGTTGGCACGGCATTTGCAGGACCCTATCTAACAACTGCCAACGAGGCAAGGCTGCCAGGAATTAGCTTGCAGGAGACGCAAGCTCGGTCCTGGGAACCTTGCTTGTGGAATCCTAGCTACAACTTTTGGCAAGTCGCAACGGAGATTTCACTGAAAAGAAAGTTATTCAGATAACTGAAAAAAGCCCACAGCAGGAAATATGCAGAAGAAGTGGAGTGGTTGGCCAAGTGGAACCAGCAAAAGAATGTTCAATAGCCCTTAATACGTCAAGCAGCCAAGGGGGGGGGGGGGGGGGGGGCAACAGTCCCCGCTGAGAGACTACCTGAGTCTGTTCAGAGAAAAATTTCAATTATGTCAAACATTTGAATGAATTTTAGAGCCAGGCCTTTCAGGAGTGAAATTAGGAAACACTTCTACAAACAAAGGCCGCGATTTCGCCTACCGAGGCGGGCTCAGTGCGGCCGAGGTAGGTGGCGGGTTGCGACTCCGCTCCATCCTGCTCTGTGAGAAGAATTTTACGTTGATTGGGCTTGTTAAGCCCGCCCTGCGAGGTTCCCGGCCAATTAAAAGGAAGCGGGTCTGATGACGTCATTTGATGACGCGGCATCAGCCGGTTTCCTTAAAGGGACCACGACACATTCATTTTGACAGTTGTGCTGTCAGTGTTCTGCAGCATTGAGGTGCTGCAAAATACTGACAAGCACTGCACAAAGGTGGATGGTTGCACCCAGGCTCGCCTATGACTCCCTCTATATGCTTATGGAGGGAGTCACAGCACACAGGGAGGTCCTCTTCCCTTCCAATGGGCGGAAGAGACCTCGCCAGGAGATCAACGCAGCCTGGTTGCACATTGCACAGGAGGACACAAGCAGGGATGTCGTCAGGAGGACCTGGCTGCAGTGGCGCAAACATTTCAATGATCTCAGTAGATCACGAAACGTTACTGCAAAGCCACACTCAACCTCATCCTGCTGTGCCTCTCATCACATCCCCATCACTGCCTTCCCTACCCTACTCCTGCACATCCTTACTCACACCAACTTACCTTGCACCTCCACCCATCCCTCTCTATCTACATCATCACATCCCCATCTCACCGGCCACCCCACACTCACCCTCATTCTTGTCCAATCATACCAACTAACAACACACAAGGATAGGTACTTGGGTGTTTTCGCCAATGTTCATGTAAAATTTCTGTTGATGTCTTGCCAAACACTGAAATCTTTATTTTCCACACTTTCCGTTCTTGGACAGATCTGTGTGCACCTTTGGAAGTGGCTCAGTGAGTTGCAGTGAATGGTGAGACATAACCGTACCCCCTGCAATGGTGATGAGTGTGAAAGGAATGGCTTGGTCATTGTAGGGATGCTTTATGGTGCTGGTGTGGGATGGTGCCAACCTGGCGCATCATGTGGCAGCCAGGGTGTACAGCGTCAATTGAAGTAAATCTGGCCATGGTGAGGCCATCCCTGGCCTCCCGGGCAGCAATGTGGTCGGGTGCTGATGCCCTCTGTCCTGTGCAGCATCAGGTGATTGCGGAGCAGGTTGGTGTTATTGTTGGTGATGCTGGTGTGCCTGGTGATGCTGGTGTTGGGGCTGATCGTGGTGGGATTCAGAGGACCAAGGTGAGATTTTTTCAAGGGTATTGATGCTGCTGGAATAGATGGCAGCTGAAGTTGAGATGACAGAAGTAATCTGTCAATGTTAAGATAGGTTGTTCCAAGGAGGCGACAGTGGATAGAGAGATTACTGCAAACACTTCAAAAGTACATAATGCTCAAAAGTGGGTTTCAAATCATTAATGCTCCAGCTTCTAAGATTGGGAAGTGAACAGCTGTGAAATGGTAGGTTTTAGACCACTTTTGCAGCTTTCACCCATTCACAGCAATCCACAGTCATTGAGAACCCGACATACTTACCTGACGTGATAACCGCTCTCCGGGAACCTCGTTGAAAACCTGGTAAAATGGTTCTTAACTACCTTATAATAAGCTTTTAACGGTCTAAATTGGCTGATCCGCCGCTTGGTGTCGGGTCGGTTCAGGGATGACAGACCCGACACTTGGGAAACTGACAAGGAAGCGGGTTTACAGCGGGATACCGATCCGCTGTCAATCTTTGTGATTTTGACAGCGGGCATGCCTCCAAACCCGCACTCTGAGCGCCGGCAAAATTCAGCCCAAAGGGTGGTAGAAGTTTGGAACTCTCTTCCGCAAACAGCACCGCAAGCGACGCCAGATCTATTGTTAATTTTAAATCTGGGATTGATAAGATTTTTGTTAACCAAAGGTATTAAGAGATATGGGCCAAAGGCGGGGAACTGGAGTTCGGTCGCAGATCAGCCCTGATCTCATTGAATGAGGGAACAGGCTCGAGGGGCTGAATGGCCTCCCCCTGTTCCTAACTTGCATCTAGGTGGCAGAATGGTCCAGTATAGCAGCTGATAGTCCATCTTATCCCACTGTTTCTGAGGTGCCAGAAAAATTATTCTTCAACTTGCAATAGACATGATGAGGGTGATTTTAACCCTACCAGAAGCGGCGGAACCTGGGAGGATGGGCAGTTAAAATGCCCAGGGTTACTTACCCGGTAGAAAGCCGCCGACCGTGATTTTTGCACAGGCCTCTGGACGGGCATCTAAGCTGCCCACCCAAAGACAGCGGGGTCCTTCATTGAATAGGACATCATCGGGGGGCCCGATGTCAGGGAGCATTGCGGATTTTCGCTTTATTGCTCTGGGAAAGCGCGCCATCTCCAGCTAGCAGGCAGCCCAGCAGCAGAGTGGGAGTGCACCACATGAAGAGCTGCAAAGGGAAACCCAGGCCTGACTGCAGGGGGGGGGGGTGGGGGGGGTCAAAGGCCACAAGGCGCGCTCTCACACTTTTAAGAGTGCAGCCAACTGCGCGATGCTCAGGTCTCCCTTGTCAGGTGCATTCCACAAAGTAAACAAGGTCAGATTCCAGAAATAAGGGAGCTGTTTTTTTTAGATGTAATCTCAGGAAGCCAGTCCTGAATGTTTGCTCACTGTGGGGTCTCCATGTGTAGGTGGAGCCCATTGTGCACCTATGGAGACTGATTCCCCCCATGTCAAAGTATGCGTACAAACTCTGCTCCCTGTACGAAAGGCTGATATTTAGTAGACAAGAATCATATACATATAAATTCAAGTGTAGCCATTGCCCAAATAATATTACCCATAATTACTCCTGGGTAACTAAAAAAGCTAAGACTTGTTCAAAATGCAGCTGCGAAGACAGTCAAACAGCGCTGATAGAAACATAGAGCAGGCCATTCGGCCCGTCGAGCCTGCTCCACCATTCAATACGATCATGGCTGATCATCCAAATCCAGTACCCTGTCCCTGCTTTCCCACACAGAATCCCCATCGAGCCTGCACTGACACATATCCCACCCTATCCCCATAACCCCACGTATTTAATTCCCCCTAACATATCCCATCCTATCCCTGTAACCCCACATATTTAATCCCCCCCTAACACTAAGGGTCAATTTATCATAGCCAAATCAACCTAACCCACACATTTTTGGACTGTGGGAGGAAACCGGAGCACCCGGAGAAAACCCACGCAGACACGGGGAGAATGTGCAAACTCCACACAGACAGTCACCTGAGGCCGGATTCGATCCCGGGTCCCTGGCGCTGTGAGGCACCAGTGCTAACCACTATGCCACCGTGCCGCCCTTGGTATAAAGGCCTTGTACCAGGGAGGCTATGAAATGAAAGAGATATAGTAAATTCCAATGGGGTGAAAAGCTATAAACAAGATAACACGACAGCGGGGCAGAGTTAGTGGAAATGTACTGGAAAAGGAGTGGCCAGGTTACTAGCCTTAACCTGAGTGACAAGGGTATTTTGACCATTAGAACCAATTAAAGAAGGTGATTTTGTTAAAGACCATATATGGACACTGGCCAAACCAACTTTTGATAAGAAAAGGGTTAAAACCTCGATCCTCAAAGAACAACTTTACACAGACGTACTGCGAGAACAAAGGAACAGACGTCATCTGCGTCCGAGAGGTTCCAGAGACTCGTTAAAACTATCGCCTAATATTAAGTATATTACGCTGTAAGCTTAATAAATCTTGATCTATTGCTCAAACATACTGGCTGCTGCCTATTGGTGTCTTGTCCAAGAACTCAGCGATCATTAAGATCTTACATCTCCCAAAACTGGGAGGCGTAGTTTGCATGAAAAGAAACCTTTAAAAGATGCAGATGAGGTTGTAGGGCTTTGGGTGGCAGATGATTTTTCAGTCTGGTTGATGAATGCTTGTTTTTTTAAAAAATTTATATTATTACACTTCATATATTTCAAAATGATGAGGGGTTTTGATAAAGAGTAAATAAGGAGAAACTGTTTCCACTGGCAGGAGGGTTAGTAACCAGAGGACACAAATTTAAGGTAATTGGCAAAAAAGAGGGGCGATGAGGAGATTTATTTTTACACTGTTGTTGATCTGGAATGCGCTGCAATAAAAAGGGTGGTGGAAGCAGATTCAATGGTAACTTTTAAAAGAGAATTGGATATGTACTTGAAGGGGAGAAAAATTGCAGGGCTATGGGGAAAGAGCTGGTGTGGGGTGGTGGGACTAATTGGATAGCTCTTTCAAAGAGCTGGGCACAGGCACGGAATGAACCGAATGGCCTCCTTCTGTGGTGTATGATTTTTATGGTTTGGAAACCCAAACACTCTCTGTGACCCCTGTGCTAGAGTTCTCAAGAGAGAATGCAATTCAGCATGGTCATGGAAGAGATATGGGGAAGGCAGTCTTAATGTTCAGCTCAATTAGTTCTTCAATTAACATTCCGTTAATCAGTACCACAGGCATAAGGAGGAAAACAGCTTAAAACGGATATCAGTGAATCACTGGCAAAATCCAAGTGTGAAGAGAACCATAAATAATTCAAAACATCATGGGACGTTCCGTATTTTTAGCAAAACTACACACTCCCAAAAGTGCAGTACATTTAAGAAAAGTCTCAGTAAAATCCTCTGCTGATTATAAAGCACGAGGCTATCCAAAGACTCGAGCTGTGATGTGTAAAAATAGACCAAAAAAAAAACCCACTTGCAAATGCACACACACCCTGCACTATTAAATCCAGTACATGAATCGATCTTAATGTAGGCTTGTGCAGCCTGCAAACCTGAGGGGCTGTAACCTTTACACAATCGTTACTTCATCCTTCACAGTGTGTGCTACTTATACAACTCACACAACAACTGGCGGTCATTACGGCATTACCTTGGCAACTGTCTGTTCAGCAATTGTGCTCGGCCGTCGCTGACGCGCATCAAGCCTCTGGTCTATGGGGAAACTGCTTCTGTGAGACTTGAGCCTCTCCACCAACAGATAATAGATAGCAGCAAAATGGTTATAACTCTTGTTCTGTAGAGACTGTGAAAGTGACAAAGAGAATAAAATAATATCAAAATTGAAATGGGGAGGGGGGGGGAGAATCATAATCAATGTTCCCTCTAATTTTTTTGGGAGGGTGCGCGGCCCCTTTAACGGGCTGCGCGGCCCGTTCAAATTTCCGCGCATGCGCGGTTTTTCCATCGTGAAGCCGGCTGAGCGGCTTGCGCGGGACCTCCAGAGCGTTGCGCGGCCGCGCAGCTTAACGGGAACATTGATCATAATTTATGTTACAGTTTTCCCAGAGAGAAAATCAAAACTAGCACAGTGGCGATTTGAGAATGTGACTTCTGGCGAATTAAAGGGGAACTCAGTGAGGTGGCCTCGTTCATTCCTCACTATTTTTCCCTCGAGTGTTTGGCGTACGTCTGTCTCACATTCCTCTGATCAATGCACTTTTTGTATTCACTGATTACGAGGTTGTCCGGGTCTTTTTTGCTTTCTATGAATTATGGGCAAGTTAGGTCATCCTTGCCTCATTTCCTGTGCCATCAATCTCACTGAAGTGGGTAAGGGAGGGTCAATCATCAGGCACAGCAATGAATCATCCATGACAGCATTTAACTTAATGACTTTTTTTTTAAAAAAGGGAAAGTGTGACTACATTAATCCAAGTAACATTCTGAGAGAAACAACAAAGAAAACACAGTTGAGAATCTTTCTCAGCAATTACAAGGGAAGAGAACTGCTTAAAAAAAAATGGAAAGACTTCACCAACTGGGGGTTTCATTCTCCTTTAGTAAGAGTGTAGATAATTTAGGGATTTTGCAAAGAGAATGACACAGAGATTAATATTGATGCTAGAATTCAGGGTTGAAACAAAACAAGGTTGGCCGTTATTAAAGCCATTGCCCATTGAAATGATCAGAAGCCATGTGATACAGGAAGGATGTGATCTCACTAGAGGGGGTGCAGAGGAGGTTTACGAGGATGTTGCCAGGACTGAAGAATTTTAGCTATGAGGAAAGATTGGATAGGCTGGGGTTGTTTTCTTTGGAACAGAGGGGCTGAGGGGAAACTTGATTGAGGTGCATAAAATTATGAGGGGCCTAGATAGAGTGGATAGGAAGGACCTATTTCCCTTAACAGAGAGGTCAATAACCAGGATTTAAAGTAATTGGTAGAAGGATTAGATGGGAGTTGAGGAGAATTTTTTTTTACCCAGAGGGTGGTGGGGGTCTGAACTCACTGGCTGAAAGGGTGGTAGAGGTAGAAACCCTCACCGCATTTAAAAAGTACTTGGATATGCACCTGAAGTGCCGTAACCTACAGGGCCTACGGACCAAGAGTTGGAAAGTGGGATTAAGGTGGATAGCTCTTTTTCAGCCGGAACACGATGGGCCGAATGACCTCCGTCTGGGCCGTACATTTCCATGATTCTATGTCTGCTCGGATAAGCCACAGCACCGTTTTATGAAGATTGAAGCAATCGGTTAACTCAGGATGTTGAGCGTGCTACTCATAAGTGCAAGACTACAGGCTCACGACTGCCAGACACTTGGACCTACTCACCTCTGGTGGTCAAGATGGAAAAGCAAGGAGGAAAGCAGGGAGGGTGAGGAGAACATACAAACTGAAATTATCTCATTTTTCCACACTTGAAACATGCCAGTCAGTCAACTACAGAGTGCCACTGAGATTCCTAGACCTGGTGTCTATGCTTCTTGTCTTCATGGGCCATATAGGTGTGTACCATGGAGCCTTGGGGGGTCCCGTACATCTTAAGTTGCTGATGCTGACAGATCCTGGTGCTCTAATTTTAAAATTCTCATCCTTGTTTTCAAATCCCTCCATGGCCTCGCCCCTCCTTATCTCTGTAATCTCCTCCAGCCCCTCAACCGCCCCCCCCCCCCCCCGAGATATCTGCACTCCTCTTGAGCATCCCTGATTATAATCGCTCAACCATTGGTGGCCGTGCCTTCAGCTGCCAAGGCCCTAAAGCTCTGGAATTCCCTCCCTAAACCTCTCCGCCTCTCTACCTCGCTCTCCTCCTTTAAGACGCTCCTTAAAACCTACCTCTTTGACCAAGCTTTCGGTCGCCTGCCCTAATTTCTCCTTATGTGGACCGGTGTCAAATTTTGTTTTACAACACTCCTGTGCAGCGCCTTGGGACGTTTTACTACGTTAAAGGCGCTATATAAATGCAAGTAGTCGTTGTTGTTGATTTAGGATTTACCCACCACTGAGCACTAAAGACAACCCTTTCTAGGCCAATGCAATTCAACCAGGGCAAACCAGCAAATCAGAAATAAGAGCGCCAACTGAGCTGCCTGGGATTTGAGTGAGGGATTCATGGGGCTCAATGGGTGGGGGTGCACGCGGCATTGCCGTGGCCTAGATCATATTGGCCAGTGCAGGTTTTCTAGTAGCAGATAGCATACTAGGGTTGATAACAGGACCAAGAAAAGAAATTTACTGAAAAACTTTACACAGATTGAAGACAACATGACACTTGTCTCACCCAAAATATTAGGCCCTTTACCTCAATGGTTTTCTGCTGGTCAATCCCCAGGCTATGCATCAGTCGTAGAACTTGTTCATTGTATTCTCCCATGGTTGATTCATTCTCATTAGCTTGAGGATACACGATTGGTCGCTGTACTGGCACCTCAGTCAGCATCCATTTGTGCTCCTTTATCTGGGCAATTGTGAGTCTTTTGGAAGGGTCTAAGACCAGCATGCGTCGAATGAGGTGTTCACAGTCTGGCAGGTAAGAAAGTCTTGATGAGTTGAGGTTACGGTCATCAATAACTGGTTCACATACTGATCAAGGTTCCTACAAACAAACATTTGTCCAATAGTTTTTTTTTAATTAATAATAATAGAGAAATGTTAATCCTCTCCCAATGGCTCAGTGGGTGAATGCGCTGGCAGATAGGGTACTAAGAATTACAGACGAGGGAGTTCCCCGGTTTGATGTCTGGTCTACGCTGAGACAACTGATCTGCGCCAGTACTGCATCTGGAGTGCCACCATGGGTCTCGGGTCCTCTGGGCTGGTCAGCAGAAATATCAGCCAAGGCTTTTTTCCCCCCTAATCTCTATCCAATGACTCCTGCAGGAAAGTACGCACACATGGGCAGTGGATGATGACAGGATCTGGCTCATGTGTGGTGGTCAAATAGTCTGCCACATTCACCAGCTCGGCATACACATAAGAAATAGGAGCAGGAGTAGGCCATTCGGCCCCTCGAGCCTGTTCCGCCATTCAATACGATCATGGCTGTTCTGATCTTGGCCTCAACTCCACTTTTCTGCCTGCTCCCCATAACCCTTGACTCCCCTGTAGTTCAAAAAACGATCTATCTGAGCCTTGAATATATTCAATGACTCAGCCTCCACAGTACCTCTGGGGTAGAGAATTCCAAAGATTCACGGCCCTATGAGAGAAGAAATTCCTCCTCATCTTCGTCCTAAATGGCCGACTCCTTATCCTGAGACTGTGGCCCCTAGTTCTAGACTCTCCAGCCAGGGGAAACATCCTCTCAGCATCTACCCTGTCAATCCCCCTCAGAATCTTATATGTTTCAATAAGAAGATCGGCCACTTGAGTGAGCGCCATTTGGACCCGAGAGGTCCCTTGGTTTTATTTGTGTTCTGTGGCAAGTTCGCTGATCTCAGCCATGGCAGCAGTGAGGGGACTAACATTTTGCCCTTAGCCTCCCATGCTGGGAAGGGGGTGAAACGACCTGGGATTCCTGCTCTTGCTCACTGCTCAGCCTGTGTTGGCATCAGGTGAAAGGACCGGGGTTGGGTTCGGCCGTGGGGGCTCACACGGTTGAATGGTCCGCCATCATTCACTGCCCAGACTCAGGCGCGAAGATGGCCCTTGGCCAGGTCCCTTAGGTCTTCAAACGGTGCGGGGGGGGGGGGGGGTAGAAAGACAGGATATCCAAGCTACAGCCGCCCTCCGTGACTGAGTATAAACATGCGAATGCTTCTGTGAAGCAGTTCCTGGCCTATCAGGTTTTTCTCTCCTCTCCTGATTGTAAGCAGTGGTTAACTGTGCTGCTACAGAATGCTCCATCGCCCGGGATGAGAGCTAGTGACCAAAGAATTTAGCCAAGGGCGACATTTGAATTCTGGGCCTCCTCTATTTCTACAGCTGCGGAAGCATTTATAAGAGTGGAGTATAACACCTGAATTGTTGAAAGTTCGTTAAAAGTCTAGCTAAAGTGTAGAAGCCATTTTCCCATCTAAACCACACACAGCGTCATTCAACCAGACACCGAGTCTGAGGTAAGCGACACACTCGAGGCTCATTCCCGTCACACAGACTGCTGCTTAGCATTTTCAAGTGTTCAGTCTCTTCTCACCTTCTGACATGAAGTACGGAATTCTAAACCTGCCTTCCAGAACCCTCTGCCTCAGGATGGGAAGCGTCGGACCATCAAAGGGTAAAGCTCCACAAACCAACACATAGAGGACCACACCGAGACTCTGCAGAGACACAAGAACGAGAAGCCTTATAGAACGCTTTATACAAAATGCTTCACTTGCCCCCATTGGTTGGAAGGGGGTGGGGTTGTTCTTAGTCCAGTACTTTAGCGGGTCCACAGCACAACGCCGTCCCTAGCTCGGCACGAAGTGGAATTAAGAGAATGTCGCATTGGCGCAGTGGGGAGCTGCCCTGCTCTGATTGAGCTTGAGGCTAACATTGCCGGGACAGAGTAGAGGAGCTTTGCTCTTTATCCGACAGTGCTGTACGTGAACTGAGAGTGCTTGACGCCGACACTGGATGCCTAAAATGAGAAAGTGCTCCACTCCCTCGCACTATCGTCCCTCATCTTGATGATCACAAAATAAAGATATAAAGGTCTTCACTCATACTGTTGCCCGGGGCCTTCAAAAGAAAGCTGAGGTTGTAACGCAACTGTCCTGTTACTTGATAAATTTGATCCCTATGGCATGTCTTGAACTTTCTTGTCCCTGTTAAGGTCACATAATGTCACAAAGACAATTCACTACTTATGTATTATTTTCCAGCAACACTACCACACTCAATGACTGCTCCAACTGGTGACATCCTGTTGTATGCAATAGCTTAAGAACAAGTGGTCAAAGCTTCAGATATTCCAATGTCCAAGACTTGCTATTTAAAAAGGCGACAGACGGAAATACCCAGTAAATGGGCAGATCCAGACGAGAAAAAAAATCTTATTCTACACACAATTAATACTTTCTACAATTTATTTGTAGCAAAAATTAGTGGAGTATCTATTTCAGGAGATAGAAAAGTAAGTTGAAGGATATGACCTTTCACCTCTGGGGCATAGGCCCATATCCAGCCCACGTTGATGGGATGAAAGTCTCCTCTGTCTGCTGGCTGTAAGTGTCCCACTTAAAGAGAGTGAGGACAGTCTCAAGCCAGCTCCTACCACAAAATCACCAACACAAAACTGCACACAACATGGTACCGACTGGTATCCCACCTCGGTCAGGCATCAAGATGGCTGGTATAAGGAACGGATAAACATCACACTTGGTGCAGTTGGGGGCACTATAATGAAATCAGGACTGAGGCATAACGTTGGGGTAGAGAGTTTTACTCTGTGTCTAACCATGCTGTCCCTGACGTGGAATGCACAATGCTGATACTAGACCCCTGAAATAGAGGATTTCCAATCCTCAGCGCTAACAACTCTCAGCCTAATAAGTCTAAAATTTATTGATAAGTAAACAAACTTGAAAAAAAAAACCCAGGAACATCAGCACTAAGGTCTCTTGGGATGTCAGTTATGGACCAGGAGAAACCATGGGCAGAGCTTTGAGACCCTATGTCACTAGCAAGGCCTCGCACTCAATGGGCGGCTTATTGGAAATCACGGGCACGCTGCCCATGGCTCTCTGTCCATGATTTTATGAGACCCCCATGGTGGCACTGGGTCTCAGAAAGTTTTACCTCATCAACCTAAAAAATAAGGAAACAAATTTTGACCTCATTATATCCACAACCAGACTTGCAAATAAGCACTAATAAACATAATATTACATATCGGGTCAATGATAACTTGACTAAAGAAATTGTTCAGGTCAGAATATTTTCAGGAACTTTACCTGACCTACATGTGTCATTATATAAACCTGTAGTAATCCAGTATGGATGAGGCAAGAGATTTTTGGCAGCGATGAAGGGGTATGTAAAGAAGTCGAACCACGCCAATCAGGAAGATCCCATGTTCTATCCCCAATCTGTGCTGAGTAGCTGATCTCTACCAGAGCACTAGAGCACCATTACAGCTGAGCTCAATTTGACTGGCGCTGGGAAATCAGCCAGGGGACCCACTCTTCATTGGTATCCGTTGACTCCTGTGTGGATATCTTGGGTGAGGACACTATGAGGCCTGTCCACATGAAGAAGGGACACGTGGGAAGGTACCAGAGTAAGGCCGGAATCCATGGAAACAAAGTCAAGGAGTTAATAGTTTCAGAAGAGGAAGGGAATTCCATTTTTTTTTTCTAATCTTTCAAACTATTTTTAGGGTTTAAGTGAAGTTGTTACCCAGATGTCCAGTTGTGGTCCCTCATATTGCTGTCCTTCAAAAACTTCTGGAGCTGCATAGGGTGGGCTTCCGCACCATGTGGCCAAGGGTTCTCCTGGTTTGTAGAAATTACCAAACCCAAAATCTGTTCAAACAAAAACACATAACTGGCAATGAAGTTATTGTTCAACTTCATGATATTTCTGATATCGCTATCAATCATTAAAAATCTTGTGTGGGTCGCGCACTTCCTGTCATAAACTTTACTTCCATGTGGCTCGGTGTCAAATTTTTTGTCTTGTAACACTCCTGTGCAGCGCCTTGGGAGGTTTTACTACGTTAAAGACGCTATATAAATACAAGTTGTTGTTGTTGCTGTTCCTGTTGCCATGGTTTTTGGTCACACTTCCTGTCAACATTTACCATTATAGATTGCAATGTCAACATGCAAGTTTGCTTGGTCAAGCGTCACGAATGCAGTTGCAGGCTTTTGACAGTGGTTGGCTATGTGGAGCAAGTTTCTAAAGCCTCATATTCCTCAACTGACTGTGGGCAATGCCACCAATAATTTACCAGTAAATACATAATGAGCAGGGTAGAGTGAGAAGGGCAGGTTGGCTACAAGAACGTGTGAGCAGTCAAGGCACATTCTTTTTCTTTGTAGCTGCTGATTTGTGAAACCATTCCCCAGGGAAATTCTAAAAGCTGGGAGCAGAGTCATCAGATCAACCTAAATAAACCCAGCAACCAACAGATCACTTTTTCCCTCTTCCTAATGATTGGCGTCAGCTCCCCTCAGCCCTTCCCCAAGCCCTAAAGCAAATGCCTATTCTAAGCTGTAGTAGAAAGCCCCCGGCTCACCAACATTAAAAGTCTTGCTGAGCCTTGCCCTGTGAATGATCTGCGCAAACTGGCAGATCTGGGGCACATCCCTAAACCAGACAAGTGATCAGTACATCCAGTGTCATTCTCAGAATATAATCATTTTCTGTGTCACGAGCAAACCCCGGACTGCAACAAAATGGTACAAGGCTGGAGTCAGCAATCTTGCATCTTTGACACTAGGCTCACTTGCTAGGAGATGAAGTTGGAAATAGTTTTTTTTTCCTCGTATTTAATATTTTCAATCAAATTGTGTCCAATTCTGGGCACCACACTTTAGGAAGGACGTGAAGGCTTTGGAGAGGGTACAGAAGAGATTTACTAGAGTGGTTGCAGGGATGAGGGACTACAGTTACGTGGATAGACTGGAGAAGCTTGGAGTTTAGAAGAATGAGAGGTGATCTTATTGAAACATATATGATTCTGAGGGGGATTGACAGGGTGGATGCTGAGAGGATGTTTCCCCTAGTGGGGGTGTCTAGAACTAGGGGGCATAGTTTCAGAATAAGGGGTCGCCCAATTAAGACGGAGATGAGGAGGAATTTCTTCTCTCAGAGGGTCGTGAATCTTTGGAATTCTCTACCCCAGAGAGCTGTGGAGGCGGAGTCAGTGAATATATTCAAGGCGGAGATTGACAGACATTTGAACTACAAGGGAGTCGAGGGGTATGGGGAGAGAGCGGGAAAGTGGTGTTGAGGCCAAGATTGGATCAGCCATGATCTCACTGAATGGCGGAGCAGGCTCGAGGGGCCGATTGTCCTACTCCTGCTCCTGTTTCTCATGTTCTCCTTAGAGCAGAGAAGGCTAAGACGAGATTTGATAGGGTGTTTAAAATCTTGAAGCGTTTAGATAGAGTAAATAAAGAGAGACTGTAGGGTTGATAACCAGAGGGCACAGATTTAAGGTGACTGGCAAAAGAACCAGAGGCGACATGAGGAAAAACCTTTTTACGCAACGAGTGGTTAGGATTTGGAATGCACTGCCTGATAGGGAGGAAACCGATTCAGTAGTAGCCTTCGAAAGGGAATTGGATAAATACTTGAAGGAGAAAAAATTGCAGGGATATGGAGAAAGAGCGGGGGCAGTGTGACTAACTGGATTGCTCTTCAAAAGAGCCGGCGCAGACTCGATGGGCCTCCTTCTGTGCTGTACTATTCTATGATTCTATGAAATTACTTTTGAGTCATACTGGGGGGAAAAACAATACTCTGAAGGAATTGTAACCTCAAGCGGACTTTTCCACAGAAGAAGCAGGGGTCAGTGGTTCAATCGCACCATTACAACAGTCTGATTGTTGTGCACGCCCGCCCCCACCCACCCCCCCCGCAACCATGTTTAATAGTTTAGAAGTATGCACCCAACACGTGGCACTGATCAGTGAACAGACACGATATTATTCAAAGTGCCAATGTCCGACTGTGGGTCAGGGCACAGCAATAATATTTACACTCGCCCTACAAATGCCAAGACCCCAGCAGCCAAGATGCAAGAAAGAGGAAAACACACGTGTCAACCGTGGCTCAGTGGGTAGCAACTCTTCCTCTGAGTCTAGAAGGTTGTGTGGTTCAAATCCCACTCCAGAGACCTGAGCACATAATCCAGGCTGACACGGCCAGTGCAGTACTGAGGGGGTGCTGCACTGTTGGAGGTGCCGACTTTCGGATGCGATGTTAAACCGAGGCCCCGTCTGCCCTCTCAGGTGGACTTAAAAGGCCCCATGGCCACTATTTCGAAGAAGATCAGGTGAGTTATCCTCAGTGTCCTAGTCAATAGTTATCCCTCACTAAAAAAAAAAAAGATTATCTAGTTATTATCTATCACATTGCTGTTTGTGGGAGCTTGCTGTGTGCAAATTGGCTGCTGCGTTTTCTACATTAGAACAGTGACTGCACTTCAAAAGCATTTCATTGGCTGTGAAGCACTCCTGAGGTCGTGAAAAGCACTATATAAATGCAAGTCTTTCTTTCTTTCTAAGCTTGTATTGATATTGTGCCTCATCACATCATCGAATGAATGTCAATAGAATGGACCGAGCGTTGCTATGATACCAAGTAGGCAGCCATTCTGTGCCATTCAAGTAATGAGATGAATGGCCGGTTAATCTTTTATTTTGGGTGGGGAGGGGTGAGACGGCGTTACTGGTTGTGGGAGTAATGTTAACCAGGGCCCCGGGAGAATTCGCCGCAACTCACAACGCTGCACTAGTAACGTAACAGCCTGCAGCATGGAACATGGTACAAGAAAAGGCCTTCGATCAGCAAACCTCTTCCTTCACAGGCCTCGGATAGTCCGCTTCATCATGGCGAGGGTCCATGTGCACTCACCTCCCCCCCCACCCACAATCCCCTCAAATCAAGCCTCATACGATCACATCCCACGCTCTTCAGCCTCTTCTGACAACCTCCATATCCTCTTTCAATGGCTCTTTCAAGAAAATACCTTGAAGTTAAAAACAGGCATCGGCACAAAAAAAAATTCTTAAATGGCTGGATATTGGTCTCTGATCATGAAAACAGATACCTGCACCTCCAGCAGGGTTGACTGTGCAGTCAGCACGCGCTCCCTGCCCGCCATATTGGATGCTTAGGCGCCTGTTTTGCACCCGAAGGATGGGCAACAGTTCTATCGTATCACTAGGCCCGCGTGTCTCCTCAGGCCCACAAGTTGCATAAATCAGCGCAACAGAACCCGTATGGGGGGCTAAAAATTTAGTGTTAAGCTACAGAAAAAAAGAGTTTTTTGTAACATATATTGGTTTAAAAAGTGTTTTTGCAGAACATGCAATAAAGTCGAGGAATGGGATGAAACATGCAACGTTATTGTTGTGCTTTGCAAACAAAGGTAAACTGTGCTCCCTCTGTCACAGCAGTTGTGAGGCCATTGTGCAAAATAGCATCAAAAACTTCTACCTGCATATTAAAAGGACACCCGCACTTCTAACCACAGCATTTTCACAGAGGCAAGGTTACTTGATTTAATCAGTGAATTATTTAACAGAGGCGATTTCATTCAGAAACAGCCTCATTAGGAAGGTCTGTGGAGATACCAGGTCTCAGAAAGGTCTCCCACTAGGTGCGTGACCTTCAGTGAGGCTTCAGTGTTTAAGGCTGCTGTAAGTGGGGCCAGCGTTGGAGATTACTGAGGCTGGGGTTGTTTTCTTTGGAGGCTGAGGGGAGATTTAATTGAGGTGTATAAAATAATGAGGGGCCTAGATAAAGTGGATAGGAAGGACCTATTTCCCCTAGCAGAGAGGTCAATAACCAGGGGGCATAGATTTAAAGTAGCTGGTAGAAGGATTAGAGGGGAGTGGAGGAGAAATTTTTTCACCCAGAGGGTGGTGGGGGTCTGGAACTCACTGCCTGAAAGTGTAGTGGAGGCAGAAACCCTCATCGCATTTAAAAAATACTTGGATATGCACTTGAAATGCCGTAACCTACAGGGCTACGGACCAAGAGCAGGAAAGTGGAATTAGGCTGGATAGCTCTTTTTCGGCCGGCATAGACACAATGGGCCGAATGGCCTCCTTCTGTTCCATAAATTTCTATGATTCTATGATTACTGCTCCTTATGTCTGCTTAATAGCTCTGATACCGTGAAAGAGGAACTCAACTTCAGGTCAAACCTTTATAGCTGGGACAGTAATCTAAATATTTTTAAACAACACGTACTAAAGAACTGTGTTTTTCTTAAATATAAGTAGGCTTGCTTTCAAAATCTCCACACGGTTCCTTTAGCTTAATGAAAAGTCAAAGTTAAGTGCTTCATTAAATGGAGAAAAATATAACTCCACTTGTTTGAATTTATTCTTGTTTTTAATATCCAAAGTCACTAATCACAGTGACGTAAGAAAACTACTAGGCACTTGGTCTAAGCGTTAAACAAGGCTTTAATCAACTGTTTTACAACATGGAGATCTAGTTGTGTCCTTCACTAGTTCCTGTTAAGAATGTCCTGCGCAAGCTGGGCCCGTGCCCGAGTACTTATACTCTCCCTGGACAGCGCCACCCGCAGGCCACTCAGTATTATTTCATAAGTCAACTGCTGGGAGGTCAGCGAGTGACCTGAGGAGACTTCCACCACCTGCAAGCTCCCCTCCAAGTCACACACCATCCTGACTTGGAAATATATCGGCCGTTCCTTCATCGTCGCTGGGTCAAAATCCTGGCACTCCCTACCTAACAGCACTGCGGGAGTAACTTCCCCTTGTGGACTGCAGTGGTTCAAGAAGGCGGCTCACCACCCACCTTCTCAAGGGCAACTAGGGATGGGCAATAAATGCTGGGCCTTGCCAGCGACGACCACACCCCGTGAATGAATGAATAACATTTTTAAAAGTTGCTTGGAACAGGGCCCTTCCTGCCTTCCTTGTTGCCTGAATCACTTAGCATTGGCATACTGAAGGACGTTTGTTATGACTAAGTTGGATAGCATGGCCCAGTGAAGAAGGAAGCTGAAGGCACAATCCAGACTCACTGGCCCAGTACCCACAAACATCCTGCAACAGGCCCACCACTCGATGAGAAGCATCTTTTACAGTTGGCACCAGACCTCCTGTTCGCTCAAACGATCACAATGACTTTTCCTTTAAAAGTCTAAACCAGACTAATCTGCACGTAAAAGAATGAAGAGAAATTCCATTCCTTTTCTGGCTAACGGCCTCAAAAGACTGACATCAGCAAGGACTCTGAGACAATTAAAAACCACATATGCTGTGGCACAACATTTGGCTACTTAGCTAATCTTTGACCTGTTGGCTAACCGTCACTTAAAACTGCGTGGAACATTTTCTAACCAGTTCTAAAAAAAAATCCACCGCAAAATATAACAAGGCTTCGAGAGTTTTACTTTCTTTTTACATGACCTTGACTCTTTTACAGTGGAAACTATATACACTCCTCCCCCCCACCCCCACCCCCACCCCCACCCCCTCCTCCCACATCAGAACTACATTTTAAGTGAGAGAATTTATTCAACTCAGCTGCTGACAAAAAGAATAGATAGGAGCCCATGGTTGTGAACTAATTGTCTGAGCTGACCCCACTTCATGAGCAGCATACTGATCAGCAGCGTTTGACGTCAATTCTCCTCTGTTGTCCACCGGCTAGGAAAAGCTATCACGGAGACTGCTTCAGAATAAAAGACACGCAGCTCACAGCAGACATTAAATGCACTCCTGTCACAGGACAGGGTGGACTTCCCTTGCCCGCTCTCCCCCTGCCCCCCCCCCCCACCTCCCCTTGTACCATCTTTCCCCTCAAATTGACCTTGGGTTACGAGGGGTTCATGGGTGGATCCCAGTTTTGGCAGTCCCCCCCCCCCACCACCCTAAGCAAAATGACTTGGGATTGTCATGGGACTTCTAGATGTGAAGTGGGAGAATGATGTTTGCCAAAAAGAATCCTTTTCATCTTCCAGTCAGCAGTTTATCCGTCACAAAACTGAGGGAAAAAAATGCCCAGAAACCCTTCCTCAAGCACTTAATAAGAGAGATTTACAAGGCAATGGGATAACAGATAAATCTGTGTTTGTCTCTCTCTCTCTCTCTCTCAAGGCACTTAACCCCATAACTGCTGTGCAAGACTAGAGCACGAGTTTATAAGCTTGTTCTTAGCTGGCACTGAATATGGGCTGATAGCAACAGACTTTAAAAGGTTTTTTTTACACAAAGGCATTTTAATTTAGGCACAAATGGATTGTATTTATGACTCTAATGTTCCCAAATTCAGGAGAGACTGAATGATTGAAGGAGACGGAGAGGGCGATTAACAGGATTGGCATTTACTCAAGTTTAGCAAGATAATGGACTACATTTGTATTATTGGTTATCAATCACAGATTCCGCAGTTTATTTATGAGGCTGCTTCACTCAGTACCTGCCCATTTAAACAGCCATTTCTCTCTTCTCTCTTGTCTCCACGACGTAGCCTTGAATCTGGACGTAAATCATTAATCCAACAGAGTGGTTTCCAGGACAAAGATTGAGCAGGTCCTCCGGCTGCTCGAGAATTCCTCAGAAAATTCAAAAAAGCCTCACTGTCAGTCCCGGCGATTGTTCAGTGGGGAAATCGCACTGCCTGAGGTGAGCCTGCACCATACAGACCGGGATAGTCTCGGGTTCGATCCCCGATCTGTACTGAGCTGTCTGATCTCAGCCAGCGCGGTAGGGAAAGGAAAACAAAAAAGTCAGTCAAAACTTTCCCGCTCTCAGTCACTGTCAAGTGACCTTACTGGAAAGCGCGTCAGGCGAGGACAAGATTGGCCTCAGTCTGATGCCCACCACAGTCGAATAGCTCACTGTGCAGGAGCTTGAGCGAGGCACTGGAGGACACTCAGCTCCGGTGGAACCACATGCCAACAAGATTCAGCGTCTTCGAAAGAGGAAGGCGGGGAAAACAGAAAGGGGATTTTTTTTAATGCCTCACCGACTTGCTTGTTGCTTTCTAACCTGCACATCCAAAATAATCCCCCCCCCCCACCACCGCCCCCTCCACTCTCCCTCTTCCCCGTTACGTGAAGCGGCCCAATTAAAACAGACAGAACACGAGATTCACAAACTGCACGTCACCTTCCTGAGATTTAAACCGTTCCAGATTATTTCTTCTGCTTTTAACGTTCGGCCCCAGTGCTCAAATCAAAGGGGAATAATCTGGAGCTGTGCAGCCCTTGGAAGTGGAAGGCAGTCCGCTTAACACTGTAACTGGAGATGCCTTTGAAGTGGCGAATGAAAGCACAGTTCACACCACTGACCTTTCTTTGCGTAAAGGTCTCAGGCAACGGTGTTGGAAAATGCCTTTCAAGTGTGAAAGTGCGTGAGTGAAATTCACGTGAACTTTGACGGGGGTAGGGTGGGGAGTGGAAAGGGGCCAAGGAGGAGATTCCTCCTGGAAGGCTAAACATTGATCATTGAATCTTACAGCACAGGAGGAGGCCATTTGGCCCGCCGTGCCGGTGCCGGCTCTCTGAAAGGGCCATCCAATTAGTCCCACTCCTCCTGCTCTTTCCCCACAGCCCTGCAAATTTCTCCTTTTCCAGTATTTATCCAACTCCCTTTTGAAAGTTACTATTGAATCTGCTTCCACCGCCCTTTCAGGCAGCGCATTCCAGATCACAGCAACTCGCTGCGTCAAAAATTCCTCCTCATTTTCCCCCCTGGATATTTTGCCAATTCCCTTAAATCTGTGAGCTCCGATTACCGCCCCTCCTGCCAATGGAAACAGTTTCTTCCTATCTACTCTATCAAAACCCCTCATAATTTTGAACACCTCTATTCAATCTCCTCTTAACCTTCACTGCTCTAAAGAGGCCAATCTCTGATAGAGAAAATAAACCGTTTTGTTTAAGTGTCGCCATTTTAGAAAGTTTCTTGGGCAGCACACCCGATGGTTTAGTTGGTGAACACACTGCCCAGTGCGGAGCTCCGTTGTACAGGCCAGTAAAGACCCACATTTCATCCCCGGTCTGCGTTGGCTTAATTGATCTCAACTGGGGCGTGTCATTACAATGGAATGCTGGAATTATCCTCAGTTCTCCTGAATGAGGGGCAAAAGTCAGACTAAATTCCCACTCCCCATCACCATCTGCTGGAAAGTACTTGTGTGTGTGGGTGTTGAGTAAGGACAGGTTCAGGCTGTGATGCCTTCCAAAGGTGAATAGCCTGCTGACACACACTGTTTAGGCCCCATCATGAGGAATTGCTACTAGGCTGAGGTGTCGGAGAGCAGCTAGTCTCCCTGGAACCACGGCCCAGGACGAGTCAGGGACGTCAGGAGAGGAAACAGGAACAATTAACTTTGGGGGACAGGGAACAAAGATGGCAAAACGATGTGTCAGCCGTGGCTCAGTGGGTAGCAACACCTTGTCTCTGAGTCAGTAAGGGTTGTGGGTTCAAGTCCCACTCCAGAGACTTGAGCACAAAAATCTAGGCTCACAGTGCAGTACTGAGGAAGTGCTGCACTGTCAGAGGTGCCGTCTTTCAGATGAGAAGTTAAACCAAGCGTCCTCTCAGGTGGACGTAAAAGATCCCATGGCATTATTTTTAGCTTGCTGTGCGCAAATTGACTGCCGAGTTTCCTACATTACAACAGTGGCTACATTTCACAAAAGCACTTGGCTGTAAAGCACTTTGGGACGTCTGGTGGTCGTGAAAGGCTCCATATAAATAAATGCAAGTCTTTATTTTCTTTCCAAAGCGACGTTACAGAGAGCAGGTCAAAAAATGTGTTTTTGTCCCAGTACGTCCTACTCACCGACTGACGACCAGCTATCAGTCATTTAAATATATTAAGCCTGAAACGATCGCGCAGTCATCTATCAGTTCTAGCGAGACATCTGCTCAAACAGGGCCGAGAGGGACCGTGCGGTGCAGCCCAGGGCACATCGCATCAATAATGTCAAGCTGTAGGTTCAAGCCTGCAGAAGGCCCCAAGCCTCAGCTGTGCCATTTTGGGGAGGTGCCAACCGGAGGATTTGGGCAGGGGGCAGAGGAGAGACTATTAAGCTGCAAGTAAATGTGGGTGGAGAGAAAAAGAGGCAGTTGGCACATTCCAAATAGCACTGAACAGCGCATTATCCCTTGTACATATCAAACATAAAGTGATGAGAACATGATAGCGATCAGCTCTGCTTCACCCCCCCCCCACCCCTGCCACTGCTGAATTGTTAGCTTCACAAGTAGAATCACAACTTGGAGAGAGATACCTGGGATGTGAGGGTTCTCCTATGAGGAGAGATTGAGTAGACTGGGCCCATACTCTCTGGAGTTTAGAAGAAGACACTGTCAGAGGTGCCGTCTTTCAGATGAGAAGTTAAACCAAGCGTCCTCTCAGGTGGACGTAAAAGATCCCATGGCATTATTTTTAGCTTGCTGTGCGCAAGTTGACTGCCGAGTTTCCTACATTACAACAGTGGCTACACTTCACAAAAGCACTTAATTGGCTGTAAAGCACTTTGGGACGTCTGGTGGTCGTGAAAGGTGCCATGAGGTGATCTCATTGAAACATATAAGATTCTGAGGGTGGATTGACAGGGTAGATGCTGAGAGGCTGTTTCCCCTGGCTGGAGAGTCTAGAACTAGGAGGCACAGTCTCAGGATAAGGGGTCGGCCATTTCAGACTGAGATGAGGAGGAATTTCTTCACTCAGAGGGTTGTGAATCTTTGGAATTCTCTAACACAGAGGGCTGTGGATGCTGAGCCGTTGAGTATACTCAAGGCTGAGATCGATAGATTTTTGGACTCTCGGGGAATCGAGGGACATGGGGAATCGGGCGGGAATGTGGAGCTGAGGTCAAAGATCAGCCATGATCTTATTGAATGGCGGAGCAGGCTCGAAGGGCCGTACGGCCCACTCCTGCTCCTAATTCTTATGTTCTTATAAGTGTGTGTGTGTGTGGGTGGGTGGACGGGACATGGTGGGTTATCTCAGTCGACTACACTCACTCTGGCAATAAGCCAGTGGACAGAATGTTCTCAGCCTCCTGATGGGCTTTGCAGGTAAGTGTTAATATAAACCAGTCTCCTCAGATCTCAGTACGTACCCGCTATTTTAATATTCATATTGCTGTCTAACAGAAGGTTCTCGGCCTTCAGGTCCCGGTGGACGATTTTCCGGTTGTGGCAGTATTCCACTGCCGACAGGATCTGCCAGAACTTGCGCCTCGCCTCCAGCTCACTCAGCCGGCCGTGGTTTGCCAGGTAATCTGAAATTCGAAGAAAGAAAATTGTTACTGGGTTTATATAAAAACAGCAGGGGAGACTCTTAAGTTTAACAGCGCGTCGCAGATCAATGCAGGCCTTGCGTCACTCAAGGCACACAGTAAAAGGAACGGTGGGGGCCAAGGGAAGAACAATCTTGGACTGGAATCATGAAAGCTGGTGGAGAAATCCCATCTTCGCGCAGGTGGTCACTACCCTACAAACCTATTTATTTTATAAATTGAGACATCTGGGCAAAGGGCCAAGGCCCATCATGCAGGAAAAGCTGCAACAACACGGAGAGAGCACGAGCTAAATCATGAAGAGGTGACTGCAAGCTGTGGCTTTAAAAGCCTGCGGCTTGTAGGGAGTTACAGCAGTTTTGACGCCCTGGAAAACAATAAGTTAAAGAGCAGGACACACTGTGATGAGTTTTGATTTCAAAGCAGTGAAGGTATAGAATGTAGGAAGGGTAAATGGGACAGCATAATTGATTTAACAAGAACAAGAGAGGGAAATTCAAAGGAACACTGACCACAGTAGTATTAACAAGAGAGAGAGAAATACAGATAGAGATAGAGAGAGAGATACAGAGTGAGAGATACAGAGAGAGCGAGAGCGAGAGAGATAAAGAGAGAGATACAGAGAAAGATACAGAGTGAGAGATACAGAGAAAGCGAGAGCGAGAGAGATAAAGAGAGAGATACAGAGAGAGAGAGAGAGATAAAGAGAGATAGAGAGAGATACAGAGAGAGATAGAGAGATAAAGAGAGATAGAGATAAAGAGAGAGATAGAGATAGAGATAGAGATAAAGAGAGATAGAGATACAGAGATAAAGAGAGATACAGAGAGAAAGAGAGATAGATAGATACAGAGATAGAGAGAGAGAGAGATACAGAGAGATAGAGAGAGAGAGATACAGAGAGAAAGAGAGAGATACAGAGAGATAGATACAGAGATAGAGATAGAGAGACAAGAGAGAGATACAGAGAGAGATACAGAGAGAGAAAGAGAGAGATAGATACAGAGATAGAGATAGAGAGAGACAGAGAGAGATACAGAGAGAAAGATAAAGAGAGAAAGCGAGAAAGAGAGAGATACAGAGAGAGATAAAGAGATACAGAGAGACAGACAGAGGGGGTTTGCCTAACAGATGACAAGTTTTTTTCTTGTATACTTCTGTAGGTTAGAAAACTGACTAAATGATTTTGATATTTAAACACGAGAGAGGCAGTGTTATGTTTTCTGCCAACTAGTGTTATAATTAAAACTTGTGAAAAATAAAAATCTCGCACAGACAAATTAATTATTACTAAACATTTATCGGTTCCACACCACATTCTAGGATTATCTTAAGATTCCAGGGGAACGGCTCAACATTCAACAGCACAGCTCGTGCAAATTTACTTTCAGCCTTAGTTACGGTGCATTTACACGACAGACTTAGCGATCTGCACCTTGCACCAGGGCTAAACTTGTACAGTGTAAATGCAGAGTGACTGCTGACGCTAGCCGAGCGAGGGCGCCTTTCTTCACTTCACTCGTGTTGGGGCAGGCTGCATTTACACTATAACTGCAGTGACGGTACAAAGAGAACACTACAGTTGTAGTGTAAATTCACCCTTGTATTAACACTTCACAGAGCTGTTTATCACTACTTTAAAATCAGGCGCTCAGATCTTCCTGTATGTGTTAGAACTCAGGCGAGACTTCTCTTACAGTGTGTGGGAAGGAGTCACAAGAAGCCAGTCTCAAAATAAAGCTCAATACATCTTATGTGAAGTTTTATTAAATTATAACTGCAGTTCAGATCACTGCGCATCCCAGTTTATATTACCGTACATCCCAGTTTATAGCATTGCATACTGTAGTTTATATCACTGCGTACCCCAAATATCCCACAGACACTAAAGCAAATATAACGGTACCTTATTGTCAGCCGTGATTCAGTGGGTAGCACCCTCGCCACTGAGTCGGAAAGGGTTGTGGGTTCAAGTTCCCACTCCAGAGACTTAAGCACAAAAGTCTAGGCTGACACAACAGTGCAGCGCTGAGGGAGTGCTGCACTATCAGAGGTGCCGTCTTTCGGATGGGAAGTTAAACCGAGGCCCCGTCTCCTCCCTCAGGTGAACGTAAAAGATCCCATGGCACTATTTCGAAGAAGAGCAGGGGAGTTCTCCCCGGTGTCCTGGGCCAATATTAATCCCTCAATCAACATCACTAAAAACAGATTATCTGGCCATTATCACATTGCTGTTTGTGGGAGCTTGCTGTGCGCAAATTGGCTGCCGTATTTCCTATATTATAACAGTGACTACACTTCAAAAGTACATCATTGGCTGTAAAGTGCTTTGGGAGGTCCGGTGGTTGTGAAAAGCGCTATAAAAATGCAAGGCTTTCTTTTACTGAATGCAGTTATAATGATCAGGAGGAATACAAGTGCCCCACATCTCTGCCATAGTGAGAAAGTGGAAAAATTGATGTGAAATGAGGAGGCGGGGGCCAGAGAGAGAATGTTTGAGATATCCCAGTACCACGGTCACTCACCATCTAGAGGCCAGCTCAGGAGAGACACTGGGAACCTGCCTGCCCTCTGCTTCAGGGAGTGCAGCAGGGTTCAAAATCAGCAAAAAGATAGATGGAAAAGAATGGAAACTGAGGAAAAGATTAAAGAGAAAATAAACAACAAATAATTATCACCCCCTGCCAAAAATATGTTGAAGTGGATCATCCCCTCCTTTATGGGGTGGGGGGGGGGGGGGAGGCGGCAGGTGAAAGTTGCCCCAGAAACGACACACGATCTGACGATCATAGAATAACGCAGCACAGAAGGAGACCATTCGGCCCATCGTGCTTGTCCCAGCTCTTTAAACAGCTCTCCAATTAGTCCCACTCCCCTGCTCTTTCCCCACAGCCCTGCAAATTTTCCCTTTTTAAGTACATATCCAACTCCCTTTTGAAAGTTACTATTGAATCTGCTTCCACCGCCCTTTCAGGCGGGGCATTCCAGATCACAACAACTCGCTGTGTAAAAACATTTCTCCTCATCTCCTCTCCGGTTCTTATGCTAATTATCTTAAATCTGTGTCCTCTGGTTACCGACCCTCCTGCCAGCGGAAACAGTTTCTCCTTATTTACTCTATCAAAGCCCTTCATAATTTTGAACACCTCTATTAAAACTCTTCTTAACCTTCTCTGTTCTAAGGAGAACCATCCCAGAAGATACTATGGTGCAGGCAACTCTCCCCCTTTTGACAGTCTCCTCTGACATTGTGGAGCTCTCCCAGCTGGTCACGTGGCCCATATTCATGTATTCCACTACCACGAAATCCCATCAGGGCTGCGAAGTCATGAGCCACATGAATTCCACTCGCATGGAAACACTCGGGAAATATCTCTGCGTCTACAAATGTACAGATGCTACCAAAAATTTGGAGGTGTACATTTCAGGAACTTTAGCAAGGGTAGATATCACAAGTGTACATTTCAGGAACTTTAGCAAGGGTAGATATCACAGGTGTACATTTCAGGAACTTTAGCAAGGGTAGATATCACAAGTGTACATTTCAGGAACTTTAGCAAGGGTAGATATCACAGGTGTACATTTCAGGAACTTTAGCAAGGGTAGATAGCACAAAATTGTTGCGATGCCGTAAAGATCAAGCTAAGTCATTTGGGAACCTTCTCGACCAGTGTAGCTTTTGAGTTTCTAAAGCTGCTTCTCTCTCCTCCAAGATAACGATTTCATTAGTAAATTCGTAGAATTACATCGAATGTACAGCACAGAAACTGGCCATTCGGCCCAACCAGTCTATGCCGGTGTTTATGCTCCACACGAGCCTCCTCCCACCCTATCTGCATAACCTTCTATTCCTGTCTCCCTTATGTGTTTATCCAGCTTCCCCTTAAAAGCATCTATTCGCCTCCACCACTCCCTGTGGTAGCACATTCCACATTCTAACCACTCTCTGGTTAAAGAAGTTGCTCCTGAGTTCATTATTGGATTTGTTAGTGACTGCCTTATATTTACAGTCCCTTATCTGGACTCCCCCCACCGCTCCATTCAGTACCAGATTTTTTCTGTATTCCTCATGGGATGTGGGCGTCACTGGCAAGGCCAGCATTTATTGCCCGTCCTTAATAAAGGCTAGCGTTGCCAGTGACGCCCACATCCCAGGAACTAATATAAAAAAAAAGATCAGCCCCTAATGTGCCGTGCTATTACTGTGGGGTCTCCAGACTCCATTCCCAAGCCACAAAGTTCCTGGTACCAGCTGCACTGTTGGTGAGGGAGAAGCCAAGCAGAGGAGGGGGCTGAAAATGCAGAGAGAGAGAGAGAGAGAGAGAGAGACAGCTGTTTATGGGGCAGCTGTCGCCTACCCTCAAATAACCAGCTGAGAGTGGCAGGAGTGAAAAGCCACTCAGCTGCAGGACTTGCATTTCTCAGGGGGAATGGAGGGACTGGGAACGCGAGGGTAAAACAACGGGGGGGGGAAAAAATCCTGCAACCTCCGCGGGAGGCACCTCTCTCTGCTTTACGGAGTCTCTCAACATGCTGTCTGGTTAATTGCACCAAAGAGTCATTACTCATTCCGCATGCAGCCGGATGACGCTAATTCGAGCAGGATATTCCTGAGTGCAGCAACACAATGTTCCTCAATTCAGACTAAAGAGCAGCGACGGGAAATAAATGAAACAGAAAGCAGTTGTCGGAAAGATTTTAAATCACACTGCGCTCCCATATATTGTGCAGCAACAATTTACTGTGAAAGGCCCATCAGGTAGGTGTGGAAATGGACAAAGTCACATAAATACGAAGTCACGACGGCCTTGAAACGACACTGCAAAAATTTAGCGTGTGAGCAGTTAGTGCGCTCATGTGCAAATCCTTTATCCCCCCTCCTTTACCAAGCGTTAACCTGCTTATTTTAAATGGATAAGCACCTACATTAAGATAGCAAGGACATAGAGGGTACTTCCTTGCTCTTCAAATAGCTCAAGAGGATCTTTTATATCCACCCGAACAGGCAGATGGAGCCTTAGTTTAATGCTCGTAAAAGGTGGCTCCGATGACAAAGCAGCACTCCCTCGGTACTGAATGACCGTTTAATTTGCTGTTTGGTGACGTTGATTGAAGAAGCAATGCTCTCTCAGTGGGTCACTGACGTATGTAAATTGGCTGCCACTTGTGTCTACATAACAACAGTGATTGCGCTTCAAAAAGTAAATGATTGCATTTAAATCACTTTGAGATGTCCTGAGGATGTGAGAGGTGTTATATAAATACCAGTTCCTTTACATTCTTTCATCTGGCCAACATCTGTGGGAGACCAAGGCTGAGGGAGAACTGGATTACATAAACCAACAGATGAAGAACAGTATAAAAAGCAGCTTAAAATGGCTTGAGGCTCGTTTACACTATTAACAGCAGTCTAATGCTGCTAAAGTGTGCACAAAAAAACCAATAAACAGGTACGAGGATCAAGTTATCACTTCATCCGCCGCAACCACTGGTTATTTTTTTATGTAGTACAAGTTTAAGGTAAGCACAATAGCCTTTCATCTCTGGAACTAGGGTTCCAATCCAGCCCAGGCTGATGGCCGTATGGGTCCTATTTGAATTGAGTTTGGGTAGACTCCATCAAGTTCCTAATGGGCATATTGTCCCCTGATTCAAAGAAATGTGAGAAGTCGCACAACACCAGGTTATAGTCCAACAGTTTTATTTGAAATCACAAGCTTTCGGAACGCTGCTCCTTCGTCAGGTGAAGAAGGTTAAAACTGTTGAACTATAACCTGGTGTTGTGCGACTTCTCACATTTGTCCACCCCAGTCCAACACCGGCATCTCCACATCATGATTCAAAGAAAGAAAGACTTGCATTTATATAGCGCCTTTCACGACCTCAGGACGTCCCAAAGCGCTTTACAGCCAATAAAGTACTTTTGAAGTGTCGTCACTGTTGTAATGTAGGAAACACGGCAGCCAATTTGCGCACAGCAAGCTCACACAAACAGTATTGTGATAATGGTCAGATAATCTGTTTTTTAATGGTGTTGATTGAGGGATAAATATTGGCCAGGACACCGGGGACAACTCCCCTGCTCTTCTTCGAAATAGTGCCACGGGATCTTTTACGTCCACCTGAGAGGGCAGATGGGGCCCTCGGTTTAATGTCTCATCCGAAAGACGGCACCTCCGACAGTGCAGCGCTGCCTCAGCACTGCACTGGGAGCGTCAGCCTAGCTTTTTGTGCTCAAGTCTCTGCATTTCGGCATGAATTGGAAATCTCACTAAGAGGATGTGAGCTGGTATAAAAAAATGGTGCTCTTATGAGGTTGGGGCTAAGGCATTGTTGCTAGGGTAGAAGAGGGAGCTCTCAGCTGCATCTAATCCATAGTGCACCAGAGCTCGGAGTGGTGGCGGGAAATGGGAAAGTATCTCATTTCCCCAGTGCCGACATTCCTCACCTTAATAAGCACAAAGGTTATCACAAAAAAAAACCCATCAAGGATACATTTCTGTGGGGGAGTTGTCCGGATCGCCTGCTGTAACTTCGGTGAAATCCCCGGAGAAATGGCATGAATGGCCTCTCACTCTGGAGTATCAAGAAGCATTTGGATGAGCACTTGAAATGCCATAGCATACAAGGCTACGGACCAAATGCTGGAATATGGGATTAGATTAGACAGGGCTTGATGGCCGGCGCGGATACGATGGGCCGAAGGGCCTCTATCCGTGCTGTATAACTCTATGACTGACTCTATCTGCTGAGGTTATAGTGGGAAATCAGGGAATCCCGGCAATAATTCTACACCAGGATGTTTTTGAACGTAATGAGAGTTGACACGCCATCAATGTTGCACTACAGCAGTGTAAGAATGCACTGTAAAATATTATTGTCACTGCCAATGAAGCAGAGAGCAATGGCAGACTTGACCTGTAGCTACCCCTGTGCATTGCAATATAGCTTTTATTTCCTTCATATTTCCATTTAAAGTAAATATATATATATGTATGAAAAAAACAAGGATGAAGACTTGCATTTTATACAGCGCCTTTCACGACCACCGGATGTCCCAAAGCGCTTTACAGTCAATGAAGTACTTTTGAAGTGTAGTCACTGTTGTAAAGTAGGAAACGCACAGCAAGCTCCCACAAACAGCAATGTGATAATGACCAGATAATCTGTTTTTAGTGATGTTGATTGAGGGATAAATGTTGGCCAGGACACCGGGGATAACTCCCCTGCTCTTCTTCGAAATAGTGGCCGTGGGATCTTTTACGTCCACCTGAGAGAGCAGACGGGGCCTCGGTTTAACGTCTCATCCGAAAGACGGCACCTCTGACAGTGCAGCGCTCCCTCAGCACTGCACTGGGAGAGTCAGCCTGGATTGTTGTGCTCAAGTCTCTGCAGTTTTTGTAGCTTTTATTTTGGAAATTGAGGGGTTGTTGTGCAATCTTGGTTTTTTTAAAAATCAGGTTCCATTAAAACCAACTGAATTGAGTCGCTGAAAAGCAGGCACAGCTCCCCTAATATCCTGGTGGGTAGATGCACTGCTTGCCCTGGTCCCAGATTCAATTGTCAGTCTGTGCTGAGTTAGCAGTTTTACCCTGGGCAGCAGTTGAGATGCTATGAACGGTCTTAGTGCCCGAATTACAGGAGGAAAACAAATCAGCTAGGTGTGTACGTGCGTATTTGTGTGTGTGCCGGGTAGGCACGTCAGGTGTGGGCAGGATTCCGCTTCGTGGCGACGCTCACCAAGCTCGATCAATCGGCCTGCAGCTCTGTCGAGGATCAGAGGTGGAGGAATGGCTGAAGACCGGAAGTCAGATTACCGGCCTGGCAAAGCATATCCCAGCAGGAGCCCAAACGTTCACCTTCAAGAGGGGAGTGTTGGGAGAGAAAATCGGGATGGGTGTGGAAAATGAAAAGTGCTTCAGAAAAGGCAGGATCCTACTACCGAAGTCAGCAATTGGCTGAAAACGTTCGACGACAAATTGATCGTCGAGCACTGATTTGATGCAATGATCGGAACAATTGTGTTTGAAGTATTTTTTTAAAAATCAGACCTCCTTATTAAATCATTTCAGAAATCTTGCCCCTTTTAGATAGCCCAAAGACGTTCAATATTCATGTTCGTGCTTTATAATTTTACAAAAGAATTTTGAACTGAAATAGCTGCTGATTTGCAATTGTGTCTTTTTGTCGATTTACTTTGATTTCTGTCATTTTAATAGGAGAGATTTTCATTTAAAATGTGACCTGGTTCCTTGGCATGCTAATATATGTGCATTGAAATGTCTTGTTAGCTTCTTAGAGATGGAGAGTGCTTGGCAGCTATTATGATTCCACAATTGCCAGAAACCATAAAAATACGGGGTGAAATCTGCCCAGCTCCCCATTGAGCTGAACGCATTTATTGGAACATCGGAAGAACTTCTCTGAATGCACGAAAGCAATAAAGTGACAGCTTTAATGGCCTCGGCACCTCTCTCTGTGGAAACCTTTTCAGATTTTTGTCGTCAACAGGTGAGAAATAAGAGCTTGTTAGCTGCTATCTGAAGTAGAAAATTTTCAAAGCAGCGCAGATGACGCACACAAGCTGTCAACGCTGCGGTGTGATTGTCTTCTTACGGCCAGGGGGCTGGTCTGTGGCAGATGGAACCATTTACACCCTGCTGCTTGCATAACACAACTTTAGAGAGCTACAGGAAGCCGGTTCTTTGCAATGTCACTAAGGTAGAGGATTTAAAGTGACAGCAACCCTTATCCAGATAGAAAACGCCACAGAATCCAAGGCAGGTCAACCCACAATATTTATATATTTTTACACATGCAATGTAGTTGCGCACGTTTAGATCAGTTAAGACAGAAGTAGATTAAGCTGTTGTTACAACGTAAACCCATTTATAACGAGGTATCTTTACCACAAGAGGACTCCACTATATCAGGAGCTGGCGGACTGAGCTGCATGTGAATTAGGAAGGATGTGAAGGCCTTAGAGAGGGTGCAGAAAAGATTTACGAGAATGATTCCAGGGATGAGGGACTTCAGTTACGTTGATAGACTGGAGAAGCTGGGGTTGTTCTCCTTGGAGCAGAGAAGATTGAGAGGAGATTCGATAGAGGTGATCAAAATCATGAGGGGTCTAGACAGAGTAGATAGAGGGAAACTGTTCCCATTGGCAGAAGGGTCGAGAACCAGAGGAAACAGATTTAAGGTGATTGGCAGAAGATCCAAAGGCGACGTCAGAAAAAACTTTTTTTACGCAGCGAGCGGTTAAGATCTGGAATGCACTGCCTGAAAGAGTGGTGGAGGCAGATTCAATCACGGCTTTCAAAGGGAGTTGGATAAGTACCTGAAGGAAAGAAATTTGCAGGGTTACGGGGAAAGGGCGGGGGGAGTGGGACTAGCTGAAGTGCTCTTGCAGAGAGCCGGCACGGGCTCGACGGGCCGAATGGCCTTCTTCCGTACTGTAACCATTCTATGATTCTAGGAGGTAGACGTTAGAGACAAACAGACAATGCCACTGGATTAGAGGGGAGGACATCAACTGAGAGAAGGGGTTTAAGAGGAAAAGACTACATCAACATCAATTACTTTCCCCCTCCCTTTCTTTCTCAGTTGTAGCTCTCTCGCCTCTGAATCAGAAGGCTGTGGGTTCAAATCCCACTCCAGAGCCCTCAGCACAAAATCTCGGCTGACCCTCCGTGCAGTGCTGAGGGAGCGCTGCACTGTCAGAGGTGCCGTCTTTCAGATGAGAAGTTAAACTGAGACCCTGTCCGCTCTCTCAGCTCGACATAAAAGATCCCGTGGCACTATTCGAAGGAGAGCAGGGGATTTTTCCTGGTTGTCCTGGGGCCAATATTTATCCCTCAATCAACATCACTAAAACAGATTATCTGGCCATTATCTCATTGCTGTTTGTGGGAGCAAATTGGCTGCCGCGTTGCCTACATTACAACAGTGACGACACTTCAAAAGTACTTAATTAGCTGTAAAGTGTATTGAGACGTCCTGAGGTCATGAAAGGCGCTATATAAATGCAAGTTCTTTCAAAAGAGTCCGGAGGCACCAGGGGCCCTCTGAGATTTTGCCTTAGTGGCCGTTTTTTAATGTGTGAGTCAACTGTCAAGAGGCTGTTTAACCAGGGGGTTCGTTACAAATGAGCCCGATCCAGTCCTTGTGCTAGCATTTTCCAGAAGGAATCAGGAAAGGGAATCCTGGAATTTATTTTATCCCCGTCTCTGGCCTGGAAGCACTAGTGCCAATTTTAGGGCCTCCTCCGCTACCCCGGTAGACGTTAGCTGATTCAGCACAGTCCCAAGGATCAAGCCTGGGATCTTGTTAGCCTGTATGGATCAGTAGTACCACACTGCATTTACGTACTGTGCCACTGGGAAGCCTAGTGAGTCCTTTTTTAAACAATGCGTCCAATAACTCTGTGAAGACACGTCACATCAATAGAAAAAAGACTTGCTTTACAGCCAATGAAGTACTTTTGAAGTGTAGCCACTGCTGTAATGTAGGGAAACGCGGCAGCCAATTTGTGCACAGCAAGCTCCCACAAACAGCAATGGGATTAAAAACCAGATAATCTGTTTGAGGGATAAATACTGGCCACCGGGGCGAGCTCCGCTGCTCTTCTTAGTACCACTGACTCTTTTAGGCCCACCTGAGAAACCAGACGAGGCCTCGGTTTAACGTCTCATCCAAAAGACGGCACCTCCGACAGTGCAGCACTCCCTGAGCGCTGCGCTGGAGTGTCAGCCTCGATTGTGTGCTCAAGGCTCTGAACCCACGACCTTCTGACTCAGAGGCGAGACTGCTACCGATTGAGCCAGGCCGGACAACGGGGCAATAAACCTGGCTGGTGCCAATCTCTGGTCAGTTGCCATTCACCGCGAGTGCGATTTGGCATCCTTCCTGTTAGAGGCTAAATAAATACACAGTGCCATTCCTAATTCAGTACCGGGTGAAGCACCAATGTACTGTGCCATGGTTGCGGGGTCGACAGGTACAGCTCCCGTGGTTCTCAGCTCTTTCAGCTGCAATGCTGAGGGAAGGCAACACGCAGAGGCAAAGTGTAAAAGAAAGAGGGAGAATTGTCTATGGACGGCTATCACGTGCCTCCGAGCAGTCAGTTCAACGATCAATGGAGGACACCTCAGAGTATCTTGGCCGTGAGACATGTACTGTGAGCAGGGAAACTAGAGCAGGTATTAATTCTGCACAATCTCCATGGGGTACTTCTGCTTTAAGGAGTTTCTCAACACACTGTCCAAATAATTGCACTGGAGAATCATTACTCATTTCACACGGAGCTAGATGACACTAATTTGTGCAGAATATTCCTGAGTACAACGCACTTCCTCAGTTCAGTCTAAAGAGCAGAGATGGGAAATAAATGAAACAGAAAGCAGATGTCTGAAAGAGTTTAAATCACACTGCACTCCCATAAATTGAACAGCAACAACTATTTACCGTGAAATGTCCATCAGGCAGGTGCAAAAATGGACAGAGGCACAAAAACAGGACAACAGTAAGAGTGACGCTAAATCGGGTCTTCAAAAATTAACATTGAATGAGCTTGTGTGCATGTTCTCATCATGAACACAAGGGCAACAAATTCGAAACTGTAAAGCTAAACAACTACCGACTTTATAAAATGTTACTGGCACAATAGGGTGTCTCAAAACACTTAACGAGGAGGGACATGCAAGGAGCAGGAAGTAATGGAGTTTGGGCAGAAGGGCAGACATTCGAGGTGCAGTCAAAGAGATGGGTTTTTGAGAGGCTTTGGAAAGCAGGGAGAGAGGCAGTGAGGCACAGTGGTTTAGGAAAAGAGTTTCAGAGAGCAGTGGTACAGTAAGTACGCTGAAGATCAGTCTTTGATGGTGGAGAGGAGAAGGGGCCACTGCGAGCTGTAATCTGGAGTCAATGGAGTTAAGATACAGATCAGCCATGGTCTAACTGAATGGCAGAACAGAGTCGAGGGGGCTGAAAGGCCTACTCCTGCTCCTACGATCCTAAATTGCCTCCGTATGTGTGAGTACGAAGGAGTAAGAGGATAGGCGAGGTTCCCACTCTAATTCTCATTCAGTGATTCCTGCAGGATGTGTGCGGCAAGCAGTAAGGTCATCGCGGTGGCGCCACAGTAATGCCCGTATGCCACTACGTCTGCATTTGGCCAGCCAAAAGAGAAGGCATTAGAACTACCAGCTGTCTGGATGGTCAGGAGTCTGACATGGCATGAGTGCCACTCTCCGTCAGTATTTAGTCAGGGTGCGCTGAGGCTGTGTGGGGTCATTCCTCTTGCTAATGCGGCAGCAAATTTACATTACAGCTGGCACATTCATCCTGCCTGGCATAATTTCACACCACGCCGTCATATTAAAGAGCTGGTTTTAGCACCACGGTGCTATAAATCGCTGTTAGCATCGATATTAGCTCCATTGCACCTCACTAGGATAAAATCTCACCCAATTGACTTCCACATATCCTCCTCGTATGGGCTCAAAGGCTGTGGATGGAAAAGAAAAGCTTTTCTGTATTTAGAAAACAGTAATCCAACAACAGCTGGTGTGGATTTAAGGGGATTCCAAGTTGTCTACGGATAATAAATTAAAACCTTGGCCGAGCTCCAGGCACACATAAAGCACTGAGGTCACAGTGACAATATGGAGGCCCAGGTCAACTGGCTGCAATAAAATCCAGAGATTGAAAACCTCCAGTCAAGGCATCACATGCACAAAGAGAACAATGAGGGGGCAGAAACAGAGAGACAATGCAGAAGCCAACCAAGGTTATCTTGACCGACTCAAGGCTGGATTTCACAACTTCATTTTTAATCTCGACTGCTCTGGTGATACTCCAGCCCTGAGCGAAGGAAAGGGCCTGCACAAATCTATCCCTGACATTTTGCCCTTCTCCTAAATGGCGATGATCCATCCCAGGCTACGAATCTCCAGGTACCCCACGTCTCGCTCAGGTGGCCATTCTTGACACACAGGGGCGGGCAATGGGTGGCAGCAGGCTGTCTGACCATTGGCGGCACCGCAGCCAAGTCCTCACCCAATATTGGCCAACACTCGCTTTCCGGCAAGTGTCCCCCAGGTAGTGATCAGGAGCAGGAACTCTGACTAATTTATTTCCTCCCTTCTAGTGGCACTAACCCAGTTGTACTGTCCCTTACGCTCCCCTCCCACAATATCTGTCAGCTGTGGCTCAGTGGGCAGCACTCTCACCTCTAAAGTCAGAAGGTTGTGGGTTCAAGTCCCGCTCCAGAGACTTGAGCACAAAAATCTAGACTGACACTCTCAGTACAGTACTGAGGGAGTGCTGCACTGTCAGAGGTGCTGTCTTTCAGATGAGATGTTAAACCGAAGCCCCGTCTGCTCTCTCAGGTGGACGTAAAAGATGCTATGGCACTCTCTCTCTCTCTCTCAGAAGAAGAGCAGGGGTGTTGTCCCTGGTGTGCTAGCCAATATTTATCACTCAATCAACATCTAAAAAAACAGATTATCTGGTCATAATCAGATTGCTGTTTGTGGGAGCTTGCTGTGCACAAATTGGCTGTGGCGTTTCCTATATTACAATAGTGACTACACTTCAAAAAGTACTTCATTGGCTGTAAAGCGCTTTGGGATGTCCTGAGGTCATGAAAGGCGCTGTATAAATGCAAGTCTTTCATTTTTTTTTATCTCAGCAAGACCAAGAATCAAACCTGGGGCCTTGCTGGGACCTGTGTGAATTGTTGCCCCAACAGATAATGCATTTGGCCCCGTGAGGCACTGGAGGGGGAGCTTACATGTTTGACCTGACAGTTTGTGAGATTTTTGCTGTGCGTACTGAAATGTTCCTGCAACCCATAGTACAAAGCCATGGATATCCAAATAAATGATCCCAGGAACCCTCGCATCAGTCATCCCAGTGCTTACACCTTTATTGATGTCATTCACTCCTTTACATTACACTGCAGCTACTCTCACTCTAGTACTTCCCTCTACATCAAATTCCTCTGTGCATCACCAATGCGGTTCATTCCTTTTATTTGTTCGCGGGATGTGTGTGATGCTCATCCCTCGTTGTCCTGGTGGTGGCGGGCCATCTCCTTGAACCCCCATAGTTCTCGTAGCAATGGTACATCTAGGATGGTGCTCGGTAGGGAATTCCAGGATTTTTCCCTCCGGCGGACGTAAAAGATCCCACGGCACAATTTCGAAGAAGAGCAGGGGAGTTCTCCCCGGTGTCCTGGGCCAATATTTATCCCTCAACCAGCATCACTAAAAACAATAGCAAAATACTGCGGATGCTGGAAATCTGAAATAACAACAGAAAACGCTGGGAACACTCAGCAGGCCAGGCAGCATCCGTGGAGAGAGAAACTGAGTTAACGTTTCAGGTCTGGGACCCCCTCATCAGACCTGAAATGTTAACACTGTTCCTCTCTCCACGGATGCTGCCTGACCTGCTGAGTGTTTCCAGCGTTTTCAGTTGTTATCACTAAAAACAGATTATCTGGTCATGATCACATTGCTGTTTGTATGACCTTGCTGTGCGCAAATTGGCTGCCGCATTACTTACATTACAACTTCAAAAGTACTTCATTGGCTGTAAAGCGCTTTGGGACATCCTGAGGTCGTGAAAGGTCTTATAGAAATGCAAGTCTTTCTTTCAATGATGAAGAGACAGTGATAATATGTCCAATCAGGATGGTGTGAAACTCGAAGGTAATGGTGAGCCCGTCATCCTGTTTCACTTGTCCTACTTGTTGGCAGAGCTACGAGATACTGCTAAAATAAACTTGGCGATTTGCTGCAGTGCATCTTGTAGATAGTAATGCAGATAACCATTTAGTTTAACAGGTTAAGCACTGTGCTAAAACAGCAACGTCGTTAACTGGTGCCAAACGGAATGGATGACATCAGCAAAGGTATTTTACCAGCGCGTGTTATATAATCAAAGGAATTTTACACCCCAGTGCCTCAGCTCATCTGCTGCTGAAACCTTCATTCATGTCTTTGTTATCTCCAGACTTGACTATTCCAATGCTCTCCTGGCTGGCCTCCTATCTTCCACCATCCATAAACTTGAGCTCATCCAAAACTCTGCTACTCGTGTCCTAATTCACACCAAGTCCCATTCACCCATCTCCCCTATGCTCGCTGACCTACATTGGCTACCGGTCCGGCAATGCCTCAGTTTTAAAATTCTCATCCTGGTTTTCAAAGCCCTCCATGGTCTTGTACCCCTCCCCCACCACCCCCCTTTCTCTGTAACCTCCTCCAGCCGGACAACCCGCCAAGATCTTGCACAACCCTGATTTTCACTGATCTACCATCGGCGGCCATGCCTTCACCTGCCTAGGCCCTAAGCTCTGGAATTCCCTCCCTAAACCTCTCCGCCTCTCTATCTCCTCCTTTAAGAAGCTTCTCTTGGTCACCTGTCCTAACATCTCTTCATGTGGCTCGGTGTCAAATTTTGTTTGATAACACTCCTGTGAAGAGCCATGGGACGTTTTACTACGTTAAAGACGCTATATAAATGCAAGTTGTTGTTATTAACCTCTCCATTTATGCCATTCAAAATGGAGTAGGATATATTCAAAAATAAATGATTTAAAAAATCTGTAACAGGAGAATCTTAGGATTTAGACAATAAACTTTGTGAGCTTTGTTTCTGACAGTTTATGGTATCATCAGCACCTTGTTTACCTGCTGTTCGCTGCTGCCTTTGATCGCTTCCCCGTTTTTCTATACTTAACAATATTCTTCCTCTGGTCCAACACCCAGGTTCCCACTGTAAACTGAAGTGCTTTGAAGCAGACTACAGCTTAACATTCCATTCTTCCAAATATAAACAAGTGTTAAGCTTTATAAATAAAAGGAAGAAAATTCAGGATTGCAGTTTGCAATATATTGTCTTGGTGCGGTTTTCTTTCCAAAGGAGCATGAGAGGGGCAATAACACATGACAGCTTGTCTTAACATCTCTTATGAAGTCTCTTCAAAAGGTTCAAGCTACATGTGTGTGTAGACCTTGGTGTGGTTTGAAGGATACTTGGCAGCGAAGAGAGTGTCGGCCTATGAATCACAGGCCTCCGAGTGAGCGTCCTCTCTGTTTCCCTTCTCTTGCTGTTAACAGCAAACTTATAAAAAAACTCAGCGTCTGCCTTCCCTTCAGACTTGTGGATTGGCCTCCGGATGATTGGAAAAGATGGAGAAATCAGGCGTTAGCCAAGCGGTAGATTTTTTTTCTCCCTTTGGTTGCCTGACCTGGCCTAACAGGCCTCCAAAGCTTTCGCTGACGACGTCACAAAAAAACTGTGGTTTTAAACTAAAACAAAAACAGCTGCCTTTCAAGATATCAGATGTTTTAAGAACAATTACTCAATTTCAACTGAGGTAGGAGACTTTCCTTGGTGTGATCATTTTTAAAAGCGTGCGGTTTGGAGGGCCGATGAACCACACCACATCATGGAGCGATGGAGCAACACTCCACATGATCAGACACCAACCTCCGCTTGGTGGGCTGGTAGAGTAAGAAAGAAAGACTTGCATTTATAGAGCGCCTTTCACGACCTCAGGATGTCCCAAAGCGCTTTACAGCCAATGAAGTACTTTTGAAGTGTGTAGTCACTGTTGTAATGTAGGAAACGCGGCAGCCAATTTGCACTCAGCAAGCTCCCACAAACAACAATGTGATAATGACCAGATAATCTATTTTTGTTATGTTGGTTGAGGGATAGTTATTGGCTCGGACACCAGGGAGAACTCCCCTGCTCTTCTTCGAAATAGTGCCATGGGATCTTTTACGTCCACCTGAGAGAGCAGACGGGGCCTCGGTTTAACGTCTCATCTGAAAGAGAGCATCTCCGACAGCGCAGCACTCCCTCAGTACTGCACTGGAGCGTCAGCCTAGCTTTATTTGCTCAAGTCCCTGAAGTGGGACTTTGAACCCACAACCCTCTGACTCAGAGGCGAGTGTGCTAACCACTGAGCCACGGCTGACACTATGTTACTATATACACAAGTAGGGTTGAGGGACGAGGCGGCGGGGTGGTGGACAATCGTCTCCAGATCAGGACTGAAGAAGGCCTGAGGTCGCATCACCCACCAATCTGAGGACACCACAGATGGCCAAAGGAGGTCAAAAATAAGACATACCTGAATAGGAGTTGAACCGAAATAGCCACGAGACACAACCAAAACGCCCTCAAATGCTTAAATCTAAATCCCCCCTTTTAAGACCTCAACTCCACTTTTCTGCTCGATCCCCATATCCCTTGATTCCCCTAGAGTCCAAAAATCTATCGATCTCAGCCTTGAATATAATCAATGACTGAGCATCCACAGCCCTCTGGGGCAGAGAATTCCAAAGATTCGCAACCCTCTGAGTGAAGAAATTTCTCCTCATCTCAGTCCTAAATGGCCGACCCCTTATCCTGAGACGATGCCCCCTAGTTCTAGATTCTCCAGCCAGGGGAAACAACCTCTCAGCATCTACCGTCAATCCCCTTCAGGATCTTATGGGGTAGAAATTAGGTCGCGCCCCATTTGGGGCGCAAATATCGTCCGGACGCAAATATTAGCGCCTGGCGCTAATTATCGGCACTGATGGGAAACTTCACTTTTACCGCCCCGGGAGGTGAGTGGAGCGCTAAAGCAGGCGCTGCACACCTCTCTTAAGGCGCAAAGGCCGAGCAGTGAGGCGCTAACTCGGAGCGCTGGCCAAGCTCATGTAATGTCAGTCAGCAATGGAACACACACACAATGGCACGGGCCAGTTCTTAAAGGGGATGGTTAATCTTGCTTTCCATCCACATCCTGTTCATTGCTGCCTTGAATCTCGGCCTGGAGAGACTTGCACATCAAATGTGCTGGAAAGAACAATGGAGAGCACCAGGCAAAGAGCTCAGAGTGCAGCTCCCACGGTCTCTGCTAAATCGATACAAGGAATGGCAAATCAAAATGAACCTGCAAAGTGCTGCTCAGTACCCAAAACTCCTTCACACAACGTTGAATCTCTCCAGAAGTCTCTCCCTCTCTCTCTCAGAATGCGTAGTTCAAAAATGCCACCAACAATAAAAGACAGGAAGAGGCCCCCTTTAAATAGCGCCCCCCCCAGCCCCACAGCGATTGATAGCGTTCCAGTCTTCTGGTCGTTGGAAGCGCCAGGCGGTAAGGCAGGGGGCGCCACTCAATTTCCGCTACGGGGCGCCCCAAGGGCGTTGCACCATGGAATGACGTCACAATCTGCGCGCGCAGGTGGTCGCAGCGGTAAGTTTTAGCGCCGCCGCACAATCTCAAGTTAAGTTCTCGAGCGGCGCAAACATCGCTGCGCCCGGGCGTTAGCGGCTTTGTGCCCCATTAGCGCCCTCTTAAGGCGCTAACAGGGTGGCGCAACCAAGTGAATTTTTACCCCTATATGTTTTAATGAGATCACCTCTCATTCTTCTAAACTCCAGAGAGTATAGGACCAATCTCTCCTCTGAGGACAACCCTCTCATCCCAAGGATCAATCTAGTAAACCTTCGTTGCACCGCCTCTAAGACATGTATGTCCTTACTCAGATAAGGAGACCAAGATTGTGCACACTACGCCAGGTGTGGTTACACCAGAGCCCTGTACAATTGTAATAAGACTTCCTTACTCTTGTACTCCAACCCCCTTGCAATAAAGGCCAATATGCCATTTGCCTTCCTAATTGTTTGCTGTACCTGCATGCTAACTTTCTGTGTTTCTTGTATGAGGACACCCACATCGCTCTGAACACCAACATTTAACAGCAAAATACTGCAGATGCTGGAAATCCGAAATAACAACAGAAAAAGTTGGAAAAACTCAGCAGGCCAGGCAGCATCCGTGGAGAGAGAAACAGAGTTAACGTTTCAGGTCGAAGACCTTTCGTCAGAACTGGAAAAAAGCAGGAAATGGAATAGATTTTAAAGCAGGTTTAGGGGCGGGGAAATGGGGGAGGGGATGAAAGAACAAAAGGGAAGGTCAGTGATAGGATAGAAGGCAGGAGAGATTGAGAGACAGTAAGAGATATTCAAGGCAAGAGGAGGTGGTAATGTGACAGGTTAAGGAACAAAGGATGGCTCTAGATGAAGTGTGAAATGCACTGGCAGAATGAAGGACAGCTGCCATGTGGGAGGGAAGAAACAAAGGCCAAACAAAAAGTGTGGATAAAAAAAATATATATATGTGATAGGGGCCGAGGTTATGATCTGAAATTGTTGAACTCTATGTTGAGTCCAGAGGGCTGTAGAGTGCCTAATCGAAAGATGAGGTGCTGCTCCTCGAGCTCTTCCGACGACCTCCGCCACTTTAACAGTTTCCAGTTTCCCGGCCCCAACTGCCTCCTTTTCACCATGGACGTACAATCCCTCTACACCTCCATCCCCCACCAGGATGGCCTGAGGGCGCTCCGCTTCTTCCTTCAACAGAGGCTCAACCAGTCCCCATCCACCACCACCCTCCTCCGCCTGGCTGAACTTGTTCTCACATTGAACAACTTCTTCTTTGACTCCACTCATTTCCCCCAAATCAAAGGTGTTGCTATGGGTACCCGCATGGGTCCTAGCTATGCCTGCCTTTTCGTGGGATATGTGGAACACTCTTTGTTCCAGTCCTACTCGGGTCCCCTCCCTCACCTCTTTTTCCGGTACATTGATGACTGTATCGGTGCCGTCTCCTGCTCTCGTCCTGAACTAGAAAATTTCATTTACTTTGCTTCCAATTTCCACCCTTCCCTCACCTTCACATGGTCCATCTCCGACTCTTCCCTTCCCTTCCTCGACTTCTCCGTCTCCATCTCTGGGGATAGGTTATTGACAAACATTCACTACAAGCCCACTGACTCCCACAGCTACCTGGACTACACTTCCTCCCACCCCGCCTCCTGTAAGGACTATATTCCATTCTCCCAGTTTCTCCATCTCCGCCGCATCTGCTCTGACGATGCCACCTTCCATACCAGTGCTTCCGACATGTCTTCCTTTTTCCTCAACCGAGGATTCCCCTCTACAGTAGTTGACACGGCCCTCGACCGTGTCCGTTCCATCTCCCGCACTTCTGCCCTCACCCCTGCCCCTCCCTCCCAGAACAACGATAGGGTTCCCCTTGTCCTCACCTTTCACCCCACCAGCCTCCACCATTTCCGCCACCTCCAGCGTGATCCCACCACCAAACGTATCTTCCCCTCACCTCCCCTTTCAGCATTCCGTAGGGACTGATCCCTCCGCGACACCCTAGTCCACTCCTTTACCATCCCCAGCACCCCTTCCCCTTCGCCCGGCACCTTCCCGTGCAAGCGCAGGAGATGCAACACATGTCCTTATTCCTCCCCCCTTCCCACTGTCCAAGGCCCCAAACACCCCTTCCAGGTGAAACAGCGATTTACTTGTACTTCTTGCAATTTAGTATACTGTATTCGCTGCTCACGATGTGGTCTCCTCTACATTGGGGAGACCAAACGCAGATTAGGTGACCGCTTTGCGGAACACCTCCGTTCAGTCCGTAAGGGGGACCCCGAGCTCCCGGTGGCCTGTCACTTTAATTCACCGCTTCACACCCACTCTGACCTCACCGTCCTTGGCCTCTTGCATTGTTCCACGGAAGCTCAGCGTAAGCTCGAGGAACAGCACCTCATCTTTTGATTAGGCACTTTACAGCCTTCCGGACTCAAAATAGAGTTCAACAATTTCAGATCATAACCTCGGCCCCTATCACATATATATATATTTTTTATCCACACTTTTTGTTTGGCCTTTGTTTCTTCCCTCCCACATGGCAGCTGTCCTTCATTCTGCCAGCGCAATTCACACTTCATCTAGAGCCATCCTTTGTTCCTTAACCTGTCACATTACCACCTCCTCTTGTCTTGAATATCTCTTAATGTCTCTCAATGTCTCTCAATCTCTCCTGCTTTCTATCCTATCACTGACCTTCCCTTTTGTTCTTTCATCCCCTCCCCCTTTTCCCAGCCTCTAAACCTGCTTTAAAATCTATTCCATTTCCTGCTTTTTTCCAGTTCTGACGAAAGGTCTTCGACCTGAAACGTTAACTCTGTTTCTCTCTCCACGGATGCTGCCTGGCCTGCTGAGTTTTTCCAGCGTTTTCTGCTGTTATTACCAACATTTAATAGTTTCTCACCATTTAAAAAATATTCTGTTTATTGGGTTGGAATTGTGCTAGGCAACTTTTGACCGTCATTTTACGGAAGGCCTTAATACATTTATTTTACGGGCTTCATTAAAATAGCAGGTGGTGGAATTTCGCACAAACAGGTTATTGAGTAACCTTCTGCAGAATGACTGCACTCTCTTTGTTCCAAATTGCCCTGCAGCCACTTTCAGTTGGTCTCCACCCACCACCCCCCCCAACCCCCCAGTCTCTGCTGATTCATGCATTGGAGGGAGGGGGGGGGGGGGGGTCAGGTGATGTCAAATGTGCTTTGAGTCAAAAACAACATTGACGGCATAGCCGCGCCCAAATAATGAACATCAATCTAACAGCTGAGCTCATAGAGCTGCCAAATACACGGGAACTATAAAATGTGCCAGCTGAACAAAAGCAGAGAGAGCGCATACCTTCGCCAATTGGCCCCACGAGACTCTACGAGTGTGAATCACAGAATCACAGAATCCCCACAGTGCAGATAGAGGCCATTTCGGCCCATCGAGCCTGCACCGACACATATCCCACCCTATCCCCGTAACCTCACGTATTTAATCCCCCTAACACTAAGGGTCAATTTATCATAGCCAAATCAACCTAACCCGCACATCTTTGGACTGTGGGAGGAAACCGGAGCACCCGGAGGAAACCCACGCAGACACGGGGAGGACCTTTATTGACAGAGGGCTGAACTGGTGAACAGGTGCAGCCGAGCCCACCTTACCCGTCTGCAGCAACAGGCTAGGATTCCGTCCACAATCGACTCAAATCTCTCAGTATTTGCATACTTTATATTTTCCTGCCTATCCAGGTTCAACTGCATTACGTTCGGCCCGATGTGCTTGGGCAAGTTTGATAAATTAAGTCTGGTGTTCCCCCCTCCCCCTCACCGTGTTGTTTTTTTTTAAATTGCATTTCCTCCCCAAGTTATTTTCGGGACAGCAGCTCATGTTTTTTTCTAAAGCCTCGTTCTCTCATCTGCCGAAGGTTTTCCTTTCTAACTCGCACCCAGCGTCCGAACACCATACAGCACTGAGCGGTCGGTGGCTGCCTTTCTAGACTTTACAACGGAGGCAGCTTTCAAGTAAGGCAATTGTTTGCAGCAAGGTCACACAAACCCGAATCTACTCAGTTGAACTTCATCAAGAATCAGGAGCCTGCAGAAAGAACAGGGCTGCTTCAATTAAACAAAAAAATACAGACCAAACCAAGAGGTGGTGTTGATGTGACAGGTTAAGGCTGAAAGAAGTGTGTAATGCACTGGCAGAATGAAGGACAGCTGCCAGCTTCTAGGAGGAAAAAAAAGGTGGGGGGGGGGCGGGGCCAAATAAAAGGGTGGATGAAAAAATTAAATATAAATGTGATTGGAGCTGAGGTTATGATCTAAAATTGTTGAACTCGATATTGAGTCCAGAGGGCTGTAGCGTGCCTAAACGAAAGATGAGGTGCTGTTCCTCGAGCTTACGCTGCGCTTCCGTGGAACAGTGTAATAGGCCGAGGACGGTGAGGTCAGAGTGGGAGTGAAGCGGTGAATTAAAGTGACAGGCGACCGGGAGCTCGGGGTCCCCCTTACGGACTGAACGGAGGTGTTCCGCAAAGCGGTCACCCAATCTGCGTTTGGTCTCCCCAATGTAGAGGAGACCACATCGTGAGCAGCGAATACAGTATACTAAATTGCAGGAAGTACAAGTAAATCGCTGTTTCACCTGGAAGGGGTGTTTGGGGCCCTGGACAGTGGGAAGAGGGGAGGTATAAGTGCATGTGTTGCATCTCCTGCGCGTGCACGGGAAGGTGCCGGGCGAAGGGGAAGGGGTGCTGGGGGTGGTAGAGGAGTGGACTAGGGTGTCGCGGAGGGAGCGGTCCCTGCGGAATGCTGAAAGGGGAGGTGAGGGGAAGATGCGTTTGAAACACGAGTCCTTTACTCCTGATGTGGCTGCACAGCACCGTGAGTGGCTGATGCCCTTCCCTGCTATAAACTGGCATACAAGAACACAACATCTCCTCTAGATTGCAGAAACGGCTAGCAGTAACCAACTTTAACTCCGCGGATACTGCGATCAGCAAGAACATAAGAAATAACAGCAGGAGTCGGCCATTCGGCCCCTCGAGCCTGCTTCGCCATTCAATAAGATCATGGCTGATCTTCTACCTCAACTCCGCCTTCCCGCCCGATCCCCATATCCCTTGATTCCCTTAGTGCCCAAAAATCTACCGATCTCAGTCTTGAATATACTCGCCGACTGATTTAGATAAAGAATCTAATAAATAATACAGCAAACCAAATGCTTGATTTTTCTCACACCCATCATTAAAAAGCTAGATACCATCATTTTATTGGTTTTGTTCTGAGCCCCTTCATTAGAATACTGTTCACTCATTTACGTATGACGAAAGGTTGAGCAGGTTGGGCCTATACTCATTGGAGTTTAGATGAATGAGAGGTGATCTTATTGAAACATATAAGATTCTGAGGGGGATTGACAGGGTGGATGCTGAGAGGATGTTTCCCCTCGTGGGGGTGTCTTGAACTAGGGGGCATAGTTTCAGAATAAGGGGTCGCCCATTTAAGACGGAGATGAGGAGGAATTTCTTCTTCTCAGAGGGTCGTGAATCTTTGGAATTCTCTACCCCAGAGAGCTGTGGAGGCGGAGTCATTGAATATATTCAAGGCGGAGATTGACAGACATTTGAACTACAAGGGAGTCAAGGGGTATGGGGAGAGAGCGGGAAAGTGGTGTTGAGGCCAAGATTGGATCAGCCATGATCTCATTGAATGGCGGAGCAGGCTCGAGGGGCCGATTGGCCGACTCCTGCTCCTGTTTCTTATGTTCTTGCTCCCAGGCAAACTGCGCCCCAAACATTGCATTCTCTTCTTAGTTAACAAGGAAAGGCTCAAAAGTTCAATATTGATCGAAAGCTCTGATCTGAATTCTACCTTTTCAACACGTTGCAGGTTCGCCTTGGATTTGCAAAAAAAAAAAGCTTTTAATTCCCACACAGCCCCTTTAAAGAAATAACGATAGCCAAGAAGAAAAACCTATTTTTTAAAAATTTATGAATGGAAAGGGAAATTCAAACAATTGCCCCCTGGCTTATATAATGAATGGGAAAGAGAGGAAGAGTTATGGAAGAATTGGGAAATGAGATGAAGCAAGACTATTTTCAGTGTTTACTGGTGCAAATCGTCACTAAGCAGTCTCTGTAAACACTCGAAATCAAGCTGCAAAAATCTTTCAGGGATTTTACACAGAGAGTTTTCTCAGTACATAGAATCCCAAGATTCAGAACTGATGTGTGAAGTGCAGCTCCCAGTAAAAGCCCTAAAAACAGATGGCGTGTGAAATGTGGTCAGAATGAATCTAGCGAGAGAGATTACCCTGTATGTGGTAAATCATCAATAAACAGAGGAGGCTGAGAGTGAAACACAGAATGCACTGGATTGGTAAATGACACACCTCTGATACAGAACTTGGCAGCAATCTTGGAGCAATTGGAGAGAGCGGAAGGGCTCAGTTTTCTGCTTTTATGGTGCAGGCTCCTCTGGGGCTACTAAACCCAGCTTTATTCAGGTGCAAAGGTTAATTCTCCTTAAAGTACAATGTTGGCCGTAGGGCAGGGGGTCGTGAGCCGCTGGGTCGTAGGGCACGGGGTCGTGACCAATGCTCCCTGTAAGCTGCGCTTCGTTCTGCGCGGCGCGTTTCTTTTAGCACGTGGTCCCACTAAATTACCGCGCGTGTATTTACAATGGAGAAGCCGGTGAGCGGCCTGCGCGGGACTCTTCCCATTATTGCGCGGCCGCGCAGCTTAGCGGGAGCATTGGTCATGACCCGCCGGGCTGTAGGGTCATGCCTCTCTGGACCATAGGGCAAGGGGTTGTGCCCCACCAGGTCCGTAGGGCATGGGGCTGTGAACCGCCAGGTCGTAGGGCATGGGGCTGTGAACCGCCAGGTCGTAGGGCATGGGGCTGTGAACCGCCAGGTCGTAGGGCATGGGGGTCGTGACCCGCCGGATCGCAGGGCACGGGCACCTGGCTCTCTGGGCAGTAGCGCGGCGGGGGTGTCGTGCCCCATTGGGTCGTTCCCCTTCCCCCAAGCTTTGGCTCTACAGTTGGCAGGAATGCTTGGGTGAGAATGGGGGTTGGGTGGGTGTGAAGACGCAACCTATTCCTGATGAAATGGATCTCCATCCCGTAGATGTTAACTTCAAAATGAACTGTGCTAGGCAAACTAATTTATTAATAGCCGGTTTACCATCCAACCATTTCACCTTAGGGCACTGTAGCTAGAAACAACGGCAGCCTTGAGGAAACTGCATATGAATGGGAAAGCATCGAGGAGCATCCAGACTGTTCCCTTCTGTTTTATCCTCTGCCTCTCTAGTTTCCTCCCCTCCTCTCCAGAGGGAACTGGCTCATCCTGGGGTTAAGGTACCACGGTCACTGGGCACTCTCCAGTATCTCACCCAAGTGGTCATTCTCACCGTAAACTGAAGTGCTTCCCGGTTCAAGGGACAGCAAAATTGCCACAGAGCAAAGCAGCTTCCCCCAACCCTGCAATCGCTGGTGATCTGGAAATCTACTTCAGGTGGATCAAGAATGAAATCGGAGCCGTTCCAGAACATCTGCATTGGGAAGGTCGCCGATCAAAAACCTCAGGGAGCAAGCTTTGCACTTACATACAATTGCATAGAATTTTACAGCACAGTAACACTTATCTAGCTTCCCCTTAAATGCATCTGTGCTATTCCCCCTCAACCACTCCGTGTAGTAGCGAGTTCCACATTCTCACAACTCTCTGCGTAAAGAAGTTTCTCCTGAATTCCTTATTGGATTTTCTTGCGACTATCTTAATTTTAAATCTGAGATTGATCGATCTTTGTTAACCAAAGGTACTAAGGGATGTGGAGCAAAGGCGGGTATATGGAGTTAGGTCGCAGATCAGCCATGATCTCATTGAATGGCGGAACAGGCTCGAGGGGCTGAATGGCCTCCTCCTGTTCCTATGTTATATTTATGGCCCTTATAGTTCTGGAACAAAAAGGGCTTCGTTTATTAACTGACACAGAATTTTCTCCCAAGTTTCTTCTGCCAGGACTCTTCACTGCCCCAAATCCACCTGTTGGTTCAGTGCCAGACGTTCTTGTGAGAAGTTACAGGTCTAACCATTGGCATCACACGCGACTGATGGTGCCAGTGATAAAACGCTTTTCCTAGATTTCCACAGCAGATCAGACATTTCAGTCGGTGGTGTCAAGCGCTCAGAAGCTGAGGCTGCAGTATTTTATCTTGGCTGCCACCTCCTTACTAATTTACTTTTAACATCGGGCTACTAAAGCTCGGCGCCTTCCGAGCTTTCAGCAGCTGCCGCAGCTCGGAATGCTTTCCCCAATAAACGCCGAGAAGCGCAGAGCTGGGGGCACAGGAATTGATTTACAGCTCTAAGCTTCACCAGCTGAATTAATGTAATGATGTGTAATTACATTGGCTGCGATATCGTGGATGTGACACATCAGTACTTATTTGGACTTGGTTCAGTAGATAACGTAAAAGAGGTCACGTTAAGTCAACTCCCCGAGCTTTGTATTACTCCATTAGCAAGGCACATCTCATCATCCACTGTAACCTCCGCACACAATCACCGCCTGATGTACGAGAAGATGTTTTCATGACCTGTCAAGGCTTTGGACAATGGCTCTCTTTTTGACAAATGATACGGTTGAATGGAGGGAAGCTTACGCGGATAATAAACAAGTGCTTGAAATGTCAAGAGATATTCTCATCTCAATGGGTCGACTCCCCCAACCCCCTCCCTCCCAATGTTTCGCTCCTCCACTCCCCTAGAGGCGATGATTCAGGCTGAGGGATGATTTTCCAGGCACCAGCACTCCCGATACCTCACTCGTATGTGACAGTAAGTGTCAGCATCCTGCATTGCAACAGTGACTACACTTGAAAAGTACTTTGTTGGCCGCAACGCGCTTTGAGAATTCCCGAGGTCGTGAAAGGCGCCGTATAAAAGCAACTAAAGTCTGATACTAGCCACGTGACCTATCATAGGATCATATCACAGAAGGAGGCCATTCGGCCCATTCTGCCTGTGCCGGCTCTTTGAAAGAGCCATCCAATTAGCTCTTTCTCGCACTTGACCGTTCGGAGCCCACAGCCGAAGCCGGACCTCCAACTCATCCAAGATCCACACGCACGTTACAGCATGGGACCGCCGTCAGCAATGGGAACCCTCGCTGATTTTTCCCTCCTTCCAGTCAGTAATACTTTAAAGTTTTTATGAAGGGTATTTGAGGGAGTTTCAAAATACAGTTAGAGCAGAGTCTTAGTTACACAAGGAAACGGAGGGTGAGATGACGCTACTGGTTTCTCTACACTGCGACAGGCTTGCAGTTGTCACTGCTGAGCAGTTCAGACTGCGCTATTGTTCCAAACATTGTTTGCGGATCATGGAGCCAAAGGAGCGGACAGTGGAAATGGAAGCTCATGATCCTCCTGGGGAGTGTGAAAGGTTCAAAGCTCTGAAAAATCTGCAGGGCGATAGGGAAAGAGCGAGGGAGTGGGACTAATTGGATGGCTCTTTCAAAGAGCCGGCACAGGCTGAATGGGCCGAATGGCCTCCTTCTGTGATATGATTCTATGATAGGTCACGTGGCGAGTATCAGACTTCAGTTGCTTTTCTTTTGGTGTCAGTGGGGTGCTTGCGGCAAGTATTTTTTTCCAACTAGTTCTGCCTAGATGCTGGCTTTAGCGAATGCTGTTATTATATTATAATATATTATTGTATGTTATATTATATTGTGGATTCCACTGCCTGACCGAGAACCAGGAACCAGTGGCACCAAGCACCCCACTGGCACGAATATGAAAGCAGCTTTAACAGGAGGGACAACAGACCACGAGGACCAGCTACGGGAAGAGGGATAACGGGGCATGGACAGGGAAGTGAGAAGAGGAGAAGGGAGTCGATCGAGGTGGTGCGGATCGGATTACAGTAAATAAAGCCAGCAAGAAAGCCAAGAATAACAGAGGCATAAGACAAGCAGTTGATGTCAGACATAGAGTTCAGGTCCTGAATAAAAGTAGGGACGTCAATCAGGAAGAGGAAGGAGAAACTGAAGAAACACGAGAGCAGTTTTAGTGGGGAAAAGGGGAAAAGACTGGTGATTAAATGGGTTACAGTCTTAAGAGACGCAATGGGTGACTTGTGGACAGTTACGTCTGTTGTAAACAGTGGTGCGGAGACAATTTCAGAGGTGGCCATACTATGCATCATGCCCAACAATTCTTTTCCAAGGGGGTCTGGTGCATGCTCCACCATGCACAGAGAATTTGGATTTTCGTCTCTATTTAATGCTTTTTCCAGTGCTCTGGAGTAGCCCTATTTATATGCATAAATTTCGTAATGTGCTTGCTACTTCATAAAAGAAAGATTTGCATTTATATAGCGCCTTACACAACCTCAGGACGCCCCACAGCCAATGAAGTACTTATTTGAAGTGTTGTAATGTGGGAAACGCGGCAGCCAATTTGCGCACATCTAGCTCCCACAAACAGCAATGTGATAATGACCAGATAATCTGCTTTTTAGTGATGTTAGTTGAGGGATAAATACTGACAATGTACAGCAGGCACCTCAAAGCAATGGAGAGGTACCACCAACGCTGCCTCCGCAAGATCCTGCAAATCCATTGGAAGGATAGGTGCACCAACGTCAGTGTTCTCGCTCAGACCAACATCCCCAGCATCGAAGCTTTGACCATGCTCGATCAGCTCCGATGTACGGGCCACATCGCCCGCATGCCCGATACGAGACTCCCAAAACAAGCGCTCTACTCGGAGCTCCGACACGGCAAGAGAGCCCCAGGTGGGCAGAGGAAACGCTTCAAGGACACCCTCAAAGCATCCTTGAAAAAGTGCAACATCCTCACTGGCACCTGGGAATCCCTGGCCCAAGACCTGGCACAACGTGGAGGAGAAGCATCCGGGAAGGCGCCGAACACCTCGAGTCTCTTCGCCGGGAGCAAGCGTAAGCCAAGCGCAAGCAGCGGAAGGAGTGCACGTCAACCCAAGCACCCCACCCACCCGCCCCTTCAACCACCGTCTGCCCCACCTGTGACAGAGACTGTAGGTCCCGCATTGGACTCATCAGTCACCTAAGAACTCATTTTTAATGTGGAAGCAAGTCATCCTCGGTTCCGAGGGACTGCCTAAGAAGAAGAGAAGACGAAGACTGGCCAGGACACCAGGTCTACTTCGAAATAGTGTCGTGGGATCTTTTACCTCTACCTGAGAGGGGTGTAGAATGACAACGTACTATTAAAACACACAAAGTAGACGCCGCTAATGGGTCTATGAGTTTATCCAGTGAGTAGCTGAGCCAATGAGACCAGGAATGATAGCTAATCTGCAGGCTACAGTCTGCAGCCGAAACTCGCCAACAGACAGCAGTGAGCCACAAGAAAATCCATCACACATCACACAGTGTCCATCTGTAGAACAGCACTGCCATAGGCCCAAGGGGAGGTCATGCACAAAGTTGACGGAGAGATTACATAGAATTGCATAGACTTTTACAGCACAGAAACAGGCTATTCTGCCCAACAGGTCCATGCCGGTGTTTATGTTCCACTCGAGCCTCCTCCTACCTTACCTCATCTCACCCTGTCAACACATCCTTCGATTCATGTGGTAGTTGGTTGCACATTCTCACCACTCTCTATGAGTAAAGAAGTTTCTCCTGAATTCCTTATTAGATTTATTAGTAATTATCTTATATTTATGGCCCCTAGTTCTGGTCTCCCCCCACAAGTGGAAACATCTTCTCTACGTCTACCCTATCATAGAAACATAGAAACATAGAATCTAGGAGCAGGAGTAGGCCATTCGGCCCGTCGAGCCTGCTCCGCCATTCAATACGATCATGGCTGATCATCCAAATCCAGCACCCCGTCCCTGCTTTAATCCCCACAGTACACATATCCCACCCTACCCCCGTAACCCCACGTATTTAATTCCCCCTAACATATCCCATCCTATCCCCATAACCCCACATATTTAATCCCCCCTTACACTAAGGGTCAATTTATCATAGCCAAATCAACCTAACCCACACATTTTTGGACTGTGGGAGGAAACCGGAGCACCCGGAGGAAACCCACGCAGACACGGGGAGAATGTGCAAACTCCACACAGACAGTCACCCGAGGTCAGATTCGAACCCGGGTCTCTGGCGCTGTGAGGCACCAGTGCTAACCACTATGCCACCGTGTTGCCCACTATCAAACCCCTTCATAATCTTAAAGACCTCTATCTAGCCTGTGATATCAGTCTTTCCTGATAACACTGTACCCGCTCAGGAGTTTTGCGGGGTGGAGCGAAGAGAAGAGAAAAAAGAGGAAGGGGACAGGCAGAACCCGTAATGATCCCAGGACTGAAACTTTACCACACTGCAGCCGAAATGCTGGATTCTCCCATTCATTGGCAACACACTACTGCTACAATGACAACCACTGATATAGCACCTTCAACACAAAGAATATTCCAAGGCGCTTCATAAGACAGGCATAAGGAAAACAGATGCTGAGCCAGGAAGGTAGAGTTTAAGACGAGCGATGAAACACTTGGTTAAAAGAGACGGTTTTTGAGCAGATTTTTTATTCAAAAGGAGAGGCAGATGGAGAGGTTTAGGCAGGGAGAGTAGACCCAAAAAACCTCTCAACTGTCCTGCTTTAATTGGAACATCCCAATAATAAATGCAGTGACTGAGAAATATAACAAGTGCTGGCAAAATCAGTTGACATTCTGGCTCTAGAGGAAACTGCATTCCCTCCCCAAGTACCGAGCCAAACTCCACGCTTTCAACAAAGCGCAGGTAGGGAGGCAACAACTGGGATTGCGACAGATGAAGATTCTCTGTGTGTGTGTGTGCTAGGCACAGCAGAATCGTAATGCTCAACGTAAGCTCGAGGAACAACACCTCATCTTTCGATTCGGCACTTTACAGCCTTCTGGACTCAACGTCGAGTACAACAATTTCAGACCATTACCTCTGCCCCCATTTTTTCAGACGGCAGCTGTCGGTGATTCTGCCATTCCCATTTACACCTCCTCTTCTAGACCGATCTTTTGTTTCTTTACTTCTCCCATTACCATCTCCTTTTACTTTGTAGAATCATACTTTGCTGGGGCATCTAGAACACGGGGTCACAGAATAAGGGGTCGGCTGAGATGAGGAGATATTTCTGCACTCAAAGGGTTGTGAATATTTGGAATTCTCTACCCCAGAGAGCTGTGGATGCTCAGTCGTTGAGTATATTCAAGGCAGAGGTCGATACATTTTTGGGAACTAAGGGAATTAAGGGATATGGGGATAGTGCGGAAAGGTGGAGTTGAGGTGAAAATCAGCCATGATCTTGTTGAATAGTGGAGCAGGCTCGAAGGGCCAAATGGCCTACTCCAGCTCCTATTTCTTATGCTCTTATGATTAGAGGGGTATTGAGGAGAAATTTTTCACCCAGAGGGTGGTGGGGGTCTGGAACCCACTGCCTGAAAGGGTGGTAGAGGCAGAAACCCTCTTCGCACTTAAAAAGTACTTGGATCTGCACTTGAAGTGCCGTAACCCACAGGGCTACAGTCCAAGAGCTGGAAAGTGGAATTAGGCTGGATAGCTCTTTTTTCGGCCGGCACGGACACAATGGGCCGAATGGCCTCCTTCTGTGCCGTAAACTTCAATGGTTCAATGACCACACCTCGTGCACAAAGGATATCTTCCCCCAAAAGTCCCTTTCCACCAATTACACTGTATACTTTAACGAGATCAATTGTAATTGGTCTGTCACTACAATTATAGTTTATCAAACTATCTCATTGCAGAAAAGGATGAAAAGAAACTTATCTGGATTTATCCAGCACACAATCCAAGTTCCACTACTTTATATATGTCAGCTCGTGAACTTTAGACAAAGACATTGACTGTAAAAATCATCATTGACGGGAAGCAACACTTGTTTATATCATCAGATCGTTCCTTTGTCAGTAATATATATTCTAACACTCCATTTCTTGCAAGGTCCAGCAGCATTCATTTTCCCCCTCACAGCACTGCCAAATCTCTATTATGATGTTGTATCCAAGAAATAGGAAAAATATGCAATTGTATTAATTTGTGGTAGAAGTCTTTTGGGAAAAAAAACATTGAACTGAAAGGATGTCTGCCTGTTTCGCCGGTTTCAGGTCAATATTAAAGATCCCATGGCCAATGTTCCCCCTCATTTTTTGGGGGGTGCACGGTCCCTTTAACGGGCTGTGCGGCCTGTTCAAAGTTTCGCTCGCACGCGCGCGCTAAATTTCGTATTTGAAAAGCCGGCTGCACGGGACCGGCAGACAGCTGCGCGGTCACGTGGCTTGGACGGAACATTGCCCATGGCACTGTTCAAAGAGTCGGGAACTTTTCCTGGTGACTCAAACAACATCCTTCTGTCGACCAACCGCAATAAAATTATAGATTCACTCATCATTCCTGTTACTGCAGCTTGTGGGATCTTTCTGTGTGTAAAATGGCTGCCACGCTTATCCATACCACGAATGGCAGTTCAACAACAACTTATATTTATATAGCGCCTTTAACCTAGTAAAACGTCCCAAGGCACTTCACAGGAGTATTATAAGAAAAAATTTGACACCGAGCCACATAAGGAGAAATTAGGGCAGGTGACCAAAAGCTTGGTCAAAGAGGTAGGTTTTGAGGAGCGTTTTAAAGGAGGAGAGAGAGGTAGCGAGGCGGAGAGGTTTAGGAGGGAATTCCAGAGCTTAGGGCCTAGGCAACAGAAGGAATGGCCACCAATGGTTCAGCGATTATAATCAGGGATGCTCAAGAGGGCAGAATTAGAGGAGCGCAGAGATCTCGGGGGTGGGGGGGCTGTGGGGCTGGAGGAGATTACAGAGATAGGAAGGGGCGAGGCCATGGAGGGATTTGAAAACAAGGATGAGAATTTTGAAATCAAGGCGCTGCTTAACCGGGAGCCAATGTAGGTCAGCGAGCACAGGGGTGATGGGTGAACGGGACTTGGTGCGAGTTAGGACACGGGCAGCCGAGTTTTGGTAATACATTGAGCGTGAACCATTTTGGGATGTTTGAGAGGCCTGATAAGGTGATATATAAGTGCAAGTTACTTTCTTATTAATAAATATCATCAATTCTTAAGGATGAAGCCAATTACTCTCTCTCTCCCCTTCTCCCATATAATAGATTCCCTCATTGTACCTTTACCTGACGAAGGGGCAACAGCTCCGAAAGCTCGTAATTTTAAATAAATCTGTCGGACTATAACCTGGTGTTGTGCGACTTCTCATTCTTCTCCCATATGTGGTCTCATTAGGAATTTACCGTGACTCATTTCAGAATAGACACACAATGGCCGAATTGTTCCAAACGATATTTATTAACTTAATAAACTGACAAAAGCACATGCAACTCACTAAACGTTAAAAGAAATCCAGTTAGCTGCCAGCCATCTCCATCAGCACACAGAGCAAACTGCTTCCAAAATTGGCTGCTTTTTATCATTTACAATACAGGTGACACATGGACCTTCCCCCATCACCTTGGTGTTCAGAGAACCAAGAGCAACTGCAGCATGTGGGCTTATGACGGCGTCTCATTAAAAGGGAACTGGTTTTATTAAACGCAGGTAATTGGTCCCTGCGTTCGCACTCTATTTAAGCTGCTGGGTCTCTGAACAACACAGCGGAGAGTCCAGCATAGCCAGATACCGCCTAAAAAGTAAACGGGGTTGGTGGGGGGTGGGTGGAGAGTGACATGCAGACATCTCGCTTCCTAAATAGTAACTGCAGGAACTAGGCAGGGTGAAAGGCGTCTAAATGATGTAGCCCGTAGCGCATTTACTTTTCAACGAGGACCTTCACTTCTTTCAGACAGAGGGTGTTTCACGTTGGGTCACTTTAACTAGCTCTCGTTTCATCTCGTCAATGATGAACACATTTCCTCTACAAATTTTAGCCCAGCGCCTTACAATTGAGACAGGAAACAACTAATTTACAGAAAGACACAACAAGCACTTAAGGCTTTGTCAGCAGGAAGCACGGATTACTCAAACCTCCCATTAACCAACAGAATTACAAAGATGTCGCGGGGACTGACTGCACCCTCAATTATCTGGAGACTGACGGCCATGTGAGGGGCCCTTCTTCTCCTCCTCCTCCTCCTCCCCCGTGGTCAGGCAATACACGAGGGGCAAAAATTGGGGAAAGAAATGTTCAAAGCAAAAAAATAAGCAGAGAATGGGGTTCGCAAATTCTTCTAGAAGGGGATCAAAGGTTAAATGTTTCACCCGTAAAGTGAAATGCAACAGGAAAAAGGAAACCGTCTCCAGTCCAGTCACTGAACTTTCCAGGAAAGCTTAAAAAAATATATGTGCATTCACAGCACAAACTTGGCCCAGAATTCGACAATCAGGCAAGCCACAAGGACGGCTGGTGTGGGAAGTGAAAATGTTATTAGTGCTCGCTTGAGGCTGTGGCAATTTATTGGGGCAGTCTGAATGGAGTTTCACTCTGCAGTTGACTGTGCTATACCCGAGTGTGCGAGCGGTGATAGGACTGAGGTAGCTGACTGCGAATTGAGAAAAAAGAGAGAATGCGAGAGAAAACGGAGAGAAAGAAAGGAAAAACGAAAGACTTGCATTTCCATCGCGCCTTTCACGACCTCAGGACATCCCAAAGTGCTTTACAGCCAATTAAGTGTTTTTGAAGTGTAGTCACTGTTGTAATGTAAGAAACGCGGCAGCCAATTTGCGCACAGCAAGCTCCCACAAACAGCAATCTGATAATCTGTTTTTTGGTGATGTTGATTGAGGGATAAATATTGGCCAGGACACCGGGGAGAACTCCCTTGCTCTTCTTCGAAATAGTGCCGTGGGCTCTTTTACGCCCACCTGAGAGAACCCCGTTGGTTTAACGTCTCATCCGAAAGACGGCACCCCCGACAGTGCAGCGCTTCCCTCAGCACTGCACTGGGAGCGTCAGCCTAGATTTTTTTTCCTTTCAAGGCTGAGTAACCCCGCGTTTCTCCAGTCTTTCCTCACAATTTATCGCTGGAAGGACTCTTAAAAAACTGCAACACCGTTGAGAGCCTCAAATCAGGCCATAAACTGAAAGGCTGGAGCTAAAGCCATTTATACAAGGCACCTGAAACCCAAGGTTTTATTGCAGCCTCAAAATCTTAAAGTGTTACACTTTGATGTACAACATGCTCAAGGGAATTTCTTTTTTTAAATGGAAATGTTAGAAAACCACCAGCTCGTGTTGTTCATGCTAACAGATTGGTTGCTCACAGGTGTAATTCAAGTCAGTGCAGTAATACAAGGTCAGAGGATTCTATAAATTTCTCCCAATCTGGGTGAAGCACAATTACTGATTACGGAACACCTCATATAAATGATAATAAAAAAGACAATTAAGTGAATGGTCACCAAATGGTCGCAGTGTCCCGCATAAAATCATTTGAACAGAAGTTTTTACAGCTATTTAGCTGAAGATCTGAATGTATAAAAGGACGTTTGATTGTTCATTGGGAGGTTTGTCATTTGGTTTTACACCAACATCAATCTTTTGCGCAAGGTATAAATAAAAAAAAAACAAGTATCAAATTGCTGCAAGACTTCTTATTTGGGATTTTGGGCCATCTGGCACAACTCCATCAGCGACTGACAATTTTTTTGGTGGAGCTGCCACGATCATACAAATTGAGTGTGTGATCACAGAAAGAGATTGCATATATACAGCGCCTTTCGCAACCTCAGGATGTCCCAAAGCGCTTTACAGCCAACTAAGTACTTTTGAAGTGTAGTCACTGTTGTAATGTAGGAAACGTGGCAGCCAATTTGCGCACAGCAAACAGCAATATGATAATGACCAGATAATCTGTTTTTAGCGATGTTGATTGAGGGATAAATATTGGCCAGGACAGCTCTTCTTCAAAATAGTGGCCACGGGATCTTTTACATCCACCTGAGAGAGGGCAGACGAGGCCTCGGTTTAACGTCTCATCCGAAAGACGGCACCACCGACAGTGCAGCACTCCCTCAGCACTGCATTGGAGCGTCAGCCTAGATTTTTGTGTTCATTGTCTTTGGAGTGGGACTTGAACCCATGCCCATTCTGACTCAGAGGCGATGATGCTACCCACTGAGCCACGGCTGACACAGGCACAAAGATAGGCAGCGACTTAATTTGGCCTTATGTAGATTAGAATCAGGGCAGTACAGTGCAAATCAGTATACTGTTTGTGGAATAGTAAGACGTGGGCATGCACACACAATTCGTCCAGTCATATTCAGGTTAGCAGAGAGAGATGTCAAATAGAGGTGAAACACCTGTGAGCGGGAGGAGGGCGGGTAGAAGAAGGACAGAGGATACAAGTAGGACTGAGATGGGAAGTGAGATGAACATTTACCCAAAAGGCTCTAGAATTGTGGCCTAGGGAAGGTGAGTGAAGTACACTGAATAAGTTTCTGAAGAAAGAAGAGATTGAGGGATAGAGTGAGAAGGTGGGTAGGTGGGTTCAGAGCAACGAAGGTGATGAGCGTGTTGAGCTAGCAGCTGTTTCCTGTTTCTATAAATAATTATGTTCTAACGAAGATACAAAGAAATGCAAAAAGAGACAGCTCTTCTGTGAAAATGGGGAGGATAAGTCAAACCCAGACTTCTCTTACGCACGTGCTAGTGATGCCACATGGCGGATACCAACAACCCAGTCGTCTGCCAACCTCTTAGAGTTGGAGACTGGCACAGGGGCGGCAGAGACAGAGACCAGTGGGGTGGATTTTCCTCTTCATCGCCCAAGAGTTTGGTAGGTCATAAGCGCTCATCACAAATCTCAACACAAACTGCAACACAATTTTGAGGAGGATAGTCTTGTACATTTTGGGCACAAGTTTGCGAATAAGCCCGACCCCACTCTGAAGAGAAAAATCCACACCCAATAATTATTTTAAAACTAAAAATCAGCATCTGGGTAGACTGCTCATAATAATGATTCATAGAGGAATATGTTCTGGGATCTGTAATTTTAATGCGTGCTTAAGCCCCACATAAGCTGTCCAAACAAGTTCTCATGTTGCTATACATCTTATTACTGTTATATTGATGCTGACATTTTTATTTGTAATGTGCTTTGTGAACTAAGCTTCAATTGAAGAAGAAATAATACCTTATAAAACAATTCACAGCAACATTTACAGAAAAGAGACCTGGCATAATGAAATAGTGCTTATAACATGCCAGGAACACAACAGTCAGCGGGCCAATAAAAACGGTCATAAAACTATTTAAATGTTGATTTAAAACAGATAGTCAACTCTTTTACATTCTTACTAGAATCCTACATGGAAAAGCTCAACTAGAGGAGTTTTTTATTGCACAATTATAGGTTTTTAGTGTGTCGACTCAGGCACAGTTTTTCAAGCTAGGATCCACGGTGCTGAGGTCTATGAGGTGATCATATTTCTGTCTGTCTGTGGTCGGGTATACCCCACCCACCCCGCCCCCAGCACAGCGCCTCGAGAATGCTGGATTTGGTATTTTTTGACTGGATTGTTGGCAGGTTATTTCTATTGCTGTGTATGAATAATAAACACTTCCTGCGGTGATTACACTGCTTCCCTTTGGGTTTCTGACACTGTCTTCTAAAAGTCAAGACAGGAGATCCTCAGGTGTGTGCTCCCTCTGATATGGAGGGAGTGCCGAGGAAGTATGTTATATTTGCAGGGCATCCCTCTGTGTTCCCATTTGCAGGGGGTCCTGAGGAGTGTGTTCCCATTCACAGAGGGTCCTTAGGACTATGATCCCATTCGCAGTGAGTCCCTGGAGTGCGATCCTATTCACAGAGAATCCCTGGAGTGTGATCCTATTCACAGGGAGTCCCTGGAGTGTGATCCTATTCACAGGGAGTCCCTGGAGTGTGTTCCCATTCACAGGGAGTCCCTGGAGTGTGATCCTATTCACAGGGAGTCCCTGGAGTGTGATCCTATTCACAGGGAGTCCCTGGAGTGTGATCCCATTCACAGGGAGTCCCTGGAGTGTGATCCCATTCACAGGGAGTCCCTGGAGTGTGTTCCCATTCACAGGGAGTCCCTGGAGTGTGATCCCATTCACAGGAAGTTCCTGTAGTGTGTTCCCATTCACAGGGAGTCCCTGGAGTGTGATCCCATTCACAGGGAGTCCCTGGAGTGTGTTCCCATTCACAGGGAGTCCCTGGAGTGTGTTCCCATTCATAGGGAGTCCCTGTAGTGTGTTCCCATTCACAGGGAGTCCCTGGAGTGTGATCCCATTCACAGGGAGTCCCTGGAGTGTGATCCCATTCACAGGGAGTCTCTGGAGTGTGATCCCATTCACAGGGAGTCCCTGGAGTGTGATCCCATTCACAGGGAGTCCCTGGAGTGTGTTCCCATTCACAGGGAGTCCCTGGAGTGTGATCCCATTCACAGGGAGTCCCTGGAGTGTGATCCCATTGGAAGAGAGTTCTGAGGAGTGTGATCCCATTCGCAGAGGGTCATGAGCAATGTTCCTTGTGAGCTGCGCTTTGTTCTGCGCGGCCTGTTTCCTTTAGTGCGCGGCCCCTTTAAATTTCCGTGCAGTCGCAGTATTTACAACGGAGGAGCCGATGACCTTTCCCATTACTCACTGGTCCGGAGGAGTGTGTTCCCACTTGCAGGTTTATGGGGCCATCAGGGCAAAGAGGCCTATAGTATGGAGCGGAGCCGAGTATCTCACCTCCCATCAGATGCACTCCCAACAGAAAAAGCACCTCAGGAGCTCTTGCTGAACAGGTGACAACATGAGCTTGTTTAACTGGGACCTCAAGATTCCTGAATTTGTACAAACCTTGGGCCACTGAGATTGTTGGCACATAAATGAGAGTAGCCTTTTGGTATTTGCATATATGGAGATTATACTTCATTATTTCTTTCATAACTCAAGCTTTGTGTTCCATCTGGGCGCAATATGTCAATTACATGGCCAAGATGACTAAACACTTCGATCCCATGTGGCTCATTGCTAATCTGATCTGGCAGACAGAATCTTACAGCACAGAAGGAGGCCATTCGGCCCATCGTGCCCACGCCGGCTCTTCGAAAGAGCGATTCAATTTAGTCCCACTCCCCCGCTCTTTTCCCCATAGCCCTGCAATTATATTCAGTAGATTATGTATAAAAGGCCTCCAACCGCTTTGAAAAATTAATCTTTCCTTTCTGCCAGCCCACACCATTCCCAGACCAAGAGAGCATCAAGCCGAAAGCATGCAGCCCAGTGACACAGGCCACCTTGTAAACTACTGGAAGGTGTCGGGAGCGTGACTCAGGGCGACTCACGTCCCCAAGTTGTGGGGCTACACCCAGCTTTTGCTCAGCGCCTAAGTCAGGAACGTACCACGTGCGCAATGGTAGGAGTGCAGACACGTTGAACCACCACATACTTCGGGTGTTCAAGGCAGCATCGGTCTTGCCAGCCAAAAAAACCTGACCCAAATACAAGACAGCCAGCCCACCAGTCACCACAACTCCCCAGACGGCAGGACCTTTCGATTCTAATGATTCAACAACAACAACTTGCATTTCCATCGCGACTTTAACGTAGTAAAACGCCCCCAAAGCGCTTCACAGGAGCGATTATCAAAACAAGATTTGACACCGAGCCACATAAGGGGATATTAGGGCAGATGCTTGGTCAAAGCGGTAGGTTTTAAGGAGCTTCCTAAAGGAGCAGAGAGAGGTAGAGAGCCGGATATCTCAGAGGGTTGTGGGGCTGGAGGAGATTACAGAGATGAGGAGGGGGCGAGGCCATGGAGGAATTTGAAAACCAGGATGAGAATTTTAAAATCGAGTGTTTGCTTAACCGGGAGCCAATGTAGGTCAGCGAGCACAGGGGTGATGGGTGAAAGGGACTATGGTGCGAGTTAGGACACGGGCAGCCGAGTTTTGGATGAGCTTAAGTTAATAGAGGGTGGAAAATGGGAGGCCGGCCAGGAGTGAGTTGGAATAGTCAAGCCTAGAGGCATGGATGAGGGTTTCAGCAGCAGATGAGCTGTGCTCAACATAAAATCACTACCTTCAGGAGTGAAGCGGGCATTTACCACCCGCCCCCACCCCCCGCCCACCCCCCTCCCCACACAAAGGGCTGGATTTTGAATGACCCATGGAGTCGGGTTTGGAGGCGTGTGGGGGGTTAAATTTGCGGGGTCGGGAGTCCCGACCCCATCCCGACTCCATCCCGCCTCCACGCAATTTTGACAAAATCAGTTGCGGGGTTCCCGCCTCCAAGAGGCGGGAGAGGCCATTAAAGCCCTTAACAAGCCCTAAATTGGCTCTGTAATGCCATTTTGAAATGTTTTAGCTAGTTTAACCCTTTTCTGACGTGAAGTACGCCTGGTGTGAAACACTCCAGTGAAACCTGGCGGGAGCACAAGTGGATAGCTGACTATCAGCTGCAGGTCCACTATTACAACGGAGATGTGATGAAGGTAGTAGTAGTATTAGGTCCCAAAGTCGCCTCTGATGCTGCTTCATTGAATGTCTTCAGAGACTGCATGGCCTTTGCTGTGAGAGGACTTGGATGCAAAAAAAATTCTCTCTCTCTCTTTCTCTCTCTCTCTCTCCATTTTGCATCCAGGTCCACTCACAGCAAAAGCCAGGCAGGTCCTCTCTCACCAACATCCAGGGCAGTCTCTGAGACCAGGCAATCAGTCTCTGACCTGCAATGCAGCAGCAATGATGACATCATCAGAGGCGACTTTCAGACTGAAAACACTAATTGGTTCATGGGTTCCCACATGCTGGAACTCAATTGGCCAATTAAGTGAAAATTGCATCATTCATCCACACTAATCTGGAGTCGGGGGGGGGGGGGACACGAAATGCGGATGACACGACCCCAACCCGACCCCAAGACAAAATCCAGCCCAAAGAGTCCAAAGTTTCAGAAATTGGTGAGTAAATGATTTGAGGAAGGAGAGACGTGAGTTGCAGCGTGGGAGAAGCGTGCACACTGATGTGCAGACGGAGTTGAGCATGACGAGCTCCCCGGTCTGGCACGATGAGCTCTCCAGCAAGCACAACATTCCAGCGGGTCTGAAGGTTACCTCTCAGGTTGGGACCGGAGTGAATGATCGAGGCAAACTTCCTCTGCACTGAGGTAATTGTGTCACTGGATGACATTATAGTTCCCTCGAGCAGCATCAATAATCCAACAGCACCCAGGGCCATGGAACACAGACCGAGCACCTTCTTCAAGCTGAACTTAAATGTTAAAATATTCACACGACTGTTGCTCCCACTCACTCTTCCTGCTAAAAATATTTTGATCGCCCTTGACAACAGGCACCAGTAGTCTGCTATTGTCAACTGTCCATATTTAGCAACAAATGCAACAGTCCAACTTCCACCTGACCACCATCTATCTACAAACCTTGGTAATTGTCGCACCAACAATCGTAAGGCAAGAAAAAGAAACTGAAGTGACAGGGGCAGGGAAAATGGTTGAAACAATTGATCGAATCTCAACAGAATGTGCCTGAAAAGATGAATAGGAGGAGGAAGAGCAGTCACAGAGTTTGGAAAAAAGCTATTTACATTGCAAGGTGACGATTTAAACGTTTACATCACAAAGAGAGAATTCTGGATTGTCTGCTTTTTCATTCACTCTTTCGTGCAAAAGCAAACATTCCTAAATACCTCAGCACATTGTGCAGGCTCCAATACCGTGCAGCTCTGATTATCTGCACCTGCCATTGTCTGGAAGAATTTTTGTGGGATTCAGAATTCATCTTTGCATAAGCCAGCTAAAATAACTGTTTTTAACAAACTTTTCAGAGACAATAGCAAAAATACTGCGGATGCTGGAAATCTGAAACGACAACAGAAAATGCTGGAAACACTCAGCAGGTCAGGCAGCGTCGTGGAGAGAGAAACAGAGTTAATGTTTCAGGTCGATGACCCTTCGTCTTTTCAGAGAGTCTGGGTTCTGATTCTGGTAAAATGAGTACTTGTGTCAGCCGTGACTCAGTTGGTAGCACTCTCGCCTCTGAGGCAGAAGGTTTTGGGTTCAACTTCCCCACCCCCAGAGACTTGAGCACAAAAATCTAGGCTGACACTCCAGTGCAGTGCTGAGGGAGTGCTGCGCTGTCAGAGGTGCCGTCTTTTCGATGAAACGTTAAAGCGAGGCCCTGTCTGTTGCCTCAGATGGACCTAAAAGATTCAGTGGTACTAGGAAGCGCAGGGGAGTTCTCCCTGGTGGCCAATATTTATCCCTCAAACAAATGATCTGGTTCTTAATCTCATTGCTGTTTGTGGTACCTTGCTGTGTGCAAATTGGTTGCCACATTTCCCTACATTACAACGGTACTTCATTGGCTGTAAAGCACTTTGGGACGTGCTGAGGTCATGAAAGGTAAATGCAAGTCTTTCTTTCTATTGATGTGGTGTCTTCACAGACCTATTTCACACCACTGTTTAAAAAAAGGACTCACTAGGCTTCCCAATGGCACAGTACATAGATGCCGTGTGGTACTACTGATCCGTCCGTACAGGCTAACAAGATCCCAGGTTTGAAACACCATTAGGATTTGAAAATAAAAGACTCTTAAGTGGCAAGAAATATTGTCAGCAGGTGGTCTACTGGCTGGTGCGTTAGTGCTCAGCACCGTGGAGTGCCACGGTGCCTCTACCAGTTACTGGCCTCAGCCTGAAGGAGGCCTCTTGCCACAAGACAGCATAGAGCAAAGTCCAGTGATTCTCAAAGGTCTCCGATCGGACAGCTGAGGAGTGAATGATAGCAGGCGAGCTTGCAAAACAGGAAATGATACCCCTTCAGTCAGTGAAGCTACACGCTGCACAGGGCTCATTACACATCCCTGGTGCTACGTGTACTCTTGTGATCTGGCTCCACATCACGGGCCAATTTACTTAATAAATCAGCGGAAAGCAGAGGAATCTAATGCTGCGCTGCCTCCAACGTTCGACAGCATCAAGTTGCAGTTGTAGCACTACCTCAACGCTCTGGACTGGTGTGCTGATGGGACGCCTACAATCTGCTTTGCTGCAATAACAGATGGCAGAAGCTTCCGTAAGATTTAAACTGTATGTTACCCACTGTTCCATAAAGTAGGAAAGGACCCTTCAGGCAGAAGTCTCATAAGAACATAAAAAACAGGAGCAGAGGTACGCCTTATGGCCCATCGAGCCTGCTCCGCCATTCAATAAGATTATGGCTGAACTTTTACATCAACTCCACTTTCCCGCCCGATTCTCATATCCCTTGATTCCCTTAGTGCCAGAAAATCTAGCGATCTCAGTCTTGAATATACTCAACAACTGAGCCTCCACAGCCCTCTGGGGTAGAGAATTCCAAAGATTCACAACCCTCTGAGTGAAGAATTTCCTCCTCATCTCAGTCTTTAATGGCCGACCCCTTATCCTGAGACTGTGACCCCTAGTTCTAGACTCCCCAGCCAGGGGAAACAGCCTCTCAGCATCTACCCTGACAAGCCCTCTAAGAATTTTAAACGTTTCAATTAGATCAGCTCTCATTCTTCTAAACTCCAGAGAATACAGGCCCATTCTACACAATCTCTCCTCATAGGACAGCCTTCTCAATCTAGTGAACCTTCGTTGCACCCCCTCCAAGGCAAGTATATCCTTCCTTAGGTAAGGAGACCAAAACTGTGCACAGTACTGGTGCGGTCTCACCAAAGCCCTATATAATTGAAGCAAGACTTCCTTATTCTTATACTCCAACCCCCTTGCAATAAAGGCTAACGTACCATTTGCCTTCCTAATTGCTTACTGTACCTGCATGTTAACTTTCTGTGATTCATATTGAAGGACCCCAAATCCCTCTGAATATCGGCATTTACTGGTCTCTCACCTTTTAAAAATATTCTGCTTTTCCATTCTTCCTACCAAAATGGATAATTTCACACTTCGACACATTATACTCCATCTGCCACCTTCTTGCCCACCCAGTCAACCCGTCTATATCCCTTTGCCGCCTCTTTACATCCTCCTCACAGCTTACTTTCCCACCTAGTTTTGTATCGTCAGCAAACTTGGATACCTTACACTCGGTCCCCTCATGTTTGTCATTGATGTAGATTGCAAATAGCTGAGGCCATTTAGGAGAAGGGCAATTAACAAGTTGGAGCTTCGACCAAGTGCACTGACTCTGCCACAGCCCCAGGCATGCCAGGCAAAGTTTAAATAGAAACTAAATTGTGTGTGTGTGTGGAGAGGGGGGGGGGGGAGAGAAAGCCTTGACCTCACATGGCACCTCCATCAAGCCCAGACTGTGGGAGAAGTGGTGGGTTTAAACCCATGGCTTCTCACTGAGCACCACCTAGTAGTTTATAACAAGTGCAGCAGTGGGTTGGAACAAACCAACAACGAATTAATTTGCGATAGCCTAACAGTGGGGAGGGGGGAGGGAGACGGAGATTTACAGTGGCTCCACTGGGCTGAAACGGGCCAATAGCGTTCCAAAATTCATGAGGAAGAATTTACCGCCCTGTTCCCACTCCCGAACCGGCAGACGTCATCCTGAAAGGATCTACTGTTGGGCCGTCGAACGCCTACTTGTTTCAGGCGGAAAGCCCTATAAATGTGCAAATTGGAGTCCTATCATGTACAGAGGGCCCTGATTGCCATTTTGGGAGACAAGTGGCACACTCCATCCAGTTATACTTGGTGGTACAGCTGAAAAGGACCAAAAAGGTAACTTAAAAAAAAAGAAAATGTTTTGTGGGGGCCAGAATTGCTCCTCCGGGCTCCACGAGAATAATGTGGGTCGCTGCCGCCATGGGCCCTTTCCCCACCTTCCCTTCCCTTCCCACCTTGTTCCTGGCCAGGTCGGCCTCTGGGCCGCCCGACACTGCGGTGGCTCAGAGCGGCGAGCTGCAGTCGGGCGCCCATTTGGCACTCGCCGTTGTCATAGTAACAAGGTCTGACCCTCAAAATGGCCGGCACAATCGGGCAGCCATTCGATAGTTAAAATTTACCCCCACACACTTCAATCATCTAACTGTGATACAGGCTGCTCAAGTTACAGACAGCACCTAGTGTGCACATACAAGGCAGTGGCATTGTAATACCGAGTACTTGCAGGCCTCAAGAAAAGCCACAAGACCAGCAATGCTCACAAGGTCAGAAGGAAGGATTTAATGCGGATTCAGTTCAAGTAAAGCGCTGCTCTGGGACAGGGGCTTAGAATGAGATCATCACAACCTAGCCTTCACCCTGCTTTATAGGCAGATGGACAGTCTTATAGTCTCCATGTAAACCAATGCATCGAACACCTCGAGTCTCTTCGCCGGGAGCAAGCGGAAGCCAAGCACAAACAGCGGAAAGGAGCGCACGTCAACCCAAGCACCCCACCCACCCGCCCCCTTCAACCACCGTCTGCCCCACCTGTGACAGAGACTGTCGGTCCTGCATTGGACTCATCGGTCACCTGAGAACTCATTTTTAGTGTGGAAGCAAGTCATCCTCGGTGCCGAGGGACTGCCTAAGAAGAAGAAGAAACCAATGCATCTTCTTTATAATACAAAACTTACAGCTTTTCAGAAAATGATTCATTTTTTTTTAAAATTCTGGGTTGAAAAATAAATCTTTATTTAAGAAGCATGAAATACAAGACGATTGTGTCCTTTGCATCTGCTCTCCTTGAGACATTTCATCTCCTGACTGAGAACAAACTTGCATTTATATAACACTTTGTCATGTCTTCAGAGCATCCCAGCATACTTCACCAATGAATTACTTTTTGCAGTCCAGTCACTATTTTGTAGGAAAACACAACAACCAATTCTGCACTCAGGATCCCACTGAAAGCAAATGAATGACCAGCTAAAGTGTTGTTGACGCCAACTGATGGAAGATGTTGGCCAGAACAAGGGAAGAACTCTCTGCTCTTCTTCAAATAGTGCCATGGGATCTTTAATGTCCACCTGACTGGGCGGAGGGAGCCTTGGTTAGCATCTCACCTGGAAACCGACGCTTTTGACAATGCAGCACTCCTTCAGTACGCCACAAAGGTGTTGGCCTGAATTATGTGCTCAAGTGCTGCAGTGGGGAGCTTGAACCCACAACCTCCTGACTCAGAAGTGAGAATGCTGACAACCGAACCAAACTGACACTTAAAAGGGTAATAACCACGGATTAAACCTCCGGGGGGGAAAAAAAACCCATTCTGGAACTACTCCCTGACCACTGAGAATGAAAATTCCACGGTACCATTACAACTTGCTTTATTGGGCATCCTATAATTTTCCAAGTACTCCTGATATTTCTACTTACAACAGGAGACTGTGGTACGATCGCTGCAGGCCACACTCTGAGCCACTAAACTGCAGTTTACCACAGTATAAAGTATCCAGTGGAAGGCCTGCCCCCCTCTTATTTCTTGAACCTGTTTTAATCCAAATATCTGCACCAGGTGTCTTCATGCATGTGGGATTGTGCAGATCTGTTGGCCAGATGTGGAGGACAGACAGAGGGGGAACAAAGCAGTTAATAAAGCATATGGGATCCTGGGCTTTATAAATAGATGCAAGAATACAAAAGCCAGGAAGTTATGCTAAACCTATATAAAACACTAACCCTTTTGTTCTTTCATCCCCTCCCCCCTTTCCCAGCCCCTACACTTGCTTAAAAATGTGTTCCATTTCCTGCTTTTTTCCAGCTCTGACGAAATGTCATCGATCTGAAACGTTAACTCTGTTTCTCTCTTCACAGAGGCCGCCTGACCTGCTGAGTATCTCCAGCATTTTCTGTTTTTATTTCAGATCTCCAGCATTTTCTGTTTTTATTTCAGATTTCCAGCATCTGCAGTATTTTCTTTCTGTATATAAAACACTAGTTCGGGCCCCAGCTGGAGTATTGTGTCCAATTCTGGGCACCGCACTTTAGGAAGGACGTGAAGGCATTGGAGAGGGTGCAGAGAAGATTCACTAGAATGGCTCCAGGGGATGAGGGAATTACAGTTACATGGATAGACTGGAGAAGCTGGGGTTGTTCACCTTGGAGCAGATAAGGCTCAGAGGAGATTTAATAGAGGTGTTTAAAATCATGAAGGATTTAAATAAAGAGAAACTGTTTCCAATGGCTGAAGGATTGATAACGAGAGGGCACAGATTTAAGGTGATTGGCAAAAGAACCAAAGGTGACATGAGGAAAAACTTTTTTACGCAATGAGTGGTTAGGATTTGGAATGCACTGACTGACAGCGTGGTGGAGACAGATTCAATAGTAGCCTACAAAAAGGAATTGGATAAATACTTGAAGGAGAAAAATTTGCAGCGATGTGAGGAAAGAGCGGGGGAGTGGGACTAACTGGATTGCTCTTCGCAAGAGCCGGCGCAGATTCGACGGGCCGAATGGCCTCCTTCTGTGCTGTACTATTCTACGATTCTATGATGAGAAAAACAAGGAGTGAAAACACTTACCAAAGATCTCTCCATTTTTGGCGTACTCTGTCACAAGATACAGCATGTTTTTGGTCTCCATCACCTGTGAACACAAGAGGCAGGAAGTCAGATATAACGGTCACAACACTTTGGAGCACTGAGTTTCATAAAAAGTCTATTGGTGGCAGGTACTATGCAGACCTCAAGAATCCCGAAGACACACAATGGGAGAGCAAAACACTGAAATAAGGGTCTCACTTCTTAAACCCTTCAATCCTAAACCCACAAAAATGTTACCTCTCTGTCCTCGGCCTACACTGTTCCAATGAAGCTCAATGGAAGCTCGAGGAACAGCACCTCATCTTTCTATAAGGCCTTCTGGACTCAATACTGAGTTCAACAATTTCAGATCATAACCTCTGCTCCCATTTTTTCAGACTGCAGCTGTTGCTGATGATTCTGATATTCCCATTTACACTTCCTCTATAGACCCATCTTTTGTTTCTTGTCCCATTACCATCTCCTTTCGCCTTGCACCATCATCCCTTTTATCTCTCCTGCCTTCCACCCTTCCAAAACCTGCTGCACCTCTAATCTTTTTTCCAGTTCTGACGAAGGGTCATCGACCTGAAACGTTAACTCTGTTTTTCCTCTCTCCACAGGCGCTGCCTGACCTGCTGAGTATTTCCAGCATTTTCTGTTTTTAGTTCGGGTTTCCAGCATCCGCAGTATTTTGCTTTTGCAAAAATGTTACCCTGTTTTGTTTTTCTGTTACGAGCCAAAGAGCATTAGTCACGTGATTGTGCAGCAGCATGAAAAGGCTTTGAGAGAGAGAGAGAAAAAAAATCAGACTATAATTCAGTCATTTTTCTTTTTGAAAAGACTGAAACCCGAGCTGCACATTGAATTCCAAACATTACCTCTATTCAGGAAATTCAGCTGAGTTTTGACAGGTTTTTGCATTAACCCAAGTCCAGCGGGCAGCTTTTACTCTTTGCTGGTGAGGTCTTTTCAGCAGAAAACAAAGACTTGTTCACTGGCGCTGGGGCGGGGGGGGGGGGGGGTGGGGGCGGTTGGGGAAGAAGGAAGCGCACTGCAATCTCGAGTTACCAAAGCCCAACCCCCCCCCATTTAAACCTCCCGTATTGTTCAATTCTGACGCACTGAGGGGAAAGGATTTTGTTGGGAACTCAAGTGAAATGTTCTACGTTGACCGGTGTTGTGCTGTGCTTTACCCCTGTTGCTTTAACAATAAGTTATTAATGATCGACCCTCTTTGGGATCCCCCCAGCAATGCAATGAGTCATTGAGGACAGCAGCCCACTTTCAGGTCTTCTGTTAAGGTCATTCGGGAACCAGCCAACAGAAACATGTGAAGGAGCCCTGGGATATGGACATAGAAAAGTGTGCACAATAGCATACAAATTTGATATGGGGACATTAAAGGCTATGGTGGGGAGGTGGGGTGGGGGGGGGGGGGGATAGCACGGGGTACGGTAGCATAGTGGTTATGTGACTGGATTAGTAATCCAGAGGCTGGACCAATGATCCAGAGACATGAGTTCAAATGCCTACCATGGCAGCTGGGGAATTTAAATTCAATTAAATAAATGTGGAATAAAAAGCTAGTATGAAACTACTGGGTTGCTGTAAAAAAAAAATCTGGTTCACTAATGTCCTTTAGGGAATGAAATCTGCCACCCTTACCTGATGTGGCCTATATGTGACTCCAGACCCAGCAGCAATGTGGTTGATTCTTAACTGCCCTCTGCCATTCAGTTGTATTCAACTTCTCTTGGGCAATTAGGGATGGACAATAGCAGGAGTGTGGGGGCAAGGGCAGTTGGAGGCAGGCTATCATGTGATGAAACTCCAGGTTATACATCCAACCAGAGTTAGCAACCCTATCCTTGCTCCTTATAGTAGGTGCAAGAAGAGTGGAGTATGCGGGCAGCCAATCTCAGCAGCTTTGCTGTAGAGAAGGATGCAAATTGGAGGGAAGGAAAGTCAGTCAGAGCAGCCATTGTAGGCCTCAGCAGCCACCTGAAGAACAGAGGCCCAGGAGCAGATTTGCCACCTTCTCAGCCTCAGATAGGCAATGGCCTGAGGAAACCAGAGTGAATGGAAAGAAAATAGATTCATAACTTTCCCCCCACTCCCCCTAAAAATAGGTTCTTTTACAGCTTTCCCCCCACTCCCCCACAAAATGATCTTTGTTACAAGATGCAGTGCAAATGTCTAAATTGAGTTATTAAAAGATCCACAACAGAGTGTATAAAAGTTTGGCACAGAGTCAAGCCTTTGTTGTATACTAAACAGCTACAATGTGGGAGAGGGGAAATGTTTATTCATGACAATGACAGCTGGGCAGTCGGAAAAATCGGTTGCTTCCATCACTGACATGCAGCACGTTTCCAAACAGCGTCACACTGCTGGTGAGAAGCAGAACCAGCCAGTCAAACTAGAATCATAGAATATAACAGCACAGTAGGCGGCCATTCGGCCCAACGAGCCTGTGCCAGCTCTTTGAAAGAGCTATCCATTTAGTCCCACTCCCTTGCTCCTTCCCCAGAGCACTGCAATTTTTTTTTCATTTTCAAGTATTTATCCGATTCCCTTTTGAAAGCTGCCGTTGAATCTGCTTCCATCACCCTTTCAGGGGATGCGTTCCAGATCATAACAACTCGTTGCGTGAAAAAAAATTCTCCTCATCTCCCCTCTGGTTCTTTTGTCAAGTATCTTAAATCTGTGTCATCTGGTTACCGACCCTCCTGCCACTGGAAACTGTTTCTCCTTATTTACTCCTTCCAGCTTCTCCACATAACTGAAGTCCCTATTCCCTGGTATCATTCTGATAAATCTCCTCTGCACCCTCTCCAAGGCCTTGACATCCTTCCTAAAGTGCGGTGCCCAGAATTGGGCACAATACTCCAGCTGATCCCGAACTAGTGATCTCTAAAGGTGAAGCATAACTTCCTTGCTTTTGTACTCTGTGCCTTTATTCATAAAGCCAATATATTTTTTTTAACAGCTGTATCAACTAGTCCTGCCACCTTCAATGATTTGTGTACGCACACCCCCAGGTCTCTCTGTTCCTGCATAACCTTTAAAATTGTACCATTTAGTCTATATTGCCTCTCCTTATTCTTCCGAAACAAAGTGCGTCACTTCACAGTTCTCTGCATTACATTTCATCTGCCATGTGTCTGCCAATTTCACCGGTCTGTCTATGTCCTCCTTAAGTCTGCTACTATCCTCCTCACTGTTTACTAGGGGTGCGATCTTGCCAGCCCTGGGGAGGCGGGACTGCCGGGAAAATGGCAGAATTTGGGGTTGGGTGCCCAACCCGCCTCCGTGCCATCTTGCCAGGAGGCGGGTAGCCGACCCGCGCCGGGTCCCGTCTCCTTGGAGGCGGGAAGGGGATTAGTGCCACTTATCTGCCTGTTAACAGGTAGTTAACAGGCAGATAAGAGGATTATCCCCATTTTACTCACAAAAGTGCGGGCTTCCCGAAGGCTCCGAACCCCACCAGGGTCAACGAGGCGAGTAGTGGGTCTGCGGGGGTCGGAGGGGTCCAAAAGTGTGCTGTGGAGGTAAATGATGGGTGCAATTGTGGAAAGGTGAGTATCTGAGGTAAATGGAAAGTGTTAGAAAAAGTGTACTTACCTTTGTTTCTTCCTGCAGGCTTCAATCATTGGGTATGCGGAGAGTCTCGCACCTCCGCGGCAGAGATGACAGATGGCCGTTGCATTCTCCAATGCAACAACCATCTAATTTCTGCAAAAGAAAGAGGTTTGATGAGGTCTTGAATTCAAGAACTCATCAAACTACAGAGAATGTCAGTGTTTGACATAAGAACATAAGAAATAGGAGCAGGAGTAGGCCAATCGGCCCCTCGAGCCTGCTCCGCCATTCAATAAGATCATGGCTGATCTGATCCTAACCGCCAATCTACTATCTATCACAGAACCATCTCCTGCATCTAACAGAATTGCACACACGAAATAGGAGCAGAATCAGGCTACACGGTCCCTGGGCCCGCTCCACTACCCACAGGGCCATGACCGATCCGAACCTAGACTCATGTCCAAATTCCTGCCCGCTCCCCGTAACCCTTAATGCCCTTTACTTCTAGGAAACTGTCTATTTCTGTTTTAAATTTATTTAATGATGTAGCTTCTACAGCTTTTTGTGGCAGCATATTCCATGGACCTACCACCCTCTGAGTGAAGTAGTTCCTCCTCATCTCAGTTTTGAAAGAGCAGCCCCTTATTCTAAGACTATGTCCCCTAGTTCTAGTCTCACCCGTCATCGGGAACATCCTCCCCGCATCCACCCGATCCAACCCCTTCACAATCTTATATGTTTCAATAAGATCGCCTCTCATTCTTCTGAACTCCAATGAGTAGAGTCCCAATCTACCCAACCTCTCCTCATATGACCACCCCCTCATCCCCGGGATTAACCGAGTGAACCTTTTTTGCACTGCCTCGAGAGCAAGGATGTCTTTCCTTAAGTAAGGACACCAAAACTGTATGCAGTATTCCAGGTGCGGTCTCACCAATACCTTGTACAACTGAAGCAATACCTCCCTATTTTTATATTCTATCCCCCTAGCAATGAAAGCCAACATTCCATTTGCCTTCTTAATCACTTGCTGCACCTGCATACTAACCTTTTGAGTTTCGTGCACCAGGACCCCCAGATCCCTTTGCACTTCAGTACTCTCCAGTTTCTTGCCATTAAGATAATAAATTGCTCTAGGATTTTTCCTGCCAAAGTGCATCACCTCACACTTTCCAGTGTTGTATTCCATCTGCCAAATCTCTGCCCACTTACTTAGCCTGTCTATGTCCCCTTGCAGGTTTTTTATGTCCTCCTCACTCACTACTTTCCCTCCCATCTTTGTATCATCTGCAAATTTTGATATGTTACACTTGGTCCCTTCCTCCAAATCGTTAATATAGATTGTAAAGAGTTGGGGACCCAGCACTGACCCCTGTGGAACACCACTAGTTACTGATTTCACAGAGCTGTCAAACGATGACAATTCATCTGTCAAATACACTGACGTTCTCTGTAACCGGCTTTCCCTTAATTGGCCTGCTAAGCCCGCTGGGCAGGCTTAACAAGGTCAATCAAGGGAAAATAGCGTGGGTTGGCCACAAATCGATGGAGGCGGGACATCGACCCGCCAAGCAGCAGTCCCGCCTCCAACGTGCCCCCATTGGAAAAATCACCCCCGTAGTTTCCAAGTTTTGTGGCAACTGCAAACTATACCCAAGTCCACGTCATTAATATATATCAAAAAGAGCAGTGGTCCCAATACCGACCCTGGGGGACACCACTGTATAACCTCCCTTCAGTCTGAAAAACAACCGTTCACCGGTGCTCTCTGCTTTCTGTCTCTTAACAAATTTCTTATCCAGACTACCACAGCCCCCTTTAATCCCACGAGCTTTGATTTTGCTAACAAGTCTATTATGTGCCATTTTATAGACTAAACCATCAAAAACTAGCACTTCACTCCCACTTCCAGGGCTATTGAGTCAGCACCAGTCACTAGACACAGACATAAATAATACATAAATTCAACACACATGTTGCGTTTGTTGGGACCTAAAAAGAATGCCAATGTCAGTTTAAAATACATTTATTTCTACTGTCTGGATGTGAATCACATAATTTCCCCGCAGCTCCTCCTCCAGCCCCCAGTGTTCACACTGGGCCAGGGACTTCCCGTGATAGCCTGTTCTCAAGCCTTTGCTGATGCTGGCTCAGTGGGTGGCACCCTCGCCTCTGAGTCAGAAAGTTGTGGGTTCAAGTCCCCACTCCAGAGACTTGAGCACAAAAATCCAGGCTGACACTCCCAGTGCAGTGCTGAGGGAGTGCTGCACTGTCGGAGGTGCCGTCTTTTGGATGAGACGTTAAACCGAGGCCCCCGTCTGCTCTCTCAGGTGGACGTAAAAGATCCCATGGCCACTATTTCGAAGAAGAGCAGGGGAGTTATCCCCGGTGGCCTGGCCAATATTTATCCCTCAATCATCGTCACTAAAACAGAATATCTGGCCATTATCACATTGCTGTTTGTGGGAGCTTGCTGTGCGCAAATTGGCTGCCGCGTTTCCTACATTACAACGGTGACTACACTCCAAAAAAAAGCACTTCGTTGGCTGTAGAGCGCTTTGGGACGTCCAGTGGTCGTGAAAGGCGCTATAGAAATGCAAGTCTTTCTTCTTTCTTTCTATTGGTTGCTGGGAGATACTCAACAGGAGCCTGGTGATGGCTCTGCTGCAAAGCCAGGAAGGCGATGGATGGTGTTCCTGGTTTTCTCGATAAATTCTTACAGCCCTTTCCAGCTGGGTGGCACTGGACAGTGATCAGGAGTGGGAATCTTGGAACATTGCCAACTGTAGCACCTCAAACTGATGTCCCAGCTAAGACCAGCTAACTCTGGACACGGCGGGGATCAAACCAGGGGCCTACATCGGAGCCCAGGTACTTGTGTCCAGTGGGGCGAATCGGATGCCGTGCCACACTCCAGTGTCACTAACCTCTCAACAGTTCGTTACATCCGTTTTCAATTTTTTTTTTTGGACTGTAAGTATTGGGAGATTATAACAACGTGGGGGGATGGAGGGGGTCGGAATGACTTTGAGGTTATTAATACTGATAGTGTGAAGAGGAAGTGGAAGCATTGTGTAGACGGCCAGTGACTGCAAATGAAAAGAGGGAAACAATACTGACAAGTAATATGGAGAAACTTGCATCACAACTCACCCCAGGAACAGGAATTGGTCATGCAGCCCCTCGAGCCTGTTCCGCCATTCTATCAGATCATGGCTGCTCTGTACCTCAACTCCATTTACCCGCCTTTTTTTCCATATCCCTTGATACCCTTATCTAACAAAAATCGATCAATCTCAGCCTTGAAAGTTTCAATTGACCCCAGCCTTTTGAAGGGAGAAAGTTGCAGATTTTCACTACCCTTGGTGTGAAAAAAAGTTTCCTGATTTCACTCCTGAATTGCCGAGCTCTAATTTTAAGGTTAAACCCCCTTGTTCTGGATTCCTCAACCAGAGGAAATAGTTTCTTTGCAGATACCCTATCGAATCCTTTTGGCACCTCGAATTCATCACCCCTCAACCTTCCTAAACTCAAGGGAATACAAGCCAAGTTCGGCATCTTATACAGGGCCACCTCATAAAAAGTAGGAACACTTGGAAGATATTTTTGAGACACGACAGGACAGACAGATACCCTGGTGGACAGAGAGAGTCCACAAGCTACACCATGGGATATCACGTGTACTAATAAGTGCACACTAAGCGTTAGCGTTATTAGACTGTTGTACATCTATCAAATAAAAAACTATCCCTGCTTTTTTTTTTATTCGTTCATGGGATGTGGGCGTCGCTGGCAAAGCCAGCATTTATTGCCCATCCCTAATTGTCCTTGAGAAGGTGGTGGTGGTGAGCCGCCTTCTTGAACCGCTGCAGTCCGTGTGGTGAAGGTACTCCCACAGTGCTGTTAGGGAGGGAGTTCCAGGATTTTGACCCAGCGACGATGAAGGAACGGCGATATACTTCCAAGTCAGGATGGTGTGTAACTTGGAGGGGATCTTGGAGGTGGTGGTGTTCCCATGCGTCTGCTGCCCTGTCCTTCTAGGTGGTAGAGGTCGCGGGTTTGGGAGGTGCTGCCGAAGAAGCCTTGGTGAGTTGCTGCAGTGCATCTTGTAGATGGTACACACTGCAGCCACGGTATGCCAGTGGTGGAGGGAGTGAATGTTTAAGGTGGTGAATGGGGTGCCAATCAAGCGGGCTGCTTTGTCTTGGATGGTGTCGAGCTTCTTGAGTGTTGTTGGAGCTGCACTCATCCAGGCAAGTGGAGAGTATTCCATCACACTCCTGACTTGTGCCTTGTAGATGGTGGAAAGACTTTAGGGAGTCAAGAGGTGAGACACTCGCCGCAGAATACCCAGCCTCTGACCTGCTCTTGTTGCCACAGTATTTATGTGGCTGGTCCAATTAAGTTTCTGGTCAAGAGTGACTCCCAGGATGTTAATGGTGAGGGATTGGGCAATGGTAATGCCGTTGAATGTCAAGAGGCAGTAGTTAGACACTCGCTTGTTGGAGATAGTCATTGCCTGGCACTTGTGTGGCGCGAATGTTACCTGCCACTTATCAGCCCAAGCCTGAATGTCATCCAGGTCTTGCTGCATGCGGGCATGGACTGCTTCATTATATGATGTGTTGCGAATGGCACTGAACACTGTGCAGTCATCAGCAAACATCCCCACTTCTGACCTTATGATGGAGGGAAGGTCATTGTGAAGATGGTTGGGCCTAGGACACTGCCCTGAGGAACTCCTGCAGCGATGTCCTGGGGCTGTGATGATTGACCTCCAACCACCACAACCATCTTCCTTTGTGCTAGGTATGACTCCAGCCAGTGGAGAGTTTTTCCCCCGATTCCCGTTGAGTTCAGTTTTACCGGGGCTCCACTGAACTGAATCAAAACTTCTGTACTGTTGCCTCTTTGCAGAAATTTGTTCACATCCAGGTGCAGGATGGCTGTCTGAAGCTCTCCCATCCCAGGTCCAGCATAGCCGGGGCCAGCTGGAGAGCACAGCTCCCTTTACTCTGCCCCCAACAGTGAGGCTCAACACAGCACATTCTCGGAGCAATGAGGAAGGAGCTTTACTCTGCACCTAACTGCATTCAGGCCATGATTAATGTACAGGCAACCTCGGCATTTGCTTCAGGCAACAACAAGAAGTGCGCCCAAAAATGGACCCAAAGAAATCGACGGATAACAAGTCCAGGCCGCCTGGGAAATACTTCCCGCCTGCAATGTAGGAAACTACCGTCAGCACCTGCGCGGGCTAAATCCCGTTGATGGAGTATGGTGGAACGTGGGGGCCTCAGTTTCATGCTGATATACAGTCAGTTCTCTACCAGGTTACATGATGGAGTCTCTGCACCAATTCCTGGCCAGTGTCAGAGTGGGACGGCCAATTATTTGTTCTCCCGTGAGGATATCAGCCAGAGACTCCAACCAAGTGGGGAGTAAAGTGAAACAGATGTTCTCGAGTTCCCGGATAATGGCTCGGCTGAGCTACTCGTGCTTCCTTTGATCCAAGGACCTGTTGCCGCAAGTGAAGTCTCCAATTACGTTTTAATTTAATCCCTCTGCACTTCACAGGAGAAAGTGGCTCAGACCCGACCATTAAACTCGACACAGAGATAGAAATAATCACACACAGATTACCATCTGCCATCTCTACATGTGTTGTACTTGGAAATTAATGCTGTGGCACTTGCTCTCTCTCTCTCTCTCTCTCTCTCCGTCTTCCTCTTCAATCGAGTCTTCCTCGCCTTCACTTGGTTCCTATTTCCTGTCTGCGCCTCTTTTACTCTGTGTCAATCTTTCTTAATCAATCTGACTCTCTCTGGTTTGAAGTCTTGATCTCTCTCGCTGTCTCTCACAAACTGAAGCCAAGACAGCAACAACATGTTGCTATGGAGGTTGGCGGGGGGGGGGGGAAGGGGTGGAAGAAGGAAGATCTTTACAGGGACGGCTGTCAAAGAAACTTTTCTTCTTTGAAGCTGCTGCCCACTGTTTGCTGCCTTGAGAAATGTTGATGGAGTATGGTGGAACGTGGGGGCCTCAGTTTCATGCTGATCTCTTGGGCCATATAAATCCTTAATCCCAGGCCTGTCTGTCTGCACTATACCTGACCCAGGAGTGCTTGATGCTGACACTGGGGAGGGGCGATTTTCATACACCTACAGCCGGAAAATGGGGCGGTAGACAAACAAAAGGTTGAAAACGTGCAAACCCCCACCCACTGGCTGCTTGAGGCCTACCCCATAAAATGTTTGAGCAAGCCTCAGACTGGGCAGCCAGTGTTCCCGCTTGAAACAGGCAGGAGTAGGGTTGCCAACTCCAGTTGAATAGATTCCTGGAGGTTTCATCACAGGACCTTCTGCCTCCAACCGCCCCGCCCCCACACTCCCGCCATCGGTTACCCAACATGTCCATCCTCACGGTGCACCGCCTTCCACCACCAACTGGGAAGCGAAAAGACTCTGCATTACCTAATTGGATGATTCTTGACTGTCAGTCAAACATCCTTTCAGTGTCAGTGCCAGCCGTGGCTCAATGGGTAACACCCTCGCCTCAGAGTCAGAAGGTTGTGGGTTCAAGTCCCACTCCAGAGACTCTAAGCACAGAAATCTAGGCTGACACTCCAGTGCAGTGCTGAGGGAGTGCGGCACTGTCGGAGGTGCCGTCTTTCAGATGAGACATTAATCTGAGGCCCCATCTGCTCTCTCGGGTGAATGCAAAAGATCCTATGGTATTATTTTCAAAGAAGAGCAGGGGAGTTATCCCCGGTGTCCTGGGCCAATATTTATCCCTCAATCAACATCACTAAAACAGATTATCTGGTCATTATCACATTGCTGTTTGTGGGAGCTTGCTGTGTGCAAATTGGCTGCCACGTTTCCTACATTACAACAGTGACTACACTTCAAAAAGTACTTCATTGGCTGTAAAGCGCTTTGGGATGTCCGGTGGTCATGAAAGGCGCTATAGAAATGCAAGTCTTTCTTTCTTCCCATCCCCAATATTTTTATAGTTAATAAACAGAAGTGTTGAAAGAAATTCATAAAACACAATACTGCCACTATGATTTTTCTCCTGGGTTGCTCGCAGCAGTGTCCTGGAGATTAATCTTTCATTCCTGGAGACTCCAGGGCAGCCCAGGAGGGTTGGCGACCCGACCCTGGCATGAAGCAGCTTGAGCAGTGGTCCTTAAAAAGGCACCTGTGCAGGTGGCTCCAAAGATAACTGAAACTATATTTTCCTTTCATTTCTGTTGGGGCCAAGAGGAGTGGGAGTGCGGTTTCTGGTCACACAAGAGGACTCAAGCCCACTGCCGGTCCCTGCTTGCCCACCATCACCGCCCCCGCCCGCCGCCCCCCCCCCCCCCCACCACTCCCCCCCCCCCCCCAATCCCCCCAGTCGGTACTGTCGGCTGGCTTGGTGTAGGAGCTGGCCAATTTCCCGCCCTCCCCGGCACTCTCAGCTTGCTGGCCGCATGCTAATAAGGCCTGGTTACCAAGACGGTTGGGGCCTTTCGCTGCTGCAATTGGGCAAGCAGTTCAATCGCTACACCTGCCGCCTGTCCAATGCCCTGAGCAAACCAAAGGTTCCGTCTGCCACCCTCAACATTCCTCACCCTTGTTGAGCACAAAACTCACAAGTGAAATAAATTCTGCAATGAACTTCTGTACAATCCAGTGTACAAATCAAAAGTTTAACCTGGGCTTTTTAAATAATCTACGAAGGCAGAGCAAGGGGGAAGCGGAGACTTTTGCACCGGTGCATCAGATCTTATGGGATTTGTTGGTGGCTCAGTGGGTAGCACTCTCGCCTCGGAGTTAGAAGGTTGTGGGTTCAAGTCTCCCTCCAGAGGCTTGAGCACAAAAAACTAGGCTGACACTCCAGTGCAGTACTGAGGGAGTGCTGCACTGTCGGAGGTGCCGTCTTTCGGATGAGACATTAAACCGAGGCCCCGTCTGCTCTCTCAGGTGGACGTAAAAATCCCGTGGCACTATTTTGAAGACGAGCAGGGAAGTTATCCCCGGTGTCCTGGCCAATATTTATCTCTCAATCAACAGATTATCTGGTCATTATCACATTGCTGTTTGTGGGAGCTTGCTGTGCGCAAATTGGCTGCCGCGTTTCCTATATTACAACAGTGACTACACTTCAAAAACAAAATTGGCTGTAAAGCGCTTTGGGATGTCCGGTGGTCGTGAAAGGCGCTATATAAATGCAAGTCTTTCTTTCGTTCTTTCTTTCAAGGGCATCAGATCTGTCAAAACAAGGTGACGTCTGACAGTCTAGTCGAGATCCCAGTGATTGGGAATCCACATAAAAGAAAAGAACTGCTGGAATGACAAGCAAAGAATTAAAGAGCGCCACGCTTAATAACTTGATTATAGGAGCCCAACGATTTTAGTCTGTAACTGGGCTGAGACATGACTGAATAATTAGGTACTTAAGGTTATGTGCTACGATCAACTCTTTCACTTTATCAATTGCTACTTTAACTCTGGAGGATACGTAATTGAAATGTATGTATGTATAAATCAGAATAACATGTCTGCCAAAAAAAAATTCCTAGACAGGATCAACACAAAACAAAAAACCTGACAAGGGTGTACATGGTGCTGAATGAAGACTAAAGCCTCTAAACCGAGCCCACTAACTGTCTGGTTCATCCTCCGCTACACTTTCTTTCAGCTCTGTGAAAATCTAACCCCGTGAATGCACTTCATTCAGGCAGGAGGATATTGGTAGCGCCGGGTGATTATTGAGTGTAAGTTGGAGACTGTCAGGCAGAGATTGTTAAATTCGTTTGTGGTGGAAATGTCGGAGCCTCAATCCCACATTCCAAAAGGTTGACATTTTTCAGTATTGTACCCGTGGTCTATGCCATCAGAATTTATTTTTTTAATTGAATGGTTTCATCTTTCATAAACCACCCAATCTGTATTCTCTTTTGCAACGGTTACTTTCTGCAGAGTTTAAATTAATTCACTCCCCTTCTTTCCGTTTTTGCCAACTTTAGGTCGCTCCACCTGACTCACCATATAAGGTCACTCTACGACATTCCCCACTGCCATGTGTGGCGGCCCACTGGAAATTAGGTGGAGTAAGGCCAAGGAAAAATTAATTGTACGGCCCTCAACAATGCTTAAAGGGACCCGTTCTCCGTGAAAAATGGTTCGGTAAACCTTTCATCGTTTACTATTGGATCTGCCCTGGCGTTGCTCACAGGAAGAGGATGTGGTAGAAATTCATGTGGTGATAAGACGGTAAAGTAAGGCGATTGGTGGGAAAGTGTTCTGTGATTGGTTCCGAGAACTAATCAGTATACGTGGATAATAGTGAAGTGTTTTTTTAATTGTCTCAAATATTTCAAGAACCAATGGGAAAAGCCCGACAATTTGTTTAGTTCTACGGACACATTTAAAGTGTGCTATATATATACAAGACGTTTAGGTAACCAAACATAATGATCTAAATCAAGTTAGCTGCATAGGAATTCCTCATATAAATAAAACGTGTTTCTCTTTCCTCGCCAAACTAAGAGAGGATTGACAGACAATCTTACGATGACAATCTCCATTTAAGGTGGGATACATATCACTGCAAACTAACAGCCATCAATACATGGCATAATGATGTCATTCATATTGTAAAGAAAATGGCATTACGTTACTCACACATAAAATCCCACTGACAGCAACACTAAGCCCTCCATGCCCCAGACATGGCAGGTGTCCTTTTACAATCCCACACAACACATTAAAATGCCTGGTTGAACAACAGGAAAATATCATTTATGAGGAGAGAGAAGATGAAACTATCAAGCAGGGAAGTTATACTAAACCATTATAAATCACTGGTTAGGCCTCAGCTGGAGTATTGGGTCCAGTTGTGGGCCCCGCATTTTAGGGAGGATGTCAAGGCCTTGGAGAGGGTGCAAAGGAGGTTTACTCGAATGATGCCAGGGATGAGGGATTACAGTTCTGTGGAGAAACTAGGGAAGCTGGGAATGTTCTCCCTAGAGCAGAGAAGGTTAAGGGGAGATTTAATAGAGGTGTTTAAAATCATGAGGGGTTTTGATAGCGTAAATAAGGAGAAACTGTTTCCACTGGCGGTAACCAAAGGATACAGATTTAAGATAATTGGCAAAAGAGCCAGAGGGGATTTGAGGAGAATTTCTTTCGCGCAATGAATTGTTATGATCTAGAATGCACTGCCTGAAAGGGTGGTGGAAGCAGATTCAATAGTAACCTTTAATAGGAATTGGAAATAGACTTGAAAAGGAAAAATTTACAGGGCTATGGGGAAAGAGCGGGAGTAATTGGATAGCTCTTTCAAAGAGCTGGCACGGGCACGATAGGCCGAATGGCCTCCTTTTGTGCTGCAAGATTGTATGATAGTAACATTGGACAGATTATGTCGCTTTTGACTTTGGATTAACACAAACTGTGACCCATAAATCAAGAATGGGGTTCGATCGAATTCTGTCAGGCCATATCTCAGTCTCAAGCAACAACAGAAAACGCTGGAAACACTCAGCAGGTCAGGCAGCATCGTGGACAGAGAAACAGAGTCAACGTTTCAGGTCGGTGACCCTTCGTCAGAACTGGAAAAAGTTGGAGAAGTAACAGATTTTTAAGTGTAGGGGCAGGAAAAGGGAGGAGGGGTGGAAGGAACAAAGGGAAGGTCTGTGATAGGCTGGAGAGATTAAAAGACAAAAGGGATGATGGTGCAAGGCAAGTTAAGAGACAAAAGATGACTCCAGATGAGGTGTAAATGGCACTGGCAGAATCATCAACAGCTGCCCTGTGAGAGAAAAAGAGAGAAAAAAGAAAAAAAAGGAAAAAATATAGGGGCCGTGGTTATAGACTGAAATTGATGAACTCGATGTTGAGTCCAGAAGGCTGCAAAAGTGCCTAATCGTTTCTCTCTCCACAATGCTGCCTGACCTGCTGAGTGTTTCAGATTTCCAGCATCCGCAGTATTTTGCTATTGTCTCAGTATAACTGGAACCACTGCAAACTTCCCAGGTGTTTGGTTGGACCAATTGGAATCTTTTTTAAACCTCATTTTTAAAAAACTCTTGACGCATATTTATCCTTTTTGACCACACTTTCAGTCACCTTCCCCAAAATCTTTCTCCCCCCCCCCATTCCTCCTCAGTCCCTCATCCTGCCAGTAAAATACCCTGGGAGACATTTCATTACACAAAGCGGTTATAGGTTAATGGTAGCAAAAAGTTAACGGGGCCAGTAAGGCGATGCAGAGCTGGCAGTATTTCCCCGATCCCTGTCAGTCTAGACAGGTCACAAATCTGTAATACAATAGCATCATAATATCCAGTCCCCTTTTCAAAAAATGGAACAAACTCACATTTTCTGAATTCAACTATGCACTTACAAAGTGAGCAAATCCACACTCCTTGGACTCCACAAGCTCTCACACAGAGAGCTCTGGTTAGAGCCCATTTAGAGTAACTGCGTTCAGTTCTGGGCACCGCACCTCATTGATACATTGGCCTTGGAGGGAGTGCAGCACAGATTCACCAGGGGCTAAAAGGATTAAATTATGAGGATAGGTTGCACAGACTAGGCTTGTATTCTCTTGAGTATAGAAGACTAACGGAGCGATCTAATGGAGATTTTCAAGATGATTAAAGGATTTGATAGGGTAGATAGAGAGAAACTATTTCCTCTGGTGGGAGAGAGTCCAAAACACAGGGCACGACCTTAGAATTAGAGCCAGGCCGTTCAAGGGGTGATGTCAGGAAGCACTTCTTCACACAAAAGGGCTAAGGAATCTGGAACTGTCTCCCCCAAAAAGCTGTTGAAGCTGGGGGTCAATTGAAAATTCCAAAACCAAGATTGATAGATTTTTGTTCGGCAAGGGGATTAAAGGTTACAAAACCAAGGCAGGGAGATGGAGTTAAGATATAGATCAGCCATGATCTAACTGAATGGCAAAACAGGCTCCAGGGGCTGGATGGCCTCCTCCTGTTCCTATGTTGCTAGGGACGGAACAAATGCATCCAGAGTCAGTTGGAACTACTTTGCTCGAATCTCTCCAGTTGGCATTCCCACCATCAGTCGCCACCTTCTTTTCCAAGAGGCTTTGGAGAGAGTGGAAAGAATTTTTCTGTTAACAGGGATATCATTTCGATGTCCTGTACCTGATAGAGTTTGATGATGTGTGGATGATCCAGCAGCTTCATGATCTGTACTTCTCTGTAGATCTTCTCCAAGTTCACGGCGTCCAGTTGAGACTTGTCGATGATTTTTATTGCGACCTGTTGCCCCAATTTGAAAGAGAGAAAGGAAATGTGAAACATGTAAATGAAGTAAGTCCCGCCTATTCTGAGCCACTGCTGTCTCAGGTCCTCAAAGTGCTGCAATCATTTTCACACTTCTGAAAATATAATTTTAGATACTACAACAACAACAACAACAACAACTTGTATTTATATAGCACCTTTAACGTAGTAAAATGTCCCAAGGCACTGCACAGGTGTATTTTAAGACAAAAAAATTGACACTGAGCCACATAAGGACAAATTAGGGGAGGCGACAAAGAGGTAGGTTTTAAGGAGCGTCTTAAAGGAGGAAAGAGAGGTAGCGAGGCGGAGAGGTTTAGACAGGGAATTCCAGAGCTTAGGGCCTTGGCAACAGAAGGCACGGCCACCAATGATTGAGCGATTATAATCAGGGATGCTCAAGAGGGCAGAATTAGTGGAGCGCAGATATCTCGGGGGGGGGGGGGGGGCGGTTTGTGGGGCTGAAGGAGATTACAGAGATAGGGAGGGGCGAGGCCATGGAGAGATTTGAAAACTAGATAAATTATTGGCAAAAATTGCTCAATTCATTAATAGTTTTGTATTTAAACATTTTTATCATCAACCCAAAATGGAAAGCAGAAAATGCTGGAAGAACAGAGCAGGTTGATCAGCATCTGAAAGGGAAAGGCAGGTTAATGCTTTGGACGTCACCTTTCATCAGAACTCACACCCAAAGCATTAACCTCTCTTTCTCTTCCAGATGTGCACGGCCCTGCTAAGCATTCCCCCGCCATTTTCTATTTTTATTTCGGATTTCCAACTTTCACAGGCCCCCCTTTTCATTGCTATTTAAAAGGGAGCACTTCTTTCAAGCTTTTTTGTTTTAATCTGTGCCATTTACTCACAATTTACAAGACATAAACCAAGATTAATTGAACTGAAATGCTTTATGGCAGCCAACTGCAGAGACCGGAACTGATGGAGAGCTGCTGAGCAGTTTTTGGTACAGTGTTAGGACACACACTATTACAGTTAATGAACAGCACCGGGTCTGAATCATTACCAGCTCAATTTTCCAATAATGTACCCTTTCTATCAGAGTGCAGATAATTCTGCAAGACTACAGCGGAACAGAAGAGAATGATGTAAGGCCATTTACTGTAAATTGGGTAATTGGTGAAAGGCAAGTTTAATTAATCATTCGCGTGGCTTTAATTTGTTGCCTGGAATATTCTTGAGCCATTTTGCACTAGACGGGACACAAATACTTGTGGTTTAATTCTTGCACCAAGGGGCAGAGACACCAATTCTACAAAAAATAAAATCCACATGAAAATGACCCAACATACTGCAAGTGGACTGAGCCAAACACTCATGAGTGAAGCCGTAAATGAGTTAAGGGCAGTGCGATCAATGAAATAGATGGCCAAATCCATCTCTCCTCTTGAATAACATTCATAGCCATGTTAACAAGTGAGAATTAAGTGTGAATTTTTGAATCACAACAATATTTTTGCATGGAATGTGTAATGACTTCATTGGGAGTCCATTTTCCCCCCTCACGGTCTCCCCATCTGTTTTCACTTTTGAAATAATCTCCATAAAATATGAACCATATTTCACGGAGATTATCTTAACATGTGCGTTCCCAGCAGGCTTGCCAAGCAGGCGGAATAATGAGCACTGGGCACGACACTCCCGCCTCAAACAGTACTGTCACCGCGCTCTCTCACACTCACTGTAGACATCTCCTGGTCTTTCAGTGCTGCTGTCATGGAGTGAGGATTCCTCTGGTCACTATAAGCAGCAGCAAGGTAAACGGATGAAGATTTCTTCTGATCGGTATCTCCAGCAAAATCAAAAGTAATGTTTCAAAAGTCTTTGCTGGATAAACCAGAGAGAAAATAAAAAGGGGCAAATTCAGCAAAGTTGCGCTCCCGGGGCAGAGTCTCACTGGACAGGATCGAAGGTCCGAGAATCTAGGCTGTAATATTATAGCTGTACTCAGAACCGTCCTCTCACCCAGTGAGGCTTTTTTCTGGCAGTGCAGCCTTCACTGAATTTCCCCTAAAGTCTTCACAAACGTATTTGCAATGTGGCGACTACAGGAATCCTCATCCCCAAAAGCAGATTCTCCTGACTGCAAAACACCAACCCAAGCTCCACGGCAGCAACCAAGAAAGCATATAAATGGGGAAGGTAAGCAACTGGGGCCTATGAATGACATAGCCCAAAGCCATTCAGTTCAAGACCAACACTGACTACTCCACAAAACGGAGAGTCATCCTGACTGCTTAAAAATCCCTCCCAATCCACTGCTCTATTAACAACCTTCTGACTCTTGCCTCTGAGTCAGGAGGTTGTGTGTTCAAAGCCCCACTCTGGGACTTGAGCCCATAATATGGGTTGACTCTTTAGTGCAGTGCTGAGAGCGAGCCCATTTGTCAGAGATGCTGTTCTTCAGCTAAGACGCCTGATCGAGGCCCCCCCCCCCCATCTCTGTCTGAGGCCCCCCACTCTGATCGAGCCACCCCCCTCTCTGACCAATACATTGGTTCAGGTGGATATTAAAGATCCCATTCTGCTATTCGAAGAAGAGCAGGGAGGCTCTCTCAGTGTCCTATTCAAAATATCACCTTCAACCAACACCACGAAAGACACATGAACTGGTCGTTCATCTCATTGATGTTTGGGGGGATCTTGCTGTGTGCAAAATGGCTTCTGCAGTCACCTATACACCAGTCATTGCATTTCAGAACAAATTAATTCCATGTGATGGACTTGGAGAGAGAGAGATTTTCAGCTTCCCACCCGGGTGTAAAACTAACGTTGTGGATCAGCCGTTTGCTGTAAAAAACGCCCGATTTTCTATTCGATTGCTATAACGGGCGGTTTCTATAACAGGCGGTCGAACCGCAGGCCAGTTTTACATCCGGGTGGAAGGCTGAAAATCTAGCCCAGTGATGTGGTGCTATACAAGTACAAGTCTTTATGAAATGAACCTCTAACACAAAAGATTTGTTAATTAAAAACATTTTTAACAGAATTTGTGACAAAGTATTTGGCCTCCCCTTTGGAAGGCTGAGCTACGGTTGCCGAGGATCTGTATTGGTGATGGTGACTACATATTTTAACCACAGAATCTTCCATATAATCCCACACTGGCTGCGCCCAGAACTTTCCGGTGCCCTACAGCGTATAAAGGACGGCTTCCACACAATATAAATACATTACATGGAAAAAGGGATTTGTGAGTCTCCAGCACAGGGGGTGGGCTCAGGGAAGCTCACCGGCATCTCAAGTATTCAGCCTTCACTTCAACAGCCCCGGGACCATTGGCGCAGCGTTAACAGGGAAACCTACTCTCTCAACTCATGAAAAGCAAAGTTTGATTTGCGATTTGTCTCAGAGGCTGTACCGAATGGTCATGATTTTAACAAGTGTATGAGGAGAACCCTGGGAGGGAGGCTAGTGTCTCTTTGTGACTTGAATACCCCCAACATACGATTTATATTCCATTTTCATTATATTTTACAATATGCTTTTTGCATTTATGTCGCACTTTCATGTTAGAATGTCTCAAAGTGCTTTACACAGTGAATTCTTTTTGAACTCTGGCGGCCACACCTTCAGCTGCTGAAGCCCCAAGCTCTGGATTTCCTTCTCTAAACCTCTCCGCCTCTTCTACTACTCTCCCCTTCCTTTAAGACGCTCCTCAAAAACCTACCTCTTTGACCAAGCTTGCGGTCACCTGCCCTAATATCGGCTTATGTGGCTCGGCGTCAAATTTTGTTTGATAATCGCTCCTGTGAAGCGCCCTGGGGACGTTTTACTACGGTAAAGGCGCTATATAAATACAAGTTGTTGTTGTTGTTAGTCGTACACGCGGGAACTTGGTAAAGCGACTCGATACTTGCAACCTGCTCGCCCTCTTTGTTGTCAGGTGTTAATTCCGGCATCCAGCGACCCCAGCAGTGAGCCACACTGAAGGGAAGCACGTCTCAGGAAATCAGGGGGGGGACACAGGCTATGATTTTCCGTCCATTAAAATGACTGCTGAAGCATGAGATTGGAAAGCACCCCTCCACCTCAATCCTGTTCAGTGAGCCACTGGAACTTGCCATCTTAGAGGTTGGAATCGCACTGTGCGATATCACTGGTGAACGAGTTGTATGAAATTCCTCTGACTGCTAGTTTAACATACGAGTTCAAAATAAAAGGACAACATTGCTCTTCGAAAGAGCCGGCACTGACTCGATGGACCGAATGGCCTCCTTCTGTGCTGTACTATTTTATGATTCTATGAAAAATCTGAGTAAGGAATTTCACACCAACACATTTACCTCATTCATTATGGCACCATTTTACGGTCTCATATTTACAAGATTTCAAAGTTCTGGAGGTGTTGCAGTTAAGGGGAAAGAAAGACTTGCATTTATATAGCGCCTTTCACGACCACTGGACGTCTCAAAGTGCTTTACAGCCATTGAAGTACTTTTGGAGTGTAGTCACTGTTGTAATGTGGGAAACGTGGCAGCCAATTTGCGTACAGCAAGCTCCCACAAACAGCAATGTGCTAATGACCGGATAATCTGTTTTTGTTTTGTTGATTGAGCAATAAATATTGGCCAGGACACCAGGGGATAACTCCCCTGCTCTTCTTCGAAATAGTGGCCAAGGGATCTTTTACGCCCACCTGAGAGAGCAGACAGGGCCCTCGGTTTAACATCTCATCCGAAAGACGGCACCTTCCGACAGTGCGGCACTCCCTCAGCACTGCACTGGAATGTCAGCCTAGATTTATGTGCTCAAGTCTCTGGCGTGGGGACTTGAACCCACAACCTTCTGACTCGGAGGTGAGAGTGCTACCCACTGAGCCACAGCATTAAACACATGAGGGAGAAAGGAATAGAAGATTAGGCTGATAGGGTGAGATGAAGAGCTGGTGGGAGGGGGCTGGTGTGGAGCGTAAACACCGGCATGGACCAGTTGGACCGAATGGCCTGTTTCTGTGCTGTGCTGTGTATGTCATTCTATGAAGTGTGAAAAGAACACAATCTGCTTGTTCTCTGATGTACAGGACAGTCCTGAGAATCATACGTTAAGATTTCTGACTAATCTGCTGGAAGAACTTTTTTTTTAAATTCAGCCTGCTGTGTCCAGTTACTGTATCTCTTTAACATTTGTGCATTCCCAAGTCAGCTGAATGATTCATCCTTGACACAACATTAACTCTGCCAGGCCTACAGATGTCATCGAACCCCAGTAAACTGTGAGAACTAATCAGCGATTAGAAAGAGCCATGAGTCAAATCACAAGGTTTCAGCTGAAAAAACCCTGAGCTAATGTAACTTGTTCTGAGCAAAAAACCATGAAGAGAAAACTCGTTAAACTTCAATCTAGTTTTCCACAACACAAGTAAAAAAAAACTGTTTCATAAAGAAACAAAAAAGGTGTGCTCTCTGGCGATGGTATATATCAGCGGGTCAGGGCTGGGAGCTGATTTAAAGGGGCACTGCTATCATTAAAAAAGAGAACTTTGGCACACTTTTGTTTGTTTAGAAACACACAATGCTGCAGTATAAATCGACTGAAACACATTGAATCGTGTCCCTCGTGTGTGGCCTTGTGATATAGTTCATCTGGGTCCCTCGCCAAATAAAATACAAAGCTTTGCCTTTTGTGCATGAAGACACATAAGCCGTAGCTCAGTTGGTCGCACCCTCGTCCCCGTGTCAGAAGGTCGTGGGTTAAAGTCCCACTCCAGGGACTTGAGCACCTAATCCAACCTGGCACTCTCAGTGCCAGTACTGAGGGAGTGCTGCACTGTCGGAGGTGCCGTCTTTCAAATGAGACGTTAAACCGGGGCCCCGTCTGCTCTCTCAGGTGGATGTAAAAGATTCCACGGCCACTATTTCGAAGAAGAGCAGGGAATTCTCCCCAGTGTCCTGGCCAATATTTATCCCTCAACCAACATCACTAAAAAACAGATTATCTGGTCATTATCACATTGCTGTTTGTGGGAGCTTGCTGTGCGCAAATTGGCTGTCGTGTTTCCTACATTACAACAGTGACGACACCTCAAAATTACTTAATTGGCTGTAAAGCGCTTTGGGACATCCTGAGGTCGTGAAAGGCGCTACACAAATGCAAGTCTTTCTTTTTACATTGACAAACAATATACTACCAGCTTCTGAGCAGGATGTTTGACTGCTTGAAGCAGCAATTAGAGTGCTGAGGGCACAGGGTGACTGCAAGTAACCCAGAAAGAATATCTGCACCGCTTCACAAGATATAGAATTTACTTTCCTCAGCTTAGTTTGAAATTTTTCAAGCAGAAAGCAAGGATATGTCATTTTAATTCTCGATCTCTTCCAGTCTTCAGCACCATTACCTTTGCAGCTTTCAGATTAAAATAGCACGGTGAGACCGTGTCAGAATGCGTTGCACCAGAGTGGTAGGAAGCAGGCTTGGCGTGCAGATTCATTATATGGAGAGGTCCCAGTCTCAGACGGGATCATCAAGGGAAACCACAAGGAAATGGGAAACAGCTTCCTTATTTGGTGTGAAAACCGGTGTTCTAATTTTGGGAACGCTGCATTGCATAGAATTTTACAGCACAGGCCATTCGGCCCAAAAGGTCAGTGCCGGAGTTTAGGCTCCATTCAATGGTGTCACCATCCAGATAGAGAGAGAGAGAGAGAGAGAGAGAGATAGAGAGAGATGATCCCCAACAGATCTCCCGCTGAAACCAACCGCTAGGGCACCCACAAGGTCAACACAGAGTAACTCTGCCTCTGGTTCTGCGTGGAAGTGCCTGACCTCTGCTCACTGCCTACTCAGGCTGAGCGGCTGATATTTACCAAGATGCAGACCATCTTTGGCGAGACCCAAGAAACCACCTGCTACCGCGCAGTGGTGCTCATAATATTTACTAATACGCTCTTCTTTTGGCTTCAATTCATTGTATATTCTTCACTGAGCAACTTTTCGAATTTTGTTCTGTTCTTCATTCTCTTCTGGAGCCAGAGGTTGAAAAGCTCACTTGTAGTTGTCTACCCTTTCCATATGTAGCTTTCTAATCTCGCCTTATTCCTGTAAAAAGTGGAAAATGGGTGAAGGGGAGCAAATCTTTAGCCCAGACCAGTGAGCATTCCAAATTGTCGCTGCTCGATTCCACCCCCCGCCCCCACCCCGCTCAATTTCAACAGACTTTAATAAAATAAATAGCCAAAGGAGTGCCTCGCCAATGATTCAATGAGTTTGCCCAGTGAGCTTACAGAAATAAGTTCTCTACTGAGTTAGCTAACCTCAGCCAAAGCAGTTGTAGAGGTGCTCAAAGTCTGCTTCACTTCACCTGCATGAAGGAGGGGAAGGTTAGCCAGGGTTCCTGCTCCTGACCACTCTCTACTGACTTCTGCTGGAAAATCTGCAGGTGTGGACATCAGGTAAGGAGAGGATGAGGCTCAGCTGTGAGGCACTGTGGTCAGATAGTATACCAATACACACCGGTCAAGACTCATACTCGAAGAATGGCCATTTGGATTAGGCAAAGGAAGACATCACGGAACCATGCCCCGATAAGGAGTCAACAGAGTCAGGAGAAGAGAGTCGAAAATGAGGAGGAAGAAGATCTACCATCTTGAGTACTGTGTTCAGTTCTGGGCACCGCATCTCAGGAAGGATATATTGGCCTTGGAGGGGGTGCAACGCAGATTCACTGGAATGATACCGGGACATAGAGCATTAAATTATGAAGTCAGGTTGCGTAAACTTGGCTTGTATTTCCTTGAGTATAGAAGATTAAGGGGTGATCTGATAGAGATGTTTAAAATGTTGGACGGGTAGCTACAGAGAAACTATTTCTTCTGATGGGGGAATCAAGAATGAGGAGACATTATCTTTAAAATTAGAGCTAGGCCATTTAGGAGGGAAATCAGGAAGCACTTTGTCACACGAAGGGTAGTAGAAATCTGGAATTCTCTTCCCCAAAAGGTTATGGATGCTGGGACAATTGGAGCTTTCAAGAGATCGATAAGAGTTTTGTTAGGGAAGAATATCAAAGGGTTATGGAGCTAAGGCGGGTAAATGGAGTTGAGCCATGATCTAATTGAATGGTGGAACGGGCTCGAAGGGCTTGAATGGCCACCTCCTGTTCCTATGTTCCTAAGAGGATCCATCCATTTGTGAACTGCTTCCATTCTCTTCCCCCATTAACTTGTTTGTCTAGATGCTTCTTCATCAGCATAACTTCATTCTTTCAGTTGAGTAGTTAATTCCTGTTACTTATAATCGGAGAAGCAGCATTCCAGGACGTTCACCTTCATGGGTTAACTTTCCACAGCTTCTCAGCCCGTGATCAAGATATAAAGATCTTGCAGGTTTTAGTGCACCTTGGAGAGATTTTGCAGCTAGCAACCCTTGCAATCGAGAGGCAAAGATTGTCAATGTTTTATTTCACTAGCTCAGTTGCTTGACTAGGAATTACTGAGCTGTTCTTCAAATTCCCCAAGTGATGCAATCATCACTTCAGTAGAGGTGAAGACTGCATTCCCTACTAGTGCACAGTACGTACACTGTATGAAAAAAAAACTTTCAGCAAACTGAGCAGGTCACATTCTCTTTAATAAACCCCAAAAAAGACCTAAAAGAAAATACGCTATTGCGTCAAACTAGAAGATAAGGTAGAAGATCGGCCATGATCTTATTGAATGGCGGAGCAGGCTCGAGGGACCGTATGGCCTACTCCTGCTCCTAATTCTTATGTTCTTATAAGTCCCTAAAGTAGAATCATAAAAATTTAAGTGCAGAAGGAGGCCAGTTTGGTCCATTGTGACTGTACCACTACTAACGCTGAACCAGCACTATATACTCAAATCGCATTTCTCTCGTTTTCCCCTGTGCCCTTTAATATTTTTCTTCTTTAAGTGTTCATCTAATTCATTCTTAAATATTGTACTTGATTCTAGTTTCAAAGCCCATTTGTGGTAAATGGATTCCATAGCCTAATAACCCTTTGTGTGAAAACATTTCTTTTAAGCTGCTCCCTCCCCAATATGGAAGAATAAGATAAAATCTTAAATTAAATGACTGATGATGGGTCTCTACCAGATACATTAACTCGTCTTTTCGCTTTACAGATGCTGATGGACCCATTATTCCTGGACGCTATGAGGTGATGGAGGCAAAATAATGTAGTAACTGGGTTTGCTTTGGTAACACATCCCATGAACGCACTACCATAGACCAACAATAAGAGCACAGGAGATGGCAAACAATGACCAGGGCCAGATAATGTTTAGACACCTATGCTGCCATTATTTACAATGGACAAGTGAACAACCACAAACAGTACCCCGGTGACCCAAAAGGACTTGGGGGGGGGGAGGGGGGGAGGGCACGGGGGGGAAACAAATTTAGCCCATCACTTCCATAGACCATCCACTCTATGGTAGACACTACTCAGAATATTCAAAGAAACATTTTGCAAAATTTCTTACGCTTACCTCTTCCCCATTTATCTCGTGCAAAATTGTAGAATAGTTCTAACTAATCTTACATCCTATGATTTGGATCCTAGACCAGCTGCCTTCACTGGCCTGACATTTCCATGGTCCCAGCAGCTCAAAAACCATCATATCCGGTCAAATATTTGTTCTTGACAGCCCCCAATCCTATTCCTAACCAATATCCCCCCCACTTCCTTTTCAACCCCCAGCTTGGGTCGGTTGGTATCACTCTTGCCTCTGAGTCAGAAGGTTAGAGGTTCGAGACACACTGCAGAGCTTAAGCACGTAACTTAGGCTGACACTTCAGTGCAGTACAGAGGCAGTGTTGCTTTGTTGGAGGCACGACCATGCAGCTGTCTGGATGTCCTCCGCCAGGCCGTTCAGCGGCTTGTTAATGCGAGATTTTGCGCACGCGCGGAATTTTGAATGGGCCGCCCAGCCCGTTAAAGGGACCACGCACCCAAAAAAAAAAAATTTGTTGGCGGTGATGTCTTTCGGATGAAATGCTAAAACCAATGCCCACCTGCCCATTCTGATGGTTATGGTGGATGTGGGAAATCCTGTGGCACTATTCGAAGAGCAGAGCGTTTTCCTGGTGTCGAGACTAAAGTTCTTCCCTCAAACAACAGCATCAAAAAAAAACTCCAGATAACTGGCCATTCATCTCATTTGCTGTTTGTCAGGAAATAGACTTGCCTACATAACAAGAACGACTACACTTCAAAAAGTAATTTAATGGTAGTGAATTGCTTTGAACGATCTGACGACATAAGGTGTCATATAAGGACAAGTTATTTATTTGACACATGCTTTCTCTGGGAATCTGATTTGCTTTGCTACTACCATACGAAAGAAGAAGTAGTCTGGGAATCTATATTTATCCAGAACTCGGAGGATGGGCGGTGGGGGGGCAGGGGGCGGGGGCGAGGTGCGGTTAATCCTTCTAATCTCTAGTCCAAATTAAATCACCTACATCATCCATTGCTCTCAGCATTTTAGAAATCTGGATCACATGGTCGATCTTCCAATGCACAATCCTGGGAAATCACAAGCACACCTCACAGGTTTCAGTCCGAAATCTGCTCCCTGTGGGCAAGGCTCCACATCAGAAATGCACACTTAAAAAAAAAATCAGGCCTCATATCTCCTCTCCATCTTCTTTAACAGATTCTGTTAGGAATGCTTCTCCACACAATTACCTTAAGTTCATAGAAACATAGAAAAAAAAATAAGAGCAGGAGTCGGCCATTCGGCCCTTCGAGCCTGCTCCGCCATTCAATATGATCATGGCTGATCCTCTATCTCAATACCATATTCCCGCTCTCTCCCCATACCCCTTGATGCCTTTTGTGTCTAGAAATCTATCTATCTGCTTCTTAAGTTTATTCAATGACTTGGCCTCCACAGCCTTCTGTGGTAGAGAATTCCACAGGTTCACCGCCCTCTGAGTGAAGAAATTTCTCCTCATCTCAGTCCTAAATGTCCTACCCCGTGTCCTGAGACTGTGACCCCTCGTTCTAGACCCCCCAGCCAGGGGGTCAACTTTATTGCTCACCTCTGAACTCTTGAATGTGTCAATGTCATGATCAAAATTGGGCCCAGAATTGCACACAATATTCCAAATGTGTCCTTAATAGTGATCTACACAAGGTTAGAACATTTTTTAAATTTATTGTCAAATGCCCTTGATATGCTTCCAGATTACGATTAGCCTTGTTGATAATAGTTTCATGTCAACTGCAAACTTCCACTGAACGGTCAGCTATCACCTCCAAATCCATTTTCTTTTCTACATTTACAAACGGAGATATTTTAATCCTTTAACAATACACATTTATGTAGCACTCCTCACGTAAAAGGTTTCAGAGCACTCCACCCAAGGAAAAGATGGGCACCAATTAGAAAGGAAAGGAGTTAAGGGGGCGCAAAAGGTATGGTCAAAGAGATAGGCCTTTACGAGGTTTTCAAAGGCAAGTGAGCGAGGTAACAAGACAAAGTGATTTAGGAGGAAAGTTCCAGAGGGCAGACATGATGGCTGAAGGATTCATCTAGAACAGTTGAGCAGTGGACAAGTAGTAAACTGGAGTCAGAGGAATAGAAGGTTCGGGCTGAAGATTTCCTAAAAAGCTTAGGCCGAGGTCATCTGGAAATAATGAGGAGGATTTTCACTGAGGCGCAGGGAGTCAGTAAAGTTGGGATATCACATTAGGGCTGTGGGGGTTTTGTGCGGAAGAGGACAAGGGTTACAGAGTTCCAGGTTGGCTGAAGCTTGTGAAGGGCGGAAGTGGGATGATCGGCAAGGAGAGCATTTGAGAGACCAAAAATACTGTTTTTTAAGGGCTTGGGCAAAAAGCCTTCCTACTCTCTTTGTGCTGCTGGTTTTATTGAAGAACCAGCTCCAATCTTCTAATAACAATCCCACATTACCTTTGCAGTATTAAACTGTTTCCCTCAAGATATAAGATAAAACTAATTCTGATAATGGCCTAAGCCCATTTAGATTGTTGCTGAAATGATACGTTACAAAACTCCATCTAGACGTTAGAAGTCCATCAAGACCTTTGGAAGGGAGTTGAGATTAATATCTCTGGAAGGTAGCAGTGCTTGAAATTTGTTTTAGAGGTGGGAACAGAAGGGACTTAGGGTTCCTTAAAATAGGAGATGAGTAGATGGTGAGGGAGGGGAATCCATGATGGAATAGTTATCCATGGACTCTGGATTGATTGGGGGTGTTGGGCCAAATGGCCTTTTCTGCACTCTGGATATTCTTATGCTCAGTTTTAAATGATTTAGTTTATTACAGACCAAATCAAATACTTTTTAAAGAAAGGACAATAATGAAAAATGTAATGTCTCCTCCCAAAAGAAGGGATCACATGGAAACTGTTGACAGTAAGTGACCTTTCTCCTGTCCCCAGTAACAAGATCTTTGGTTAAAACTGATTTGAATAAGTTTCTACAAACAGCCTGAACTCATCTGCCTAAATCACACTGGGCCAGAGATTAAATCAAAGAAAGATTCTCTTCAGACAGAGCCCTGTTGCAGAGTATTCAAACTACTGAAAAACCTCAATTCCCTGGACACAGAATAAATTATATTTTATGATGTCTGCTAGGATCAAAAGGAAGTTGTTTTTTTGTTTCTCTTTTTTTTAAATCCCTGAAATCATCTGACTAAAAATCTCCATCAAAAGGCTATTTTCCTGCACTGTATTCCCAAAAAGGGAACTGTACTTCCCATGCCACAGCCTGGCATTCAACCTCCCCAGAGCTGTCAACACGAGAGAAAATGTCAGGAGTACTGGCTAGCGTTGGTAGGAATGACATGCTGGAAATGTGTTTAAGTACACAGAGCTGTTTATTTTTTAAAAGAATGATATATACCTCAAAAACATGGCACATTCTTAAACCGTGATTTTAAATGGTTGTCGGTCCTAATGAGTGGCAATTGTCAGGTCTGCCTTCACCCCAGGGACCTCATTACACTTGTAATGCATTCCTTCAGCAACACAATCTAATTGTAAAATCCTTCTAGGATCTATTCCAGCAAGATGCTGCACATTAATTCAGTTTTATGGTGGGGGGGGGGAAATCCTTTCAAAAGGCTCATTCATGGTTTTTGAAAGTAAATCTGTAAACCTCTCCATCTCTATGGTTACATCAACTGATGATTTTTTCCTAACCGCATTATTCCAGCCTTGGTCCCACAAATATCTCAATACTTTATCCCGCAAGTAGTGGCACCCAAGTCTTGATTCACAGAACTCATCAATAGAAGAATTCTATACATGTTGGGAAGTAGCATAGGATTGGAGAAACACACACAATTACAAAGGATCATGGACTGAGATCCAGCCACAGTTTAACCCGCAGCTTTAGTTCTGCTTTCTGTTCAGAGGTTTCGTAGAAAACAGAAAATGTTTACTTCTTGCTTTGCACAAGAACGGCCTGAAAGGGCCAATCTTGTCGGCCCCTGCTCTCCGGTTCATGTTCAGATCCAACTACTTGTCGAAGGAGATGGCGCAATCACTTCTTATGGACTTGTGCGATTCAGCGACTAAACCACTCCAAATACACAACGTGCTCTGCCTCCTCCACTCAATATCCATCACATCGGGAGAGTTCCCACTTCCGCACTCACGTTTTTCCCTCATTGAGGTGAACGGTCAGAAAATATCAGGGGGGCCGAGTGCAGAAATGGAAAACCCTGACCATTATCTCCTCCTCTAGTTCTTTCTCAGGATCTCAAACATTCCTGATGGTTCTCAGTTTCTCCTTCCTCATGCAATCTGCAACCACTACTTCTTGAATTATTTCATCTTCTCTTTTCGATACTGACGATGGCCGACAATATGGACTGTGTGACCCATGTAGGTTTCTCAATTTAAGAAAAAACTCTCAGAAGTACAGAATAGAACAGCTTACCAAACCTCACCAGTATAAGCAGAGGTTGAAGTGTAACTAAAGAATGCAACGTTTTGAGGTTGAGAATGCGATGAGACTAATAAACCACAGCTTTGCTCTTGTGGTTTCGCAATGTCATCCCTCAATGTGTGAGTGGCTTGTAACGCACTCCAGCCCATGTGCTAGTCTCTGGTTACACAAGTGTTGGGCTGCGCCCGATGGAGTATAATTTGTTCTTTAATCATCTCATTGCAGAACCCAGCCCGGCTATAATTTCCAAATAAACCCACGTTATCTCCACCAATGAAAAAGATTTTCATGCACTTTCGTTTCTAAGCAACAATCTCCTCCTTAACAAAACTCCCCCTCGTGTAACCAACTCTGCCCAACTATCTTTATATAAAAGAGCAATTGCCTCACATCACAAGTGCAACTGCACTATATATCGCCGTGGGATATCGGCTAGTCTATATATAAAAGTCTTGCACCTAGCACACATCTGTCAAACTTCAGATGTCCCACTTCAAAGCACCAAAAGTATTTAAAGAGAGAAAAAAAGGCCGTCATTTGGTGCCAAATTTCTTGGACTTGGATTGGGGAATTTACAAGCACCCGCCAACAATACTGGGGACGTTAATACTCAGCGCAATGTGCGGCCCTTAGAGGTTTATACCCAGATAAGTCAGAGAAAGCTATTTAGGTGGTTACTTTGTGCTTCTCAGTGGAAATATGATTTTTTTTTAATTTTCAATGTAATAAATATAATCCTGTAATTAACAGTACTTTCTTAATACAGTAATCACAGTGCATCATTTATAGACACATTAATAAAGAAATTACAGAGGCTGCAGTTTGAGATGGTTACACCTTTTACTCTTTGCTTTGTACTGAAGGTGCAACTAGTTTTAACCTGTTCCCTTTGGTTATGTATTTAACTAAACCAAGAAGATTAGGAAGAACTAGCACTTGCATAATGCCTCATCTTTTCTGTCAGGCATCCCAAAGCTCTTCACATATAATGAGTTACTTTCAAGTGCAGTCACTGGCATGTGGATAAAGGTGGCAGTTAATTTGCATAGCAAGATCCCTCAAGCAACAAATGAGATGAGTGATCAGATATGTTTCTTCATTGATGTAGTTTGAGGGAGGAAAGTTGGCCAACACAATGAGAACCCCTGGCTCTTCGTTGCATTGTACCATGGGATCTTTTATGTCCACCTGAACCAGCAGACGAGACCCTGGATTTAACGTCTCATCTGAAAGACAGCACCTCCTATAATGCAGCACTCCCTCATTGCTTCACTCAAGTATCAGCCCAGAACATGTGCTCAAGTCCTAGAGTGGGCATGAACCCCCAACCTCTGACTGAGAGGCAAGTTTATCACCCAGGCTGACACTGTCGGGTAAATTCAAGAGATCCTGTGCTTCCAGAGGGTAGCATTACTCAACGAGAGCACGGTTCAGAGAATCAGTGCTACAGCATTGTAGCCCCATCTGACGCGTGCTCCCGACAAGCAGGACACCCATCAGGAACGCAAGTCGCTGGATTTATTCTTTACTCTATTACTGATTTAGTGACAGAAGTAACAATCTAGAATATTTTTAAACTAACATTACCAATAAGTTGAACATTATACAGACTGGTCATAGAGCCAGTTGGTACCAGACAGCATGGAACACTTTTGATTTTTGACCAGTTTGAATTATTGTACATTTCACCAGTTAGACTGTTGTAGTTAGCTTCTTCTTCTTAGGCAGTCCCTCGGAACCGAGGACGACTTGCTTCCACATTAAAAATGGGTTCTCAGGTGACTGATGAGTCCAATGTGGGACCTACAGTCTCTGTCACAGGTGGGGCAGACGGTGGTTGAAGGGACGGGTGGGTGGGGTGCTTGGGTTGACATGCGTTGGTTGCGCTTGGCTTCCGCTTGCTCCCGGCGAAGAGACTCGAGGTGTTCAGCGCCTTCCCGGATGCTCCTCCTCCACTTTGTGCAGTCTTGGGCCAGGGATTCCCAGGTGTCAGTGGGGATGTTTTTCAAGGAGGCTTTGAGGGTGTCCTTGAAGCGTTTCCTCCGTAGTTAGCTTAGTGCAATAGCGGCCACTTCTGAATAATAAAAGACTAGACATTCTTAAGACATTTCCCATTGGATAAAATCTGGTCATCCTCCTCCGTTGAAAGAAACATAGAAACATAGAAAAAATAGGAGCAGGAGTAGGCCATTCGGCCCTTCGAGCCTGCTCTGCCATTCAATATGATCATGGCTGATCCTCTATCTCAATACCATATTCCCGCTCTCTCCCCATACCCCTTGATGCCTTTTGTGTCTAGAAATCTATCTATCTCCTTCTTAAATATATTCAGTGACTTGGCCTCCACGGCCTTCTGTAGTAGAGAATTCCACAGGTTCACCACCCTCTGAGTGAAGAAATTTCTCCTCATCTCTGTCCTAAACGACCTACCCCGTATCCTGAGACTGTGACCCCTCGTTCTAGACCCCCCAGCCAGGGGAAACATCCTCCCTGCATCCAGTCTGTCTAGCAAATTAAATAAGCTCACACCTATTTATATAAATAGGACACACAGTGGATATTCCCAATCCAATTATAAAGTTATCATCCCTGAATTATCAGCCCTTACTTGCATGTGGAATATGCTAGCTACACATCTGTTCCATGTGTATTAACTTTAAGCTCCTCATCTTCACCTTAAATCCCTCCATGGACTTGTGACACCCTGGCTCCGTGTCCCGTCTAGCCACACATTCCTGCACACCCTCTACCCCTACACCAGCCTACTCCTCATTCCTCACTCTGTCCAAGGCAGCTTCTTCAGCTGCTATGGAACTTCCTCTCCCATCACTTTTGCCATGTTACTTCCTTCCCTGCCTTCAGAGGTCTCATTGGCCATGAATTCTCCCCCCCCCCCACCCCCCTCACATTCCAAGCCCCTCTTTTACCCCCCTTTCTTCCTCCTGGTTGGGATCTACTCTTGGTGTATTGCACTGTAAAGCACTCAGATGTCTCTGTACACATGAAAGCACTACAGAAATGCAAGTTGTTGTATCACAAGTAAGGTATTTGCCATTAAGTAGAACATGTTTCCAAGGAACATTACTTTTCAGGGAGTGGTGCAGAAGTGACAAACGTTACATTGATATAGTTGACAGGTTTCATGGATTAGACTATACTTCAGAAACCCGCACTGGTTAATGATCACCCTGTGCTGACTTCTGTAAAATGGGTAGCCGTTTAGATAAACTATTGGTGATGCAAATAGAGGCTAATCATTATGCAATACAGTTTTAGGAGCGAGCTTACTGAGTAACTTACATACAGAATGTTCTTCACTTAGTCAATCATTAGTTCACCTCTTCATACCATTCATTTAAACTATTGGCAAATTTTCATATACTAGCAAATCTCCTACTCATGGAAACTCAGACGATACACTATATTATAACAGGGGGAATATTATACCATATAATGCACATTGCATTGCTTATAAAATTCTCATCCTTGTGTTCAAATCCCCCCATGGCTTCTCCCCTCCCTATCTCTGTAACCTCCTCCAGCCCTACAACTCTGCGCTCCTCCAATTCTGGCCTCTTGCGCATCCCCAATTTTTAATCACTCCACCATTGGCAGCCGTGCCTTCAGCTGCCTAGGCCCTGAGCTCTGGAATTCCCTCCCTAAACCTCTCCTCCTTTAAGATGCTCCTTAAAAACCTGCCTCTTTGACCAATCTGTCCCAATATCTCCTTATGTGACTCGGTGTCAAAATTTGTTTGAAAGCGCTCCCGTGAAGCGCCTTGGGACGTTTTACTATTAATGGCACTATATCAATGCAAGTTGCTATTATCTGCCAAAGTGTAGGTTTGTGGCTGTTTATTGTTACAGAGTCTGATTGGAATTAAGTGAACACTGGAGAGGTAATTTTGCACGGTGCCACTCCTGGCATGGAGCCTGACAGACAGGAGTGCCTGGTTGCAGCATTGGTCCGATAGTGGTAGATACCTATCTCATGGCACTCCATGCTGGGAGCAGAGTCTTGCTGAATTACCCTCTGGGTTTGTAAAGGTAATTAAGAGGTTATTGCTGTTAAGTAAATACTTCTTGAGTTCATGCAGCAGTCAGTTAAGAGACTGCAGATATCTTGGCTCTGGTATTGTTTTTCTGATGAGTTGCTTTGAACCTTTACGCTTGTGACACAAAGTTGAGGGTGACACTTATATGGGACAGACAGGAAATGTGCACTAGATATACTATTTTATTATTACATAGAATGTACAGCACAGAAACAAGCCATTCAGCCCAACAGGTCTATGCTGGTGTTTATGCTGCACACAAGCCTCCTCCCACCCCGTTTCATCTAACCCTATCTGCTTAACCTTCTATTCCTTTCTCCCTCATATATTTATCTAGTTTCCCCTTGAACACATCTATATATATATATATGCATGTTTTGATACTCCTCCACTGCAGAAGCAACGTATGCAAGTATTTAAATGAGTAGGACAAGGGCAGCAGGCGCATGGGAACGCCGCCACCTGCAAGTTCCCCTCCAAGTCACACACCACCCTGACTTGGAAAGATATCGGCCGTTCCTTCATCGTCGCTGGGTCAAAATCCTGGAACTCCCTCCCTAACAGCACTGTGGGAGTACCTTCACCACACGGACTGCAGCGGTTCAAGAAGGCGGCTCATCGCCACCACCTTCTCAAGGGCAACTAGGGATGGGCAATAAATGCTGGGCCTTGCCAGCGACGCCCACATCCCAGGAACGAATAAAAAAAAATGCATGTAATTTGAATTTGATGTCGGTCTGAATATTTCTGTCTGCCATGAGCCATTTTCCGAAGCACAGTAATGCTTGACTGATGGCCTCCTTTCGCAGGCTGCAGGTTACTCAGCATTCAACATAGTTGTTCTTAATAGTTAAAAAAAATTGGGAAAAAGAATACTTTCCATTCGGTCATATGAAGAGTCAGCCTCGCCTCAAGTGGTTTCACTCTTGACAATAAAGAATTGAGTTCACTGACCTCATGTACAGTCTCATTTAGAAGCAAATCAAGCAGCTCTTAGACAACTGTACAATAGCTCACTGAGTTGACACAAAACAAAATCTCCCAAGTTTATTCTTGGTCAGTGCACGGAAGTAAACCCTGGCTTGCCTCGTCAGTTCTGCACATCGGATCACTTCTTTAAAATCCAGTTCACAACTGCACTTTCGTGCAGATTGAGATGGCCCACGAATCTGAGGAGTATGGCTTTCTCATTGATGCAGTGTTGTAAATGGCTGGGCTTGGTTGCAATGTCTCCTGCAGTTGAACAACCAATCAACACCCACTGTCAAGACATACACAATAGCCCCTGGGGCACGGTACCAGAGAGCAACCAACAGCCATTGAACCGTACACCAGCCAAAAACCCAACACCTTCAGGAGACGAAAGGGGGAAATTGTCGAGGGAAGAAAAACTGTCCTTTAAAACTGTCTCACCTCCTGACTCCCCAAAGCCTTTCCACCATCTACAAGGCACAAGTCAGGAAGTGTGATGGAATATTCTCCACTTGCCTGGATGAGTGCAGCTCCAACAACACTCAAGAAGCTCAACACCATCTAGGACAAAGAAGCCCGCTTAATTGGCACCCCTTCCACCACCTTGAACAGTCACTCCCCCCACCACCGGCGCACCGTGGCTGCAGTGTGTACCATCTAGAAGATGCACTGCAGCAACTCGCCAAGGCTTCTTCGACAGCACCTCCCAAACCCGCGACCTCTACCACCTAGAAGAATAAGGGCAGCAGGCGCATGGGAACACCACCACCTCCAAGTTCCCCTCTAAGTTACACACCATCCTGACGCGGAAATATATTGCCGTTCCTTCATCGTCGCTGGGTCAAAATCCTGGAACTCCCTCCCTAACAGCACTGTGAGAGTACCTTCACCACACGGACTGCAGCGGTTCAAGAAGGTGGCTCACCACCACCTTCTCAAGGGCAACTAGGAATGGGCAATAAATGCTGGCCTTGCCAGCGACGTCCACATCCCATGAACGAAAAAAAAGAAATGACTAAAGGAAAGTAGTACCAAATTCTGCAGCTGAATTAACAAGAACCCCATGTGTGTGAAAATGTGAAATATTTCTAATTCCCACAACACACATGTGGTACTGGTACAATTACAATTCCATTTGTTTTGCCTCTCCCAGGAGATTACATGGTTGCAAGGGTGAGTGGGAGGTGGGGAAGGGAAGAGTTGTTTAGTCATGATGGTCCGGCCATCATGGTGTGAGGAAGGCTTTATGGACCAGCTGGTCATTTCCTGCCCGTCAGCTTCATATGTTTGTATGAATTTAACAGTGTAGAAATTGGGTGAGGAATTCAAGCACTGTGCACTCTTTAAATCTCATCCTATCTGTCACATTTTATGGAGTCCGGTGCAGTTTCTTATTAATTAATTTAGCAAATAAGGGTGGGGGTAGATATCCTTTGTACACCACATGAAGCAAAATCCTGAATTTTATGAGTAACTTTACGATTTCAATACACTTAGTACCGAGGAAACCTTGCCTAGATTTGATTGAAGTAGAAGGTTTTTTGGACACTGTCTCCTGGTTCAAGGTAGCAATGCGCTTTTATCAGCTTAACCATATGCAAAAAAAAATATCATTGCACGTATTTTTATACTTGAATAGAAATGAATCTAACAGCCAAAACCACTGTTGAATAAAATGTGCAACCGAGGTATTTTCTGTCTTCTGTTTCATGTACCTCAAGTTGCAACACACACCAAGACCTTGTCATAAAAACCAATTGCTCCCATTCTGTGGCACCAAAGATGCGCGCTAGTTTCTTCAGAAGTTTATTGGCACATTTACGTCACTGGGCGAAACATCAAGCACTATCTTTGGAAATCAGAAGACTCGGGATACACAGTGACATGACCTTCAACTATCAAAAGTTAGTTTTTAAAAAAATACTAATTACTTCGCTGGATACAAATAGGAACACATGCCAACTGCGCAACTTTGCTCCAGTGTTTTATGAGCCTTTACCAATCATTACTTGAGATAAAGGACTGACGTTCTGGGAGAGGGCGAGAGGGAAAAGAAACGGCGAGACCTCAAAAAGATCTGTGGGTAAGATAAAGTGCCTGCCCCATAAAAGAGAAGGGCTGTGAGAATTACAGATAATGCTGGAATTGGCTGCTCTCCCCACCCCAGGCGGTTGGGAAATATTACGTTAAGTTGCTGCTCTTATGACAAAGGCTTTTCTCACGCAGCCCGCCTCCACTATTGGCGAGTTGTACTTGGAGAGTCCACAGCAAAGGTTGGCAACAGCGCCAGCTCGAGGCAACTGCAATAACCCAAACCAACCAAAGCCACTCGGGTTACAAGAGCAGATGGCCACCTTTTCAAATAGAATTTCTGATGTGTGCAGTTACTGAACAGATGCTGACGAACCATTGGAAAATAAGCAGAGTAATGCATTTCACAGTTATAACAGCCAGGTCACACAATTTGATTAGTGATTGGGTTTTTTTCAGTTACAACTCTTTCCACCTCCACCCCCCCCCCCCACCCCGCCCCCCACCCCCCCACTGATCTCAAAATGACTGCAATGCAAGCCTCAAATCTCACCATATAGTACCGAGAAGATGCAGCTATATAAGAACATAAGAATTAGGAGCAGGAGTAGGCCTTACAGCCCCTCGAGCCTGCTCTGCCATTCAATAAGATCATGGCTGATCTTTGACCACAACTGCACTTTCCCGCCCGATCTCCATATCCCTTGATTCCCTAGAGTCTAAAAATCTATCTATCTCAGCCTTGAATAAACTCAACGACTCAGCATCCACAGCCCTTTGGGATAGAGAATTCCAAAGATTCACAACCCTCTGAGAGAAGAAAGTTCTCCTCATCTCACTCCTAAATGGCCGACCCCTTAGCCTGAGACAGTTCTAGACTCTCCAGCCATAGGGGAAACAGCCTCTCAACATCTACCCTGTCAGACCCGCTAAGAATTTTATACGTTTCAATGAGATCACCTCTCATTCTTCTAAACTCCACAGAAATATAGGCCCATCCTATATGTGCCATCCCCAAACCAAAAGGGTGGCCTGCTCCCAAGCATAGACAAAGGCCACCATGATGCTGGCTGCCAGGACGTTGAGTGATTGTGGGCTGGGATGATTCTTGCCAGAGGGAAGTTCTTTGCCTCTGCTTGGCACCTTGACATGGCCAAGAGCAGGAACTCACTGTGTAAAGGGCTGCAGGCCCACACCTGTGGTCTAGAGTTCCACCTTACAATACAGGGGCGGGGGGGGGGGGGAGCGGGATGCGAATCACCACTCCATCCGTTTCTTCTTTGCCATTTTATCAGCAAAGGCACTTTTAAGTACCAGACATCACTTCTCCTTTCCCGCACCTGCAGGAATGGTGAAAACGTAATCGACTTTGGATTAGTGAAACAAATAAACTAATCCATCGGTGACAGTGAATTCCCAAAGGATCTCGATGCATTCCGTTAAACTGCATTCTGTATGTCCTGATGGTTTATGAATCCACAAAATTCCCAAATCTTCCCATTATATCCCAAAGGACAATTTACGTTTTCATTCAAAAAGCAAAAACCAATGAGCAGCTGTGTCTTTCATGATGCGCTTTATACAAAGATTTTCTATAGATTGCTTGCTGCTGTTCAGGTCTATTTAATGACCAAAGGTCATATTAAATCCCACCGTGCCTTTCACACAGGCGTTGCACCACTCAGAAAATGCTCCCCCCAATTTGGCTTTTCCTTCAGTTTCTAATATTGGCAAGATGGCCATCCCAATAATTGCCCATATCTTTAAGCGCCTTCAAGCGTTTTACTCGGTTAAAGGCGCTATATGAAATAGAGTTGCTGCTGTTGTCGACTGGACCTTAAATACAGATCCCAATGTTAAATTACAAACCTGCAAGCTTTTGTAATTTTGACAAGCAATGGATTCTGCATTAAAATTAAATTGTTCAATATATACACCAGCAATTCTATTGCCAAATGTAAGCCCTCTCATCCATACAGTGCGCTGCTCAGATCATCATAGGTTGGACCGTAGGAATACACCTTGCATTGCCTCTTCAACCCATGACAGCAGCTGGAGGGGTAAAGCTCCTCGATTGCTCAGATAAGGGGAAACAGAAACCCTTGCATTGATAAACTGCTTTATCATGTCATTAAAATATCTCCAAGTGTTTCACACAGTGGAATAGTTCTTTTTTTGTTGGGGTGCAGTGATTGTCGTTGTGTAGTTGGTAAAAGCAGTGTCTAATTGAACTGCACAGACTACGAAGATCACAGGGTCTTTCTTTCTATCCCTGGTCTAGCTGATCTCAACCAGGATGTTCTTGTTGACTTAAGGTAGGGAGGGGAATTTAAAAAAAAAATCATTGGGCATTTCTATACAGAGGCTCCTACTGGGGAGTGTCCATGTGTGAACTTCGGGTGAGGACCAGATCAGGCTTAGATGTGATAGCCCTGTGAATTACTAGCCCACTGCCTGGGTCAACACATGGAGAGTGGGCACTCGAACATGGTACTGGAGGGCGGCCTGTGCTTGTGCAATGATAGCAGTATGAGGATGAAAGATCATCGACCTGAAATGTTTCTCTCTCCACAGCTGCTGCCTGACCTGCTGAGCTTTTTCCAGCATTATCTGGTTTTATCCCAGGCCGAGACATTGGCCTTCAGGAGGAGGGAGAAAATTGAAGCTCATCCATTGCTGAAACCCTCATCCGTGCCTTTGTTACCTCTAGACTTGACTATTCCAATGCGCTCCTGGCTGGCCTCCCACATTCAACCCTACGTAAACTTCAGGTCATCCAAAACTCGGCTGCCCGTGTCCTAACTCACACCAAGTCCCGTTCACCCATCACCCCTGTGCTTGCTGACCTACATTGGCTCCCAGTTAAGCAGCACCTCGATTTCAAAATTCCCATCCTTGTTTTCAAATCCCTCCATGGCCTCAGCCCTCCCTATCTCTGTAATCTCCTCCAGCCCCACAACCCCCCTGAGATATCTGCGCTCCTCTAATTCTGCCCTCTTGAGGATCCCTGATTATAATCGCTCAACCATTGCTGGCCGTGCCTTCTCTTGCCTAGGCCGTAAGCTCTGGAATTCCCTGCCTAAACCTCTCCGCCTCTCTACCTCTCTTTCCTCCTTTAAGATGCTCCTTAAAACCTACCTCTTTGACCAAGCTTTTGGTCACCTGCCCTAATTTATCCTTATGTGGCTCGGTGTCAAATTTTTTTGTCCTATAATACTCCTGTGAAGCACCTTGGGACGTTTTACTATGTTAAAGGCGCTATATAAATACAGGTTGTTGTTGTTGAGGGAACAAAAATGAAGATGAAAGTTTTTAAAGAAGGCTGAATTTTTGCAAGCTATGATATATTAATCGCAGAAGCCTTTTCATTTAATAATCTCTGAGGTTTCAATAAGCAACCCCATTTAAACTGCGCCAGACTGTTTTCAAAATGATTTAAAAATTTGGAGAGGATAAATAGAGAAATATTGTCTCCACGAGTTGGCAAATCGATAACACAGAAGCCAGTCTTCAGCCAATTCGATTCACTCCATGTGATATCAAGAAACGGCTGAGCACATTGGATACAGCAAAGGGTATGGGCCCCGACAACATCCCGGCTGTCGTGCTGAAGACTTGTGTTCCAGAACTAGCCGCGCCTCTAGCCAAGCTGTTCCAGTACAGATACAAAACTGGCATCTGTCCGACAATGTGGAAAACTGCCTAGTTATGTCCTGTTCACAAAAAGCAGGACAAATCCAACCCAGCCAATTACCGCCCCATCAGTCTACTCTCAATCATCAGCAAAGTGATGGAAGGTGTCATCGACAGTGCTATCAAGCGGCACTTACTCACCAATAACCTGCTCACTGATGCCCAGTTTGGGTTCTGCCAAGACCACTCGGCTCCCGACCTCATTACAGCCTTGGTCCAAACATGGACAAAGGAGCTGAATTCCAGAGGTGAGGTGAGAGTGACTACCCTTGACATCAAGGCAGCATTTGACCGAGTGTGGCATCAAGGCGCCCTAGTAAAACTGAAGTCAATGGGAATCGGGGGGAAAACGCTCCACTGGCTGGAGTCATACCTAGCACAAAGGAAAATGGTTGTGGTGATTGAAGGTCAATCATCACAGCCCCAGGACATCGCTGCAGGAGTTCCTCAAGGCAGTGTCCTAGGCCCAACCATCTTCAGCTGCTTCATCAATGACCTTCCCTCCAACATAAGGTCAGAAATGGGGATGTTCGCTGATGACTGCACAGTGTTCAGCGCCATTCACAACTCCTCAGATAATGAAGCAGTCCATGCCCGCATGCAACAAGACCTGGACGACGTTCAGGCTTGGGCTGATAAGTGGCAGGTAACATTCGCGCCACAGAAGTGCCAGGCAATGATTATCTCCAACAAGCGAGAGTCTAATCAGTGCCCTTGACATTCAATGGCATTACCATCGCCGAATCCCTCACCATCAACATCCTGGGGGTCACCATTGACCAGAAACTTAACTGGACCAGCCACATAAATACTGCGGCAACAAGAGCAGGTCAGAGGCTAGGTATTCTGCAGCGAATGTCTCATCTCTTGACTCCCCAAAGCCTTTCTACCATCTACAAGGCACAAGTAAGAAGTGTGATGGAATACTCTCCACTTGCCTGGATGAGTGCAGCTCCAACAACACTCAAGAAGCTCGACACCATCCAAGACAAAGCGGCCTGCTTGATTGGCACCCCATCTACTACCATAAAAATTCACTCCCTTCACCACCGACATACCGTGTCTGCAGTGTGTACCATCTACAAGATGCACTGCAGCAACTCGCCAAGGCTTCTTCGGCAGCACCTCCCAAACCCGCAACCTCTTCCACCTAGAAGGACAAGGGCATCAGACGCATGGGAACACCACCACCTCCAAGTTCCCCTCCAAGTCACACACCATCCTGACTTAGAAGTATATCGCCGTTCCTTCATCGTTGCTGGGTCAAAATCCTGGAACTCCCTCCCTAACTGCACTGTGGGAGTACCTTCACCACACGGACTGCAGCGGTTTAAGAAGGCAGCTCACCACCATCGTCTCAAGGGCAACTAGGGATGGGCAATAAATGCTGGCCTTGCCAGTGACGCCCACATCCCATAAAAACGAATTAAAAAAACAAGGGGACACAGACTGAGAATTATCACTGGAAAAACAAAGGAGGAGGTTAGAAGAATTATTTTTCACGTGAGGTTATTAGAACATTGAATGTCTCACCACAAGTGACTATGGAGAAGGAGAGAGTTATATCATTTAAAAAGGAACTGGATAAGTATTTGAAAAGAAAGAATATAGGAGTGAAGGACAGAGAAATGGGACTAAAGGAGATAGCTCCAGTTGAAGAGCTAGCACAGGCACAGTGGGCCAAATGGCCCCCTTTTATGCTGCAATTTCTATGATAATCAAGTCAGACATCATGATCAAGATTACTGAAAATCCATAGGCATTGATTTTTCCTGAAGAACGTAGCTTTGTCCAAGATTATTTTTTTTTAATCTGCAATTGGACATTGACAGCCAAGATACCAAATCACAATTCAGTTCATTATTGCTGAGGCTCTGAGCGTCCTCAGTTTACACTGAACGCATCGCCTGATCACACGAGTCAATGTGAAATGAGGGTGCGACGCTGTAAGTGCCCAGCAGACTGCAACGAAGCAATAAGCTCACCACCAAGTCGTGTCTATCTCTCCACTTCATTCTGGCAAATGGGTCTGTGTTGGACTGATTCTTTTCTGTTTTGCTGCAGGATTTATATTGAACTGAAGAATTATTCTTAGTTTTTTTTCTGCTTGAATCTCTCTATGTTGTGCTAGCTGGTTTGAGTGAGAAAGTTTTTAAGCTCAACTTTTAATTTTGTGGAATAACAACAGAAAACGCTGGAAAAACTCAGCAGGCCAGACAACATCCGTGGAGAGAGAAAGAGAGTTAACGTTACAGGTCGAAACCCTTTGTCGGAACTGAAAGAGCAGGAAATAAACAGATAAAAATGCAAGGGGGAGGCTGGGGGGGGAGGAATAAAAGAACAAAAGGGATGGTCTTTAGTAAGTAGAGACATTGAGAGATGCTCAAGGCAAGACGAGATGGTAATGGGACAGGTTGAGAAACAAAAGGTAAGGTGTGAAATGCTGGCAGAATCAGAGACAGCTGCCGTGGGGGGAGAGAGAGAAAAAAAAGGAAAAAGGCACGGACCAAAAGAGTGGATAAAATGTATACATATGTGGTAGGGGCTGGGGTTATGATCTGAAATTGTTGAATTCGATATTGAGTCTGGAAGGCTGTAAAGTGCCTAAACGGAAGATGAGGTGCTGTTCCTGGAGCTTACGCTGCGCTTCCGTGGAACAATGTAAGAGGCTGAGGACGGTGAGGTCTGAGTGAGCGTGGAGGGGTGAATTAAAATGACAAGCGACCGGAAGCTCGGGGTCACCCTTACGGACTGAACGGAGGTGTTCCGCAAAGCGGTCACCCAATCTGCGTTTGGTCTCCCCAATGTAGAGGAGACCACATCGTGAGCAGCGAATACAGTATACTAGATTGCAAGAAGTAAAAGTAAATCGCTGTTTCACCTGGAAGGGGTGTTTGGGGCCCTGGAGAGTGGGAAGGGGGGATGTATAAGGGCAGGTGTTGCATCTCCTGCGCTTGCACGGGAAGGTGCCGGGTGAAGGGGAAGGGGTGCTGGGGGTGATAGAGGAGTGGACTAGGGTGTCTCGGAGGGAGCGGTCCCTACGGAATGCTGAAAGGGGAGGTGAGGGGAAGATGCATTTGGTGGTGGGATCACGCTGGAGGTGGCAGAAATGGCGGAGGATGATCCGTTGAATGTGGAGACTGGTGGGGTGAAAGGTGAGGACAAGGGGAACTCTATCGTGGTTCCGGGAGGGAGGGGCCGGGGTGAGGGCAGAAGTGCGGGAGATGGAACGGACACGGTCGAGGGCCGTGTCGACCACGGTAGAGGGGAATCCTCGGTTGAGGAAAAAGGAAGACATGTCGGAAGCACTGGTATGGAAGGTGGCATCGTCGGAGCAGATGCGGCGGACGGAGAAACTGGGAGAAGGGAATAGAGTCCTTACAGGACTCTCCACGGATGTTGTCTGGCCTGCTGAGTTTTTCCAGCGTTTTCTGTTGTTATTTCGGATTTCCAGCATCCGCAGTATTTTGCTATCGTTTTAATTTTGTGGTTCTAGTTTGACCACCATCTTGTACTAGTTCTCTGCAGACAACCGCCATGGTAAAATCAAGTCTTGCAAAGTGAAAGCATATATGTTTCCAGACAAGATTTATGAGTTTGCAGCAATAGAGAAAACAACACTAAGCTGAGATTTTGTTACCATGCCTTTGTTACCTCTAGACTTGACTATTTCAAAGCACTCCTGGCCGGCCTCCCACGTTCTACCCTACGTAATCTTGAGGTCATCCAAAACTCAGCTGCCCGTGTCCTAACTCGCACCAAGTCCCGTGCAGCCATCACCCATGTGCTCGCTGACCTCCAATAGCTCCTGGTTAAGCAACGCCGCGATTTCAAAATTCCCATCCTTGTTTTCAAATTCCTCCATGGTCTCACCCCTCCCTATCTCTGTAATCTCCTCCAGCCCCACGACCCACCGAGATATCTGCGCTCCTCTAATTCTGCCCTCTTGAGCATCCCTGATTATAATCGCTCAACCATTGGCGGCCGTGCCTTCAGCTGCCTCGGCCCTAAGCTCTGGGATTCCCTCCCTAAACCTCTCCGCCTCACTACCTCTCTTTCCTCCTTTAAGACGCTCCTTAAAACCTACCTCTTTGACCAAGCTTTTGGCCATCTGCCCTAATTTCTCCTTATGTGACTCGGTGTCAAATTTTTTCTTACAATACTCCTGTGAAGCACCTTGGGATGTTTTACTACGTTAAAGGCACTTTATAAATACAAGTAGTTGTTGTTGTTTGCAAGATAAAACCTGAGCATTTCCTACTTGTGCTTTTTAAGAGTACAAAACAAGTATGGCACAACCTGTGGGGCACGGCATTGTACAGTTCTTCTGCCATTAGATACGTTCAGAATGTTTGCTAAAGTTCTGAACCGCAACACACTGAACTAAGCCTCAAGTTCTGGTACAAATCGAAGCTAAATACAATCCCCATCTTCCTAATCCCATATCCAAGGCCGCTGAGTTTTGCTTTTTGTGAAAAAACATTTGGAATCGCATAATGCGAACCCCAAAAAAAAACAGTAAAAAAGAATCCTGCGCTGTGAATTTCCTCCGAGCTAATCCTGCTCCGCGGCCGTAACTTCACTGGAAGTGTAGCGGAAACCCTATTTACACACATAACCCCCAGACTTCTGGTGAAGTTAGGGCAGCGGAGCGAGAGCGGCTCCAAGGAAGTTCCTCGCTCTGGAATCCCAGACAATAAAAACTGGAATTAGACTTATTCAGTCGCTGTAAACCAGTTGCCCTGCTGATAACCGTGCCCCGATTTCAGTAAAACTGAAAGAAAGAACATATGACAGAAGCAGAGTGTGCACTGTTAGAATATAACACTGTACATTTAATGCTTATTTTTTTTCTTGAGTTTATACCTTGGTTAGTCAGCAGAAATGGAATGCTCTTCCACATTAGCATGTGTCAACATCAAGCACGCTCAGGCCAGGTGCAGACAGACAAGGTGCTGAATGAAACTCTTCCTCCTGTGTCCCAACAACATGATACAACCTGAAACTCTAAAGAGGATACCCTAATGACGCCATTTCTCGCATCAGCCATCTTTGTAGCTTCTTAAAATAAGAATGCCAATTAGTACAGGTAGCTGAGTGTTGTGAATTCACAACCAATCTAAACTGAGACTGCCCAAACATTTTGTGTAGAACCCATACAGGTAGCACAGAGAGAACACTTCCATCCCATCAGTCTGGGTTCAAGTCCCACTCCAGAGACTTGAGCACAATAATCTAGCCAAGTTCGGTACTGAGCGAGTGCTTTACTATCGGAGGTGTCGTCTTCCGGATGAGACGTTAAACCCCGTCTGCTCTCTCAGGTGGACGTAAAAGATCCCGGGGGCAATATTTCGAGGAAGGGCAGGGGGGTTATCCCCGGTGTCCTGGCCAATATTTATCTCTCGATCAACAACACTAGAAAAAACAGATTATCTGGTCATTATCACATTGCTGTTTGTGGGAGCTTGCTGTGCGCAAATTGGCTGCCGTGTTTCCTACATTACAACAGTGACTACACTTCAAAAGTACTTAATTGGCTGTGAAGCGCTTTGGTACTTCCTGAGATCATGAAAGGTGCTCTGTAAATGCAAGTCTTTCTTTGGGTTGGATTTGAACTCATGCAAAAGGGAGTATACGACATATATCATCTAATTTCCCTCAATTCTCAATGCACCAACTCACACTGGGCTGTGGTACTACTGAGAGTGGGAACTTTCTAGTCCATAACACAGTGACTAACGCTTATTCATGAGGGGATCTGCGAAGAATTTTCCAGAATTTTTTTTTACTTTTTTGGCCCTGAGTTTTCCTGTTTTATGCGGTCATGAAAGGCATCACATCCTCAGGACGTACCAAAGTGCTTTACAACCAATGGATTACTTTGGAAGTTTAGGCACTGTTGTTACCTACGCAATATAAGGGCTCATGGGGTTGGGGTAATTTATTAGCATGGATAGAGGATTGGTTAACGGACAGAAAACAGAAAGTAGGGGTAAACCGGTCATTTTCCAGTTGGCAGGCTGTAACTAGTGGGATGCTGCAAGGATCAGTGCTGGGGCCTCAGCTATTTACAATCTATATTAATGACTTAGATGAAGGGATCGAGTGCAATGTATCCAAGTTTGCTGATGATACAAAGCTAGGTGGGAAAGTAAGCTGTGAGGAGGACACAAAGAGTCTGCAAAGGGATATAGACAGATTAAGTGAGTGGGCAATAAGGTGGCAGATGGAGTATAATGTGGGGAAATGTGAGGTTATTCACTTTGGTAGGAAGAATAGAAAATTGGAATATTTTTTAAATGGTGAGAAACTATTAAATGCTGGTGTTCAGAGAGATTTAGGTGTACTTGTACAGGAAACACAGAGAGTCAGCATGCAGGTACAGCAAGCAATTAGGAAGGCAAGGGCAGGGGGAATCCTGAGGGGAAGTTTGGCCCGGTGGGCTAGGGGAAGGGAGGGAAGTGACAGAAACAGTTGAACGGATGGACTCAGTCTTCGTGACAAAGAAGTCCATGAGCTCCTCGCACTTGTTGGAGGTGAGGGTGGAGGAGGCAGGGGAGAGGGGTTTAAGAAGACGGATTGTAGTGAAGAGAAGCATCAGAAAAGCAGATATCAATCTATTCTTTTCTATCTGCGTAACTTTGTCATTCCTGCAATCAATTCACAGGAAAATTAAGTAATTTAAAACCATTGGAGAAACGTATTTCTATCCTTGAAGATAATGCCAGGCCATCCCCTCCAATATTACCGCATCGTTACTCGTTCCTCCCACTATAGTCATACACACACAGGCAAACAATCCCCTAGCTCATCTAAATACCGATTTCAAATAACCATCTACCATTAATGTGATTACAGTCTTGCTTTTGCTTATGTCACAAAACCCTGTAGATTAGGGATCTCAACATTCAAGTATTTTAAATAGTTTTAGGCCAAAAAAAAACAAAAATTACGCCAATTAGCAGTAAGTTATGAGACTAATTCAAACATTATCTGTAAACTCACATCACATCAGCGATTTATTGTGTGCAGTATTTATAGTGAATAGGTATTTTCTACACAGAGACACACCAATTCTGTTTGTATGACAAGAGACTGCACTAACATGGTTGAAAAGTAATAAAGCCGATTGTGATATTTGAACTAGTTACTTTATACTTGAACTAGTTACGTTATACAACACAATTAAATTCAGGTCAGTGGTATTGTCATTTTCTTTCAGCCAATTAGTGAGAGATTCTTTAAAACCTGTAGATCTTTACGCAATTGATAGCTTCATGTTACAAATCAGGATAGAGTTGCCTCACCATATAAACCATAAACAACTTTCTAACTTACTCCTGTCCACTCACCAAGCATTTCAACCAGGGCGCCCACTATTATTCAGTAAAACACAACACCTAGTATTATGTTAAATAGGTACAGAAATGCTGCTTGGAGCTGCTCTAGTGGCTCAATGAAGGCAGTGTGCAACTGGGCCATAGACCAGGTTTGATTCCTAGCTTGTGCTGAGGTAGCTGATCTTAGGCGGGATGACAGTAGGGATGCTAAATTGGCCTTACTTCCCCGGTATTTTGGAGTGGAGATGGATATCATCCAGGGACCTTGCTTTTGTTTGCTACCCAGAGCCGTAGCTCAGTGGGTAGCACCCTCGCCTCTGCTGTCAGAAAGGTTGTGGGTTCAAGTCCCACTCCACAGACTTAAGCACAAAAGTCGAGGCTGACACTCCAGTGCAGTACTGAGGGAGTGCTGCACTGTTGGATGATGCTGTCATTCAGATGAGACGTTAAACCGAGGCCCCACCTGCTCTCTCAGGTAGATGTGAAATATCCCTTGGCACTATTCTGAAGATGAGTAGGCAAGTTATCCCCGATGTCCTGGCCAATATTTATCCCTCAATCAACATCACTAAAAGAGATTAACTGGTGATTATCACATTGCTGCTTGTGGGAGCTTGCTGTGCGTTTCCTACATCACAACAGTGACTATACTTTAAAAAAAATACTTCATTGGCTGTAAAGCACTTTGGGACATCCTGAGGTTGTGAAAGGCGCCATAGAAATGCAAGTCTTTCTTTCTTTTAACCTCTGCTCTGCTGGAAAGCGCGTGCAGGATCAGACTCAGTGTAATTGCCCCCATGATCAAACAACATGGCCATTTGTAATAGATAACAGAGAAGGGCCAGTGCCCCAGTCGGGAGTCAACATCCTTAGCAGAGAAAACTACAAAAAAGTCCAGCTCTGCATTAAAATAAAGTTACTAAAGCATTAGAAACCAGTCAGTATTATGTAAATCGAAAAGGGAGATGGGATTAGAATAGAAAGCAGTTGAAGAGACAGCATGTCACAGGTGTGAATTGGCTGACTGTTGCCTCCTTCTGTGCCGTAATTTCCATGATTCTACATTTTCCTCCGTAGGAATATGTTTTCCAGATCCCCTCCCACCAAGACTGAATTTGCCAAGCCTTAAAAAAAAATCCTTTAAGTCAGTCAGCATGTTGCTTCTGTAATGGGTAGTATAGGTATGAGCCTCACTTCTGTAGTAAAGGTCATTGGTGCGGACCATCTAACTGAGTCAGGAGCATCACAAGAATGAATTATTACAGCCTCCATACATGCTCCTTATTCCATTCCCAATGTGTATTCCATATACAGTACAACATGAGTTTGAATTTTATTCAGTAATTTTTGCAGCAACAGGATTCTGAATAACATAATCCTGGGAATCCCGCTGAAATTAGTTTTTTTTAAATTGCAAACACATGTTAAAATAAATAAGACATAATGGGAACAGATGGCTTCTGAAAAATTAAACCCCTCTTGTCCCCATGGTTTAAAAAAAAGGGTCAGTGGTGCTCATGTATATTCCAAACTAGTTATGTCAAACACAAGCTAAAACACATTAACTAAATCAATATGCATCCACCAATTAATGAAATATGGAGGAACTTGATTTATCCATCTTTGGACGGTGATACACAATAATTCGGGATCGCTATGTATGTTGCATACTTAAGCACTGACCCCCATCCCCTGCATAGGAAGTGTTCCTAGATCACACTGCACATGTACTGATAATAGTAAACGGCACTGGGAGACGCATTTATTTCAACATTGTATTCTGTGCAGTTACCTCCCTGTTTTACTAGTGCACAAAACTTTTTTTTTAATGCTATTTTGTTTGGTTTTGCTCCTGATGCTTTGTAAGTTTCACATGTTGTCTTTTGATACGTTTTACTGAAGGGCAGATTATTTTTAAACGATTTGCCATCCCTCTGTCACGAGCTCGCCACGTGTTTGAACTGGGAGAATGACTTTTTGCTTGAACTTTTAACCCAACACACAAACGGAAAAATGGCGAAATGCAAGAGTCTTATTTGAAGATAGACACAGCCCTGGCCCTCTCCCCCGCCAAGACAGATATACGGAATTACGGGATAGAATGCAACACTTTGCAACAAAGATGCAATAATTCTCTTTGTTGCGTTTGAGGGATAAATTGTGATGTAACACGTACATTGCACAGATCAGGAAACCTAAAGCTTTTGGAAACGTTCAAAATGTACATTACAGAGGAGTCAGACGTAATATTGCATATATATACACACACACATATATATATCTACATCATGTGATTTTGTAGGCGTGCCCAGTTTCGCATCTCCAATCAATTTATCTGGCATATTCTAGCGCATAAATATATATATATTTTTAAAATCCTAATATACAAGTTGCAAAAGCTAAAAATAAATAAAAGTAACGCACTCGCTTCTGCATTCTGCAATTATTACAACATTTGTTTTAGATTTATATTTCGACTACGCGGAGTTATAACAAGGGGAAAAGAGGACTGACGATTATTTCAGTTTTAAAGTTGCAAAAATGTCTTGAAGGGAATTGAATTGGGTAACAAGTGGGAAGACCCGGGGTTTGGGAGACGGTAGCCCCCCCCGGGCTGAGGTTGCCCAGATGCACACGCCCTTCAATCCCTGGGGCTGCTCTCAGCAGCGCGGCAAAAAGCACAAGAAGGTGCAAAACCTTCCTCTTCAGGGGCTCCCTGCAGCGGCCTTTGTCGCCCTGGGGACTCCCACCGCCAGGGGGGCTGATCCCAGCTGTCGATAGCGTTCAACTCCGAACGGCTGCAGGAAATTTCCATTCTTATTTTTTAAAAATATAGAAACTGACCAAGAACCTAGAGAATTAGGGGCTGTGCATAAATGGCCAACGCTGTGCATAAATGGCCAACTTTTGCCCAAATGTGCAGAGTCCTTTTACTGATCTTCCCTGCGCTGTGCGTAAAAGGGGAGACGTTTATATCCTCCTGAACTGTTCCAGTTGGGGGATAGTCCCTAATCCCTGGCTCCGCACTGTGCATAGCATTCTGTTAAGGATCTACAGAAGGTCACTAATAAAGAACTTGATATCCCAAATGCCAGTAATCGAAAATGTTAAAAAAAACGCCTTAGATAAATCCAACCGAGCTATCAAATTTAGAAAAAAAAACACTGCGATATGTACATATATGTACAATTTTTAATTTTGTATTTCTACGCAATTAAATTATAATTAAAAACTCCGCAATTTCACTACATAATCCGTAGATTAAAGCCTATAAACAGGTTGGGTTGGGGGGGGGGGCGCGGGGGTTTGTGCGCATCGTGCTTCCTCGATCCGATTTAGTCCCTAAATATCTGGCTAAATTCACGTCCCTTGTGTTAAGAGGATGGAGCAACCGTGAGGTTGGAAATTGTCAAATAGTGAGGATAAGGCAGCAAAATGTGCGATTCTACCGCAAAAAAACACACACACACAAGCAGCGAGCCAGCTGCTTTGAGAATGTGGGAACTCAACTGAGAACACTTTCTTTAAAGTGTGCCCGCGAACTCTTAACGCGATTGGCTCTGCTTCTATGTGTTTCTTGTCGATAAGGTGGAATCATCCTGAAAAGCACGGCGAGGGGGAGGGGAGGGGGAACTTTTCACAAGTCAGCTTCACATCCTCTGGCACTCATCGGCCGCTCCTGGTAATTGCAGCATTTGAGAGGCAGGGAGCACTTGTGCCAAGCACCGGGGAGCCACACTGATCATCCTGTTGATGTTTTAAGGGATGACTGCACTTTCATTCTTGCTGAAGCTGATGCCCTTCATTCCAATCATCTTTGAGATGATCCAAAGTAACGGCGTGTTTAATGTTTTCCATTCAACCAACCACGAGATTATTTTTATAGGGTGGGGGAAGGAAGAGAAAAACAAGCAACTGGAACTCTTAGGTATCATCAACAATCCCATCCTTTGGCGAAAAACTAAAACAAACCAACTGCACCTTGAAATATTAAAACACGTTTGCAGTTACTGCATTCTAAACGTGTCTGGTGGGGGCAGTTTAACATTAACCCCAGTGTAGCAAATTGAAACCCCGCCACGTTGCCACTGGAGCTAGACAGCTATCCCATTCTAACTGACGTTGTGTTAAATGTTTCCTTTATACAGAAGTCAAAATAAAAACAAAAATCCTGTGCTTGGTTACAAATGGATCTACTTAAAAATAAAGTTTCTTCTTCCTCCCCCATTCACTTGGCTGTCACAGAATTCAGGTTCTATGGGGGGGGGGGGAATGTTAACCTTGTTTATACCATTCAAGTGTAAAACTTTTTAACTGAGGGGAGACATTAGTCGGGGGGTGGGGGGAGAGGGGCAAACGTTCCAAAGCTTTTTTGAAGATTTTTAGAAGAAGTTTCTGATACAGAAAGCTCCGGGTCGAATTTGAGAGGTGTCACTTTCACGAACATCTCCATCAATTATTAGAAGTGGTTGGTAATGCGAGCTTCGCCCGACATATGATGACTGAAAGGTCCTCTGGTCAATTAATTCAAACGCACTCTTCGCGTTATCAAGAGTCTCAATGTAATCCCCACCTGTAAACAAACGAGAAACACTGGGGGAGACGACAAGGAACCTGTGACCTGACCAAATAAGAGATTTTTTTAAATGGAATATCCTCTTAAAAATAAGTCATTTTAATCTCGTGGACTGGCCAGTCAAATAGGCTTATTAAATATGTATATCAGTGCAATTGCCAATGCCCTGGACTGAAGGCTTTATGCAATTCAAATTCTTGTTACATCTTGTTGGAAGTGCCACCTTCCACAGTATTTAGTACCTTGGCCAGTTAGAGAAAGGAAAGAGAGCAATGCAAATTAGTGATAAATTGTGTATTATGTTTCTGAATATAAATACATTCTGATCGTTTTACATCTAAAATGGGATCTGTTTTAATACATTGAAAACTTTTTTTTTCCAATCTGTCCCAAAAGTTTTCTCCAGCTCTGACCTCTCTGGCGTTTTTATTAATGTAACTCCCAGCCACCAAGGAATCCAGCGGAAAATCAATTCAGCTCGCACATCTAATTATGTGTTTTCCCTCCAACCTGCCGTGCAATTCATTCCAAAGTTCATTTATGTAATATTCCAAAGAGGATTAAAAAAAGGTCATCCTTTTATTTCTCAGCTCGCACGGTTAGGTATGATCGAAGCCAATTTTATTTTGTTAAATCTTCAGGGGAAGTGATTTTGTCACAAGGAAATCTAGAGCCGAGTTATGCCCGAAAAGAATTCCAAATGTGGGACTTGGCCTGAAGTGGACATCATTTCTGTTTAAGCAAAATGGTTCCGAAATGACTGGAATAGCAGCCACTTATTAGATACATTGTAAGTGGATACATAACTGGATACATTATATCCAGTGATACAAGGTGGATAATTTGAAACATTGTTGCCTTTATTGGTACTGTTGCAAAATAATCGTTACATTTGTGTCTGACGTATTTAAAAAAAGAGAACCAGACGATTCTGAAGACCAATTACATTTTGTATCATGCAGAGAAGTGATTTCAGCATGGCTGTAAAGACATTAACAGTTTGGGCAGTTGGACACAATGAAACCCGAGATCAGGAACAATGTTGTCAGAAATTAAATTTAAAAAAGTAATGCCTGTTCCCCAAAATAAACTCATTTCAATGTTATTCTTTACTAAAGGACTCTGTAGAACTCTTTCCACAATATCCTATTCACCTACACGGTTATGCATTGTCCCTTCAAAAACAGAGAAATCTACTCATTTTTGAAGGTGAGTTTGAATATATATCTCTTAACTATAAAGAGGACAACAATATGAATTCCAAACAGAGTAACAAGAAAATGTGCACGTATGCATGAGATTAATATTGCTTCTCTATAGATAATAATCTTTAAAAAAAACTGCCAGGCAATTTACAGTGTAAGGATCACTAAATTTAAAAAAAAGACTATTTCCTATTTCACATGTGCAAATGATCTGGGTGTGTCCCTTTCTGCAGCCAGAAACTTGGCATGTTGGATTGAGTGTCCCTGACACAAGCTGACACACGACCGAATACGAACCAATGTCTGCACTATTTACTCAACAACACCGCGACCCATTCAAGTCTGCAAAAACCTGTTTACATAGTTTCAAGAAACAACGAGTGGCAGAAACAAAAGATGCAAAGCCGTGCCGTTTTGTCGCACTAGTTTCTTCAAGTTATTCTCTATTCTTGGTGGGGGGATCCTACACGCCACCGTTTTAACTCCTGGACATTCGGTCTATCTCTCGAAAGCCCTTCTGAAGGTAAACGAAGCTTCCACTCACCTCGGTTTTGGTGATGCGATGTCTTGCTAGCTTGACGACGGCGAAATTGCCCTTGCCTAAAGTGCGCTCGATATCATAAAAACCCACCCGGACCGGACCCCGATGCAATTTGCTCGGACAATCCGCCATGACCATGCTGGGAGCCGGTGTGAGGCAACTACACACATATACACACACTAACACGCCACACACACATAATAAAAAAATAAGTTAATTTTTCTTTTTTTTAAAAAAAAGGGGAGGGGAGGGAATCGGGCCAGGTGATATCAGGACAAGAAGGAGGGAGAGGAGGTGAGGGGGGGAAAGAAAATAAAAAGGGAAGGGGAGGAGGAGGGAAAGCTCTAGTCAAGCCCGATCTAGGAGACAATAAAAGGAAAAAAATAAAGCTACAAGGTCCCGGTCGTTGCAGGAGGCATCATGTTATCCTGGCTGACGCATATTGACGTAAAAACTCCAGGGTAATATGTGCAGAAGGCGGGGTCTGAAGCCTTCTCACTGCCCTGCGAATCCGTCTCCACGGCAACCCTATCCACCTTTTACGTCAGAAGCAGCCGCTTCTATTCTGGAGCTTGTCAATCTGAAGTCCAAATGCTGCCACCAGTGCTGCTCCACATGTGCCCAGAGGATCAACTCCTGCTGCAAATGAAAGGGAGTTTCTGCCTTTTATTTTTGCAACCTCTCTCTCTTCTGGGGGATTTTTTTTTGACCAGAAATTTCCCCCCCCCCCCAAAAAAAAACCCAAATGTGCATTCACACACAAACACAAAAGAGAGTTGCAGACTTTCATCTTTTAAAGTAACTTGCTTGTTGGATTTTTTTTTAATGATTTACAACAGCGAGTAAGCTCAAAAATCTAGAGTCAAACAACCCCCCCCCCCCACACACACAATATGACGTGGTGGAGAGGTGGCACTGATGTAAGAGATGTGGACATCATCAAGGCCAGCATTTATTGCCCATCCCTAATTGCCCTCAAGGTGAGCCACCTTCTTGAATACAACTGAGTGGCTTGCTAGGCCATTTAAGAGTCAACCACATTGCTGTGGGTCTGGAGTCACATATAGGCCAGCAGATTTCTTTCCCTAAATGGGTTTTTAATGACAAATCCAGTAGTTTCATGGTCACCATTCCAGCTTGATTTAATTAATTGAATTTAAATTCCCAAGCTGAACTCATAATCTCCAGATTGTTTGTCCAGGCCTCTGGATTACGAGCCCAGTAACATAACCACTATGCAACCGTACCCTGTATATGAGTGGGCAACATTGCCCTTTGTATTGCTGACCTTGGCTGTGTATCTTTCTTCACTTGGAAACTTAAAATCGTAGCCGATCAGATCAACAAAACTTGGTTGTTGGATTAGAAGTGCTTTTTTGCCTATGGATACAATGTAAATTCAGCCTAATGGGTCTGCCAATAACATGCTTCATTTAAGAGGGCAGTGCAGCAGAGAGCTGATAAAATCAACTCCATTGTGCCAAAAATGTTTAATTTAAATGATCAAACTGAAAGGCATATTCAGATAAGCTGGGTTAAACCTAAAAAAAATGACCTTAATAAGGGATTTGATCTCCGAGAGTTCATCATTCTCTTTTGTGATTGCAAGTAATAACATGTCTAATGTACACAACTTAATAAAACAAAAGAATGTTATCAAATTGTGCAAAACACACACATTTTCTTACATAATGGAACAATACAAAATCCATGATATATTATAGGTTACAGGGAGATATATACACTAAGGTTCAAACAGAAGATACATATTTCGTACGGTCTCCAAAAAGAGATTAACTGCGCATTCATTTCATTGTTGCTTGGCTGACACTTCTGTGCACAAAATGGCTGCCACGTTGCACAACAGTGACAACAACAACTTGCATTTATATAGTGCCTTTAATCACAGAATCACAGAATCCCCACAGTGCAGATAGAGGCCATTTCGGCCCATCGAGCCTGCACCGACACATATCCCACCCTATCCCCGTAACCCCACATATTTAATCCCCCCTAACACTAAGGGTCAATTTATCATAGCCAAATCAACCTAACCCGCACATCTTTGGACTGTGGGAGGAAACCGGAGCACCCGGAGGAAACCCACGCAGACACGGGGAGAATGTGCAAACTCCACACAGACAGTCACCCGGGGCCGGATTCGAACCCGGGTCCCTGGCGCTGTGAGGCAACAGTGCTAACCACTATGCCACCATAGTAAAATGTCACAGGAGTGTTATCAAACAAAATTTGACACCAAGCCACATCAGGAGATATTAGGGCAGATGACCAAAAGTTTGGTCAAAGAGGTAGGTTTCAAGGAGCGTCTTAAAGGGGGAAGGAAAGGTAGAGCGGCAAAGAGGTTTAGGGAGCAAATGGGAGAAATTTAGGGAGATTAGGACCTCGGCAGTAGAAGGCATGGCCGCCAATGGTGGAGCGATTAAAATCAGCGATGCGTGAATTGGAGTAACTGCACTTTAAAGTAATTCATTGTATGTAAAGAACTTTGGCATATTTTTGAGAGATGGGACACGGTGCAAGTTCTTCCTTTGTGTTAGCGACATCATAAAGTTAGTGGGAAGATTTCCTATGTTCACCATTTCTGATAAAATCATACATGAACTCTAAAGCAACGCGTTTACGATTTCACCATTGAGAAAATCTTCCTGGTTACCATCAGAGAAATCTTCCTGATAGTTTTATGATGTTGCTAATGCATAGCAACCAGAGGAAAATTCCCAGTGGCGTTACATGCATTTGGATGGTAATATTCACTGAATTGAGAGGTCGCACAACACCAGGTTATAGTCCAACAGTTTTATTTGAAATCACAAGCTTTCGGAGCTATCGATTGCCCCTTCCTCAGGTGAAGTAAATAGATACAGAATCGCCAAAGCAGTCCAACACCGGCATCTCCGCATCAATATTCACTGACACAGGGCTGTGACCATTTCTTGGAAGAGGGCTGAGGTGAGTCGGTGATTGGGTGGTAAGGGGTGGGGAACAGTAAGCATATGGAGCGCTAGATTTGTGCGGTGCATGGTACCTGTGGGATTTGTGGGGAAGGGGAAGTGCTAGGAACCAAGATTCCTTTGGCTCTGGGGCCTCATGGGGGAGAGTTTCTGTGGGAGAAGTCATAGACAGTTCCTGCTCATATCAGTCCACATTTACGGTACAGATAGCAATGGACAGATCTAAAATAGTTTGAGAGGAAATATAACTTTTGAACTGACCCAGCAGCAGGACCCATCTAAATATTTTGTTCTGAATATAGCGTCCAATGTAAAACCACAGCAGACATAACTTGTCTGAGGCTATCTTTATCTTCACTATTAGAGTTCTTGCAGCAAAACCTACATACAGCAGTGTATGGCAACAGGAGTGTCATTGGACAAACAAGAAATCTGTCTTGAGTTAAAGCCTTTAACATCAGGGACATTTTAAGAGTGAGATTTATCATTAAAAAGAGTTAGACAGAATGCAAGGCCATTTTATAGAAAGCTGTGTTTATTTTTGAAAGTAGGTTTATATCTTTAACCAAAATGAATGAGTTTTACTCTGAGTAAATGAGACACGGTAGGTCTGCCTTTAAGTACATAAATTTATTTCCTTCACACAGTCGGGTTCAATATATCCTTCAAGCCACCTTCCCAATTATGTCACGAGCGAGTTCTAGAAGTGGATTGCAGTGAGATCATAAGGCAATTGACCACATGCTGATATATTGAGTGATATAAAGATGTTTTTTAAATATGTGAGAGACTTGAGGTATTTTCAGTGAGATTGTGAGAACAGTTCACAAAAGGTGGAACTGTTTACTCGAGTGGAATATCTGCTTAAAATGATATCCACTTTATCCTGTGTTTCTGCAAATATGTCTAGACATGTCAAGCTATATTCATCCACCACACTCTCTTTAAAGTCAGCAGTAAAGAGCACATCCCAATATAAGGGACTTAAGAATTATGATTAACTTTAAAATCCATATGTTAGTGATGTGACGTGATGATTCAAAGCAATGTGTGAAGGCGGGGTTTGGATAGGACTAGGCTCATTCACTAGCTTGGCATATGGCAAGTTCCCAATTTTAGCTGTGCTGTCAAGACATAGGTAGTGAGCATATCCTTGATCTTTTTCTATGGGAAAAGCAGAATACTGAAGAAGTGTCATCCCTCTTGCACACTTCCTAGTGGGAGGATTACAGCAGCATTGGATTGGGCCTCGGAGCAGGTGGTCTGCCAGCTCTCTCAGACAGGGACTGGCATGTGGTCCAAGGAGACCTAACGAAAGGGGGAGAAAATAAAATGAATAGCAAGCAGAGAAAACTGCCCCACTTTAGTCCCCAGTTATTTTTTCAGAAAAAAAAAGTTGGCTGGAAAATTAATGCTTCTGACATCATTTGAGGATTTAGCTGGGAGTTGCAACTCATCCCAGTAGTGTGATGCAGTTGAATTAATGTCAGAAGAGATGGTCATTAATTTAGGAGATGTTGTAATTAATTTAATGATGTTATTATTTCAAATGCGCACATTAATTCATCTGCCTCATATATCGCCTTCAAACCAGCTTCCCAAGAACTGTACCAGTATTTAATGTTTAAACAAAATATTTAAAAAATATAAACAGAAAAATTCAAAATAATGTTCAGGTTAATCGGCTAATTCATTCAGGTTAGGTCTGTGTCAATACACCGGTTTTCAATGTTGGTGTGTGGCGATGGTGGGACGTACTTTTTTAAGGTGAGTAAAAAAAATCCAAAGATGCTGGTCTACACTTGCCGTCAATCCAACCATTATCATTTAGGTGTGAATGCAAATGTTCTTGAGGAGCCCTTTGATAGAGTGCATCGACCCGCTAAAAAAGTAGCATGGTTCAGTAGATCATGCTGAACCTTGTTCTTGTTCCTTGTGTTCAAATCCCTCCATGGCCTCGCCCCTCCCTATCTCTATAATCTCCTCCAGCCCCACAACCCTCCGAGATATCTGCGCTCCTCTAATCCTGGCCTCCTGCGCAACCCCGATTTTAATCGCTCCACCGTTGGCGGCCGTCCCTTCAGCTGCCTAGGCCTTAAGCTCTGGAATTCCCTTCCTAAACATTTCCACCTCTCTACCTCTCTTTCCTCCTTTAAGATGCTCCTTAAAACCTACCTCTTTGACCTAATATCTCCTTAAGTGGCTCGGTGTCAAATTTTGTTTGATAACACTCCTGTGAAGCACCTTGGGATGTTTTACTATGTTAAAGACGCTATATAAATACAAGTTATGGTTGTTGTAGTTGGTCTCAGATACAGCAGGGGTGTTACAATTGGACTCAGTTACATTTTCCTATCTTGACCACCGCGCCCGCCCCCCCCCCCCCAACACATACATTTGTTGAGGATAGGATTGGCTATGGCTGTGAGGCTCTTCTCAATGGTGGAACAGCCAGCCAATACTCACTATCTAGGCTAACACTTGGCCAAGGTGGTACAGGTGCTCAAGGGACCATATCCCAGCATGAATTAAGAGAACATACGAGAAAATCACTGGGGGTGGAAATTACTATAGAAATCCGTGAACACAATAGTGTAAATGTTAAGAGACTCTCCTTCTGACTTGGAGTCGTGCTCGAATACTGGAATATCAGAAGTGTCACGAATTGGGTACGCTGTTTCAATTCTCGATCTGCACTCTGTGTCAGGAATGGTGTCTCCAAAAGGTTACCCCGTGTTTCTGTAATTACACACCACCTGCATGTGTTCTGAATGAAAGTCTTTGCTGGGTCATTGAGTATATTCAAGGCTGAGATCGATAGATTTTTGGACTCTAGGGGAATTAAGGGATATGGAGATCGGGTGGGAAAGTGGAGTTGAGGTCGAAGATCAGCCGTGATCTTATTGAATGGCGGAGCAGGCTCGAGGGGTCGTATGGCCTACTCTTGCTCCTATTTCTTATGTTAAGGTACATGTGAGTGCTCAGGAGGCAGATGCTGACTGGCTACCTTCAGTAGCAGCCAGCACATTGGGAAGGCAAGTAAGTCTTGATTAGTTCTCCGTTACTGCTAAAGAGATCTCAGAAGGAGGTCACTTCCTGAGCCAAGTAATGGTGACTTGAGAAATGACACTGCTGGCAAAGATTTATGTGTCTGGGAGTTCTGTAATATAGTAGTAGGAGAGGAAATGGAAGAAGTAGCCACCTTCAATGGCACTGGTTCTGTATAATCCATTCCAAATTCTTTAATAGCTCCTCAGACAGGCCATGAAGCATTTTCTTATTGAAGCTAAGGGGGTAATTTTAACCCCAAGAACGGGTGGATTTGGGTCAAGTGGGAAGTTAAAATTTCAAAAATTTCAAACCCGCCTCGAACCCGCCCATTTCCGTTTTTAACAGAGGCGGGACAGGGGGCAGGGGTGGGGTTGGGGGTGGGGGGCAATGTTCCCATTAAGCATGGTCTGGAGGTCCCGCACAAGCCACTCATGGACCTTTCAATGTAAATAAGCACACATGCGCAAAAAATTGAACGGTCCACGCAGCCAGGTAAAGAGCCCGCGCACCAAAAAAAAATTACGGGGAACATTGGTTGGGGTGGGGGGGGGCACGAAGGGGTGACCAATCTGCTGCCAGGCAGCGGCTCGCTCATTTAAATATTTTAATGAGGCTGCGTGCCTCAGATTTTATCTCTCTTCCAGCTTTAGCGCTGGTTGGCCAGGTTTCCCGGGCCTCGGGAAACCCGGCAGCTAAAGGGGGGGCGAGGACTGCTGCATGGATGAGGCAAGTGCTTTTCCAGCACTGCCTTTGAGCCAGGAGGAGCAGGTGTGCTCCCCCCCAGCCCCCCAACTTAACCTGCATCCCTCCCGTGATCGGACCCATCCCGCAATCGATCCCCCCTGCGCCGACCACCCCCTGTGATCACTGACCCCCCAAACCCTGCATCGTTGACCCCCTGCGATCACCTCCCGACCCTCCAAACCACGCTGTACCCACCCCCCCCCCCCCACCCCTCTCGATCTCCACCCCGAGGAGAATGAAACCTACCTACTCCTGGGCTGCAGTCTCTTCTGCAGTGTTCCCCCGCCCAACAGGAAACCAAGAATGTCAATGAGGCTGGCTTCCGGGCAGGGAACCTGTTAAAAAAAACACAGCTGGGAAATCCTGCCCCTGTAAATATCGGGGCCTAAATCTCTATAAGCTGTGTGTATGTCAGTATGTAAATCCTGCGGGTGACTGTCTCTTCAGAACATTGGATGCATTTATACACCTTCCATTCTGGAAGGGACAAACAGCGGCACAGAACAGTAGCAATATTTTTAAATTGGGAATCTTTTGGTCTCCTTATTTACTTGCCTTAGAGGCGGTGCAACGAAGGTTCACTAGATTGATTCCAGGGATGAGAGGGTTGTCCTATGAGGAGAGATTGAGTAGATTGGGCCTATACTCCCTGGAGTTTAGAAGAATGAGAGGTGATCTCATTGAAACATATAAGATTCTGAGGGGGATTGACAGGGTAGATACTGAGGGGCTGTTTCCCCTGGCTGGAGAGTCTAGAACTAGGGGATCATAGTCTCAGGATAAGGGGTCAGCCATTTAGGACTGAGATGAGGAGGAATTTCTTCAGTCAGGGGGTTGAGAATCTTTGGAATTCTCTGCCCCAAAGTGCTGTGGATGCTCAGTCGTTGAGTATATTCAAGGCTGCGATAGATAGATTTTTGGATTCCAGAAGAATTAAGGGATATGGAGATCAGGCGGGAAAATGGAGTTGAGGTCAAAGATCAGCCATGACCTTATTGAATGGTGGAGCAGGCTCCAAGGGCCATACTGAATCAAGACATATAATACATATTCCCGCAGTATATGCAAGAAAGCAATAATGGACAAGAGAAATCCATGAGTTATCTATGCCTGGGAATAGCATGCTAGTAGTAACAGACACCACGAATAACAGCATCAGTGTAAGTAGCTTTATGGGTTTGCCTTAAAACATGTCTAACGTCCGTGGCCCAGAGACAGAGCAGCCACGTACACCATGCGCAAAGTTGGACTGTCCATCACTTCACAGCAGGTGTATACACAATATTGGTGACGGGGGTCTGGGATTTTTAATGGTCTCTAAAGTGCCCAGAAAGAATGTTGAGAGCAAGAGGCACACATCAAAAAATGTCTTTGTATTCCAATTACAACTTTGGCATGTAACGTGGCAGTCGTTCACTTACTTACATGCAAGGCGCAGCATATGAAAGCTATGTTACTGTGTGACACACGAGACAGTGAAATACGCTGCACAACACAAACCCGACTGATGCACAGGAGAATAGCCTTATGTGTGGCTTATTCTTTACACTGTGAAGAAAGTAGACAAGCGGTTTAAAAAAAAGTACATACACACTCCTGGTGCTAAACAATAAACCTATTTTTATTTGAAAACAATCAGTTCTTCACCCAAAACATCGCTGAAATAGTATTAAGAAAGTCTTCTTTTCAATTTTCTTCTCTCGTCAAGGCGTTGACTCTTACTGGGGTACAGTTCCACAACTACCAACAACCCTCCAATCCAGTGCCTTACCCTGCCATTGTTCATGTGTGAACCTAGAGAATGAAAAAGAAAAGGAAGACGTGCACCTTTCACAACCTCAGGACGTCTCAAAGTGCTTTACAGCCAGTGAAGTACTTTCGAAGTGTAGTCACCGTCGTAATGTAGGAAACGCGGCAGCCAATTTGCGCACAGCAAGCTCCCACGATGAGTGTCGAGATGGAGGGGTATCACAGTCAAACCAATCCAATCCTCACCCAATGTTCACTCACTCACCCGCACTTTGCAGCAGAAGTCACTGGATATCGATCAGGATTGGGAAACCTGGCTGAGTTTACTCCTCGCTAGCATTTGATGGCTGAGGCCAGTTTATTGTGCAAGCTTGTTACCATTGCTAAAATATAGAACTTGAATTTACTCCTTCGGGACATCCCAAAGTGCTTCACAGCCAATTAATTATTTTTGACGTGTAGTCGCTGTTGTTTTGTAGGCAAATGCAGCAATCAGTTTTCACACAGCAAGATCCCACACAAAAAAAATGAGATAAATGATCAGTTATTCTATTTTGGTGGCACTGGTTAAGAGATAAATGGCAGCCACAACTCCTCTGCTCTTCAACTAATGCCATCTCTTATATCTGTTGGATCAGTAGCTCAGTTTTAACATTTCATCAGTGACATGAATCTTGTCATTCATGTGGAAATGACTTATGAAATAATACTGGGCGGCCTGCTGGTGGCGCTGTCCAGGGAGAGTATAAATACTCGGGCACGGGCCCAGCTTGCGCGGGACATTCTTAACAGGAACACAACTCGACCTCCATGTTGTAAAACAGTTGATTAAAGCTTTGTTTAACGCCTAGACCAAGTGCCTAGTAGTTTTCTTACGTCAATCAGTATACCTCCTACAAGACCTGGAGTAGGGCTTGAAACCCAAGACCTTCTAACGCAGAGACACAAACAGCCTAGCTAAACTCCGACAGTTTAGCACAGACCAGAGATACAACTCAGGACTTTTGGGTGTATGTGACTTAATAGCACACCACTTGATGCAGATATTCACCAAAGCATTTGGGGGGAGGGAAAGTGATTCGTTACCATTATTCATAAAAATGCCAAACCTCCGCAGCACACTCACAAACTGGATTCTCTGCCAAACGCTTTCAACCGCATGCAGCTGCTTCACAGTAAAATCTCGTTTGTAATGTTCCAGCTTTACTTCAAATGCTCGGCAACATTTTTTGCTTCTCCTGACTGCTCAGTAACATGGTTCCAGGTGCGGTACATTATCCAGCGTTCTGGGTCTCGAAACACTGACCTCTCTCTAATTTGATCTCTACTGACGATTTTTTCTGCTTTGAGTTAAGTGCCCCTCCTGGAAAATTGCTGAATGACGATGATAAAGTAATCAGAGAAAGGAGAAAGAAAGCAACTTGTCATCACCCATAACGAGACTCCAATATGACACACTGGATTTCTCTCATCTTAAGCATTACGCACAAACTTCTGTTTCTCACTATTCTTTTTTTTGAGTTTTATTTTTTCCACTTGCCCTTTTCTCCGCTCCTCTCCTGCAAATACTGGCTCTTGCTGGGATGCATTTCCACAGGAACTCTCTCATACTGTGCCCAATAGTTCTCCTACAAAACAGTCACAGGTCTCCAAATAGCAATCAATCGTTCTTTGAGAGGTGGTATGGTGCGATAGAAATCCAGATCCGTCTTTTATTTCCAAGTGCCCATAATTCAAGTAGGAGCCTGAATGTTGTCAGGCTATTTGACTGTGGCGGCGTCACAGCCAAGCTCAATCCTATCCTCATCTGATGTGCAAGTGCATATCATCCAGCAGGAGTTATAAAAGAGGATTGGCCTTTATTACAAGAGGATTTGAGTATAAGAGTAAAGATTATATAGGGCACTGGTGAGAACACCTGGAGTATTGTGTACAGTTTTGCTCTCCTTACCTAAGGAAGGACATACTTGCCATAGAGGGAGTGCAACGAAGGTTCACCAGACTGGTTCCTGGGATGAGGGGATTGTCCTATGAGGAGAGATTGAGTAGACTAGGCCTATATTCTCTAGAGGTTAGAAGAATGAGAGGTGATCTCATTGAAACATACAAAATTCTTACAGGGCTTTACAGGGTAGATGCAGGGAGGATGTTTCCCCTGGCTGGGGAGTCTAGAACCAGCGGTCACAGTCTCAGAATAAGGGGTCGGCCATTTAGGACTTAGATGAGGAGAAATTTCTTCACTCAGAGGGTGGTGAATCTTTGGAATTCTCTACCCCAGAGGGCTGTGGAGGCTCAGTCACTGAGTATATTCAAGACATATCAATAGACTTTTGAATATTAAGGGAATCAAGGGATATGGGGATAGTGCAGGAAAGTAGAGATGAGGTAGAAGATCAGTCATGATCTTATTAAATGGCGGAGCAGGCTCGAAGGGCCAAATGGCCGACTCCTGCTACTATTTCTTATGCTCTTATGTTCTAATAGTGATCAGGGGAGGCAACCCACTCGGACTTTCCCGCTCCCTATCCTGTGATGCTGAGGGCAATTGTAGTGTTCTGCCCGCTGACAGTAGTTAAGTTGCCACGGACCAGGACTCAAACACGGGACCTTCCTCATCATCATCATTTGATAGCACACCAACCAACTGAGCCAAAGGGGAAACTGCATGATTGAAGTACTGAAAATTATACTTTTTTTAAAGGACAGATTAGAGCTCAGGGTGCTACAGTGCAGTCGAGTGCAGGATTGACCCTGCCGCTCCCGCAGTGAGTTCCTGATCTCAGCCGTGCAATCACGGGTGAATAGGAGGCTGCTCACTTTGGCACTCGGAGGCCAGTTATTCAGAATTGTCCTTGTGCGCCTCCTAGTGGCCAGCTATAAAGCACGTCTACTGCGGCCTGAAAGTTGTATCTGGCTCATCCTATCAGCCAGGATAATATGACGCACTGGCGGATTCCAAAGCTGAGCGGAAAAAAATAAAATAAAATATCACATTGAACAAACGAGTGCACTAATAATCCCCAACATCAGTCTCCAGGGTCATCCACAAGTCACTTTGTAAGGCTCACATATCATCACTCTGTACCACGAACACTGTATACTGTACACTATGAGTGTCGTATATAGCAAAGAACAATTGCAGTATTTAATAGAACGTATAATTTCCAATCAAAAGGCACTGCCACATGCTGACGTACTAGTGCCTCTGGCACAGATTGGTAGCACATCATTTCTCACCAGCCTATCAGGGGGAGATTTGTCCCCGGGTGGAGGGAGGAGCAATTAGAGGGATTCTCGGCTCATATATCCAGCACCTCCCTGTATAAGACCATAATGTCAGCTCCCAGTGAACAGATTGTTTGCTGTTTACAGTCAGAGAACAATGCATGATGCAGAGGCACGTAAAACAACAGGAGCAACAACAGGAGGTTAGAAAACAGGAGATGGGGAACAACTTGATGCATACATTTTAATTCATTATTTCTTTAATTACTTTATTTTATCCCAAACCAAGAATTCCATCACAGACCCCGCCGACATCTAGTACACATGACCTGTGCTCGTTTATAAAATATAATGTAATGTTGGTTGTGATCCCAAGACATGATGCCATAATAAATAGGTTGAGTATGAAGGACACAGATGTGAAAACATTTAAGTTCAGCAGATTTTTCGTTCCGCTGTCTCAAATATAAAATGGATTGAAGTTTTTGCAGAAGCTTGTCAATGTGTTTCGTCTTTCGGTCTTTCGGATGAGACGTTAAACCGAGGGCCCCGTCTGCTCTCTCAGGTGGACGTAAAAGATCCCCCGGCACTATTTCGAAGAAGAGCAGGGGAGTTATCCCTGGTGTCCTGGCCAATATTTATCCCTCAATCAACTTCACTAAAACAGATTATCTGGTCACTATCACATTGCTGTTTGTTGGAGCTTGCTGTGCACAAATTGGCGGCCGTGTTTCCTACATTACAACAGTGACTACACTTCAAAAATTATTTCATTGGCTGTAAAGCGCTTTGGGATGTTTGGTGGTCGTGAAAGGCGCTATATAAATGCAAGTCTTTCTTTCTTTGTGTTGATTAGCTATTAAATAATTATTATATTTACATTCCTCTCCCCCCCCCCCCCTCATTTTAACCTTCCCCCATCTCCAATTCTATGACAGGAGACAAAAATTGTGAGTCTCAGGTGTTTTGCAATATGGAGGTGGGTGAAAGGGGCCTAGTTTGATTTACTCCCCCACCCTCTCAATTTTCTTTTCTCTAACGCCCCTCCCCACATTGATAAAGCTTTCACTGCCAGTCAGTGCCTTCATCCTTTCGATGAAACAGTAAGCCAAGTTCCCATCTGCCTCTGTAGGTGGACGTTTTAAATCATATAGCACTAGAGGAGTGGGTTTATCCTGATGTCCTGGGCCAACCCTCTTCTCTCAACCAATACCACCAAGAAAGAATGTGAGAAGTCGCACAACACCAGGTTATAGTCCAACAGCTTTATTTGAAATCACAAGCTTTCGGAGCGCTGCTCCTTCGTCAGGTGACTTCACCTGACGAAGGAGCAGCAGCTCCGAAAGCTTGTGATTTCAGATAAAGCTGTTGGACTATAACCTGGTGTTGTGCGACTTCTCACATTTGTCCACCCCAGTCCAACACCGGCATCTCCATATCATGACCAAGAAAGAAGACTAACTGGTCATTCATCTCATTATTGTTTGTGGGAAGTTGCTGCACAGAATTTCTGTTGTGGTTGTCTACATAACAACAGTTCCTGCCCTCCAAAAACTGATAGTTGTGTAAAGTACTTTGAGATAATTTGATGATACACTCAAGCTCTGTAAAAATACAAGTGCTTATTTTCTTCTCCCAACAAAATAGCTGTGGTTAACTACATGAAGAGTCTTGCCTGCCACCCAGCACTGTGTGACAGAGAGTATTGTGTACTTCTGGGCCACCCTTTGGTAAGCATTCCCAAACCCAACAATTATCACGTTGGAGAATGCATCTTTATCGCAACGTGTCTTAAAATAGGAAATGAGAAGTAGGCCACAGAGACGCAGGACCAGTTTAAATGGACCCCGCCTGGATTCTGAATTTACCTGAGATAATGAGTAACTAGTGACCTTTACAAAGGAGGCAACTCCTTGGAAACTATTTCACTGAGAACATTTTTAAATACAATAGATCATCTTGACATTAGTAGCTAATCATCTTCCACAATACATTCCTGTGCTTCTGCTTAATATTTAACATAAACCTACAAATTATTTGTCTCCTTAGAAAGGTAGAGCATATGTGACGGAGTTTCCCGCCCTCCCCCCCCCCCCACCCGTTATCTCTCTTCCCTTTGCACTTATTGATGCTGGGATATGGTCCCGTCGGTGTTGGCCACCATCTGCAACCTCATCCATGTGTCCGTTCTTCAGGTGTGTGACTAGATAGTGAGCGCTAGCACGAAAATATAGGCTGACACTCCCAGTGCAGTGCTGAGGGAGTGCTGCACTGTCAGAGGTGCCGTCTTTCGGATGAGATGTTAAACCGAGGCCCCGTCTGCTCTCTCAGGTTGACATGAAAGATCCCGTGGCACTATTTCGAAGAAGAGCAGGGGAGTTATCCCCGGTGACTCGGCCAATATTTATCCCTCAATCAACATAACAAAAACAGATTACCTGGTCATTATCGCATTGCTTGTGTTTGTGGGAGCTTGCTGTGCACAAATTAGCTGCCGCATTTCCTACAGTACAACAGAGACTACACTTCAAAAGTACTTCATTGGCTGTAAAGCGCTTTGGGACGTTCTGAGGATGTGAAAGGTGCTATATAAATGCAAGACTTTCTTTCTATTCTATCCCAGGGGTTATGTAGCTGAGGATGATTCTGTCTTCACCCAATATACACACACGTGCACTCTCTAGCAGAGGCTCGTGATCAGGAGTGAGAAGCCTGGCTGATAGTTTTCCTCCTTAACCAAAGGATACTGAGAACAGAGAAAGCCTAACCAACTCCCCTTGACATTCAACGGCATTGCCATCTTACCATCTCCGAAACTCCCACCATCAACATCCTGGGGGGGGTCACCATTCACCAGAACCTTAACTGGACCAGTGGGACATCCCGGCTGAAAACATGTGCTCCAGAACTAGCCGTGCCTCTAGCCAAGCTGTTCCAGTGCAGCTACAACACTGGCATCTACCCGACAATGTGGAAAATTGTCCAGGTATATCCTGTCCACAAAAAGCAGGACAAATCCAATCTGGCCAATTACAGCTCCATCAGTCTACTCTCAATCATCAGCAAAGTGATGGAAGGTGTCAAGCTGTGGCTTAGTGCGTAGCATGCTCACCTTTGAGTCAGAAACTTGTGGGTTCAAGTCCCACTCCAGAGACGTGAGCCCCACTAACTATAGGAAGAAAAACGTAGGATGACATTCAAGGGCATAATCACATTCTCATTACTTTAGTGAGAGAACAATGCACGGATGTTAACAAGCACCTCTGACATAGAAGAACATACCAAGGTGTCTCAGAGACATGAGGGGAAAAAAATAATAATGCCAAATAAGGAGAGATTAGGAGACGTGATCAAAAGCTTGGTCAAAGAGGTGGGTTTTAAGGAGTGTCTTAAAAGAAAAGTTAAGGGGTTTAGGGAAGGGATCCCAGAGATTGGGATCTAGGTGACTGATCTCAACAAATGAAAATGATGGGCTTAGAACGTAAATCAATTAGTTCAAAACATACTTGACCTCGTTCTCACCAATCTACCTGTCGCAGATGCAGCTGTCCATGAAAGTATTGGTAGGAGTGACCACTGCACAGTCCTTGTGGAGGCCAAGTCCCATCTTCACACTGAGGACACCCTCCATCGTGTTGTGTGGCACTAGCACTGTGCTAAATGGGATAGATTCAGAACAGATCTAGCAGCTCAAAACTGGGCATCCATGAGGTGCTGTGGACCATCAGCAGCAGCAGAATTGTATTCCACCACAATCTGTAACCTCATGGCCCAGCATATCCCTCACTCTACCATTACCATCAAGGTAGGAGACCAACCCTGGCTCAATGAGGAGTGTAGAAGAGCATGCCAGGAGCAGCACCAGGTGTACCTAAAAATGAGGTGCCAACCCGGTGAAGCTACAATAAAGGACTACATGCATGCTAAACAGCGGAAACAGCATGCTATAGACAGAGCTAAGCGATCCCACAACCAACAGATCAGATCAAAGCTCTGCAGTCCTGCCACATCCAGTCATGAATGGTGGTGGACCATTAAACAACTAACGGGAGGCGGAGGCTCCATGAATATCCCTATCCTCAATGATGGCGAAGCCCAGCACACGAGTGCAAAAGACAAGACTGAAGCATTCTCAACCATCTTCAGCCAGAAGTGCCAAGTGGATGATCCATCTCGGCTTCCTCCTGAGGTCCCCACCATCACAGAAGCCAGTCTTCAGCCAATTCGATTCACTCCACGTGATATCAAGAAACGGCTGAACGCACTGGATACAGCAAAGGCTATGGGCCCCAACAACATCCTGGCTGAAAACTTGTGCTCCAGAACTAGCCGCGCCTCTAGCCAAGCTGTTCCAGTACAGCTACAACACTGGCATCTAACCGACAATGTGGAAAATTGCCCAGGTATGTCCTGTCCACAAAAAGCAGGACAAATCCAACCTGGCCAATTACAGCCCCATCAGTCTACTCTCAATCACCAGCAAAGTGATGGAAGTTGTCAAGCGGCACTTACTCACCAATATCCTGCTCACCGATGCTCAGTTTGTGTTCCGCCAGGACCACTCAGCTCCAGACCTCATTACAGCCTTGGTCCAAACATGGACAAAAGAGCTTAATTCCAGAGGTGAGGTGAGAGTGACTGCCATTGACATCAAGGCAGCATTTGACCGAGTGTGGTACCAAGGATCCCTAGTAAAATTGAAGTCAATGGGAATCAGGGGGAAAACTCTCCACTGGCTGGAGTCATACCTAGCACAAAGGAAGATGGTTGTGGTTGTTGGAGGCCAATCATCTCAGCCCCAGGACATCGCTGCAGGGGTTCTCAGGGCAGTGTCCTAGGCCAAACCATCTTCAGCTGTTTCATCGATGACCTTCCCTCCATCATAAGGTCAGACATGGGGATGGCTGCTGATGATTGCAGAGTTCAGTTCCATTCACAACTCCCCAGATAATGAAGCAGTCTGTGCCCGCATCCAGCAAGACCTGGACGACATTCAGGCTTGGGTTGATAAGTGGCAAGTAACATTCACGCCACACGAATGCCAGGCAATGACCATCTCCAACAAGAGAGAGTCTAACAACCGGCTCTTGACATCCAACGGCATTACCATCACCAAATTCCCCACCATCAACATCCTGGGGGTCACCATTGACCAGAAACGTAACTGGACCAGCCACATAAGTACTGTGGCTACAAGAGCAGGTCAGAGGCTGGGTATTCTGCAGTGAGTGTCTCACCTCCTGACTCCCCAAAGTCTTTCCACCATCTACAAGGCACAAGTCAGGAGTGTGATGGAATATTCTCCACTTGCCTGGATGAGTGCAGCTCCAACAACACTCAAGAAGCTCGACACCATCCAGGACAAAGCAACCCGCTTGATCGGCACCCCATCCACCACCTTAAATCTTCACTCTCTCCACCACCGATGCACCGTGACTGCAGTGTGTACCATCTACAAGATGCACTGCAGCAACTTGCCAAGGCTTCTTTGGCAGCACATCCCAATCCCGCGACCTCTACCATCTAGAAGGACAAGGGCAGCAGGCGCGTGGGAACACCACTACCTCCAAGTTTCCCTCCAAGTCACACACCATCCTGACTTGGAAATATATCGGCTATTACTTCATCGTTACTTCAGGGCAACACGGTGGCATAGTGGTTAGCATTGGTGCCTCACAGCGCCAGGGACCCGGGTTCGAATCTGACCTCTGGTGACTGTCTGTGTGGAGTTTGCACATTCTCCCCGTGTCTGCGTGGGTTTCCTCCGGGTGCTCCGGTTTCCTCCCACAGTCCAAAAATGTGCGGGTTAGGTTGATTTGGCTATGATAAATTGACCCTTAGTGTTAGGGGGGGATTAAATATGTGGGGTTATGGGGATAGGATGGGATATGTTAGGGGGAATTAAATACGTGGGGTTACGGGGGTAGGGTGGGATATGTGTACTGTGGGGATTAAAGCAGGGACAGGGTACTGGATTTGGATGATCAGCCATGATCGTATTGAATGGTGGAGCAGGCTCGACGGGCCGAATGGCCTACTCCTGCTCCTAGATTCTATGTTTCTATCGTCGCTGGGTCAATATCCTGGAACTCCCTCCCTAACAACACTCTGGGAGTGCCTTCACCACACTGAGTGTAGCGGTTTAAGAAGGCGGCTCACCACCACCTTCTCAAGGGCAATTAGGGATGGGCAATAAATGCTGGTCTTGCCAGTGACGGCCACATCCTGTGAATGAATAAAAAAAACCACAATTGTAGTATTCCAACTGCTGCCCCGGCTGAGAGCAGTTTACCTCGCAGAGACCGAGGATCAACACTGGGACCTTCTGGTCTGTATGGTTCAGTTTCACACTAGGCAGTGCCTCCACACAGTGCCTGCACCCACTAAGCCATCAGGGGAGCTGTGACAGTGACTTCTAGAGCCATCTTAAAGTGATAGAGGATACGTAATGAGACCCGGTGACTTCCTAAAAGATAAACCATCCTCTGACATTGGGTGCCTACCTCATGCGCATCTGATGCAGATGCCCTTGCTCACATTGGAGTATAAATGTCACAGCTTCACCCTGTAAGCATGCGGATGCTGAGCCCGCATTACAGCACTGGATTTCAACAAAGATAAGGCGTGAGTGCAGAACAGACTGGAATATGGTCAAATTTGCTTATACCAGAGATTTTACTGAGGGTGATCATTTACAGATGTCCAAACTGAATCTGGCTGCAGCTGATGACACTAACTGAAGAAATGATGCGGAGATGCCGGTGTTGGACTGGGGTGGACAAAAGTGAGAAGTCGCACAACACCAGGTTATAGTCCAACAGCTTTATTTGAAATCACAAGCTTTCGGAGCGCTGCTCCTTCGTCAGGTGAAGTGAAGGAATACATATGGGCACAGCATATATAGTCAGAGAACAATGCCAGACTGTAACTGTAGTCGTCTGGCAGTGTTCTCTGACTATATATGCTGTGCCCATATGTATTCCTTCACTTCACCTGACGAAGGAGCAGCGCTCCGAAAGCTTGTGATTTCAAATAAAGCTGTTGGACTATAACCTGGTGTTGTGCGACTTCTCACTTTTAACTGAAGAAAGAAAGAGCTCGCACTTACATCGCACCTCTCACGGCCTCAGGATGTCCCAAAGCGCTTTACAACCAACTTTTGAAGTGTAGGCACTGTTGTAAAGTAGGAAATGCGGCACCCAAAATTGTACACAGCAAGCTCCCACAAACAGCAATGAGATAATGACCAGATAATCAGTTTTCGTGATGTTGGTTGAGGGATAAATACTGGCTAGGACACCAGGGGAGAACTCGCCTGCTCTTCTTTGAATAGTGCCACGGGATCTTTTAAGTCCTCCTGAGAGAGCAGACGTTTAACGTCTCATCCGAAAGACGACACCTCCAACAGTGCAGCACTCCCTCAGTACTGCACTGGAGAGTCAGCCTAGATTATTTTCTCAAGTCTCTGGAGTGGGGCTTGAACCCATGATTTTCTGACTCAGAGGTGAGAGTGAAGACTTGCTTTGAAGATTAAGTTTACATTCTGCCACACAGCCTATGGTTTATGACATAGAAATGAGATGTACTTGATCGATGAAATTGCTTTTGTTGTGTATTTGCAGAAATTGTCCTTTTTAACTTTAAGTTCCATTTCAATGTATTTGTACGATTAACTCACACATTTTAATCCTCATCAACTTCGAGTTTTCATCTTTATGGGTTTCTATACAATATTATAAATTTCTATACAATACTATGGCGACTATACTATGGATTTTCGTGTTGTACAATGGGTTTCTATATTATATTATGTGATTGCAGTGGCCTTGCCTATAGTATATACCGTAGACTGATCCCCGAAAAACAGATGAACTACAGAATGCAATCCCTAAAACAATGGTAAAGATCCCAGAATCACACCTATAAAAGCAGAATTTAGCTTATTCAATCACTGTAAACCAACGGCCCTGACTATAGTGACTAGCAGCCCCTTTGTTATAGGCAAGACCACCGTTTTTCTGTTTTCATGAGAAAACGCTTGCAATCACAGAAGTGAGCACCAAAACACTGGTACAAATCCCATGTAATAAAAACAGAATTTGACTTATTCAGTCACCATAAGCCAATGGCCCCGAGTATGGGCGCACGCCGGGACTGTTCACATGCAGAGTGGTGCAGTGCCATGGCCTGCGATAGGATGTGGATTCACTTCCACTATTCCTGACGTGGAAAGGTTCGGATCTACACTGTGCCATTGGGAAAAAATGCCAAATTGAGACAATAAGAGGAAGGAACATCGGAGGGCCAAGTCACCCGGAGGCCACTTTCACCCACATCATGTAGCAGCTGGCACTGATGCCCGTCAGTCAAGGGCAACGAGCACGTCACTACTAGCCTAAAGATACATGGAAGATGCAAGTGGACCTAAAGGGAGGGAAGAATTACTTTAAAAAAAAGTTGGTAAATAAAAATAAATACAGTGTTAATACATTTTCCTTTTGGGGACTGGGAGGAGAGGTCGGATGGCAAACTGTCCTTTCATCTCTCAGACCTGGGTTTGAATCTAGCACATTACAACAGTGACTACACCTCAAACGTGTTTAATTGGCTGTAAAGCACTTTGGGACGTCCTGAAGTCGTGAAAGGCGCTATATAAATGCAAGTTCATTCTTTTCTTTTTAATTTAAAAAAAAATTAATGTTTAATTCTTGATTTATTGGCAGGCTATAGGTTAAGAAGTGCTTATTTTTTCAGCTGATTCTCTCTGGCTTCACCCCGGCTTCATGTTTGAGAGCGTCCCTTTTCAATTTTCCGTTCCCCTTGTGAAGAGGCACCTGGTCTCTACTCAATACCTTGCCGTTACAGCACGGCTGATATTGAACCCTGGCACCGCACATTGACACTCCACTGGGCACTAACCTTCTGCTGGAACTTTTCGTCAGTCTGTACAGTGTCATGTTGCTGGTTCTCTGTGGACACCACACACCGCCTAATTCCTGCACCTTCTGATAACCCAACTCGCACAACCTAGCATATTCCTGAGCCACATGGACCCGGATGGTCGGTAGTCCATTGCCTGGTCAGTGCCGAGTTGTGTAATCTCATCCTCGCGGTGGGAATATTGCTGTTTCAGACAATTTCCAGAGAGAGGGCATACTTCCTACAAAAGACCACCAGATGTCCCAAAGCGCTTTACAGCCAATGAAGTACTTTAAAAAAAAACTGTAGTCACTGTTGTAATGTAGGAAACACGGCAGCCAATTTGCACACAGCAAAGCTCCCACAAACAGCAATGTGATTAATGACCAGATAATCTGTTTTAGTGATGTTGGTTGAGGGATAAATATTGGCCAGGACACCAGGGAGAACTCCCCTGCTCTTCTTCGAAATAGTGCCGGGGGATCTTATCATCACATCTCATCTGAAAGACAGCACCTCCAACAGTGCAGCACTGCCTCAGTACCGCACTGGAGAGTTTTTGTGCTCAAGTCCCGAGGACACCAGGGAGAACTCCCCTGCTCTTCTTCAAAATCGTCCACCTGAGAGAGCAGACGGGGCTTCGGTTTATGGTCTCATCCGAAAGACAGCACCTCTGACAGTGCAGCACTCCCTCAGTACTGCACTGGAGTGTCAGCCTAGATTTATGTGCTCAAGTTTCTGGAGTGGGACTTGAACCCACAACCTTCTGACTCAAAGGCGAGGGTGCTACCCACTGAGCCACAGCTGACACTGGCTAGACATGTAAAAGATGTTTTAAAAATGAACAAAATAAATAAAATATAATGTTTTATTTAATAACAATCCCACATTGGTAGTTGGGTTTGCATCTTGTGATGTATTAGTTCACAATCATGCCGTTGTTCTGTGACATCAACAACAAGAATACAGTAAGGAATTTAATCCAATTATGAATTTATTAGCATCTTAATTTTAGGCACTAAGTACTGCCCTGACAAGTGATAGTTGAAGCCAGCATATTGGGAATAGTTAAATCAATTTATCTGTACCACTCGTACCTGAGAATTTCCTATTTAATGCTTTTATTGCTAGCAACACACTAGCCAGTTAAGGTATAGAATTTTATTGCTTATTTCTGGCTTCAAGAATGAAAGAACATGCATTTCTATAGCACCTTCACTACCGCAGGACGTCCCAAAGCAATTCACAGCCAATGAAGTCACAGTTGTAATGTAGGAAACACAGCAGCCAATTTGCACACGGTAAATTCAAGAACAATTGCCTTCTCTAAGGGAGCTATCCAGGCCTTAGCAGTGGTACAGAGGAAAGCAACAATGCTTTGTTAGAGGATTAAGCCAAGAGGAGCGGCTGGATAAGACAGGACTCCAACCTTGAAAAGAGGCACCTCAGATCATATTTCATGGATTTTGTACCCTGCTTAGGGTTGTGTGGACAAGTTAGATTCTAAGACACTATTCACCAGAGTTGGGCCGTCCAATAGTCGTGCTGAGATTCAAAAAGCTGAGACCTCCTTGGGGAGGTGCTGGAGTCTGAGACATATTCAAGGTTTCTTGAAGCTCAACGTAAGCTCGAGGAACAGCACCTCATCTTTCGATTAGGCACTTTACAGCCTTCTGGACTCAACATATAGTTCAACAATTTCAGACCATAACCTCTGCCCCTATCTTTTTTTTTTCCATTTATTTATTTTTTCTCTCTCCCACATGGCAGCTGTCTTTCATTCCGCCAGTGCCGTTTACACTTCATCTAGAGCCATCTCTTGTTTCTTAACTTGTCCCATTACCATCTCCTTTTGCCTTGCACCATCTCTTAATCTCTCTAAATGTCTCTTAATCTCTCCTGCCTTCCACCCTATCACAGACCTTCCCTTTTGTTCTTTCCTCCCCTCCCCCCTTTCCCTGCCCCTGCACTTGCTTAAAAATCTGTTACATCTCCAGCTTTTTCCAGTTCTGACGAAGGGTCATCGACCTGAAACGTTAACTCTGTTTCTCTCTCCGCAGATTCTGCCTGACCTGCTGAGTATTTCCAGCATTTTCTGTTTTTATTTCAAGGTTTCTTGCCTGCTCATAGGAACTGGAAAGGATAGAGTCGAAGTCCCAGAATAGCTGCACTCAGACCCTCATTGGTGGCTTCTGAAACAGATATATTGGAGGATCCCTTTGATAATGGACATTTCTTTTATTTTGGAGAAGTTGTGTTTGTATCCTGAGAGTTCGCAAGACTCCTTACTCTTTTGGAAGATGCCGGTGAGCAAGTTGACCGTTGGCTGTGTAGAGTAAGATGCCATGAGCATACAATGGTACTTTGTGTTTAGCCCCACCAGGACATATGAGCTCACTCTGATGGTGACAGCCAGGGCCAGTACAACGAGAATGGGGGATAAGTAGCATCCTTGTCTGTTTCTCATTGGAAGAGGAATGCAATTGAGCTAAAGCCATTGCCACAGCTGTGGATGTGGGGTCGGACTGCAGGATTTTAATCCATTTGTGGAATGCGTCATCAAAGGCTTTTTGCCTGAGTCTTGCAAGAAGGAATTCCCAGTCTACTTAATCAGATGGCTACTCTGCATACAGGCATAGCGCTAGGGCTGGTGCCTGGGTGCTGTCACAGTGATGCACAATGCTGAATAGGCATCAGATGTAATCCTGAGTGGTAATCCTGGTTTTGTTGGCAGCTACCACCTACAGTAGAACGTGTGAGGGCCAGCTCAAGGTAATACGCCAAGCTTGCCACACCCTGCAGCCAGAGGGGTACACTGCTGCACACATTCTGGTCTTAAGCCCCCCCCCCCCCTTACTCAGCCTTTCTGGGCAGCAATCCAGAGGGCAAGGCAGGCCTCACAAACCCTGCTGATCCGAATTTATGACTACTAGGCTTTCGCAATAATGAGCAAACTCCCCGCTGCAATACACAGGCTAGCACAACTGTCGCTCCTGGCTACAACATGATGCATCCCCTTCCTGTGGTGCAGCACAACCATCTCCGTTGTAAACATCTGGGGCGAAACATCTATGGGCAAAGTGCCAGTCAGAAAGGGTGATGTATGGACTCCACCTGGAACTAGGGAGATACCAGGCAGACAGGAGCCTTTCCTTGGAAGCCCACACAGCCCAGGTATATTCCACACAGGCTTAGATACCAGCCAAAGAAGGTCAGAGTGAAGCCACAAACCCCTTCATACTGCCCCATAAATGCAATTGCCCCAGCCCTTATGAGACTCATCACCACATCTGCGAGGCACTTAATAGCTCCTGAACTGGCCAAATCCTTGGGATCGGCATCAAGTTAGCTTGATCTCCCAACAGCGCAGCTTGCAATGTGTGCACAACATACCGACTACCCCAATGAAACAATAGATCCCCCTATAAGTACCGTGTGATAAATTGCACAGTGACTTCATAAATATGTATTTAAAAAAAAAAAGATTTTGGAAAAAAAAAGAAAGAATTAGATGCTGAAATAGGAAGGTACTCAGGTTGGTTTTCTGGAAGGTCAAATGAGCCGGAGGGGATTCTTAACCTATCTTGTGATCTCTACTAATGATCCAAGTGCAAGTTAATTTAAGAGAAAAGCAATGTCTGCTCATCCAATACAAGAGCTGAGTTTGCTTTCTCTGATTTCACCACCCCCCCCCCCTCCCCGGCCCGCCCTAATTTTCACCCTTTTTCTTCCTGAAGACACTGATTCGTGCCGCAGTACAGTTCTACAGAAACCAGTGCCCTTCTGTATTTCATAAGAGCATAAATAATTGGAAGGAAATGTTTCCTGTCTTTACTGATTAAAGATGCTGACAGAGCTGTCTTGTGTTTACAGCATCTTCTGTTTTTCTTCCTCAATATTTCCATCTTTGTAGAAGTTTATATTATATTTTCATGGCCACTCCGCACCACACCATTCAATTATTTTATACTAATGTTTTCTCCTTTTACTGGCCAGTTCTCCCCAGGCCATGCTTTTTTCCCTGGATGAGTGGACAGGCAAGTGACCTTTGTCCTGGCCAATGCCAATTAAGGTCTTGCGCTGTCCTTCCCTCTCACCCTGTGATGAAGTGCCCAGGCTCCACTATGTACAGCTGAGATTAAGGAGGCTTGTAAAGGGCAGGAGAGGAGCATCAAGGTGAAGGGGTTTAGGGAGGGAGTTCCAGAGCATGGGCTGGTTGACAGTCCTACCATTGAAGGTAGAAAAAAGGGAGGCGCAGGAGACCAGAGCTGGAGGTTTGCAGGGCACGAGAGGGGATGTAGAGTGGGAGGAGGTCGCAGAGTTAGGGAGAACACAGGCCATGAAAGGCTTTGTACAAGAGAACAAGGATTTTGAATTCATTGTGTTGAGGGACAGGGAGTGAATGGAGGTCAGCAAAGATAAGTAAACCATGTTACAGCACAAATCTTCACACACTTCTATCAACTAACTATAGGAAGAAAAACATAGGATGATATTCAAGGGCATAATCACATTTTCATTACTTTAGTGAGAGAACAAGCACCTCTGACATAGAAGAACATACCAAGGTGTTTCAGAGGCATGAGGGGAAAACAATAATAATGCCAAATAAGGAGAGATTAGGCGACGTGGTCAAAAGCTTGGTCAAAGAGGTGGGTTTTAAGGAGTGTCTTCAAAGAAAAGTTGAGGGGTTTAGGGAAGGGATCCCAGAGATTGGGATCTAGGTGACTGATCTCAACAAATGAAAATGATGGGCTTAGAACGTAAATCAATTAGTTCAAAACATACTTGACCTCATTCTCACCAATCTACCTGTCGCAGATGCAGCTGTTCATGAAAGTATTGGTAGGAGTGACCACTGCACAGTCCTTGTTGAGACGAAATCCCATCTTCTCACTGAGGACACTCCCCATCGTGCTGTGTGGCACTAGCACTGTGCTAAATGGGATAGATTCAGATCAGATCTAGCAGCTCAAAACTGGGCATCCATGAGGCGCTGTGGGCCATCAGCAGCAGCAGAATTGTATTCCACCACAATCTGTAACCTCATGGCCCAGCATATCCCTCACTCTACCATTACCATCAAGGCAGGAGACCAACCCTGGCTCAATGAGGAGTGTAGAAGAGCATGCCAGGAGCAGCACCAGGTGTACCTAAAAATGAGGTGCCAACCCGATGAAGCTACAATACAGGACTACATGCATGCTAAACAGCGGAAACAGCATGCTATAGGCAGGGCTAAGCAATCCCACAACCGACAGATCAGATCAAAGCTCTGCAGTCCTGCCACATCCAGTCGTGAATGGTGGTGGACCATTAAACAACTGACGGGAGGAGGAGGCTCCATGAACATCCTTATCCTCAATGATGGCCCAGCACACAAGTGCAAAAGACAAGGCTGAAGCATTCTCAACCATCTTCAGCCAGAATTGCCGAGTGGATGATCCATCTCGGCCTCCTCCTGAGGTCCCCACCATCACAGAAGCCAGTCTTCAGCCAATTCGATTCACTCCACGTGATATCAAGAAATGGCTGAACGCACTGGATATTGCAAAGGCTATGGGCCCCAACAACATCCCGACTATCGTGCTGAAGACTTTTGCTCCAGACTAGCCGTGCCTCTAGCCAAGCTGTTCCAGTACAGCTACAACACTGGCATCTACCCAACCATGTGAAAAATTGCCCATGTATGTCCTGTTCACAAAAAGCAGTACAAATCCAACCTGGCCAATTACAGCCCCATCAGTCTACTCTCAATCACCAGCAAAGTGATGGAAGTTGTCAAGCGGCACTTACTCACCAATATCCTGCTCACCGATGCTCAGTTTGTGTTCCGCCAGGACCACTCGGCTCCAGACCTCATTACAGCCTTGGTCCAAACATGGACAAAAGAGCTGAATTCCAGAGGTGAGGTGAAAGTGACTGCCATTGACATCAAGGCAGCATTTGACCGAGTGTGGTATCAAGGATCCCTAGTAAAATTGAAGACAATGGGAATCAGGGGGAAAACTCTCCACTGGCTGGAGTCATACCTAGCACAAAGGAAGATGGTTGTGGTGGTTGGTGGCCAATCATCTCAGCCCGAGGACATTGCTGCAGGAGTTCCTCAGGGCAGTGTCCTAGGCCAAACCATCTTCAGCTGCTTCATCGATGACCTTCCCTCCATCATAGGGTCAGAAGTGGGGGTGGCTGCTGATGATTGCACAGTGTTCAGTTCCATTCGCAACTCCTCAGATAATGAAGCAGTCCGTGCCCGTATGCAGCAAGACCTGGACGACATTCAGGCTTCGGCTGATAAGTGGCAAGTAACATTCACGCCACACGAGTGCCAGGCAATGACCATTACCAACAAGAGAGACTCTAACCATTGCCCCTTGACATCCAACGGCATTACCATCACCACCATCAACATCCTGGGGGTCACCATTGACCAGAAACGTAACTGGACCAGCCACATAAGTACTGTGGCTACAAGAGCAGGTCAGAGGCTGGGTATTCTGCAGTGAGTGTCTCACCTCCTGACTCCCCAAAGTCTTTCCACCATCTACAAGGCACAAGTCAGGAGTGTGATGGAATACTCCTCACTTGCCTGGATGAGTGCAGCTCCAACAGCACTCAAGAAGCTCAACACCATCCAGGACAAAGCAGCCCGCTTGATCAGCACCCCATCTACCACCTTAAACATTCACTCCCTCCACCACCGGCATACCGTAGCTGCAGTGTGTACCATCTACAAGATGCACTGCAGCAACTCACCATGGCTTCTTTGACAGCACCTCCCAAACCCATGACCTCTACCACCTAGAAGGACAAGGGCAGCAGGCACATGGAACACATCGCTTGCAAGTTCCCCTCCAAGTCACACACCATCCTGACTTGGAAATATATCGCCATTCCTTCATCGGTGCTGGGTCAATATCCTGGAACTCCCTCTCTAACAGCACTGTGGGAGTACCTTCACCACACGGATTGCAGCAGTTCAAGAAGGCGGCTCACCACCACCTTCTCAACGGCAATTAGGGATGGGCAATAAATGCTGGCCTTACCAGCGACGCCCAGATCCTGTGAACAAAAAAAAAATGATTGAAGCCAGACACTAAAATAGAAGAGAATGTAAAAACATTTTTGAATGAGGTGGAGCTTCGGGTCTTCAGGCAGATTGCTCGAGAACCACACTGTGCTTCTTTCTTTGCACCCTTGATCTACCCTTAGTTACGGAACAATATTCCAGCCAAAAATATGTCAATATTACTCAGACTGATGTTTGCTTTGCTTCTTATAAATCAGTTGCTATCCAAGAATTTGAAAAGGACCATCTTTCACTGGCGGTAAGGACATAGCCCAGCACTAATGTTTCTCCATAATTACAAGACAGGTACTTACAAAGTTCTATATAACGAATTGCTCCAGCACTGTGCAACTGCCTGCCACTTAACCTCCAGAACTCAGCAAGTGCGGAAGAAAGCTGCAAGTGTATGGTCTTCTAAAATAAAGCAAAACTTATCAATATTCAGGGCCTGAAGACAGAACAGCGAAGATGCACGAGGCTGATCCCTAACAGAAGTGGCTGGGTTTTAAAGAGACTGGAAAACCTTGGCCTATTCATCCTTCAGCATGGAGAAATGAGATGGCCTCATGGAGGTATAATAGACTATAAGGTTATGGAGGAGGTAAATCCGAAACTCAACTTCAAGCTAATCCATGATTGTAAGACCAGGGTACACATGTTAAGATGAACAAAAGGGCCAATTTAGGACTGACATGAGGAAGCTCTTTTTCAAACAAGGAGTGGTCAACACATGGAATAGACTGCTGATTAGGAAAGTGGATGAAAACTCCATTAATAAATAGCTGGATGGAGATAGTAGGCTCTTCTGGATGATGAGTTAGGATGTGCCAAATGGACTTCCTCATCCAGATCTATTCAGTGTGAGGTAGGTAAATAATGGCATTGGATTTGGAGCAGAGTATATACACTCTAATGCTTATGTAGCAGGAAAACACTGGTGAATACTTGGGGAGAGACTTTTTTGTTTTCTTATTCACAATATTTAACAAAATATGGGGGTTAATTTATTTTCATTTTTAATCAGTAAAAACATGGCTTTAATAATATGACCAATACATTTAATAATGAGCAAAGTTATTTTGTCCTTTCTATTTTGTTCTCTTCAACCTTCCTCTCCTGAAGATGGTGATTAATGGTGGGCAGATTAACCTTGGGGTTGTCACAACCAAGGCTGATCCTGCCCTCATTTGACGTTCATACACATTATGGGTCACTAGCTAAGAATTGGGATCAAAAAACTTGGCAATTTTGTTTTCTATCCCTAGATCAGGGATGATGAGATCAATTGCAGTGTTTCCACCACCACCCCAACTTAGGACAGACCAGTTTCAAACCCTGACTTTTCTACTTGCCAGACTATGTAGCTAAGTACGAAAAGAAAGACAGACTTGCATTTATATAGCGCCTTTCACGACCATCTGGCGTCCCAAAGCGCTTTACAGCCAATGAGGCACTTTTTGAAGTGTGGTCACCGTTGTAATGTAGGAAACGCGACAGCCAATTTGCACACAGCAAGCTCCCACAAACAGCAATGTGATAATGACCAGATAATCTGTTTTAGTGATGTTGATTGAGGGATAAACATTGGGATAACTCCCCTGCTCTTCTTCAAAATAGTGCCAGTGGATCTTTTACGTCCACCTGAGAGAGCAGACGGGGTCTCAGTACGGTATTGGGAGTGTCAGCCTAGATTTTTGTGCTCGAGTCTCTGGAGTGGGACTTGAGCCCACAACATTCTGACTCAGAGAGCAAGGGTGCTACCAACTGAGCCACAGCTGACACATAATATCACACACTACATCTAGCCAGGACTGTAATAAGCTATCGATGTAGCCTTTGAGGCATAGTATCTTGGAAGAGCAGACCAGTATAATGGAGGCCCATTTAACATTAATTCTGATAGATCAAATCCCCTTGGGATTAATTATTTTCTATGCACCAAACATTTTAAAACCTAAACTGCTATCTTCCCAGATATATCTCACTGCTATCGCACAAGACCTAAAGCAAATCCCAGCCCACAATCCAATTTGAAAAAAATATTCCCAAAAGACAGACTAATACCACAGCTGCTTTAACTCGCCCCTGACTCAAATCTCACATCAGCCCATGCTCCTTCATCACCCGCCCAAACAACAACCCCATAAACCTAGACACGGATGCACCCTCATCACAAAGACTGCAGTGGTTGAAGAAGATTGCTCACCACCACCTCCTTAGGGCAATTTCAAATAGGCAATAAATACTTTACTTACTTTACTTAGGCAGTCCCTCAGAACCGAGGATGACTTGCTTCCACGCTAAAAATTAGTTCTCAGGTGACTGATGAGTCAATGCAGGACCTACAGTCTCTGTCACAGGTGGGGCAGATGGTGGTTGAAGGGGCGGGTGGGTGGGGTGCTTGGGTTGACGTGCGCTCCTTCCGCTGTTTGCACTTGACTTCTGCTTGCTCCCGGTGAAGAGACTCGAGGTGTTCGGCGCCTTCCCGGATGCTTCTCCTCCACTTTGTGCGGTCTTGGGCCAGGGATTCCCAGGTGTCGGTGGGGATCTTGCACTTTTTCAAGGAGGCTTTGAGGGTGTCCTTGAAGCGTTTCCTCTGCCCACCTGGGGCTCTCTTGCCGTGTCGGAGCTCCGAGTAGAGCGCTTGTTTTGGGAGTCTCGTATCGGGCATGCGGACGATGTGACCCATCCATCGGAGCTGACGAGCGTGGTCAAAGCTTCAATGCTGGGGATGTTGGCCTGAGCGAGAACACTGACATTGGTGCGCCTATCCTGCCAATGGATTTGCAGGATCTTGTGGAGGCAGCGTTGGTGGTACCTCTCCAGTGCTTTGAGGTGCCTGCTGTACATGGTCCATGTCTCTGAGGCATACAGGAGGACGGGTATCACTACTGCTCTGTAGACCATGAGCTTAGTGCCGGGTCTGAGGTCCTGGTCTTCAAACTCTCTCTCTTCCTCAGGCGACCGAAGGCTGCACTGGCACACTGAAGGCGGTGTTGGACTTCGTCATCGACGTCTGCCCTTGTTGACAGTAGGCTCCCGAGGTATGGAAGTGGTCCACGTTGTCCAAGGCCTTGTCCAAGGCAATAAATAATGCAGCCTTGTCAGCATTGCCGACATCCCAAGAGCAAATTAAAAAAAAGACTCTAACTGTAGGCGCCCATACCATTCTGACTTATCTTTATCAGAGCGTAAGTACTTTATTTCAGTACTCTCTGATTCGTTAAAAAAAATTGGGATCATTTATGACGACGGTAAGATCCTAACTGTAGCAAAGTTTACCATAATTGAAAATGGCACCAAAAAATCATTAAGCTTAACACGAAGACTTCAATATACTGGTAGAATTAAAGTCACCGTTCTGTAAATTAAAATGACATACGGCTGGCCTTTAGTAATTGTTTCCGGTTCTGCAATAAATGAAATTGAGAGCATTACCTCAGGGGCCATCCCGCCTTGTCCCACCTGTGTTAAATGTGTCATCAAAAGTCCATTTCTTTAAGACGAGCAGCTGGCGTCATTTGTTTTTTTTTGTGGGTCTGGCAGTCTCAGGCTTTTGCCAGCAAATAAAAAAAAAGTGTCATGGTCCTGAAGGAGAGACTGCAACATCATTGCCTTCCCATTTTAGGCTTTGAAGGATAGCGATGAGACGCATTAATCAGGAGAAAAAAAACATTGTACGGCTAAGAAACAAACTTTCCCATTGTAAATAGTTTGTGTCACAGACATCTTTGCTGTTTTGCACATCTACAAATATTTATACTTGATAGGCGTGGGGTAATAACAGACACTTTTGACAGTAAATTTTGGAGTTTAATACCAGCGGGCACCAGATGGGCTGTTCACAAAGATGACAAATGTATTTCTACTGTGAAAATAACTAATTTCATATATGATGCATTTTGAAGTTCTGTGCCCACAAAGTTGAAAAGCATTCAACAAACTAGGTTTAATTTACAGCACACAGGATCAATGTATGTGATGATGCGGAGATGCCGGTGCAGTCAGAAAGATTTACTGTAGTCGTCTGACATTGTACGCTACACATTGTTCTCTGTCTATATATGCTTTGCTGATTTGTATTCCTTCACTTTACCTGACGAAGGAGCAGTGCTCCGAAAGCTCGTGATTTCAAATAAAACTGTTGGACTATAACCTGGTGTTGTGCGACTTCTCATTTTGGATCAATGTAGAAATGATTGCTTTAAAGTTCGCCCGGAAGCCCAGCTGTTGAATCACTTTGTGTCTCCACCACAATAGACACACTTGGCAGGGAATCCCTCTCACACATTCCTGCTCGCTTTCCTCACTTCAGTTTTATTTATTTATTCTTTTCATCTTCTTTAAGTTCTCCCCCCCACCCCGCCCACCCTCTCCAGTATAATAAACCATTCCCATGGTGAAGATAAGGGCAAGCTATCTTCATCTCATTCGTTTTCCCATGTTGTTCTTCAGCTGACCATTAGGCAGTGTGTATGGGGGGACACATGGCTCCATTTCCTCTGAGTCGGGGTGGGGGGGTGGAGCTCGGGTATCGGGGGGGAGGACTCGGATAGGGAGGAGAGAGGGAGACTGGGGAATGGGGGTCAGGGAATGGAGCGAGAGAGGGAGACTGGGGAATGGGGATCAGGGAATGGAGCGAGAGAGGGTAACTGGGGAATGGGGATCAGGGAATGGAGCGAGAGAGGGAGACTGGGGAATGGGGGTCAGGGAATGGAGGGAGAGAGAGAGACTGGGGAATGGGGGTCAGGGAATGGAGGGAGAGAGAGAGACTGGGGAATGGGGGTCAGGGAATGGAGCGAGAGAGGGAGACTGGGGAATGGGGATCAGGGAATGGAGCGAGAGAGGGTAACTGGGGAATGGGGATCAGGGAATGGAGCGAGAGAGGGAGACTGGGGAATGGGGGTCAGGGAATGGAGGGAGAGAGAGAGACTGGGGAATGGGGGTCAGGGAATGGAGGGAGAGAGAGAGACTGGGGAATGGGGGTCAGGGAATGGAGCGAGAGAGGGAGACTGGGGAATGGGGGTCAGGGAATAGAGGGAGAGAGGGAGACTGGGGAATGGGGGTCAGGGAATGGAGCGAGAGAGGGAGACTGGGGAATGCGGGTCAGGGAATGGAGGGAGAGAGAGAGACTGGGGAATGGGGGTCAGGGAATGGAGGGAGAGAGGGAGACTGGAGAATGGGGGTCAGGGAATGGAGGGAGAGAGGGAGACTGGGGAATGGGGGTCAGGGAATGAGGATGAGAGGGAGACCGGGGAATGGGGGTCAGGGAATGGAGGGAGAGAGGGAGACTGGGGAATGGGGGTCAGGGAATGGAGCGAGAGGGAGACTGGGGAATGGGGATCAGGGAATGGAGCGAGAGAGATAGACTGGGGAATGGGGGTCAGGGAATGGAGGGAGAGAGGGAGACTGGAGAATGGGGGTCAGGGAATGGAGGGAGAGAGGGAGACTGGGGAATGGGGGTCAGGGAGAGAGGGAGACTGGGGATCAGGGAATGGAGGGAGAGAGGGAGACTGGGGAATAGGGGTCAGGGAATGGAGCGAGAGAGATAGACTGGGGAATGTGGTCAGGGATGGGGGATTAGGGGAAGAGAGGGAGACTGGTGAATATGGTTTGGGGAATAGTGAGAGGAGGAAACTGGGGAATATAGTCGGGGAATGGAGGAGAGCAGGTGACTGGGGAATGGTGTGTTGGGGGGAGAGAGGGAGACTGGGGAATGGGGTGTTGGGGGGAGAGAGGGAGAATGGGGAATGGGGTGTTGGGGGGAGAGAGGGAGAATGGGAAATGGGGTGTTGGGGGAGAGAGGGAGAATGGGGAATGGGGTGTTGGGAGGAGAGAGGGAGACTGGGGAATGGGGTGTTGCGGGGAGAGAGGGAGAATGGGGAATGGGGTGTTGGGGGGAGAGAGGGAGAATGGGGAATGGGGTGTTGGGGGGAGAGAGGGAGAATGGGGAATGGGGTGTTGGGGGGAGAATGGGGAATGGGGTGTTGCGGGGAGAGAGGGAGAATGGGGAATGGGGTGTTGGGGGGAGAGAGGGAGAATGGGGAATGGGGTGTTGGGGGGAGAGAGGGAGAATGGGGAATGGGGTGTTGGGGGGAGAGAGGGAGAATGGGGAATGGGGTGTTGGGGGGAGAGAGGGAGAATGGGGAATGGGGTGTTGGGGGGAGAGAGGGAGAATGGGGAATGGGGTGTTGGGGGGAGAGAGGGAGAATGGGGAATGGGGTGTTGGGGGGAGAGAGGGAGAATGGGGAATGGGGTGTTGGGGGGAGAGAGGGAGAATGGGGAATGGGGTGTTGGGGGGAGAGAGGGAGAATGGGGAATGGGGTGTCGGGGGAGAATGGGTGTAAAATCTCTTATTCTAAGCCGTTCTTTGTCAGGGGCTGAAAGCTATGTAACGCCTTACCTCAATTAGTCTTCCCTCCCTCCTATAACTTACAGGGCTTTTTGAAGCCAACCTTGGCGGCACAATTTCTTGGCTGGCCATGTCTTCTTTACTACTCTTGTCAGCTTGATGACTGGGCCCTCCACCTGGGTTTCTCAGTTAAAATAAATCCTGAGGGAGGAAAACACTGACATTTTTTTAATTTTCCCAATGGAATTCTTTCCTCCTGCTGAATAAATCCAGTGTGGTGATGATCACAGAGGAATTAACGAACCAGACTGTCCCAGTCTCCCGGTCATGTGGCAGCAAGTATGTAAGACAGAAATAGGAATGATGTGCAGGGGAAACACTTGCTACATGGAAAAATAAATCATCAAATTGTTGAATTCGGCCAAATGTTACTCAGTTTTCTCGAACCTTTTGAAAACATTCACAGCTTTAAGAAGAGCAATTTTCCTCCCATGGTTCAGTTCGTCACTAGACCGTGTGATGCAAAACTGAGTCATGGCGATCAGGAAGATGCCAGATACGATGCCTGATTTTGTGGTGTGTTAACTAATCTTTGGCCACAACAGTGGTGAGGGAAGCAACGATGAGCTTCAGTGCCCCTGGGCTAGGAAAAGCAAAAATATCAGGCAGCTGTCCCACTCAACTGGGGTAATGTTGACTGTGATCGTGTAAAACGGGCGCTATCGAATCAGTCGTCCGTGTGTCAGCCGTGGCTCAGCTGGTAGCATCCTTGCCTCTGAGTCAGAAGGTTGTGGGTTCATTAGCCCACTCTAGGGACTTGAGCACAAAATCTCTCCAGTGCAGTAAACATAGAAGATAGGAGATAGAAGCAGGAGTAGGCCATTCGGCCCCTCGAGCCTGCTCCGTACTGAGGGAGCGCTGCAATGTCGGAGGTGCCGTCTTTCAGATGAGATGTTACGATAAGATGATGATAAGAACCCGCGGCACTATTTCGAAGAAGAGCAGGGGAGTTCTCCCTGGTGTCCTGGGCCAATATTTATACCTCAATCAACATCACTAAAACAGATTATCTGGTCATTATCACATTGCTGTTTGTGGGAGCTTGCTGCGTGCAAATTGGCTGCCGCGTTTCCTACATTGCAACAGTGAATGCACTTCAAAAAGTACTTCATTGGCTGTAAAGTGCTTTGAGACGTTCAGTGGTTGTGAAAGGCGCTCTACAAATGCAAGTCTTTCTTTATACATCCATTGAGTTCAGTGGAGGGGAAATTGGGAGAGGTGTATAACGGACGTCAGAATCGATATCGCTTGTTTTACACGATCACACAAAGTCAATATTACCCCCAATATCACTATCCAGTGACTCCACCGGAGTGGTACATGCACGAGAACACTGAGTGTGGGCAGGATTGGGTCTAGCTGTGATGGTCTATCGCTATTCAATGATCCAATGGCTTGTACTATCCAGGTACTGGAGGCCTTTGGTGGCCATGGAACTGGACACAAGCACGAGTGCCACCTAGGGGAAAAATTAGAAGGGTGAAATTGGAGAATTAAAAAAATCATCTTAAACATAAGTCATTCTTTGTGTGAGAAAAAAATTCCTAACATCAGTTCTATCTGTGCGTTTCTGCCAATTTGAACCTGTGTCCCTTTATCCTACTTTCATTGCATACATTGAAGTAGTGTTTCTGATTTCACTTTTCTATTCTATTTAATATATTATATACACCTCTAAAAGGAATCCTGCCCATTGCCTCATTTCAAGGCTGAAGATTACAAGTATCTCCTGCCTGTCCTCATAACCCATCCCATGATACCAGGGATCACCCTCAGGACTCATGTCTGCACCGCCTTCAGGGCTGGAATGTCTCCCTTGTGTGTTGGTAACCAGGAATGAACACAGTACTCAGGGTGTGGTCATCACACATCTATAGCATGGAGTAAGCTGGCAGTCAGTGTTGGGATTCATAGCCATTCCCATCCATCCCTCCCCTCATAAGAGAAAACCTAAGAGGAATAACCCAGCCATAGTACTGAACAGCAAAGAAGCTCCCTCAATGCTCTAGTGGTTGCTAAACCATATAGAGCAGATGGTTCCAGCTTTAACTCCTGTACAGAGTCAGCCGTGGCTCAATCGGTAGCACTCCTGTCTCTGAGTCCGAATGATTGTGGGTTTAAGTCCCACTCCAGAGACTTGAGCACAAAAATCTAGGCTGACACGCCAGTACAGTACCGAGGGAATGCTGCACTGTTGGAGGTGCCGTCTTTCAGATGAGATGGCAACACGGTGGCATAGTGGTTAGCACTGTTGCCTCACAGCGCCAGGGACCCGGGTTCGAATCCGGCCTCGGGTGACTGTCTGTGTGGAGTTTGCACATTCTCCCCGTGTCTGCGTGGGTTTCCTCCGGGTGCTCCGGTTTCCTCCCACAGTCCAAAGATGTGCGGGTTAGGTTGATTTGGCTATGATAAATTGACCCTTAGTGTTAGGGGGATTGGTTACGGGGATAGGGTGGGATATGTGTCGGTGCAGGGTCGATGGGCCGAAATGGCCTCTATCTGCACTGTGGGGATTCTGTGATTCTGTGAGATGCTAAAGCGAGGCCCCTCAGATGGATGTAAAAGATCCCATGGCACTATTTTGAAGAAGAGCAGGGGAGTTCTCCCCGGTGTCCTGGCCGATATTTATCCCTCAATCAACATCACTAAAAATAAATTATCTGGTCATTATCACATTGCTGTTTGTGGGAACTTGCTGGCTGCTGTGTTTCCTATATTGCAACAGTGACTACACTTCAAAAAGTACTAAATTAGCTGTAAAGTGCTTTGGGATGTCCAGTGGCTGTGAAAGGCGCTACAGAAATGCAAGTCTTTCTTTCTATGTTGAGGTAACCGATCTCTGCTAGGGAAGCAGTTGGTTCTGTTACAGCTTGTGGGAACACACCCACGGTGCCCTAGTCCTTGAGGACAAGATCTGCCTCGGTTACGATGCTTTCCACAGTCAAATGTCCGATCACTGTCTCGGTTCATACACGAATGGCCACTTTGAAGAGAAACTGGAAGGGTGCTGACACTGTGGAACTGTACCTTGGCAGGAGTCTCCACGTTTAGGAATGAAAGGGAGATAATTGGGGTGGGGGTAAAGACCCAATAACTAAACCAAGTAGCCCAGATGGGCAAAATTAACAGCGTCAATGAGATTTTTTAAATTCAGATACTGCGGCATGATTTCAAAACAACGTCTAATCCTTGGGTTCAGATAACAACACAGAAAGTATCCTAATTTATCAGATCTGAACCCGCAATGAATTCCTTTCTTGTATTTGATAATGGCCCTGAATGTGTTAACGCATTTATACAAAAGTCCCCAGTCTGTTACGTTAATAAAGCCCTGTGTATTCTAAATGAGTTGTTAAAATAACAGTCGGGGAATTTCAGACGGGACCGTTACTGCATTTGTTACTGTTATCACAGCACAAATTCAACCACGTATGGTTTTTGCATCACAGTTAGCGTCTCATAGTGAACACATTACAAATAAAACAGAAACAAAACCAGAAAAAAGTAGGAAATGCACAAGAGGTAACACAGCACCTGGGGAGAGAATAGACAGTTTGTGTTTGTACCCTTCAGAACCATTCTGATGAATGGCACCAACCCACAATGTCAACCGTGCGTTCTCTCCGCAGATATTGGATGACCGACTGTCTGCTTCCTACTTTTTTTGTTTCATATTTGCCGTATCAAATCAGTCGGAGGTGCCGTCTTTTGGATGAGACGTTAAACCAAGGCCCCGTCTGCTCTCTCTGGCGGACGTAAAAGATCCCACGGCCACTATTTTGAAGAAGAGCAGGGGAGTTATCCCCGGTGTCCTGGCCAATATTTATCCCTCAATCAACATCACTAAAAAACAGATTATCTGGTCATTATCACATTGCTGTTTGCGGGAGCTTGCTGTGCGCAAATTGGCTGCCACGTTTCCCACATTACAACAGTGACTACACTCCAAAAGTACTTCATTGGCTGTGAAACGTTTTGAGATGTCCGGTGGTCATGAAAGGCGCTATACAAATGCAAGTCTTTCTTTCTTTCTATCTTGTTTTTATAAATGAAGAAAATAGATATGGCATGTATGAGTGGGTTTATGTGGGATCGGAGTCAAGGGGCATTTGCAGCCTCTAGTGGCAGTAGATTGTAACTACAAGATCATTTTAGAATTATATAAACATCACCGAATCATAGAATAGTACAGCACAGAAGGAGGCCATTCGGCCCATCGAGTCTGTGCCGGCTCTTTCGAAGAGCAATCCAGTTAGTCCAACCCCTCCGCTCTTTCCCCATATCCCTGCAATTTTTTCTCCTTCCAGTATTTATCCAATTCCCTATTGAAGGCTACTATTGAATCTGTATTCACTGCCCTATCAGGCAGCGCATTCCAAATCCTAACCACTCGTTGCGTAAAAAAGTTTTTCCTCATGTCGCCTCTGGTTCTTTTGCCAATCACCTTAAATCTGTGCCCTCTGGTTATCAATCCTTCAGCCATTGGAAACAGTTTCTCTTTATTTACTCTACCTAAACCTCTTCATGATTTTAAACACCTCTATTAAATCTCCTCTTAGCCTTCTCTGCTCTAAGGAGAACAACCCCAGCTTCTCCAGTCCCTCCACGTAACTGTAATCCCTCATCCCTGGAACCATTCTGGTAAATCTCCTCTGTACCCTCTCCAAAGCCTTCATGTCCTCCTTAAAGTGCGGTGCCCAGAATTGGACACAATACTCCAGCTGGGGCCGAACTAGTGTTTTATATTGGTTTAGCATAACTTCCTGGCTTTTGTACTCTATGCCTCTATTTATAAAGCCCAGGATCCCATGTACTTTATTAAGGGAACGGTAGCATAGTGGTTATGTTACTGGATTCGTAATCCAGAGGCTCAGACTAATAATCCGGTGACAAGAATCCAAATCCCACCACAACAGCTGGGGAATTTAAATTCAGTTAATTAAATAAATCTGGAATAAAAAGCTAGTATCAGTAATGGTGACCATGGAACTACTGGATTGTCGTAAAAACCCATCTGGTTCACGAATGTCCTTTTAGGGAAGGAAATCTGCCGTCCTTACCCGGTCTGGCCTATATGTGACTCCAGACCCACAGCAATGTGGTTGACTCTTAACTGCCCTCTGAAGTGGCCCAGCAAGCCAGGTTTATCCTTCTCCCCTTTTTTGCACAAGGGTGTAACATTTGCAATTCTCCAGTCCTTTGGCACCACCCCTGTATCGAAGGAGGATTGGAAGATTGTGGCCAGCACTTCCGCAATTTCTACCCTTACTTCCCTCAGCAACTGATGACACATCCCATCTGGACCGGGTGACTTATCCACTTTAATTACCACCAGCCTGTCTAGTACCTCCTAGTTATCTATTTTTATCTCATCCAGTATCCCAGTAATCTCCTCGTTCACCACAGCATTGGCAAAGTCCTCTTCCTTGGTAAACACCGATGCAAAGTACACACTTAGTACCTCAGTCTTGCCTTCTGCCTTCACCAATAGATCTCCATTTTGGTCCCTAATTGACCCCACCGCTTCTCTGACAACCCTTTTACTGTTAATGTGCCTATAGAAGACCTTTGGGTTCCTTTTTATGTTAGCCGCCAATCTATTCTCGTACTGTCTCTTTGCCCCCCCTTATTTCCTTTTTCACTTCTCCTCTTCACTTCTTATATTCAGCCTGATTCTGCTTCTATTCCTTTCTCCCTCACATGCTTATCTAGCTTCCCCTTGAATGCATCTATGCCATTCGCCTGAATCACCTTGACATTTGTACCTGACGAGGAAAAAAAAACTGAGGTACAGAATTAAATCCAATTCTAATTAAAATTTCAAAGAGTGGGAAAGAGGGAGATTAAAGGCTTAAAAGATAAATTCAATATTCGCATACAATTCAAAATGAGTTCTATTTTGTCTACTGAGGCAAAATTAAAAACCTGACTTGCTGTGAAGGCTTTTGTCAGCAAATTCAGAGCAATTTCAGCTCTAGCAAGCTTCCTACTGAGACCTGACTGTGCTGTGTTTTCATACTTCTCACAAATTAAAAAATGTCGTCAAACCACAGAGCTGCAACATTGAACACAAACAGAAAACTTACTTGTATTCAGTTACTTCTCTTCATTCAGGTCTCCGGAACATTCTCATCTACTTTTAAAAGGAAGGAAGAAGAAGGATAATAGGAGGACAAAAGCAAAATTCTGCGGATGCTGGAAATCTGAAATGAAAACAGAAAATGCTGGAAACGCTCACTATTCAGGCAGCATCTGTGGAGAGAGGAACAGAGTTAACGTTTCAGGTCGATGACTCTTCGTCAGAACTGGAAAAAGTTAGAGGGACGGGGAAAGGGGGGAGGGGAGGAGAGAACAAAAGGAAAGGTCTGTGATAGGGTGGAAGGCAGGAGAGATTAAGAGACAAAAGGGATGATGGTGCAAGGCAAAAGGAGATGGTAACGGGATAAGTTAAGAAACAAAACATGAGTCTAGATGAAGTGTAAATGGGAATGGCAGAATGATCGACAGCTGCCATGTGAAAAAAAAATAGGGGCAGAGGTTATGGTCTGAACTTGTTGAGCTCGATGTTGAGTCCAGAAGGCCGTAATCAAAAGTTGAGGTGCTGTTCCTCGAGCTTACGTTGAGCTTCGTTGGAACAGTGTAAGAGGCCGAGGACGGAGAGGTCAGAATGGGAGTGGAGCGGAGAATTAAAGTGACAGGCGACCGGGAGCTTGGAGTCACACTTACGGACTGAAATAATAGTAGGATGTTACCAGAACTGAGGGGTTATAACTATCAGGAAAGGCTGAACAGGCTGGGGCTCTTTACTCTAGAAAAGAGAAGGTTGAGACGTGACCTGATAGAGGTCTTTAAGATTATGAAAGGGTTTAATAGGGTAGACGTAGAGAAGATGTTTCCACTTGTGGGGGAGACCAGAACTAGGGGCCGTAACTATAAGATAGTCACTAATAAATCCAGTAGGGAATTCAGGAGAAACTTCTTTACACAGAGAGTGGTGAGAATGTGGAACTCGCTACCACAGGGAGTGGTTGAGGCGAATAGTATAGATGCATTTAAGGGGAGCTAGATAAACAAATGAGGGAGAAGGGAATAGAAGGGAATGCTGATGGGGTGAGATGAAGTGGGGTGGGAGGAGGCTAGTGTGGAACATAAACACTGGCATGGACCAGTTGGGCCGAATGGCCTGTTTCTGTGCTGTACATTCTATACACCCACTCCCCCCGCAGATTTACAGAATATGTTTGTCGGATGATGTCCCTCCAGCCTATTTGATCCCATCCGTTCAAATACCAACCCAACTATCTCATCCTTACAGCATCACGCTATTTCTCAAATAAGTCCAGTGGCCCAACCTCAATCGCCATTTCTTGCAACCAGTTCCAATTGTTCTGCATCGTCTGCAAAAGGAATTATTTCCTGGCATCTGTTCTAAACTTGCCTTTTACCACCTTGAACCTGTGCCCTTTTGTTCTGCTGCCCCGGTGTATCCAAAAGTACGTCTTTGGCTTTACCTTCTCTATCTGTTCAGTATCTTCTATACCTCGATAAGTTTCCCTCAGAGATACCTCCTTCTGTAGCTAACAACATCAGTGTCCTTGCTCTCCTCTGCACCACCTGGATGGGCCCTTGTGTCACAGAGACCGGAATTGTACACAATGTTCCCACCGTAAGCTCGAGGAACAGCACCTCGTCTTTTGATTCGGCACTTTCCAGCCTTCTGGACTCAACATCGAGTTCAACAATTTCCGATCATAATCTCTGCCCCCATTTTTTTAGATGGCAGCTGCTGATGATTCTGCTATTCCCACCTACATTACAACAGTGACTCCACTTCAAAAGTACTTCATTGGCTGTAAAACGCTTTGAGACGTCTGGTGGTCGTGAAAGGCGCTATATAAATGCAAGTCTTTCTTTCTTTCTTTTCTTCTTTACACCTCTTCTGGACCCATCTTTTGTTTCTTTACTTCTCCCATTACCATCTCCTTTTGCCTCGCACCATCATCCCTTTTGTCTTTTAATCTCTCCTGCCTTCCACCCTATCACAGGCCTTCCCTTTCGTTCCTTCCTCCCCTCCCCCTCTTTCCCTGCCTCTGCACTTGTTTAAAATCTGTTACATCTCCAACCTTTCCCAGTTCTGACGAGAGGTCACTGACCTGAAACGTTAACTCTGTTTCTCTCTCCACGGATGCTGCCTGACCTGCTGAGTGTTTCCAGCAATTTTCTGTTTTTATTTCAGATTTCCAGCATCCGCAGTATTTTGCTTTTGTACGCAATGTTCTTGATACGACCTGACAAGATCACGGGATAATTAAGGCAGTGGTTCTCAAACTTTTTTGGTTGAAGGACCCTTTTTCAAATAAATTATTAATCACGGACCCTCATCTAAATTATACTTTATAATACTCATAATATGAAAGTGCTGCATATAAAGAGTGTTTTAATAATACTTTAAAAAAGACAGGTATTTACTTACAGATATCAGTGTGATGGGTGTGCAACACTATCATCGATCAAGTTTTTGGCGCCCACCACCAGCCTTGGTAACTGAGGGTCTACCGGGCGATCTTCGTGCCGCTCTCAGTGCTCCTCCACGCGCGCTCCCCTCCTAGGTGAGACAGCCAGACTACTCTGCGCTGCACATGTGGCACCCGCACTTCGCTACCGGCTCCCGGCTCGCACCAAGCCCGCCTCCGGCAGCCGCTCGTTCGCTTACTATTGACCACGGCGCCCACCAGCACCCCCCACAAGTGACTGCACTTCAAGGGGGCATAGATTTAAAGTAAGGAGGTTTAGAGGGGATTTGAGGAGAAATTTTTTCACCCAGAGGGTGGTGGGGGTCTGGAACTCACTGCCTGAAAGGGTGGTAGAGGCAGAAAACCTCATCGCATTTAAAAAGTGCTTGGATGTGCACTTGAAGTGCCGTAACCTACAGGGCCATGGACCAAGAGCTGGAAAGTGGGATTAGGGTGGATAGCTCTTTGTCGCCCAGCATGGACAAGATGGGTCGAATGGCCTCCTTCTGTGCTGTAACTTTCTATGATTCTATGATTCAAGTAATTAATTGGCCGTGAAGTGCTTTATGACATCCGAATAAATGTGTGAATGAGCAGCTAATCTGTTTTGGCGATGTTGGATGAATATTGCCCGGGACACCGTTCAAAGTCCTTCTCAGTCATTATTGACTAAAGAAACAAAATCTGAAATACAGGACAAAGACCAAAAAATAAACACCTTGACCAGGACAGTAAGGATTGTAATCCTACATTAAAAATCACCCCATCTCCACCATCCATCTCCACCATCCATCCCCACCATCCATCTCCACCATCCATCTCCACCACCCCATCTCCCCCACTCCATCTCCACCATTCCATCTCCACCACCCCATCTCCACCACTCCATCTCCACCATTCCATCTCCACCATTCCATCTCCACCACCCCATCTCCACCATTCCATCTCCACCATTCCATCTCCACCACTCCATCTCCACCATTCCATCTCCACCACCCCATCTCCACCATTCCATCTCCACCACCCCATCCCCACCATTCCATCTCCACCACCCCATCTCCACCATTCCATCTCCACCACCCCATCCCCACCATTCCATCTCCACCACCCCATCTCCACCATTCCATCTCCACCACCCCATCTCCACCATTCCATCTCCACCACCCCATCTCCACCATTCCATCTCCACCATTCCATCTCCACCACCCCATCTCCACCACCCCATCCCCACCATTCCATCTCCACCACCCCATCTCCACCATTCCATCTCACCACCCATCCCCACCATTCCATCCCACCACCCCATCTCCACCATTCCATCTCCACCACCCCATCTCCACCACTCCATCTCCACCACCCCATCTCCACCATTCCATCTCCACCACCCCATCTCCACCATTCCATCTCCACCACCCCATCTCCACCACTCCATCTCCACCACCCCATCTCCACCACCCCATCTCCACCATTCCATCTCCACCATTCCATCTCCACCATTCCATCTCCACCACCCCATCTCCACCACCCCATCTCCACCATTCCATCTCCACCACCCCATCTCCACCATCCATCTCCACCACCCCATCTCCACCATTCCATCTCCACCATTCCATCTCCACCACCCCATCTCCACCATCCATCTCCACCACCCCATCTCCACCATTCCATCTCCACCATTCCATCGCCACCATCCATCTCCACCACCCCATCTCCACCATTCCATCTCCACCACCCCATCTCCACCACCCCATCTCCACCACCCCATCTCCACCACCCCATCTCCACCACCCCATCTCCACCATTCCATCTCCACCACCCCATCTCCACCATTCCATCTCCACCACCCCATCCCCACCATTCCATCTCCACCACCCCATCTCCACCATTCCATCTCCACCATTCCATCTCCACCACTCCATCTCCACCACCCCATCTCCACCATTCCATCTCCACCACTCCATCTCCACCATTCCATCTCCATCATTCCATCTCCACCACCCCAACACCACCATTCCATCTCCACCACTCCATCCCCACCATCCCCATCCCCACCATCCCCATCCCCACCATTCCATCTCCACCATTCCATCTCCATCATTCCATCTCCACCACCCCATCTCCACCATCCATCTCCACCATTCCATCCCCACCACCCCATCTCCACCACTCCATCCCCACCATCCATCTCCACCACTCCATCTCCCCCACCCCATCTCCACCACTCCATCTCCCCCACCCCATCTCCACCACCCCATCTCCACCATTCCATCTCCACCATTCCATCTCCATCACTCCATCTCCACCATTCCATCTCCACTGAACCAAGGCTGACACCGTGGAAATGCACAGCCGGTCAGTGCCTGCAAGGTTAACATTTCAGGTGGGATCTGAATAGCGTGAACACTCTGGTCATTCAGACGCCGATTTACCTGCTGTGAATCGTGGGCAGTTCCAGTTTTTATTTCACTAATTTAGTACGACGATATAAGGGCAAATTTTGTGGAACCTTGCACATAGCCAGCCGGAAAATTAAGGGCTACGCCAATGGCGTGAGGCCTGATAAAATGTATCCTTTACTGTCGGTTGTAGGATAAAAACAAATTGATTTGAAGGCGGGTTTTATACATCAGCAAGAAAAACAGCCAATCCTAATCAAATGAGCACTGTACCATCTTCCAATTCGTTCCCTCATATTCCAGCTTGTCCACAAGAACCGTAATATTTACCCGGAAAGCAGAAAAGGAAAATCTTCGAAACAACAGACCGCATTGTGACCATGTGATACTGTACCAGTAACTGTCAAAAGCACTTTCGGAACAGAAACTATCAAGACATCTTTGTAATAAGCCTTATTGTGTGTTGTCATCTACACTCAATTTGTGACCACTGAGCAATGTATTTTTCCTCCTTCTAACTGGTTTATTTTTTGTTTCTCGCCCAACAAAAAGCTTTCTCGCCCATTTCAATTTCTCCCCCCCACCCCATCACAAAAAGCTCTCTGAAATCCAGCTGCCGCGGCAGTTGTTGACCCGCCGTGCTACCTGCACCTAAAAATAAAAAGCTATCGGAAACATATAAATTCACCAAAGCAAAGCTTGTGAAGAAGGAACAGAAAAAAGAAGCAAAGGGGGAGGAAGAGGAACAGAACAAAGTCGAGCAGCCAGGTGGTGAAGGATAGAGTGTTAGAGCCCAGTATTCACTTGCCTTTATTCACAGAGGTGGAGATGCCGGTGTTGGACTGGGGTGGACAAATGTGAGAAGTCGCACAACACCAGGTTATAGTCCAACAGCTTTATTTGAAATCACAAGCTTTCGGAGCTGCTGCTCCTTCGTCAGGTGAAGTGAAGAGATGCATATAGGCACAGCATATAGAGTCAGAGAACACTGCCAGATGACTACAGTTAATCTTTCCAACTGCCCTTTATCACACCTCGGCAGAGAGATAATCACGGCAATCAAAGGTGTGGATGGTGTCCAAACAGGTCAGTCAGCAAAACATTACATCAAAGACAATGTGGCAGATGCTGGGGTCTGGATGGAAAACAAAAAACTTTTTTTGCTGGAAATCACAGCAGGTCCGGCCGCATCTGTGTAGAGAGAACAAGCCAACGACGACTCGAGTCTGGATGACTCTACGTCAGGTGGGGGTACATGTAGCGTGCGGGACCTGCTGTGGTTTCCAGCAAAAAAAGTTTTTTGTTTTCCATACAGACCCCAGCATCTGCCACATTGTCTTTGATGTAATGTTTTCCTGACTGACCTGTTTGGACACCATCCACACCTTTGATTGCCGTGATTATCTCTCTGCCGAGGTGTGATAAAGGGCAGTTGGAAAGATTAACTGTAATCATCTGGCAGTGTTCTCTGACTATATATGCTGTGACTATATGCATCTCTTCACTTCACCTGACGAAGGAGCAGCGCTCCGAAAGCTTGTGATTTCAAATAAAGCTGTTGGACTATAACCTGGTGTTGTGCGACTTCTCACATTTATTCACAGAGGCCCACATTGCACATACTGTGCACCATGTTCCCTTTGAGCTGCGTGGCCGCGCAGCGCTCCAGGAACCCCGTGCAGCTGGCTTTTCAGTGCAAAAAACACGCATGCGCGGTATTTTGATTGACCAAAAAAATGAGAGGGAACATTGACTGTGCACCCCCAAGACCAGCTTATAACCCTTCCCCAGCCTACTCCCATATATACGAGAGGAAGAGAGTCCCCAATTAATTCCCACCATCTGCATACAATTAACACCCTACTTACATACAATTAACAAAGGTGAAGACAGAGCAGTTTTTTTTTAACAGAATAAGCAGTACCCTTAGCTCGAGGAGCATGAGATCCAAGGAAATAACAACCGAAAATGCTGGAAACACTCAGCAGGCCAGGCAGCATCCGTGGAGAGAGAAACAGAGTTAACGTTTCAGGTCTGGGACCCTTCATCAGAACTTCATCAGAACTTCGTGAGGTTACAGGTTCTGATGAAGGTGTCACAGACCTGAAACGTTAACTCTGTTTCTCTCTCTCCACAGATGCTGCCTGGCCTGTTGAGTGTTTCAGCATTTTCGGTTGTTATTTCAGATTTCCAGCATCCGCAGTATTTTGCTGTTGTATGAGATCCAATGAGATCTTTTTGGTGGGCCAAGAGCTGCAATCAATCAGAAAATTGGGGCTTAGCTTGAAAAGTAATGGAGACCAGGGTAATAAAAGCAGGGTAATAGGAACCAGAGTAGTGAAGACTCGGTTAGTAAGGACGCATAGATGGCAGCTGCCGACCTATTCAGTTCCAAATATTTTTTTAAAATCGTTGTCCATGAGCAACAATTTGTGAAGTGAGGTTACAGAGTTGTAATACTTATCAAGAATATAAAGTAGGATCACAACTATAACTTAATTAGAAAATGAAAGTGGGAGTCGTAATAGGAATGAATATAAAGTTGGGGAATATATAATTAAAATCTTCTTCTTCTTAGGCAGTCCCTCGGAGCCGAGGATGACTTGCTTCCACATTAAAAATGAGTTCTCAGGTGACTGATGAGCTCAATGCAGGACCGACAGTCTCTGTCACAGGTGGGGCAGACGGTGGTTGAAGGGGCAGGTGGGTGGGGTACTTGGGTTGACGTGCGCTCCTTCCGCTGCTTGTGCTTGGCTTCCGCTTGCTCCCGGCGAAGAGACTCGAGGTGTTCGGCGCAATTAAAATGCACAGTGCTTAACACAACTTATATAAAGTTGGAAGGACATATTTAACAAAAACACAAAGGATTACAGAGATGTAAGTAATCACAGACACGATGGGCCGAATGGCCTCCTTCTGTGCCGTAAGCTTCTATGATTCTATATAGCACAGTCGTTCCGACAAGAGGCAATGCTTGTTTCTGCCCTGAATAATGATGAGTTATGAAGTACATGATCGCCATTTCCTGGTGTAAAAGGGTACTACACGAAAATAAAAATACCATTCCATTTTTTCTCAGTTCCCTCAGTTTGTTCAGTCTATCTCTCAGTCTTTTCTTTTTTTCTTTTTCTTCTCTCACAGGTGCAAAAGGGGATGAATTCATTGCGAGTGTAATTTTCAAAATCTGAAATGGGAAAAGATGCTCCTAGAAACCTGAACTAGAAACCGCAAATGCTGCCGAGACTGAGCAGGTTCATCGCCATCTAAAAAATGGGAGTCTAAAATAAAAACAGGGGTCAACAACCCAAAGGGTCACTGAAGATAAAGCATAAATGTTCATCTTTTCAGAGGTTGAGGGACCTGTTGTGTGCTTCCAGTTCATTTCTGTTTCCTTTAACTAAATATTTAGTTATTTGATATAAAGAAAGAAAGACTTGCATTTCTATAGCGCCTTTCACAACCTCAGGACGTCCCAAAACACTTTCCAGCCAATGAGGTACTTTTTGAAGTGTAGTCACTGTTGTAATGTGGGAAACGCGGCAGCCAATTTGCGCACAGCAAGCTCCCACAAACAGCAATGTGTTAATGACCAGATAATCTGTTTTAGTGATGTCGATTGAGGGATACATATCGGCCCAGGACACCGGGGATAACTCACTCCCCTGCTCTTCTTCAATATAGTGCCGTGGGATCTTTTACATCCACCTTAGAGAGCAGACATGGGCCTTGGTTTAACATCTGATCTGAAAGACAGCACCTCAGCCTAGGTTTATGTGCTCAAGTCTCATGACGTGGGACTTGAACCCACAAACCTTCTGAGAGCAGAGCACAAGGAGTACTACCCACTGAGCCACAGCTGACACAGACAGAGACAAGTGCTGCTAAACAACAGGATGAGGCCTGAATTTCCAGGAACAATGTCTGCATCAGAATGCAATAACCTGGGTGGCCAGTTATGCTGTGTCTTTGCTTATTTTTCTGCCCATCAGAATTTGCATAAGGAGCAGGAGTATTATGCTGCTATGCAAATGAGGGAGATATATCTTATGACATATTTCATTCCCTTTCTGCCCTAGAAATCCTGGGCACAAGAGACATCTGTGCTCCCTGATGTCCAGTGTTGCTACGGGCATCGGAGGAGGTGGGGGGGATGTGTGGGTGAAGGAGGCATTTACATTTTTAAAACAACGGTTTCTGTATTGCAGTGATCGACCTATTTCCTCCACCACTGGCGCACCGTGGCTGCAGTGTGTACCATCTACAAGATGCACTGCAGCAACTCGCCAAGGCTTCTTCGGCAGCACCTCCCAAACCCGCGACCTCTTCCACCTAGAAGGACAAGGGCAGCAGGCGCATGGGAACACCACCACCTCCAAGTCACACACCATCCTGACTTAGAAGTATATCGCCGTTCCTTCATCGTCGCTGGGTCAAAATCCTGGAACTCCCAACCTAACAGCACTGTGGGAGTATCTTCACCACACGGACTGCAGCAGTTCAAGAAGTCGGTTCACCACCACCTTCTCAAGGGCAATTAGGGATGGGCAATAAATGCTGCCCTTGCCAGCGACGCCCATATCCCATGAATGAATTTTTAAAAACTATTTGAAAATGGGACAGGATTGGGCTGCATAGCCCACCATGTATACTGTGGTAAGGGTACAAGAAGTTTCCACCCTCCACCTGAAGTGGAAGCCCCAGTTCCGTCTTAAATGCCCTGGTCTCCCACTTGAAATATGACATTGGAAAGTGAGCTAGGGCCAGGGCACATACAAGATGTGGGCAGAAGCTTTGCTTGGCCACATTTGTGCCACTATTGCTACAGAGCGGAAATTCGGGATCGAAATGTTTAATGGCTCAGCAACTTTATGAGTTATGCAGTGCAACACTGCCGCATCCTGGCCAGAAAGGGTACAACATGAAAATAAAAATGCACAGCAGGAAGATCCACAGCTTTTGATCCTTTTGTCCATGCTGAGTTAGCTGCAGGAATTGGCCTCAGTCCCACTGAATTAGGGAGGGGCAAATAAGCCAGGGTTTCTGCTCCTGATTATTATCCTGTGGACCCTGCTGGAATTGCGGGTGTGTGGACAGCAGATAAAGAAAGACTTGAAATAATATAGCACCTCTCTCAAACTCAGGACGTCCCAAAACGCTTTACAGCCAATAAAGTAAAGTCACAGTTTTAATGTTAGAAACGCAGCAGCCAATTTGCACACAGCAAGGTCCCACAACAGCAATGTGATAATGACCAGATAATCTGTTTTAGAGATGTTGATTGAGGGATAAATATGGTCAGGATATTGGGAAAACTGCCCTGCTCTTCTATCGAATAGTACCATGGGACCTTTAACGTCCATCTGAGGGGGCAGGCAGGGCCTCAGTTTAATGTCTCCTCCGAAAGACGGCAGCTCCGACAGTGCAGCGCTCCCTCAGTACTGCACTGAGTGTCAGCCTCGATTTTTTGGTCAAGTCTCATGGGAGTCAGGAGTTGAACCCACAACCTTCTGACTCTAGAGACGAGTGTGCTACCCACTGAGCCACAGCTGGCACCTAAGTAATGACACGATCACAATTGCTTTAAAGGCTCACGCACCAATAATGGTTGCTTGGGTAAGATAGCAGTGAGTGGCCAGTGGCCGTACCTCAGTGAGGGGTCAACATGACAACTGAAACTTTCTACTTGTAATTTTGTTAGACTGTATAGTCTGAGTGCTTGGGGGGTGGGGGGGGGGGGGGGTGGGAGTTGAATTTTGCATTCACACGAAGAAACAACACAAAAACAAGAATAGCAGAAAGAGGGTTAAGATTCAGGAGATTTCTGGACAAAATGGCCTTGAGTTAGACCTGGGTATATAAGCAGGAACTCTTCGTTAACGGTACTATTGCAAAAATGTTTGGCAAAGAGGGAAAGATGTAAATCAGTGTAACCTTTTACAAATTTGGGGGGGGGGGGGGGGGGTGTTGGTCCTCTCTATAAAATCCACCCTGCAAACAATGTTCCCTTTAAGCCGCGCAGCGCTCTGCAGCTCACCGGCTTTTAAATAGGAAAAAATGGGCATATGTGGTATTTTGATTGGGTCGTGCAGCCTCTTAAAGAGGCCACGCCCCCCCCCAAAAAAATTAAAGGGAACATTGCCTGTAACCAAAAGGAAAAGTCTGCTTTTTCAGTATCTGTATTGCTGGCCTGCCCTCGATGGTAGCACTTCTATGGCAAATAAAAGTTGTTTTCAACCACATCTCGCTACTTCCTGTGCCCAATTGCGAGTGGTATGAGCTGTTGTACTAAAAAGAAAGGAAAGAAATGCAGAACGTGTTTGCAGAACCGGTCAGCTTTGTTGTGGAAGATATAAGTTTTCTTTATTCATTCACGGGATGCGAGCAGCGCTTGCAAAACCCTAATTGCCCTCGAGAAGTTGGTGGTGAGCCAGCTTCTTGAAGTGCTGCAGCGGGTGTGGAGACGGTACTCCTAACCAACGTTCCCTTTAAGCTGCAACGGCCGCGCAGCGCTCTGGACGCCCCGCGCAGCCGGCTCACCGGATTTTCAATGGGTAAAACCGCGCATGGCCGGTATTTTGAATGGGCCGCACACATTAAAAAAAAAAAATTAAAAGGGAACATTGCTCCCGGCAGTGCCTGATATCCTCTGGTCACATCAACATCTTTAGGAGAGGAGGGAAGGAGAGAAAAGTTGGCGAGAGAAAAAAAAACAATGTTTTTACAACAAAATTGATCAGGTAGCATAGTGATCTGGCACTCTGGGTATAGTAATTCATAACAGAGCAAGATGCGAGTTTGTGCCTTTGATTTCCCCTCTAGGCAAGTCCCACCTCCAATATACAGCAGCAAGGGACATCAAGCAGAGACTGGCCACTTCCAGCCATCTTGCTATAAACCAACATTGGTAGAACCTCGTCACCAGGTGTCCAGATCGTGATTCCAGTTAAGAAATATGGTAGATAATGGAAGGGAAAAGAACATTTTAGTAACAGGATAGTTCCTCAAAAAAATTGAACCAACAACTAGATTAACTATGAAATTAAAAGTTTTGCACCACAGAAACCTATATACAGTACTTTAATTTTAAATAGGAAACATAGAAACATAGAAAATAGGTACAGGAGTAGACCATTCGGTCCTTCGAGCCTGCACCGCCATTCAATGCGTTCATGGCTGAACATGCTACCTCAGTACCCCATTCCTGCTTTCTCGCCATACCCCTTGATCCCCCTAGTTGTGAGTGTTATATCTAACTCCCTTTTGAATATATTTAGCGAACTGGCCTCAACAACCTTCTGTGGAAGAGAATTCCATAGATTCACCACTCTCTGGGTGAAGAAGTTCCTCCTCAGCTCAGTCTTAAATGGCTTCCCCTTAATCCTTAGACTGTGACCCCTGGTTCTAGTTTTCCCTAACATTGGGAACATTCTGCCCGCATCTAATTTGTCTAAACCAGTCAGGATTTTAAATGTCTCTATAAGATCCCCCCTCATTCTTCTGAACTCCAGAGGATACAAGTTCAGTTGACCCAATCTTTCTTGATATGTCAGTCCGGCCATCCCAGGAATCAATCTAGTGAACCTTCACTGCACTCCCTCAATAGCAAGAATGTCCTTCCTTAAGTTAGGAGACCAAAACTGCGCACAATACTCCAGGTGTGGCCTCACCAAGGCCCTGTACAACTGCAGCATCACCTCCCTACTCCTGTACTCAAATCCCCTTACTATGAAGGCCATCATTCCGTTTGCTTTCTTGACTGCCTGCTGCACTTGCATTCCCACCTTCAGTGACTGATGTACCATGACGCCCAGGTCTCGCTGCACCTCCCCTTTCCCTAATCTGCCACCATTCAGGTAATAGTCCGCCTCTCTATTTTTACCACCAAAGTGGATAACCTCACATTTATCCACATTGTACTTCATCTGCCATACATTTGCCCATTCACCCAACCTGTCCAAGTCACTCTGTAGCCTCCTCGCATCCTCCTCATTGTTCACACTGCCTCCCAATTTAGTGTCATCCGCAAATTTGGAGATATTACATTTAATCCCTTCGTCCAAATCATTAATATATAATGTAAACAGCTGGGGTCCCAGCACCGAACCCTGCGGTACCCCGCTGGTCACTGCCTGCCATTCTGAAAAGTACCCATTTACTCCTACTCTTTGTTTCCTGTGTGCCAACCAGTTCTCAATCCACGTCAACACATTACCCCCAATCCCATGTGCTTTAACTTTGCTCACCAATCTCTTGTGTGGGACCTTGTCGAAGGCCTTCTGAAAGTCCAAATACACCACATCTACTGGTTCCCCCCTGTCCACCCTATTGGAAACATCCTCAAAAAATTCCAGAAAATTTGTCAAGCATGATTTCCCTTTCACAAATCCATGCTGACTTGGACCTATCATGTCGCCACTTTCCAAATGGTCTGTTATGACATCTTTAATAATTGCTTCCATCATTTTACCCACGACCGATGTCAGGCTGACCGGTCTATAATTCCCTGCTTTCTCCCTCCCTCCTTTTTTAAAAAGAGGGGTTACATTGGCCACCCTCCACTCCATCGGAACTGATCCAGAGTCTAAGGAATGTTGGAAAATGATCGTCAATGCATCCACTATTTCCAAGGCCACCTCCTTAAGTACTCTGGGATGCAGACCATCAGGCCCCGGGGATTTTTCAGCCTTCAGTCCCATCAATTTCCCCAATACCTTTTCCCGACTAATAAGGATTTCCCTCAGCTCCTCCCTCTTACCAGATCCTCTGACCCCTTTTATTTCCGGCAGGTTGTGTGTGTCCTCCACAGTAAACACCGAACCAAAGTACTTGTTCAATTGATCTGCCATTTCCTTGTTCCCCATTACGACTTCCCCTGTTTCCGACTGCAGGGGACCTACGTTTGTTTTTACTAACCTCTTTCTTTTTACATATTTATAGAAGCTTTTGCAGTCCATTTTAATGTTCTCTGCAAGCTTCCTTTCATATTTTATTTTCCCTGCCCTAATCAAACCCTTCGTCCTCCTCTGCTGAGTTTTGAAGTTCTCCCAGTCCCCGGGTTTGCTGCTACTTCTGGCCAATTTGTATGCAACTTCCTTGGTTTTAATACTATCCCTGATTTCCCTTGTTAGCCATGGTTGAGCCACCTTCCCTTTTTTATTTTTACGCCAGACCGGGATGTACAATTGTTGTAGTTCATCCATGCGATCTCTAAATGTCTGCCATTGCCCTTCCACTGATAGCCCCTTAAATATCGCTTGCCAATTTAACCTCGCCAATTCACGCCTCATACCCTCAAAGTTGCCCTTATTTAAGTTCTGGACCATGGTCTCTGAGTTAACTGTTCCTTCTCCATCCTAATGTAGAACTCCACCATACTATGGTCACTCTTCCCCAGGGGGCCTCGTACCACAAGATTGCTGATTAGTCCTTCCTCATTACACAACACCCAGTCCAGGATGGCCTCCCCTCGAGTTGGTTCCTCAACATATTGGTTTAGGAAACCATCCCTTAAACACTCCAGGAAATCCTCCTCCACCGTATTGCTTCCAGTTTGAGTAGCCCAATCTATATGCATATTAAAGTCACCCATGATAACTGCCGTGCCTTTTTTGCACGCACCTCTGATTTCCTGTTTCATACCCTCCCCCACCTCACTACTGCTGTTTGGAGGTCTGTACACAACTCCCACTAACGTTTTCTGCCCTTTGGTGTTCTGCAGCTCAACCCATATTGATTCCACATCCTCCAAGCTGATGTCCTTCCTAGCTATTGCATTAATCTCCTCTTTAACCAGCAATGCTACCCCACCCCCTTTTCCTTTTATTCTATCCTTTCTGAATGTTGAATACCCCTGGATGTTCAGTTCCCAGCCTTGATTGTTCTGGAGCCACGTCTCTGTAATCCCAATCACATCGTATCCGTTAACATCTATTTGCACAGTCAATTCATCCACAGGAGATACTAGCAGCTTTCATAGAAATTTACGGCACAGAGGAGGCCATTCAGACCATCATGTCTGGTAGGCTTTATGGTGTTGCTCATGGCAAGTCAAAGCATATGGTGTTTCACAAGAACAGGAGCATATAACATGCAACAGTGCATTATTCTGCCGCGTTAGGAATTGCATGCAATCTGCTCTGTCCTGGTAATGTCAAATTGCTGCACTATGGCGAGACGACTTGCCTTTAGGGGCATTCCGAGGTCAATTAGAAGGTATTCTCGGTTACCGGAGAAGCTTATGTGTCGGATGGATATGACGAGCTTTTTAAAAGCAGCGCCGGAAAGTCGCCTGTGTGACGTTTGAAGTGCACGAGATGCCTCTCAAAACATGCAAGGCTTGGCTGTGATTCCCCATCACCCACAGTCGAATAGCTTGCCAACACCTACCAGTCGATTTTCACACAAATGATGGCCATCTGGGCGAGGAGGCAGAGGCAGTGCGGTGCCCACAGAACCCGAACCCAGCAAGGAGTCACTCAATGCCTTCAGGAGGTGCAGAGAACATAAGAGGGGGGAAAAAAAAAAAAGGAATGCAAACTAGTTGGTAACAGTGCGTTTATTTCCCATATATACATAATCCCAGTTCCTCATCCATATTACACTTCCCTTGCACTCAGTTTTCTGGCCCATACGTTTTTCTATTTCCAGTATCGCTGAACACAAACAAAATATATACACACACACAACAGACAAATGCACCAAACACTCTGAAGGTTAGACAGCCTCCCAGGCGAGATCAAGATCCTGCTCCGAAAGTTCCAGCCTTTTCTGCTATTTCCAAAGCCACTTTCAAATTCTGTTCAAAGAGGTCACACCTGCGGGATAAAAGACACATTTTAAAAATACAAAATAGATCAGGTGTAGATGAAAGGATTTATTTTTGCAATGGACCACACACGGTTTCGATTAATAAACCCACAACTGAGTAAAATATTCAGGACATGATATGAACACCCAGACAGATTCTCAGCCATTTCTGCTCTGCAAGCGTCTCCTAAAAAGGTCAGCAGCAAGAAGCAGAAACGGTCTAATTCCACCACTTATTGCAGCAACGACTCCTGTCTGAACATCCCTCAAGGTTGAGAATTCCCCATGGGGAAAACTAAGGATATGGAGCAAACTCACATCCTACAAATTGCAGAATGCACTGAAGCATTATTGCATTGCATCTACGTAGTATTTTTTTTTTTAAATTGAGGGTTAGTGGTTAGCACTGTTGCCTCACAGCGCCAGGGACTCGGGTTCGAATCCGGCCTCGGGTGACTGTGTGGAGTTTGCACATTTTCCCCGTGTCTGCGTGGGTTTCCTCCGGGTGCTCCGGTTTCCTCCCACAGTCCAAAAATGTGCGGGTTAGGTTGATTTGGCTATGATAAATTGACCCTTAGTGTTAGGGGTTGGATTAAATATATGGGGATAGGATGGGATATGTTAGGGGGAATTAAATACGTGGGGTTAAGGGGGTAGGGTGGGATATGTGTACTGTGGGGATTAAAGCAGGGACAGGGTACTGGATTTGGATGATCAGCCATGATCGTATTGAATGGTGGAGCAGGCTCGACGGGCCGAATGGCCTACTCCTGCTCCTAGATTCTATGTTTTCTATGTTTCTATGTTATGAAATTCTTCTAATTGTCCCTTTATCCTCATTCAGGTCTCATCAAACCATGTAACCCCTGCCCTAAAGGGGACAGGAAGCCGCTGCCTAGGCTCCATCAAAACAACATTTTGGCCCAAATTTCCCCTTCCCATGGAAGGATATCTACACACAACATGGCAAACGTCAATTGGGAGCCACCATACCACTAAGTGACCAGGTTTAAAGTGGATGTTTGATTTAGATTGATGTCTCAGAAACATCTCAAAAAGAGACTTGACCACAAAAATCTAGGCTGACACTCCCAGTGCAGTGCTGAGGAAATGCTGCACTGTCGGAGGTGCCGTCTTTCAGATGAGACGTTAAACTGAGGCCCCGTCTGCTCTCTCAGGCGGGCGCAAAAGATCCCATGGCACAATTTCGAAGAGCAGGGGAGTTACCCTGGTGCCCTGGCCAATATTTATCCCTCAATCAACATCACTAAAATAAACAGATCATCTGGTCATTATCACTGTTGTTTGTGGGAGCTTGCTGTGCTCAAATTGGCTGCCGTGTTTCCTACAACAGTGACTACATTTTTTAAAAAAGCACATCATTGGCTGTAAAGCGCTTTGGGACGTCCAGTGGTCGTGAAAGGTGCTGTAGAAATGCAAGTCTTTTTTTCCTTTCAAAACACTTCACATATTGTGACTGTTGTTATGTAGGCAAAATAGCAATGAGATGAAGGTCAGATAATCTTTTATGGTGATATTAGCTGAATGAAGGATGCTGGCTAGGGCTCTTAAGAGAAACCTTTTTCAAGTAACAGGATGAGATCTTTCCACCTGAACCATTTAGACTAGCAGATGGGACCTTGGCCTGAACCACATGACAACACTGTAATGGATATTTTAATTTTAAATACCTATTTATGGGATGTAGCTACCAGCTGCAGGCATAGTTTCCTTATGGGTGGTTGGAAATTGTCATTATGGAAAAAAAGCGCTCACAGAGATATTGCATTTTTCAGATGCAAACATGTTCTGATTACAAAACAAATAGAAACCATTTGACACCGACTGCCTGTTTTGTGTTGGAAACAATCGATTTAAGAGAATGTGCTTGGTAACACATGCAGTTGGCTTTTTTGAAGGGCTCAGGACAGGTGTCATTTTGTCTACAGCATTTGGACTGAGTCCAGATGCCAGTGAGAATTGACATGGAAGGACAATCTCTCACCACAGGGTATGGTCCACAAGATGTCTCTATGTGAGGGGAGAGGCTGGGCAGCTCTCAGCCCAGACCTATTTTAGTTGGACCAATAAGGATGGCACTGGGTGTCGCCAGAACAGGAATCAGCACCACAAGTGCCCCCTTAATCGGAGGAGGGCACCATGAGTAAAATGATCGAACATGAGGTAGAATCAAACTAAAAGCGTAGCACAGAACTAAATCAGGATCCGACAGCTGTGGTCAATGATGCAGTTGATGTCCTGCGGTGTCCACTGGCCACGGAAGCAGCCGGATATATTTCAGCAGCCACTTTTTCTGAGCTCACCAAGATAGAGACTGAAGACTATGAGGTGGGTTAGGTGAAACCTCATGTACAAGTGACAAGGCTTAAATATCCACCGTGGCTGCAGTGTATACTGTCTACAGGATGCACTGCAGCAAGTCGCCAAGGACTTTTCAGCAGCACCTCCCAAACCCACGATCTCCACCACCTAGAAGATAATGGCAGAAGGTGCAATGGGAACACTATCACTTCCAAGTCACACACCATGGACATATATCGGCGTTCCTTCATCGTCGCTAGGTCAAATCCTGGAACTCCCTACCCATCAGCACTGTGGGAGCACAGTCACCATGAGGAATGCAGCGGTTCAAGAAGGCGGCTCACCGCCACTTTCTCAAGGGCAACTAAGGATGGGCAATAAATGCCAGCTTTGCTAGTGATGCCCACATCCCAAGAATGAATATACTAAAAGAATGTTATGGGCACTGGTCCTGGTTTAGCATTACTAAGAGAGTTGGCCAAGTGTCGCAGGTTTTATTATTTTTGTATATCCAAGGAGGTACAATTTAAACATTCTGTAATCAAGAAAGGTTTCTGTATTGATTTTCTAATATTAATAAACCAGATATGTGGTCTATAATCCAAGTAGCATGGTCTGATGGACTGTTTATTCTTTTGCTATCCAAAAGACGAGAACATGAGAAGGCTTGTGTCAATTCAGTGTGCTAATTGCTGTAGGAAGGATATCTGTTTGACCCCTGGGCAATGCTACCTTACCAGATATTGTGTGTATAAAAAGTCACTTGCGTACAGGAGTGGTACATGATGCCGATCGAGCTTGACAGAAATAACCGGTGAAGCTGTAAAGACCAAACAGGCACCTCTGACAATGCAGCACTCCTGCAGTACTACACTGGTGTGTCAGTCTAAATTATGTGCTCAAAAACCTGTTTTGGAATGTTTTAGAATCATAGAAACTACAAGCTTCTGACCCAGAGCAGAGAGTACCAGTAACTGAGCACTCATAGGAAGCCTTCTTTTAATTCAAGATTTTTGTTTTTTTTAAAACGACAAACAGAGGCAACTCAACAGAACTCTTCTACGACTATATCCATTAACGGCCACCTTATACTCTGGTTAAACAAAAAACACAAACAATAATGCCACACAACATTCAAATTTCTCTGTAATTTAGCCATTAATAAGCAGCTTGGATAAAATGTATGTATCTGGGGCGTTCTATCATGTTATATAGTATAAACAGGCAATTACTTACATAATGTCCCCTAGCAGAGAGGTCAATAACCAGGGGACATATATTTAAAGTACGATAGCAACTTTCGTTTAGGCACGCTACAGCCCTCTGGACTCAATATCGAGTTCAACAATTTTAGATCATAACCTCAGCTCCAATCACATTTATATTTTATTTTTTCCACCCTTTTATTTGCCCCCCCCACCTTTTTTTTCCTCCTAGAAGCTGGCAGCTGTCCTTCATTCTGCCAGTGGATTTCACACTTCTTTCAGCCTTAATCTGTCACATTAACACCACCTCTAGCCTTGCATATCTCTTAATGTCTCTTAATGTCTCTTCATCTCCCCCTTTGTTCTTTTATCCCCTCCCCCTTTTCCCAGCTTTACTCTGGCCTTAAATCTATTTGATTTCCGGCTCTTCACAGTTCTGACGAAAGGTCATCGACCTGAAACGTTAACTCTCTTTCTCTCTCCACGGATGCTGCCTGGCCTGCTGAGTTTTTCCAGCGTTTTCTGTTGTTATTTCAGATTTCCAGCATCCGCAGTATTTTGCTATCGTATATATTTAAAGTAATTGGTCGAAGGATTAGAGGGGAGTTGAGGAAAAATGTTTTCACCCAGAGGGTGGTGGGGGTCTGGAACACACTGCCTGAAAGGGTGGTAGAGGCAGAAACCCTCATCGCATTTAAAAAGTACTTGGATACGCACTAAGTGCCGTAACCTACAGGGCTACGGACCAAGAGCTGGAAAGTGGGATTAGGCTGGATAACTCTTCTTTGGCCGGCGCAGACACGATGGGCCGAATGGCCTCCTTCTGTGCCATAAATTTCTATGACTCTAAAACATTCATTTTATTTAACAAAAAAGTTCAAGTTCAGAAAATGTCCCACTGACCTAAAAAGCATAATGCCCCAAAAATATGCACAACCACATCAACAATGCAGTCACGTAGACACATACAAGTAACAAACTGAACAAAAAAAAAAAAGAGGAAAGCTTTTAAATTCAATGACCAGCACGACGGCCTCCTCGACCTACTGGGCTTCCTGTAGCACCCAGCATTTACAGCGGAGCACGAGCAGGCAGGTGATCTGCCTCCCCAGGACTCTGCCAATCCCACTCCAAGTTGGGCCACACAGCAGCCTGTAACAAACAACTCTTCATCAGGATAACCCCCTTCCACGTGGTAGCACCCGGCATCCATTTGGCACTTTCTTCAAAACAGCAGGATTTTTGGGGGATTTTTTTTTTTTAAATGACGCGTTAACAGTGGGCAACACTAAAAGTCAGAAAATAACCCCGACTGTTATTAGTGGAGAGAACAGATGGCAAGTTAAAGGAGCAATACAGCAGGCAAAAGCAGTGAATCCAATGATCGTTGATGCTGTGCCACTTCTGAATCGGTTCCAGTGTAAAATCTATCCCGGGGGGTGGTTTTACCTCAAGACGCGACCTAGTTTATTATCGGAACAGCAGGTCGGGTGGTTGACAAATCAGCACAAGATGTGGGTCTGAATCTCCAGCCAACATGTCACTGGACAGATTGGTGGAGAGCCATTGTCTCTTTCTAGGATATAAAATCTATACATTTGTAGTTCCCTTTTCACGCCGGAGTGTTTCACCCCTACCTGATTGGCATCTCGAGAGAGTAGAATGGATTTTTAAGAGCAAAGTCCGAATAAATTTCATAAATCTTCCGGAGGAGGGAATCAATTCCAGCTTGTCGAGGGTCTGCCAACACAATGAACTTAATTCCTTTAACGGTGAAGGAAAAAAGAAGAAGAATTAAACACAGAACACTCAGTCACAATAACTCACTTTAAAGAGGAACTTCAGCCCATCAGCAGTAAACCTCCAGGGCAATGCTTCAAGAACTACTGGGGCGTTTTATCGAGAATCCAGTCAGAATGGAAATCAGAAACATGACCTGCTATTGATTCTCAACCATGTGCAATGGGAGGTGAGGAAGTATAGAATAGAATCAGAGAATGATACAGCACAGGAGGCCATTCGGCCCATCGTGCCTGTGCCTGCTCTTTGGTCGAGCTATCCCATTAATCCCACTCATCTGCTCTTTTCCCCATAGCTCTGTAAATTTTTTCCTTTCGAGTATTTATCCAATTTTCTTTTGAAAGTTACAATTGAATCTGCTTCCACCGCCCTTTCAGGCAGTGCATTCCAACAACTTGCTGTGTAAAAAAAAAATATATGTTTCCTCATGTCATCTCTGGTTCTTTTGCCATTCACCTTCAATCTGTGTCCTCTGGTTACCGACCCTTCTGCCACTAGAAACAGTTTCTCCTTATTTACTCCATCAAAACCATTTATGATTTTGAACGCCTCCATCAAATCAAGTAGCGGGAACAAAACGGATGCCCTGGCCCAACAATGTAATTACATTATCCTTTCTATATTATGGTGAGGGGGGGGGGGGGGGGGGGGGGGGGGGGGGGAGAGACAGGGAGGAAATAGTCTGAAGCTTCGGAAATAGGAAATGTTAGGCTATGCTATTTACCTGTCAGTGTTTGGAAACAATGCAGTTTGAAGGTATCTGTTTCCAGCACTTCGATCCCAGAACTTCCAGGCTCCGGAGATAACTGGGAACCAATTGCAAACAACCTGAGAATATAAACAGAACTTACTTAGGGTCTGACACGGGTACAGTACAATATCATGCAAAAAACCCCAAAATGTAAAGGCAGAGGCCATTAATTCCAAACACCTCCCAAACCCGCGACCTCTACTACCTAGAAGGACAAGGGCAGCAGATACATGGGAACACCATCACCACCAAGTTCCCCTCCAAGTCATACACCATCCTGGCTTGGAAATATATCGCCGTTCCTTCATCGTCGCTGGTCAAAATCCTGGAACTCCCTCCCTAACAGCACTGTGGGAGTACCTTCACCACACGGACTGCAGCGGTTCAAGAAGGCAGCTCACCACCACCATCTCATGGGCAATTAATGCTGGCCCTGCCAGCGACGCCCACATCCCATGAACAAATTAAAAAAAGTCTATTTGTGCTCTTACTGAGCAACAGTACAGCAGCATTCAGCGTGCCAGTGGTAGGTGCGTTATACATAAAAGCTTTATGGAGATCAAGGGAAACTTTAGATTACATTACTTCCCTGACTATATTGGTCCTTCTCACAAGTTACACTGGTCTTGGACAATGGCAATGTTTAATTATCAGTACACTCTTACCAGAGCATTCAAATTAACTCTCAGTCACCGCCATTAGATACAACGTGACCTCTTAAAGTGGCAAATTCAGAAAAGTCAGTGTCGTTTCCAGCTGACATCACTCTTTATTTTGGAAGTTTAAAGACATCTCACTGTATCTTCCTCAGGGGCAAGAATGGGCTGGAAACTTGCTCTCTGACCTTCATCAATGTTGCTACAGGGTAGACAAGAACAACTTGAGGTCAGCGGCTGTCTAGGGAAGTGCCGGGGCTTCTCGAGTGGCACAGTTGAGACCGATAATGGACCCGGTGGGAAATTGTAGGGTTAGATGCACAAGCTGCCACTCACAGGGCAGCACAAGGCTGAACTCTCACTTCTGGTCAGATGGTTGAGAGTTTCAGCCCCATATCAGGACCTTAGTGTATAATGCAGGCTGGCATTCTGGCGCAGTGCTGAGGAAGTGTTGCACTTTTGGAGGCGTTGACTTTCGGACGAGACATTGGCCCAGAAATTAAAGACTGAGTGTTGACGCGGGGGTAAGGTTTCCCCGCGATCTCTCACTCCGCGTTGGCTTTTTCAGATCCAGCTCGCACGAACTTGATGTTCTAGACATCAGCTGGGCAGTGCTTGCGTATCCCACCGGCGTAGTGAATTCGTGCGAGCTGTGGGATCATGTGACTCAGTTAGAGCCAATGGCAGCACACCATCTTCCATTCATAAGTTTCACATAAGTGCTGTGAAAGCTATGAATCTTACACCCCCCCAAAATAACAGCTAAACCTCAATTAAATTAAAAAAAAACATCACATTAATAAAATAAGTATAGTTAAATAAATTAACCATTTTAAATAAAAAATAAAATTTTTGAAAAAATTTAAAATCTTTTAAAAAGTTATAAAAATAAACTTACCTGTCTTTAAAGTCTCTAAAAAAGATATACCTGTTAAAAAAAATTCAAAATAATACTTAATTCACTACTTACCTTGTTAAAAGTGGGTCTTACTCCTCCTTTTTCCATTTCTAAAATCTTCCGTCCTTACCTGCGCGTCCAAAGCACTAAGTGCACAGCGTGCGCGCAGCCTGTAGCGCGCACGCGGTGCACCGAGGAACCGCCCCCTTTTCCAAAAACCAAGTGCCGGTTTTCAGCGCATGCGCAGTGCATGCAGAAAACCGGCAATTGGAGACAGAATACGCGAGAGTACGCAGTGCGTACTCTCGTGTCGCGGGACTAATTTTTGGGCCATTAAAAACAGAGGTCCTGTATGCTGAGATGGGCATCAAAGGCTTTAATAGGAAAACATGTATTCTAGAAGGCTAAGATTAAATGGACAGAAGGGCCTTCTTCATTCAAACCTATTTTGTGACCTGTAACAGTTCCATTTTCAATATTCCAGGAGCTGAACACAGGGCTCAGCAAATTAATGGGAATGGTGGCATAAAGGTTATGTTACTGGACTAGTAATCCAGAAGTAACAACAGAAAACGCTGGAAAAACTCAGCAGGTCAGGCAGCATCCGTGGAGAGAGAAACAGAGTTAACGTTTCAGGTCGATGACCTTTCGTCAGAACTGGAAAGAGCCGGAAATCAAATAGTATTAGTAATCCAGAAGCCTGGACTAATGATCAAATCCCACCATGGCAGCTGGGGAATTTAAATTCAGTTAATTCAATAAATCTGGAATAAAAAGCTAGTATCAGTAATAGTGACCATGAAGCTACCAGATTGTTGTAAAAACCCATCTGGTTCACTAATGTCCTTTCGGGAAGGAAACCTGCTGTCCTTACCCGGTCTGGCCTATATGTGACTCCAGACCCACAGCAATGTGGTTGTCTCTTAACTGCCCTCTGAAATGGCCTAGCAAGCCACTCCGTTGTCAAGAAGTGACCTCCTTCTAAACCACCTTCCAAAGGGGCAATTAGGGATGGGTAAAAAAAATGCTGGCCTTGCCAGCGGCGCCCACATCCCGTGAACAAATTTTTTTAAAAATCCATAACTATTTGAACCAAGAGTCTAATTTTAGGGGGGAAATATAGCAAAATAGCATAACAACAACCAGCAGAGTAACAAGAAACTACACCCCAAGGTTCACAGCCCACGTGAAACATCCTGCATGTCCAAGCATCAGTGGGGTTTTTTCTGATACGAAACTTACGAGTGAAACATGGAGGCCAACATTAATTTCTCATTGGACGTCAAACGAGGGCGCCCAAAGCGAATCGCCAGAGGGTAATTGAAAGCGGTATTCAGATACTCCAGCACGTCCCTGTTCTCAGTCATGTACCTTCCATTTACATCAAACCCATTAATTGAAAGCACGGCATATCCGACTGGGGAAAAAAAGCAGAAAGAATGTAAAATTGAAACACCAAAGTAATAGTATTCAAAGCTTACATGCACACACACATCATAGTTAGACTCGGTCGGTAAAAAGTTTAAAATTCTGCGGTCAGCAGAAGTACTTTAAAGAATAATGACATGCAGCTTGCTGGTGTGAACAGCAACAAAATCTACACTTGAAACTGTAACATTTAGATTACATTTAAATTTAGGACTCCTCTTGACCATGAAAGGTGCTTGGTAAATGGAAAAACTCAAGAGAAATGGAGTGCTGGGTCTTACAGCTGTGCGAGGAACATAGGAGCAAAAATAGGCCATTCAGCCCCTTGAGCCTGCTCCGCCATTCAATGAGATCATGGCTGATCTGCGACCTACCTCCATATACCCGCCTTTGCCCCATATCCTTTAATTACATTGGTTGACAAAAATCTATAAATTCAAATTTAAAATTAACAATTGATCTAGCATCAATTGCTGTTTGCAGAAGAGTTTTCCAAACTTCTACCACCCTTTGTGTTTCCTAATTTCACTCCTGAAAGGTCTGGCTCTAATTTTTAGACTATGCCCCCTAGTCCTAGACTCCCCAACCAGCGGAAATAGTTTCTCTCTATCTACCCTATCTGTTCCCCTTAATATCTTGAAAACTTCGATCAAATCACCCCTTAACCTTCTAAATTCCAGGGAACACAACTCTAGTTTGTGTAATCCTCATAATTTAACCCCTGGAGTCCAGGTATCATTCTGGTAAACCAGCACTGCACCCCCTCCAAGGCCAATATATCCTTTCTAATGTGTGCTGCCCAGAACTGCTCACAGTACTCCAGGTGCGGTCTAACCAGGGCTTTGTATATGCTGGTGTGGAAGGAAAGAACTTAAATTTATAGAAAGAACAAACTTGCATCTATATAGCACCTTTATATCCTCAATGACCCAAAGCACTTCACAGCCAATGAATTACTTCTGAAGTGTACTCACTGTTGTTACGTAGGCCTTGGGACGTTTTACAATATTAGAGGGGCTATATAAATGCAAGTTGTTGGTGGTGTAGGCAAATGTGGCAGCACAGTGCAAGGTCCCACAAACAGCAATGAAATAAGGACCATTTAAAAAAATTTTAAAGTGATGTTGGTTGACAGATAAATGTTGGCCAGGTCACTGGGAGAACTCCTTGCTATTCTTTAAATAGAGGAATGAGATATTTTACAGCCACCTGAACAGGTAGACAGGGCTCAGTTTAATGTATCAGAAAAGCAGTAGCTCTGTAAATGTATCACTCCCTCAGTACTACACTGAAGGATCAGCCTAGATTATGTGCTCAAGTCCCATCTTGAACCTACAACCTTCTGATTCAAAGGCGAGTGTGCTACGAACTGAGACAGCCTGACAAATCTTACCTACTTTCCTCCACTCTATCGGCTATTTATCCCCACGCCACAGCCCTCTTGATTTGCACTGATTAGAGGAAGGGAAAAAAAGAGGGCAAAAAAAGTTAAAATAAAACTACAGTTAATTTAGTTTTACTCCCCAGTTTGTACTGAATTTGCTGCGCTTACTGGAGTGGCAATATCTACAACTGACCTCAGCACCTCTGGGTTGCCGGGGTGGTGGGGGAAGAGCGTGAATTACTGTTGCTGATCACTATCCAGTGCCTCTGTGAATGTTGGGCTAGGACAAGACATGGTCGTGCTGCCATAATGTCACAGAAAGTCTAGGCTCATCTATGAACGACAGCCACTGCAATGGGGAACTAGAAAGCAACTGGCACCCACGGAGCAAAATGACAAGTCAGCACCTTCAGGAGAAATGGGGACAAGCCATAAAAATATTGCAAGTATTTGATAGAGCTGCTTCCCCGCAATCAACTAAAATACCCAAAACACACAAAAGCCAGGATACAGATGCTGGTCTCAGTGTAATACTACATAGGATTACATAGGATATACAGCACAGAAACAGGCCATTCAACCCAACCAGTCTATGCCAGCGTTTATGCTCCACTCGAGCCTCCAACCATCTTTCCTCATCTGACTCTATCAGCATCACCCTCTATTCCCTTCTCCCTCATATGCTTATCTAGCCTCCCCTTAAATACTATTCGCTTCAACCACTCCCTGTGGGAGCGAGTTCCACATTCTCACCACTCTCCAGGTAAAGAAGTTTCTTCTGAATTCCCTTTTGGATTTCTTGGTGATTATCTTATATTGATGGCCTCTAGTTTTGCTCTTCCCCACAATATTGCTATATAGTAAACAATCCCAAACACCCATCTCCAAACTAACCCAAATCTGCCACTACAGATATAGGGGTGAGGTTGATTTGGGGGGGGGGATGATACTTTCCACGGACACATCTCCCCAATTTCTAGCTCGAGCTGCACCTACAGATTTTAAAAAGACCTTGGAATCTGATTAGAAATGTGATGGCTAAAGGATAACTAATGCACCATTTATTTTCCAAGATGTACGAAAGTCTGATTGACTGAATGCCAGCTTGACAATAGCAGCTGTAAAAGGAACAGCCAGGTCATTGTTTCAAGCCTTGTTTAAAGTGTCACTGGGCTAGGCCCAGGCTGACCGGGACCTTTCCTGTCAGCAGGAGCCGCCCAGCGAGGCTCTGTCACCCGCCCTCACCTTTGATGCCGTCCCTCTGGCCGAAAGACACCACCACCCGCTCGTCGTACACCTTCAGCACCAGGTCGAGCGGGTAGCTGAAGGTCTTTTCCACGTCGGTGCGGGGCGAGTAGTTGTCGTGCTGGTAAACCAGGCCGCCGGCCTTATTCACCACATAGACGCTGAACACCACCATCTTGCTGCCGCGCGGGGGGTGCTGGGAAATGTAGTCCCTCACGGCAGCTGTGTAATAGAGTGCCTACAACTCCCAGGGGGAACCGCGCGACGGGGCTGCGGAGGGGCTGCTGCACCGCGCAGGGGCTGCTGGGAAATGTAGTCCTGGCAGCTGCGCAATATAGAGCCTACAACTCCCAGTAGGCAATGCGCGCACCTCCCCTCCCCAATCATTATGATGGTGCTATGTGTTTGTACACTGGTGTTGAAATGGGTTTTGTTTTATGTGGAGTTAACTTTGAGATTTATTATTTTAAATCTAAAAAGTTGGGTGTATTTAAGGGTATTTGTACTGTAAACATTATTGATTATTTGTAAAAGTAATCATTGCATTTATATTAACTAAGGCTGTTTTTAAGGCTTTAGTTTTTACTGTGATGGATGAATGTAATGGATTTACTATGTAATGGATTTACTATGTAATTGATGAGTTGCACAGGTATTATTGTTTTTGAATAAAAGAGTTGGACTGGGGTGGGCAAAAATGAGAAGTCGCACAACACCAGGTTATAGTCCAACAGTTTTATTTGAAATCACAAGCTTTCGGAGCTGCTGCCCCTTCGTCAGGTGAAGTGAAGGAATACGAATCGGCAAAGCATATATAGACAGAGAACAATGCCTGTGTAGCGTACAATCTCAGACGACTACAGTTAATCTATCTGACTGCCTTTCATCACACCGCATCATAATGTCTCGAAGGCCACCTTGGAGAACGCGGGTTAGTGTTCTCCAAGGCGGCCTTCGAGACACACGACAACGCAAAATAATCGAGCAGAAACTGATAGCCAAGTTCTGCACCCATGAGGACGGATCAACAGGGATCTCGGGTTCATGTCACGCTACAGAACGTGACTCGACATCGTTGTCTGTTTTTCCAGTTTTAAAAAAAAAAGTTAAAAGCTTAACTGCAGACGGCAGCATTTGACACGTTGGACCCCCTGTGACCCACCTCATTGTCTTAGCTGTACTCTGATGTGTCTTTGATGTAATGCCTCCCTAACAGATTGTATCTCTGCAGACACATTGTTCTCTGTGTTTATATACGGTCATGATGTGGAGATGCCGGCGTTGGACTGGGGTGGACAAAAATGAGAAGTTGCACAACACCAGGTTATAGTCCAACAGATTTATTTAATTTTACAAGCTTTCGGAGCTGTTCGCTCCTTCCTCAGGTAGGTTAGCAGTGAGAGAATCTCCCAGAATTCAAATTTAAACACAGACAAAATCTATTCAAATCTTTCCCTACATCAAAGAGCACAGCCAAGACAATGAGATGAGTCCCAGGGGGTCCAACGTGTCAAACCACCTGCTGGCTGCATATCCTGTCAATTTGTGTTGGTTCTTGTGTTAGTCTTTTTAAAAAAAAACACCTGGGAAGACCGGCCATGATGTCAAGTCACGTTCTGTATCGTGACATGAACCCGATATCGCGATTGAGGCCATCCTCATGAGTGCGGAACTTGGCTATCAGTTTCTGCTCTATGATTTTGCGCTGTCGTGTATCCCGAAGGCCGCCTTGGAGAACGCTTACCCGCAGATCCGAGGCTGAATGCCCCTGGCTGCTGAAGTGTTCCCCGACTGGGAGGCAACCCTCCTGCCTGGCGATTGTTGCGCGGTGTCCGTTCATACGTTGTCTCAGTGTCTGCGGTACATACTCATGTACACGGTACATACTCAGGTACACGGTACATACTCATGTGACTCGGCCAACGTTGTCTACCTGATACGTTGCAGTAAAGGATGCTCCAGAGCATGGTACATCGGCGAGACCATGCAGACACTGAGACAACGTATGAACGGACACCGCGCAACAATCGCCAGGCAGGAGGGTTGCCTCCCAGTCGGGGAACACTTCAGCAGCCAGGGGCATTCAGCCTCGGATCTGCGGGTAAGCGTTCTCCAAGGCGGCCTTCGGGATACACGACAGCGCAAAATCATAGAGCAGAAACTGATAGCCAAGTTCCGCACTCATGAGGATGGCCTCAATCGCGATATCGGGTTCATGTCACGATGCAGAACGTGACTTGACATCATGGCCGGTCTTCCCAGGTGTTTTTTTTTAAAAAAGACTAACACTAGAACCAACACAAATTGACAGGATATGCAGCCAGCAGGTGGTTTGACACGTTGGACCCCCTGGGACACATCTCATTGTCTTGGCTGTGCTCTTAGTGTGTCTTTGATGTAGGGAAAGATTTGAATAGATTTTGTCTGTGTTTAAATTGTGAATTCTGGGAGATTCTCTCACTGCTAACCTACCTGAGGAAGGAGCGAACAGCTCCGAAAGCTTGTAAAATTAAATAAATCTGTTGGACTATAACCTGGTGTTGTGCGACTTCTCATTTTTATATACGGTGTAATCGATTTGTGTTCCCTCACTGTACCTGTACCTGAAGAAGGAGCGGAGCTCCGAAAGCTCGTAATTTTAAATAAAACTGTTGAACTATAACCTAGTGTTGTGCGACTTCTCATTTTTCCTCAATCATTAGAATGATAAAATAGAAAGCCTTGCATTTATACAGCGCCTTTCACGAGCTCACGACACCCCAAAGCACTTTACAGCCAATGAAGTCCTTTTTTTGAAGTGTAGTCACTGTTGTAATGTAGGAAACTTGGCAACCAATTTGCGCACAGCATGCTCCCACAAACAACAATGTGATAATGACCAGTTAAACTGTTTTAGTGATGTTGGTTGAGGGATAAATATTGGCCAGGAAGCTGGGGATAACTCCCCTGCGAATAGTGCCATGCGATCTTTTAAATCCACCTGAGAGGACTGCCAGGGCCTTGGTTCAATGTCTCATCCAAAAGATGGCATCTCCGACAGTGCAGCACCCCCTCAGTACCGGCACTGGGAGTGTGGATTTTGAGCTCAAATCTCTGGAGTGGGACTATAAACCCACAACCCTTCTGACTCAAGAGGTGAGAGTGCTGCTTCTTCTTCTTAGGCAGTCCCTCGGAACCGAAGATGACTTGCTTCCACATTAAAAATGAGTTCTCAGGTGACTGATGAGTCCAATGCGGGACCTACAGTCTCTGTCACAGGTGGGGCAGACGGTGGTTGAAGGGACGGGTGGGGTGCTTGGGTTGACGTGCGCTCCTTCCGCTGTTTGCACTTGGCTTCCGCTTGCTCCCAGCGAAGAGACTCGAGGTATTCGGCGCCTTCCCGGATGCTTCTCCTCCACTTTGTACGGTCTTGGGCCAGGGATTCCCAGGTGTCGGTGGGGATCTTGCACTTTTTCAAGGAGGCTTTGAGGGTGTCCTTGAAGCGTTTCCTCTGCCCACCTGGGGCTCTCTTGCCGTGTCGGAGCTCCGAGTAGAGCGCTTGTTTTGGGAGTCTCGTATCGGGCATGCGGACGATGTGACCCGTCCATCGGAGCTGATCGAGCGTGGTCAAGGCTTCGATGCTGGGGATGCTGGCCTGAGCGAGAACACTGACGTTGGTGCGCCTATCCTGCCAATGGATTTGCAGGATCTTGCGGAGGCAGCGTTGGTGGTACCTCTCCAGTGCTTTGAGGTGCCTGCTGTACATGGTCCATGTCTCTGAGGCATACAGGAGGGCGGATATTACTACTGCTCTGTAGACCATGAGCTTGGTGCTGGGTTTGAGGTCCTGGACTTCAAACACTCTCTTCATCAGGCGACAGTAGGCTCCCGAGGTATGGAAAGTGGTCCACGTTGTCCAAGGCCTTGTCATGGATTTTGATAATTGGGGGGCAGTACTGTGTGGCGGGGGCAGGTTGGTAGAGGACCTTTGTCTTACGGATGTTTAGTGTAAGGCCCATGCTCTCGTACGCTTCGGTGAAGGTGTTAACGATAGTTTGGAGTTCGACCTCCGAGTGAGCGCAGACGCAAGCGTCGTCTGCATACTGTAATTCGACGACAGAGGAAGGGACGACCTTGGATCTGGACTGAAGGCAACGGAGGTTGAACAGTTTCCCGTTTGTTCTGTAAATTAGCTCCACGCCAGCGGGGAGCTTACTGAGGGTGAGATGGAGCATTGCTGCAAGGAAGATCAAGAAGAGCGTTGGTGCGATGACACAGCTTTGCTTGACCCCGGTCCGTACGTGAATTGGGTCTGTGGTGGAACCGTTGGTCAGGATCACGGCTTGCATGTCGTCATGAAGCAGGCGGAGGATGGTGACAAACTTTTGAGGGCAGCCGAATTTGAGGAGGACACTCCATAATCCCTCACGGTTGACAGTGTCAAAGGCCTTTGTGAGATCAAAGAAGACCATGTACAGCGGTTGGTGCTGTTCCCTGTATTTCTCTTGTAATTGGCGCGCGGTGAAGATCATGTCCATTGTGCCCCTTATTGCGACTCTGGGAGGAGCTCTTCAGCCACTGGGAGAAGGCGATTGAGGAGGCAAGGCATTTCTGATCTGGAAACAGCAACAGAACTCGAGAGCAAGAAAGCAGCTCTACAGACGCCTGAAGGCCGAGGTCCAACAAAAAACTCGCGACCTAAAGAACAGGGGGTGGGCGGAAAAAGCGCAGGAGATCCAGCAGCTAGCCGACAACCACGACGGGTGTGGATTCTTTAGCGCAGTCAAGACCGCCTACGGCCCAAGCACCCAAGGTCCTACCCCACTGCGGGCCAAGAACGGAGAAGTACTCATCAAGGACAGGGAGGCAGTCAGTGCCCGCTGGAAGGAGCACTTTGAAGATCTCCTTAACCGAGACTCTGTCTTCGACGCGAGTGTCCTCAACTCCATCCCGCAGCATGCTACCCGCCACCATCTCAGCACAACCCCAGCCCGGCTTGAGGTTGAAAAGGCCATCCGACAACTGAAGAACAACAAGGCCTCAGGAGCAGATGGAATCCCTGCTGAGGCGCTAAAGCATGGCGGAGAAGCACTACTGTCGCGAATTCATGAACTCATTTCTCTTATCTGGAAGGAGGAGAGCATGCCAGGGGATCTCAGAGATGCCGTAATTGTGACCATCTTCAAGAAAGGTGACAAGTCCAATTGCGGTAATTACAGAGGAGTTTCCCTGCTGTCTGCCACAGGGAAAGTCATCGCAAGAATCCTCCTCAATCGCCTTCTCCCAGTGGCTGAAGAGCTCCTGAGAGTGCTACCCACTGAGCCACAGCTGACACCTGACACTTGGCTGATACAGCACAGAAGGAGGCCATTTGGCCATAGCCCTGTAATTTTTTTTCCTTTTAAGTATTTATCCAATTCTCTTTTAAATGTTATTATTGAATCTGCTTCCACCACCCTTTCAGGCAGCGCATTCCAGATCACAACAACTTGCTGTGTAAAAAAAAAAAAATCCTCATGTTGTCACCTCTGGTTCTGTTGCCAATTATTTTAAATCTGTGTCCTCTGGTTACCGACCCTTCTGCCACTGGCAACAGCTTCTCCTTATTTACTCCATCAAAACCGTTCATGTTTTTGAATACCTCTATCAAATCTCCTCTTACCTTCTCTGCTCGAAGGTGAACAACCCCAGCTTCTCCAGTCTCTCCACATAACTGAGGTCCTTCATCCCTGGTACCACTCTAGTCAATCTTTTCTGCACCCTCTCTAAGGCCTTGACATCCTTCTTAAAGTGTGGTGCCCAGAATTGAACACAATACTCCAGCTGAGGCCTAACCAGTGTTTTATAAAGTTTTATAAAGGTTGATCAAGGAGCAGCTTCTACACTTCCACCCCATGGTCAAAGAGGCACCTTGAAACATATCACACAATGAATTCCTTTTGCAGTGCACTGAATGCTATGCAGGCAAGCAGGGCAGTCATTCTGTGCAACACCCTACAAACAACTGTGAATGAGTGTCGATGAAAGGTCATCGACCCGAAGCATTAACTTCATTTCTCTCTCCACAGATGCGGCCTGACCTGCTGAGGGTTTCCAGCATCTTCTGTTTCTATTTCAGATTTTCAGAGTATTTTGCTTTTATTTTCGTGAAATGAGTGACCAGTTAATCTGTTTTTTGCTGGTATTTGTTGAGGGAGAGGTGTTGCTCATGACTTTGGGATGAATCCCTGCTCCTCTTCAAATAGCACCATCGAATCCTAGAATTCACTAAATTCAGTAGTTTAACATCTGATCCGAATGCCAACACCTCCAAAAGTGCAACACTGCTTCAGTAATGCTCCAGATTGTCAATCTAGGTTATGAGTTCAATCCATACACTACACCCCATGGTCTAGGGAGTGAAACTTACGTGGTATTAAGCTATACAGACCAGGAAGATCCATGAATGAATGGGATGCGCTGAGTGACTTCAGTACCCCTGGACCAACGAGATGGAATAATTGGCCAGAGTTCCAAGTCCTGTGACACTTACAGGAGTGTGCATCTGTGTTCAGATGCTGTCTGGATAGGATTGGCATTAGTTGTGATGCTCCCTATAACCTGCCGACTTTAACTCTCTCTTGCGCATAAAGAATGGTTACTTGCGAGAGATAACGTGGAACTGTACCTCAATATGAGCCATTGACTTTGGAAGAGGAAGGGAATGAATTGCAGAAAAGTAGCATTTTGATCAGTGTGGAGTGATTCATCAGTACAGCTCGGTGTCATTTGCAACACAAGCAACACATGTACTGTTTTTAAGTTGTTTTATTTATTGGAGAATTTTTTGTGCTCATCAAGGTGAGTGATGATAGTGCTGGAACTGGAATACTTTCCGTTTCAGGCACCCAGTGTCGGTATGGTTAATTACAGAATAAAACTCCCTCTACCCTGCCCCAATAAAGTGCCAAGACCCAACCTCAGAAGTACACCTCCTGCTGCCTAAGAAGAAGATGTTAATCTTTCCCATTACCAACCATTATGAGGCTCCTTTAAGTGAGATTCCTGTTTTAGTGCTGAATTATGGGCTGTATTGAGTTACTGTATTAAAGGCAAGTTTTTTTCGGTTCAAGTTATGTCATTGCTCAGAGTATTTTGAAAATGGAGATAAACCTTTCAATAAAGATAGTGTTTATGTTTGGGTGAATAATAGTTTCACTGGACTGGATTGAGGTTATGTGTAACACTTTATGGAGGTATAGATACTGTCCTAAGTATGTCACTTTGAGTTCATGAAACAGCCAAAATATCCAAAACTTTGCTGCCTGCATCCTAGACTTCATTAGGTCCCACACCTAAATCACTCTGGTCTTGTCGACCTCCATTGCTCCCCGTCCAATGAATTCAATTCAAAATACTTGTCCTTCTTTACAAATCCCTCCACAGCCTCCTCCAGTCCAACGTGCCAACGCAACGCATACCTTCTGCTGTTCTGACCCTGGCCTTCTTTGCACACTTTCCTCCATTCCACCACTGGTGGCAGAGTTTACAGCCGTCTGACCTGAGGAATGCCTTACAAATGGTAAATGAATGCTTTAAGAATGCAAGACATTAAGCGTCTTGGGTCGTTTTTACTACGTTAATGGCGCTATATAAATGCGAGTTGCTGTAAAATAGATGGGATTTAATTAAGAAATGATATGTGATTTGTACTTTGGTTAATTATGTTGATATTTATTGTGTATTTTTTCAAGTTAATCCATTTTAAATTGCAACAATCCACTTAGGAGAATTCAGCTAACTGGTGTCAGCTGTGGCTCAGTTGGTAGCACCCTCGCCTCTGAGTCAGAGGGTTGTGGGTTCAAAGTCCCACTCCAGAGACTTGAGCACAAAAATCTAGGCTGACGCTGTTGGAGGTGCCATCTTTCAGATGAGAAGTTAAACCGAGGCCCCGTCTGCTCTCTCGGGTGGACGTAAAAGATCCCATGGCACTATTTTGAAGAAGAGCAGGGGAGTTATCCCCAGTGTCCTGGCCAATATTTATCCCTTAACCAACATCACTAAAAAACAGATTATCTGGTCATGATCACATTGCTGTTTGACTGACTGACCTGGTTGGATTTGATTGCCGTGATTGTCTCTCTGCCGAGGTGTGATAAAAGGCAGTTAGAAAGATTAACTGTAGTCGTCTGGCATTGTTCTCTGCACAGGCATTGTTCTCTGACTATATATGCTGTGCCCATTTGTATTTCTTCACTTCACCTGACGAAGGAGCAGCCACTCCGAAAGCTTGTGATTTCAAATAAAGCTGTTGGACTATAACCTGGTGTTGTGCGACTTCTCACATTGCTGTTTGTGAGAGCTTGCTGTGTGCAAATTGGCTGCCACGTTTCCAACATTACAACAGTGAATGCACTTCAAAAGTACTTCGCTATATAAATGCAAGTCTTTCTTTTTTCTTTCAACTGCACTTACGAAATCCCAACTGTCCAGCCTTTGGCCCTCCATTCACCATGATATTTCTGCAGCTACTGATCTGCTCAACCACACCCTCACCACCACCTTTGATACCCTAGTCCCTATTAAAACAATTACACTCTCTCACCCTGGCCGTTCCCCCTGGTACGGCCCTCATCTTCGCTCCCTTAAGTCCAAGGGACGCAGACTTGAACGGATATGGCGGACAACTGGTTTAGCCATTCACCGCCAGATCTGGCTGGACCGCATAAAGCATTATCGGGTCCTGCTCTCGTCTGCCAAAATTGTTCACTATTCCAGAATCATTATGGAATGCAAAGATAAACCCCGGCTTCTATTCTCCACTGCTAACCGTCTTCTTAAACCCCTCTTCCCTGTCCCCTCCACCCTCACCTCCGACAACAAGTGTGAGGAGCTCATGGACTTCTTTGTCTCTAAGATTGAGACCATCCGTTCAGCTGCCTCTGCCACTTCACTTCCTTCCCCTAGCCCACTGGGCCAAACTTCCTCTAATGTTCCCCCCTGCCCTAGCCCTGAACTCACATCTTTCTCCAGTTTGTCTCCGATCTCCCCTCATGACCTCTCCGCGCTCATTTTGTCCATGAGGCCCACTTCCTGCTCCCTCGACCCTATTCCCACCAAACTGCTGACCACCCAACTTCCTTTTCTGGCTCCCATGTTAGCTGACATTGTTAACGGTTCTCTCTCCTCAGGTACTGTCCCCCTCTTCCTCAAATCTGCTGTCGTCACCCCTCTCCTCAAAAAACCAACCCTTGACCCCTCCGTCCTTGCAAACTACCGCCCCATCTCCAACCTCCCTTTCCTCTCCAAAGTCCTTGAACGTGTTGTCCCATCCCAAATCCGTGCCCATCTTTCCCGCAATTCCATGTTTGAATCCCTCCAATCAGGTTTCCGTCCTTGCCAAAGTACCTAAACGGCTCTCATCAAAGTCACAAATGACATCCTTTGTGACTGTGGCAAAGGTAAACTATCCCTCCTCGTCCTTCTTGACTTGTCTGCAGCTTTTGACACGGTTGACCACTCCATCCTTCTCCAACGCCTCTCCACTGTCGTCCAGCTGGGTGGGTCTGCACTCGCCTGGTTCCATTCTTATCTATCTAATCGTAGCCAGAGAATCACATGCTAGGGCTTCTCTTCCTGCTCCTGCATCGTTACCTCTGGTGTCCCCAAAGGATCTATCCTTGGCCCCCTCCTATTTCTCATCTATATGTTACCCCTTGGCGACATCATCCAAAAACACATAATCAGTTTCCACATGTACGCTGACGACACCCAGCTCTACCTCACTACCACTTCTCTCGACCCCTCCATGGTCTCTAAATTGTCAGACTGCATGTCCGACATCCAGTTCTGGATGAGCAGAAATGTTCTCCAATAAAATATTGGGAAGACCGCAGCCATTGTTTTCAGACCCTGCCACAAACTCTGTTCCCTAGCCACCGACTCCATCCCTCTCCCTAACATCTGTCTGAGGCTGAACCACACTGTTCGCAACCTTGGTGTCATATTTGACCCTGAAATGAGCTTCCGACCACATATCCGCAGCATAACTAAGACCGCCTATTTCCACCTTCGTAACATCGCCCGTCTCCGCATTTGCCTCAGCTCATCTGCTGCTGAAATCCTCATCCATGCCTTTGTTACTTCTAGACTTGACTATTCCAACATTCCAACGCACTCCTGGCTGGCCTCCCACAGTCTACCCTACGTAAACTTGAGGTCATCCTAAACCTGGCTGCCCATGTCCTAATTCGCACAAGTACCATTCATCCGTCACCCCTGTGCTCGCTGGCTTACACTGGCTCTCGGTTAAGCAACGCCTCGATTTCAGAATTCTCATCCTTGTTTTCAAATCTCTCCATGGCCTCACCCCTCCCTATCTCTGTAATCTCCTCCAGCCCCACAGCCCCCCGAGATATCTGCGCTCCTCTAATTCTGCCCTCTTGGCCATGCCTTCTGTTGCCTAGGCCCTAAGCTCTGGAATTCCCTGCCTATAACCTCTCCACCTTGCTACCTCTCTTTCCCCCTTTAAGACGCTCCTTAGAACCTACCTCTTTGACCAAGCCTGCCCTAATTTGTCCTTATGTGGCTCGGTGTCAAAAATGTTTGTCTTTTAATACTCCTGTGAAGTGCCTTGGGACGTTTTACTACATTAAAGGCGCTATATAAATACAAATTGTTGCTGTTACATAGATGGGGTGGAATGAAGAAATGATGTGTGATTTGTACTTTGGTTAATTATGTTCATATTTATTATGTAATTTTAAAAAAGTAAACCATTTTAAATTTCAGCAATCCACTTAGAGGAGTACTCAGCTAACTAGTGAGACTTGTCCAGTCTCAGAATCTACTTTGGTTTTTATTTGTGTATTTGTTGATATTTATTGTGTATCTGTTGATATTTATTGTGTATCTGTTAATATTTATTGTGTAATTTTTTCATTACAGTATGCAGACGACGCTTGCGTCTGCGCACACTCTGAGGTAGAACTGCAAACCATCGTCAACACCTTCACCGAAGCGTACGAGAGCATAGGCCTTACACTAAACATCCGTAAGTCAAAGGTCCTCTACCAACCTGCCCCCGCCACACAGTACTGCTCCCCGATTATCAAAATCCATGACGAAGCCTTGGATAATGTGGATCACTTTCCATACTTCGGGAGCCTACTGTCAACAAGGGCTGACGTCGATGACGAAGTCCAACACCGCCTTCAGTGTGCCAGTGCAGCCTTCGGTTGCCTGAGGAAGAGAGTGTTTGAAGACTAGGACCTCAAACCCAGCACCAAGCTCATGGTCTACAGAGCAGCAGTGATACCCGCACTCCTGTATGCTTCAGAGACATGGACCATGTACAGCAGGCACCTCAAAGCACTGGAGAGGTACCACCAACACTGCCTCCGCAAGATCCTGCAAATCCATTGGCAGGATAGGCTCACCAACATCAGTGCTCTCGCTCAGGCCAACATCCCCAGCATCGAAACCTTGACCACGCCCGATCAGCTCCAATTGACGGGCCACATCATCCGCATGCCCGATACGAGACTCCCAAAACAAGCGCTCTACTTGGAGCTCTGACACGGCAAGAGAGCCCCAGGTGGGCAGAGGAAATGCTTCAAGGACACCCTCAAAGCCTCCTTGAAAAAGTGCAAGATCCCCACCGACATCTGGGAATCCCTGGCCCAAGACCGCACAAAGTGGAGAAGCATCCGGGAAGGCGTCGAACACCTCGAGTCTCTTCGCCGGGAGCAAGCGGAAGCCAAGCGCAGACAGCGCAAGGAGCGCACGTCAACCCAAGCACCCCACCCGCCATCTGCCCCACCTGTGACAGAGACTGTAGGTCCCGCATTGGACTCATCAGTCACCTGAGAACTCATTTTCAATGTGGAAGCAAGTCATCCTCAGTTCCGAGGGACTGCCTAAGAAGAATCTGTTGATATTTATTGTGTATTTGTTGATATTTATTGTGGACCTGTTGATATTTATTGTATAATTTTGTCAAAACGAAATCATCTTAAATTGCAACAATGCAGCGAGGAGTATCCAGCTCCCCAGTGAGACTGGGGGTGATTCCAGTGTCAGAATCTCCTGGGCGCAGAGTTGGTCCCAGAGAAGGCGGAAGTGCCGTGATGTCACGTCCGCCCAGGGACCGGAAGCAGCGGTCGGGCCGGGGTTTCCTGGGCTGTCGGCGCACGGGCTCTTCCTTTCGCTCCGACATCTTGAAGCGGCAACATGGTGAGGGGAGAGCGGGGACCTGGGCCCGGGGGGAGAGAGAGCGGGGAGTGGGGACCCGGGCCCGGGGGGAGAGAGCGGGGAGCCGCGGCAATCGAGTGCGGGGGAGGGCTGGGCTGGGCTACTGGCCGGCCCGGTGTTTGTGTGGGCTGTGGTGGGGCTGTGAACCCGGGACAGGCCGGGCGGAGCGTGGAGAGGCCCCCCGGAGCGGATCGAAGGCCCAATGCAGGGCGTGCGAGGGTCAGGCTGGGGCCCGCGACCTGTCGGGCGCGCACTGCTGCTGTTGCTATGCAGCAGGGCCCGCGCTGCGCCTGCTTTCTGGGTTGGAAGGAGAGCGAAGGCTCCACGCTTCCAGCAGCCCAGCACACAATAGCACCAGGAGGAACAGAGAGTTTCTCTCTAGCCACCCCATTTCCACTGGTTGGGGATTCTAGGACTAGGGAGTATAGCCAGACCTGTCAGGCGTGAAATTAGAAAACACTTATTAAAAAAAAAACAACGGGTGGTAGAAGTTTGGAACGCTCTTAAAAGAAAGACTTGCATTTATACAGCACCTTCCACGACCACCGGACGTCCCAAAGCGTTTTACTGCCAATGAAGTACTTTTTGAAGTGTAGTCACTACTGTAATGTAGGAAATGTATCGCAAGCAGCAATTGATGCTAGATCAATTGTCCATTTTTAAAGCGGAGATTGCTAGATTTTTGTTAACCAAAGATATCAAGGGATATGGGGCAAAGGCGGGTGTATAGAGTTAGATCACAGATCAGCCATGATCTCATTGAATGGCGGAACGGGCTCGAGGGGCTGAATGGCCTCCTGTTCCTATGTTCCTCCTCTTTCTCTTCCCCCCCCCCCCTCCCCCCCCTCCCTCCGGGCCATTTGGCCTGTCGAGCCTGTACCAGCTCCCTGCAAGAGCACTTCAGCTAGTCCCACTCCCCTGCCCTTTACCTGTAGCCCTGCAAATTGTTTTCCATCAGATACTTATCCAATTCCCTTTTGAATCTGCCTCTGCCACCCTTTCAGGCAGTGCATTCCAGAGCCTAGCCACTCGCTGCATAAAAAAGTTTTTCCTCATGTCGCCTTTGGATCTTTGTCCTCTGGTTCTGACCCTTCCGCCAATGGGAACAGTTTCCCTTTATCTGCTTTGTCCAGACCCCTCATGATTTTTACACGGTAACTAGTCTGCTGATCTTCCCTCACGAATTACTGACTTAGGAGGTCAATAACCGGGGGCATGGATTTAAAGTAATTGATTGGAGGTTTAGAGGGGAGTTGAGGGACCTTTTTTTCACCCAGAGGGTGGTGGGGGTCTGGAACTCACTGTCTGAAAGGGTGGCAGAGGCAGAAACCCTCACCGCGTTTAAAAAGTACTTGGATGTAACCTACAGGGCTACAGACCAAGAGCTGGAAAGTGGGACTCGGCTGGATAGCTCTTTTTTGGCTAGTACAGACATGATGGGCCGAATAGCCTGCTTCTGTGCCGTCAATTTCTATGACTCTAGGAGATGACTACTTAATGGTTTTTGGGGAATTTAGGCCAATCTAATTTTGCAAATGGTTCTATTGCACCGAAATGCATGTATGATTAGAAGCTGCTATCTATTTGGTATAATCTTTTATGAAATATCTGTTTGCTCCCTAGCCACCTAAAGACGACAAGAAGAAGAAAGATGGAGGCAAAGGGGGCAAAAAGGATAAAGATCCAGTAAACAAGACTGGAGGCAAGGCGAAGAAGAAGGTATGTCCTTGTAATAGCCTCCCTGTTGCATTATGAGCTGTAAAGCAAAAGGACTGAAACTGCTGGAAATATGAAACAAAAAAAACACTTGAGTCAGACTTGCCTCAGTGGAGGGAAAAGGGAATTAACGTTTTGGACGTAAAGGGTCGGTGCCTGAAACATTAATTTGTCTGTTCTCTCTGCAGACATGCTGATTGTTTCCAACATTTATTTTTGTTTCAGTATTTAGGTGGTTTCATTGTGTTTTGTGTTTATTTTCAAATAGTTACTGTAAGTATAGGAAAACATCAACGTATAAATGTAATTGACTCACATCGGAAGCATTAATGTGAGCTTGATATGGAATGATGGGATTGATCAAGTTATAATTTTGCCAGCTTGAAAGTAGCAGAAGGTGTACAAAGTATGTATCTTGCTGGTGTTTATCGTCACTAGTTGATGTTTTGTACAACCTTGAATCTGGATCAGGTATGGAGACTGGCGAGCCTCATTGCCTTCTGCTTTCTTGAAAAGTATAACCGTAGGATTGCATAAAGGTGTATTCATGTCTACTTTAAAATAAATATATATTTCAACTTAAATGTGCATTGGTGAAACTACTGTTTTTCCTCGAGTACAATGCATTGACAAACAACTAGTATAATATAAATAGGAAGAAAATATTGGAACAGGATAGCACCAGTGAGCTAGAACACTGGATCAATTATAGTATTGACTAAAGCAAGGTGCTGTAGTAGACAAGTGAATCCTGGGTCATTTTCAGTGTTCCCCTATGGCCAGAGAGGCGCTATGTGGCTTGTTGCATAGCTCAGTACTTTGCAACAGCAGCTTGTCTCCTTACCATCTTGGTTGGAGAGATTATCACATTGTTACTGGTGCTGGCTTAATCCCTGTTTCTCTGACCTTTTTATGAAGAACCTTGAGAGGAGACTAAATGTTAACCATTTCTTTCCAATCTTTGCCCCATCACCCTTTCCTTACTGAAGATGATAAATGGGATTGGAATATGGGTTGTTCTTTGACCAACTCATCCATTCTTGCTACTCTGATTATTGTGCTGTTTAAAACATGGTCCCATCACAGCCCGTCCTTCCCACCCCAAATTCAACTATATGCACTTTCAACATAGGTCGTTGTAAAGCATTAATGAGTGGGAGCCATGGCTGTCCTCTTGTTTCTCTCTCCCCCTTTCCATCCTCTTTCAATCAGTAATTCTGTACAGGTCAAGGATTGAACTGTGGATTATCTCGGTGTCTATGCCCCAAGTGTCACATTGAAACCTTGATTTGAATTTGTTTAGCTGGGGTAAAAGACCCTTATCTCGCAACTGGTCTCATAAATGAAGAACTTGGCCGATCTTGGCCAGTTCCTTATGGTTTAAATGGGAAGGAAAATCTAGATGAGTTTACTTGTTAAAAATACTCTCATATTTACATTCAAATAGTGCATTAATAAATAATTATCTGAACTGCAGGGGTGGGGGGCGGTGTACTCATGACTCAGTTGTGACTGGACTGATGCTGCCTGAAGTTTTCATCAGCTGTTTGCACTGTTAACTACGCGAGGCAGTCACAATGTGGAGACTTGGGGCAGCTTCAATCAGCTGATAGGTTTAACGTGAGATCAGACCAACCTCTGCTACAGTGTCTTGGTTCATTCAGATGAACTTAACTGCCCACTGCGTGTATCGGGCAGATCACGTTGGCACGAACATGCCCGCTGTATGTGGTGGGACTTCAATTACTTTGGATGTGTAGTCACCGTTCTATTGGCTGTATTTCCAATTGAGTGAACTGATCTATAAATGTTTTACTAAAAGCTATGGATGTGTGGCAGCCTATTTAACCACAATCCTTGTTTTGTACAATTCTGAGTAGAAGTGGTCAAAAGGAAAAGTAAGAGACAAGCTGAACAACTTGATCCTGTTTGACAAAGCCACATATGATAAACTGTTGAAAGAGGTGCCCAACTACAAACTCATCACACCTGCAGTCGTCTCTGAAAGACTAAAGATCAGAGGTTCTCTGGCCAGGGCTGCCCTCCAAGAGCTGCTTTCAAAAGGTAATTGCACACTTGGTAGGATTATTTTGTGCTAGTTCTTTTTCTTTTCCTTTTCTTGGTAGAGGCCAGAACAAGAGACTATTCAGCAGTGCTCACTGTGTAGACATGTTCACGGTCAGTAATTTGCTTTGAGATTGATTGAGAATAGTGACTTGTGGGCACATTAACATCAGCATTTAGGCTGTTTGATTTGAGATTGGATGTAAGAAATAGGAGCAGGAGTAGGCCATACGGCCTGTTGAGCCTGCTCCACCATTCAATAAGATGTCTGATCTTCGACCTCAACTCCACTTTCCAGTCCGATCTACATATCCCTTGATTTCCCTTGAGTCCAAAAATCTATCTATCTCAGCCTTGAATATACTCAACGATTCAGCATTCACAGCCCTCTGGGGCAGAGAATTCGAAAGATTCACAACCCTCTGAGTGAAGAAATTTCTCCTCGTCTCAGTCTTAAATGGCCGACCCCTTATCCTGAGACTATGCCCCCTGGTTCTAGACTCCCCAGCCACGGGAAACAACCTCTCGGCATCTACCCCGTCAATCCCCCTCAGAATTTTAGATGTTTCAATGGGATCACCTCTCATTCTTCTAAACTCCAGAGAGTATAGGCCCAATCTCTCCTCATAAGGCAACCCTCTCATCCCAGGAATCAATCTAGTGAGCCTTCATTGCACTGCCTCTAAGGCAAGTATAATGGCCCAGAAATTAAACACTGAGCGTTCCTGCGGGGGTAAGGCTTCCCCGCGATATCTCACTGCGCGCCTACCTTTTCCCTCCGGGCTCACACGAACTTTAGTTTCAAGGCTGCAGCTGTGCAGTGCTTGCGTGACTCACAGACGCAGTTAGTTCGTGCGAGCTCTGGGATCACGTGATTCAGTTAGAGCCAATGGCAGCACACCATCTTTCATTCATAGTTTTGATAGGAGAACTGTCAAAGCTATGAATACAACTTACCCCCAAAAGAACAGCTAAACCTCAATTAAATTAAAAAAAACCATCACATTAATAAAATAACTATAGTTAAATAAATTAACCACTTTAAACAAAAATTTAAATTTTTGAAAAAATTTAAAATCTTTTTAAAAGTTATAAAAATAAACTTACCTTTCTTTAAAGTCTCTAAAAAAGATAAACCTGTTGAAAAATTTTTAAAATAATACTTAATTAACTACTTACCTTGTTAAGAGGGTCTTATGCCTCCTTTCTTTGTGTAAAATCTTCCATGCTTACCTGCGCGTTCAAAGCACTAAGTGCACTGCGTGCGCGCAGCCTGTAGCGCGCACGCGGTTCACTTAGGAACCGCCCCCTTTTGAGTTCACGAAGTGCCGGTTTCCCGCGCATGCGCAGTGCATGCTGGAAACCGGCAATTGGAGACCTAAAACGCGAGAGTACACAGTGCGTACTCTCGCGTATTAGGTCTAATTTTCGGGCCATTATTCCTCAGATAAGGAGTCAAAAACTCTGCACAGTACTCCATTAACCGTTTTACTAAACAATTTTTCCTTAAGCTATGATTGTACTTCCCTCGGCCTCTCTTTCCCTCTAGCTCTGTACAGACCCCCCACTACCCCCCAGTCTGTTTCCCCGCAGTTGCTCTGAGTCAAAAGTTTTGTTTAAGCTTATTTAAATTTGTTCTCGGAATGTGGGCGGGGATCCATTTATTGCCCATGTGAAGGTGGTGCTGGGCCTTGAACCAGCACAGTCCTTGTGGTAATGGTGCTCCCACAATAGCATTAGGTGGAGATTTCCAGTATAATGACCCAGAGATGATGAAGGAGCAGCAACATATGTCCAAGTCCAGGGTAGTGTGTAACTTGGAGATCATAGTGTGCCCTTTACATTGCTGCTCTTGTCCTTGATCGAGATTGCAGGGAAATGGCCAAATGTGGGGCCATGTTCTAAAACTTTGTGTTGTAGTTATAATTAGAGGATTGTTTAGATGGCTAGGTCATATCTGAATATCTGGTTACTTCATATGGAGAACTGGTTTTCTCACTTCAGTTTTAATAAAATGAGTGGAAACCAGTAAATGTGATCTTTTAAGAATTCCACATCTTGCCATTAAATGTATTCATGTGTAACTGGGCATTTGGTTGAATTACTGGAATTTCTATAACAGGATGCAGTTTAGTTACTACAGTCTCCTGTCCCCAATCCCCCATACAGTACTCATCCACATGACTTGCTGCAAGAGCATTGTGTGTGTTCATTTGTCCTGTACTGCACACTTTGCGCAACAGAGGACAAACTAACCTTATCCTTTCGGGCCTCTACTTTGTTTTGTGGCGTATAAGTGGACTTGATTGTCTCCCGCCCATCTTTCATTTCCCTCTTTCCTGTGCACATGACCCCTTCATGGAAAATTGTTTGGCCTGTGATCAGAAGCTCACTGTCTAGAAGCTATGGGGAGATGCATCAGTTTCTAGCAATCTACACCACTGTTGGCCTGTGTAAATTCAAGATTAACATCAACCTGAAACAGGCCATTTCATAGTTTGTGGTTAGTGGCAATTCTGAGTTGGTGGATTGTATCCCAGGGCTCCCGTGTAACTCTTTTTTGTTTTGCAGGTATGATCAAGCTGGTGTGCAAACACAGAGCACAGATTATCTATACACGAAACACCAAAGGAGGGGATGCACCTGCTGCTGGGGATGACGCATAAACAGGTAATAAGCGGCTCTGAATGTGCACCCATCATTTTCTGTTCTTCACCTTTTGCTCCCTCATATGCGGGCGTTCTCTTTGTTGCTTTTGAGCCAGCTGCGAGTGATCATTTTGCCCCTTTCTGTGGGGGAACGATGTGTTTCCACTTGAGCACCCGATGGTATGAGTGAGGTCACACATTCTCCGTGTAAGTGATTTCAATGTACAGGGCCCTGGGCAGCTGGTCCTCTGCGAGATGTAATGTGCGTGTGTTTGAACCAGTGCATTTATGAATATGTCCCTGCGGCGCACTCTGCTCTGGTAAAGCTTTCCAAACTGATCTTGGATAGCTTCTCTGGTGGTTCAACTGGTTATGGCATTGGATATGGAGGGTATGCAAGATAGATTTGGATGAAGGCCCTTCAGTCCATTTCATTTTGTCCTTTGAGTACCAACTGCGCCATCTCCGAATAAAGATCACAGACTAGAAAGTGCTTGGTTCAATCCCTGGTTTGCACTGTTGGGCGGGGCACTCCAATTTGCTTTGATGAGCCTGGATTAGGGAGGGTCAGTTAAGATTACTATTGATCACTATCAATTGACCCCTTGCTGTAAGAACATCGATTGACTTTTGCTGAGGACAGGATTGGGTTAGTTTGTGATGCTCTGTGGGTGAATAGTCTAGGCATGCTGTCAAGGCACCAATGGGTGCATGTGGAACTGTACCCAGCCCTCAGGAAAGAGGAACTTAAAAAAAAAACCACTAATTGGCAGCTGTAATTTTAAATATTAATTAACTTTAGGTATCTGGAGTTCACCCTAGATGTGAATATAGCAGATTGTCAAACTTGCATCAGCTAATGTCTTACAGATTTAATGGCATATTATTTAGGTTGATAATGGAGATTAAAATTGATGTCTAAATTTACACCGACAAAAGATATTCAGCTAAAAATGAAACTAATTACCATTGTGACCAGACAAATTATTTTCTTTATTTTCAGGTTCTGGGATGGATTCCAACTGAAGATATTTAGCTGCAACGGTGTAAAAAAAAATAAAGCTGTCATTATCCGTGACTTGTCTGTGTTATTTGTAGATGGTTGGAAAGGAGCGGGACATGTATGTGCATCTGCTTTTGGCTACTTACTGCTTGTGCAGGGTGTGTGTGAGGATATTGCCCTGTTGCTTGCTCTAATGCTGCCGTTACTGTGGTCCCATACAGAGGTTGAAAGCGCCTCTTGGCCAACTTGGGCTTGTAATTGAAAGCCAGGCCCATCTCGCTGTGTGGATCAACCCACAGGGTTGCTGACTCATCAGAGCAGCCATTATCCACAAGTATGTGCTACCTCCGCTTGTCATGAGTGCTTGGTAAATTGTTTTACTTGAGTGAGTTATCGCACAAATCCACTGCCAGAAGTTAACCAATTTGTGGAAATGCTTATGCTACATACTAACGCCGCTCACGTTAAGTTACTAGAAAAACAATGTTTGCTGCTGTTAGCTGTGCTATTTATTGGATGGGTTCAGTGGAAAATTGTGACCAGTAAATGGCTGCAAGCGTGGTACTGCAATAGTAAATACTTTTCATCCTACATAATGTGGCAATTTTACAGGATAATACACCTGTTCAACATGGTGATATTCTGAACTGATTTGGAGAGTGTTAGCCCTTTTGCTTCCTTCTCCTCCCCCCCCCGTCAGATGGAAAATCTGGCCATTGTGTTTTTTTAAAAAAAACAGAACCTGGAAGGATGGAGGTAACAACCATCAAATAACATTCTCAATTCCATTTCAGTATAAGTTATTTATTACATTGAAAGCTTTCTAATACATTATGGCTAGTTTAAATGAAGAACAAACCTATGCAGACAAATCATTTTTTCCAAATGGGATTTTGTTTACAAATATTTTAAGGCCAGTGGCCAAAAAATTCTTTCAGAAATGGAGAAAGTTATTCATAAATAAAGTTGGGTAGGATGATGCTTATAAATGGACAAGAGGTGGCCGTCGGGTTTACCCTACAACTATACCACTAGTGATGGATGCAAACCTGGCTAGGTAACCAGATTAAAGAAATAGTAAACAGCAATGTTTCCTCAAAATTGCACACGGCCACGCAGTAATCTGCAAACTCCCGTGCAAGCTGATCAAGCTTTTACACTGGAAATACTGCGCATGTGCAGAAACTTTAAAGGGACCGCACATTGAAAGAAACAGGCCACACAGAACAATGCAGCCCACGGGGAACGTTGGTTAACAGTTCTTGGTTATTGCATTGGAATTTAAAGACAATTTACTGTTTACCTAATTTACTCATCAAAAATATACAATATTTCAGTGCAACAATTTATACAAAGTATGAATACAACAAGTATTGTGAATATTTAAGGGTCAGTTTTTTTTTTAAAGCACAAGAAATCTCAACCAGTTTCCTCTCCGTTTAAGTATCTTCCCAGATTCATTTCTTGGAACTGCTCCGCTGGTCCTCTCTTTTCCTTTTCCCATTTTCTTTTTTGCCCTCCTCTAACCTGAACTGATGCCTACAAAATGGAGGGAACAAATGGTCAATTCAAGGAGGTAGACAATGCTCAAGTCAAATGTTCAGGCTAGAATTTTTCCCATTCACTGGGTTTCAAATAGGAGCAAGGAAACCATGACTTTGGGATGTTTTTCCCCCAAAGAAAAGGAAAGAACCAAGCCTTTGGAGGAATGTTAGGTGATCAAAAGCTTGGTCAGTGACTGGATTTGAGAAGGCGGTGTGGAAAAGAGGTGGCTAGAGTCAGGAAATATGGTTACAGAAGCAAGTTAGGGTGAGACTGGAGGAATACATTGATTCTAAATTTGATCCATTACACTGGGAGGTATGAGAAAGTCCATACCCCTGCATATTGTGGCCAGGGCTGCCAGCGAAGAATAAGACCATCTCTAACCTGGACTGCCACCTCCTGCCATCATTCCACACCCGGCCAAACGAAGGTAACCAGGAATCATCCGTTTCTGACGTGTGGTTGAAATTTGCACCGACTCTATTTGGAGGAAGTTTCTTCAGTTTCTCTTTCTCTTCTAAAATAAAAACAAATCTTGAGTGCCTGAAGGATTTAACTGTACAAGTATCCATCCAAAAAGTTTTAAAAAAAAATTCAGAATACCCAGCTGGAAGTTGGCTGTAAGGTGGTTAAGTGCAACTCTCGTCTTCAAAAGGATTTGATAGAAATACAAATGTAAAGAGGCTGTTTGGCATACCCAGTCCATGTTGGTATTTGTCCTCTACTAGCAGTAGCCCAAATCCCATGTGCCTGCCCTGTTCCTTTATACTCCTTCAACCACCTATTCAACTTGTTAAATGTTGGTCATGATGTGGAGATGCCGGCGTTGGACTGGGGTGGACAAAAATGAGAAGTCGCACAACACCAGGTTATAGTCCAACAGATTTATTTAAAATTACAAGCTTTCGGAGCTGTCGCCCCTTCCTCAGGTAGAGCAGCTACTCTACCTGAGGAAGGGGCGACAGCTCCGAAAGCTTGTAATTTTAAATAAATCTGTTGGACTATAACCTGGTGTTGTGCGACTTCTCATTTTTGTTAAATGTTGACATGGTCTGTTTAATGTTGACATGGTCTGTTTTAATCAATACAGTAGTGCAGTTCACAGCAGAACCCTCTTAAAAATTGTCCTGCTTTGTCCCAAATCTCACATTCGTACCTTACGTCCCCTTCCATTCTACACCTCAACCACTGGAAATAGTCTTTTCATCCACCCTATCCCCATCCCTTCTATCAAATCACCTTGTATTGTCTCTTCTAATGAAAACAGTTCAACTTTTCAGGTCTTCATATTTGTATTTCTTCATACCAGGCAGCATCCGAGTGAATCTGTGCTGCATCCTCTCTATTGCCTCAACGTGATTTACTATGGTTTTATATAGTTTCACTATTACATCTTTTATGCTTCTTGCCCTAAAACCTGCTTTGTGGTCTTGGAAATGTGAAACCTAAACCCCAAATCCCTATGCTCTTCCATATCACCTAACCTTACCCATTAAAAATATAACTTATTTTAACTCAATCCACCACCTCTAACATTGAAATCCATCTAAATGAATTTACTCTTGACTATTTTAGTATTGTTTACAATGTGGACATCACTCCCTCTAGCCCTATATCCAAAATCATTGATGTACACAGTGAACATAAATATACACAGTGAACATAAATAATCACAGAAAAGAACCTGTGGAACACTGCTACCCTCTTCCAACTATTCAAATTACCCTCAACTCATGTTTCCTCCCCTCTAACCAGTGTTTAATCCAATTCCATACATCTTGATCATCTCCAAGTCTTCTGTGCGTAAACCCAGGAACGTCACATACACTGCCTTTGCACCACCAAGATTGTTCACCAGAATAAGCAGGGAAATCATAGGCCACTTAGTCATATTTCAATTGTTAGATTATGTAGCAGTTGCAGTAAATACTGTATGAAGTAATGCATTGTGGAAGTAAGGAAATTCACTTTGAATGTCAAGATTTTAAAGGAAGATTAGAAGGACATTGGCGTGTAAGTACACAGGTCATTAAACCAGCAGTGCAAGTGGATAATGGCTGTAGAAAAGGCAAACAAACAAGAGTCCCTGGTTAGAGGTATAGAATACAAAACAAAGGAGATGATGTTGAAGTAACAACAGAAAATGCCTGAAACACTCAGCAGGTCAGGCAGCATCCACGGAGAGAGAAACAAGAGTCAACATTTCAGGTCGATGACCCTTCGTCAGAACTGATGATGTTGAACTTGTAAAACATCTTAGACTGAAGTTGGAGTGTGGACATCCCATTATAAAAGATATAAATGCAACAGAAAATATGCAGCGGAGATTCACATTTATGAGGGTTGCAATTTGAGTTGGGGTTTTTACCAATAGAGCAGAGGAGGTGAAGAGATGACCTCAAAAGGTATTTGAAATTATGAAGGGTTAATAGAAATAGTACTAGATTGTTTTCCTTGGTCAGCAAAACTGACCTGGGCATAAATTTAAAATAAAGAATTAAAGGGAGGTTAGAACATTTTTTTAAATGGTTAGAATGTGCCATTTATTGCCACAAACTATTGTTAAACGGTCTATAAACTCTTTAAAATAAGTTTCTTAAAAAGAGAGGAATATTATAAAGGTACAGGGAAGAAGCAGGAGAATGGGATCAGATTAGGTAGTTAACCTGGAGAAAAATACAGGCGCAGATTTGATGGGATAAATGGTCGTTTTAAATTTGTGATCACCCAAAACTCTGCTACCTGTATCCTAACTTGCACCAAGTCCTGTTCACCCATCACCCCTGTGCTTGCCAACCTACATTGGCTCCCGGTCCGGCAACGCTTCAATTTTAAAATTCTCATCCTTGTTTTCAAATCCCACCATGGCCTCGCCCCCTCCCTATCTTTGTAACCTCCTCCAGCCCTACAACCCGCCGAGATCTCTGTGCTCCTCCAATTCTGGCCTCTTGCGTAGCCCTGATTTTAATTGCTCCACCATTGCTGGCCATGTCTTCAGCTGCCTAGGCCCCAAGCTCTGGAATTCCCTTCTTAAACCTCTTCACCTCTCTCTCTCCGCCTTTAAGATGCTCCTTAAAACCTACCTCTTTGACCAAGTTTTTGGTCACGTGTTATAATATCTCCTTATGTGGTTCGGTGTCAAATTTTGCTTAATACTCGCTCCTGTGAAACACCTTGGGGCGTTTCTCTACGTTAAAGGCGCGAAATAAATGGAAATTGTTGTTGTTTTTAAGTGCAGCAACATTATGATTCCATGACATCTCCACTCATTGAAACTAAATGGCCAATCAGAATATCAAACACATACTCTGTTGGATAAACTCCTCATAAGATGGTCCTATCGGTTTTGGTGTAGTGTCTGGATCTTCATCGATAAGCCAGGGTGGAGTAGCACCTGAGGGCAGACGTAAAGATTATTAGTTGGCGACATGGGTATAATCACTAGAGCGTGGTCTTCATCAGAATACGGTCTGCTCCAGTTTTAATTCTGATACATGTATAGCTTATTGCTGAGAAAAATTAAAATGACAATACTGACCTAAAAAGCAGCATCTTTTATTGTACAAAAGAATCTGGGCTAATTTCCTTCACAAAGCCCAAACAGGTTTGCAATTTGAGATGTTGTAGAATAATCAAAGAAAGTGAAGATGCAGATATCCACCAAGATTACCCCCTCCCACCAATGATCCTGAAAATTCTTGGGAGGAAACTGAATTACAATTTTAAACGGAAGAATTTAAACGAGAAATTATTTAGTTAGTTAGGCTGGAAGGGTAATTTATAACTTTATGATGTGCACAATTAAAGACCCAGCGGGTGTGTTATCCTCTCACACATCCGTTATGTGGAAGTCAGGGAATATGCTGCCATTCTTCTTGGGTGGAAACTGTGGGAGTACCGACACCACACGGAACGCAGCGGTTCAAGAAGGCGACTAGGGATGGGCAATAAATGCTGGCCTTGCCAGTGACGCCCACAACTGCAGAATGAACATTAACAAAAAATTGGAAAGAGGGAAGAAAGGAGAAACCAAAAGAAAAGTTAAAAGTTTAAACAAATATAAAAAAGGTCTAATTTTACATGTGTTGGGGTCACTGTTTGTAGGAAAGTATTCATGTTTCTGCAAATATTGTACACCAAAAATATATATTTTTAAATCTATAGGGTACACCTATGTGTGGCTTCTACACAATCTCCATCATCACAAAAACGTTAAGGTGAAATTTATTCACCAGATTTTACAGTACTATAAATGTAGCACTAATGGGTGATAATGCATTCCACAGTAAGACTGCATGTTAAACCGCAGCTTTCACCCAAGTGTGATATTCGAGTCACTACACCAGACTCTACATTTCACTCATTTTAGTGGAAATTGCAAATTATTACTCCACATGGAAAATGTTTGTTCACTGGCTGCAGCACCGCCCCCCTGTCCCACAATATAGAACACTTACATAATCATCTTTTGCCCAAATCCCGTTTGAAAATCAGTCTTTACATTACACACTGAAAACCCACACAATGTAACATCTTCACCTGTGTGAATATTCCCAGTTTCTGGTTTGGATATCTGGAACTGTAGAAAAAGTCAGTGAAACATTAATTGTAAATCCTAACAAACCAAACTGGTATATTTACATCTTCTGAAAGTTTACTTTGACTTTATTAAATCTAAATAAAAATGCACAATTCTTTTTTTAAATAGAATGTTTAGGTAAATGTTAATACCGTATTGGTATTCTCATATACTCATCTGACCAGTTTGCAAGGGTCAGCTACATCATGTTTACTTACATAACAGTAATCACTTCATTCCAAAAGCAATTATGTAGTGTTTGAAGATATCTCAACAATATGTAAATATAACTGTATTGCTCAGATTTATTAAAATCACATTATATATAACAAATAAATGCTAAGGCAAGGGACTTAAATGTTGGGAAAGTTGGAGTGTTACACAAAAATGGCGTTACACAATCCAGCTGACTCCCGATCACACTCGGAACTGCAGCTCAAACGCAGGCCTCAGCAGTTCAGCTCCGAACTCTTTCCTGCAGCAAGGCAGCCTTGAAATGCCACAATGCTTCAGAAAGTGGAAGTGAGTTGGAAGAGCCAGTGCAAATTTTCTCTCCAAACCTGCTGCAAACTCGAGAGCGATTCACTCAGTTCACCGTGCAAGGTAAAGGAATCAGGGGGTGCAGCAACATTGCAGATAGCGCTTTCCTTCCATTTTAATGAATTTGACTGCGACGTATAATACTGCCATGCACCTAAAACACATTTTGACACTTCAGCAAAGTAGTCCCACACTATATATTCACACATCACCTGGTCACCAACGAAAGTCAAGGTTTGTCCGTTTGTCATATCACCAGAATGATGAGGGAAATTTACTCCACTCGGTCCAGGTTCCGTCTCTTCAGCGCTATAGGTACTAACACCACGACTTGCAGAGAAACAACAGAGTTAGCTGAATGGTTTCTGTAAAATGCATGTTTTTTTCCTTAACTGAAATAAACAAACAATCGGGATCAAATTTTCTTTGGGGGCATGAATCTATCTTTCTCTCCTCTGAACCATGGTCTACCTGCAGGGGTAGTAGGCAACATACTCTCAGGGCTCTGCGGCCTAAGCAACAGCAGGCTGACTACACTTGGCAATTCAAACGCACAGGGAAAGAATAACCGTGAACCTATATTCTCACTCTACCATAGCACCAGACATATTCGTGTTCCAGTCTGCTGTACCGTTTAGGTTGGGAACTTAAGACCAAAACAGCATTTTTACTTTCACTACTTCTCCTTAACCCTCTGGAATTCATGGTGTTACCAGATGTTCACAGTGGGTCTTCCCACCAGCAGTTTTACGCTGGAAGAAAAAAACATCCGAGCAATGGCTGGTTTCAGAATGTTCTCCTTTCCAACACCTTTTCATCTTCAGCGCTGTTGATCAAGATTTGCCTTTGTGCCAATGACTCCAATTAGGGAAGTTTGACTTGGTCAGGAAGGAATGAAGTGGGAGCCTGGGACTTAGCCAGAGGAGATGGGAGTCAGGGTTGTTTCAACGGTTAGTTCATGATTAGCACTGGCAGAGGCAAGGAGCAGAATGCACACCTGGCTACTCGGTTGCTGATGGTGGGGGGGGGGGGGGGGAAGAAAATAACTCTTTAAAAAGGTGCATTTTACATTAATTCCTTTCAATCCTTTTATGCAGTGACTGCTGCAGGATCTGAATCAAATAGTGAACAGGTCTGCCTGTGCGTATCATGGCCGAGTACTGAATAAGAACATAAGAAATAAGAGTCTACTGAATAGCAGGTACTTGGAGATAGCTTTCGTTAAGTGCCACCCTCCCCTGTTTAACTACCGTTCCTGGAAAAGAAGATTTTACCATTAAAAAGGTAAGCGGAGAGACTGCAGCAGCTGACAGGATCCATGAAAATGTGGATCTCCAATGTCACTGGCTCTCTGAAAACTGCCTGCTTTATATTTGAATGTCAGTGACTGCGTTCATTTAATATGAAACCCTGCCTAAACACACACAAACAAACAAATAAATCAAATATGAAGTTGGGGTTGGCGTTTCACTAAAATGCACTGTATTTCTCTGTTGTGGGCAAGACATTGGCCCAGAAATTCGGCCGAATACGGGAGAGTACGCACTGTGTACTCACCTGTATTCGGTCCCGAAGTGCCAGTTTCCTGCATGCACTGCGCATGCGCGGGAAACCGGCACTTCCGATATTGCGAATGGGGCGGTTCCTAAGTGAACCGCATGCGCACTACAGGCTGTGCGCACGCAGCACACTTAGGTTTTTTTTCAGGTTTGAACGCGAGGGTAAGTATGGAAGATTTTACACATGAAAAAAGGAGGCGTAAGACCCCCTTTTAACAAGGTAAGTAGTTAATTAAGTATTATTTTAAATTTTTTTCAACAGGTTTATCTTTTTTAGAGACTTTAAAGAAAGGTAAGTTTATTTTTATAACTTTTAAAAAGAATTTAAATTTTTGTTTAAAGTGGTTAATTTATTTAACTATAGTTATTTTATTAATGTGATGGTTTAAAAAAAAAATTTAATTGAAGTTTAGCTGTTCTTTTGGGGGCAAGTTGTATTCATATTTTTGACAGTTCTCCTGTCAAAACTATGAATGAAAGATGGTGTGCTGCCATTGGCTCTAACTGGCCCACGTGATCCCAGAGGTCGCATCGAACTAACTGCGCCTCTGGGACACGCACACACTGCGCGCCGGCACCAGGGAGAGGCCCGGGACCCGAAGTTCGTGTGGGCCCGAAACAGAACGGCAGGCGCGGTAGGTAAGATCGCGCGCGATCCTTACCCCCGCGGCAAGCCGGAGGCGCCAATTTCTGGGCCATTATACGAGTTACTTCTCTCGACTCTCCCCTACCATACACTATCTGAGGTCAATGGCACAATCGCAAATAATGGGGGAGGAAGAAACTTAGAGGGCAGTTCCAAGATTTGAAGGGAGGGATGGGAAGAAAGGAACGAAAATACATGTCAAAAAAAAAACTCGGGGGGGGGGGGACGATATAAAACACAATCTGAAGCCCCTCCAGTGGCTGCACCTATATCTGTGAATAAGACCAGATTCTGATAATGCCACTGCAAAACCAGCTGTTGGAAGATAAGACCTGCCAGAGGCCAGAGACTCCTTCTGCAAGTGAAAGGATGAATAACCTGACCCAATGCCACTCTACAGCCAGCTGCTGGGGTGCACATGACCGTGACTCTTTCCAATTGCCGCTTTCCCTATTGAAGACATCTGGCTTCCGGCTCAGCAGCTGCACACAGCAGTGGGGGAGGAGAAACACACACAAGCCTACATCCATGGTGCCACATGTTGATTTTCCAACACAGAGCAACACAATGGGGTTTGATAATGACTTTCTATATCAGTCTTTTAAGACTCACCCACAAGTTGAGGTTCAGGTAACAGTGAGCGCTTTGGCCTCCCAGATTACATATCATAATAAGAGCACGGGGAGGACTTGCAAATGCTAAGGAACATGTTCTCCAGGAAATAGAGACAGAGGGAGATATTCAGGGATGTGCGACAAACTGTTAGAATTACAGCAATGCCTCTCAATTTATGCAACTCTTGCTGAGGTACAGTCCTACCAGAGCCAGCAGCCTTCCAGTTAGCTTAGTGTCAGTCATCCAATACCTGGTCAATCTTCATGTGCGAGTCTTGATAATGAATGTTCTGTGTGATCTCCCATGCTCGAAGAGCCTGAACCTGCCCTTGCTCAATGTTCACATATAAGCACTTTGCAACAGTGGTCAATGGATAGCAATCAGGAGTGGGAATGTGGGCAGATTCTTTCCTCTCCCCAGCCCAGGAACACTGAAGCCAGTCACAGAAGGAGGCCATTCGGCCCATCCAGTCCGTGCCGGCTCTCTGTAGAGCAATCCAGTCAGTCCCATTCCCCGCTCTATCCCCGTAGCCCTGCAAGTATATTTCCCTCAAGTGCCTATCCAGTCTCCCCTTGAAAACATTGAGTGTCTCTGCTTCCGCCACTTCCGTCGGCAGCGAGTTCCAGGTCCTCGCCACTCGCTGCGTAAAAAAGTTTTTCCTCACGTCCCCCCTGTATCTCTTGCCCAAAACCTTAAATCTGTGTCCCCTAGTCCTTGTACCATCAACTAGTGGGAACAGCCTTTCCCCGTCTAGCCTATCCAAACCCGTCATAATCTTGTACACCTCTATCAAATCACCCCTCAAACTCCTTTGCTCTAATGAAAACAAATCCAGCATCTGCTCTTATTGAAAATGGCACATAAACTAAAGTGTCACTGGTAGGACTGGCTGTTGTGATGATATTTAAACATTTCTACAGCGCACCAGTATAGATTTAATAAATGAAAGCACCTTTCTCTTACCTCTCACAGTGATCGATTGCAAACGCTGGGGGTCCTTCGATAGAATTCTGCTCTGCCTGTGGCTGGTTTTGATTCAGGAAAAATCAACACTTTTTTTCTTAAAGTTTAAAATACAGCATCAACATAACTATTGCAATAGAGATGCATAAGCAACCAAATATTCATCTGTAAAATGCTTTGTAACAAGGCTGTGCAGCTTCCAGGTTTTCAACTCCAATGGCCAACACAATTAATATTTTCACAAGTCTTGTTCTCTAAGATTAGGGTGATCTTGGTGAATAGGACATAATCCGCAATACATTCTACTTTGCTTTGCATGAGCTCCCCCCTGCACTATTTGGGCAATGGACTCGCTGCTGTAAACTCACATTCTCCTCACCTGCATAGGCAGATCTCAGGGCTGGGTACAGGAGTCACGTCCTTCCCATGTTACAAGGCTGTCTGATGCATTGTTAATGCTTCCCTCAGTTAGACAACACAAATAGAGAGAATGCCCTCCGCTTTAGAATGGGGCAGTGGACAGAGGCTAGCTCACCCTGCATCAACCACATCGCAACAGTGACTGCATGAAATGGAAATTCGCAGACCCCCTAACCCGGTTGGGGGGAGGGGGGTGGGGGGGAAAAGAGAAAAGAGAAACACTTTAAAAACAAATCAATATTTCTCAATTTCCAAATATCTTCATTTTGTGTCATGGTTTCCTATATTAAAAAAAAGACTGGCCTCGAATGTGCTAGTCTAGGAAATATTTACATGAATTGGGTAGTACACTATACCAAATATTGGTGACAAACCATTACAACCAAAGTAAATAATGTCTGCTTTGTGGAATTACTGTATTGCAATGGATAGATTTACTCTGTCCATTTTCTTTATAAACATCTAAAGCAGAGGATCTGTTTTATATTATTCCCAATAGTGAACTAGAGTGAGAGAAAAAATGCACCTGCTGGAAAATATAATTTGTAGATATAAAATTTTGATTCACAGTTTAAAATATCCTCATTTCCCCCTCCACTTAAGGCACAGACTCATTCTGGGATACAGTCAGACAAAGATATTCAATTTTCTTAAAAAGACACAGGTCAAAAACAGAAGTTTAGGAGCCAATTTTCCAATTGTAATGAGGGATTAATAAGCAGTCTATTTATTGCATGGGTCCCTCTAATTTTTTACTCACCATCCATCTTTACTCTGCCCAATACATTGAATCCCTTATTTCAGCAGGAACACCATAATTTGCCTTTGAACGCACAGCTGAGGTCTGGGTCTAACCAGGTTTGGAGGAATGCAATTCTGTTTGCAGATTCAGAGATTTCCTTGAACAAAATGTATATAAAGAGAATGGAACCATAGGACGTAGAGCACAGGGTGAGGCCATTCGGCCCACTGAACTGGAGCCATTTACTTGAATCTCATTTCTCTGCTCATTTCCTATAACCTTCTATAGAATAGAAAAATTTAAGTTGGGATGATATCCTCCACTGTGTACATGAAAACCAAAAATTAGAAATCAGATGAATAGCAAAACTACAAGTAGGAGTGAAGTGTTCATACATTAATGGAAACTTATTTTAGGGACACTACTGCAAGTAACTGCTCTACTTTTCAAAACAAAAAGTCAACTCTATGATCCTGTTCTGTGGGAGTTAAAGCTGTTGCTTTAGATAGGAGTTTTCTTAGTTTGGGCCTGTTTCGTTTGAACAAAGTGAAAAACACAGCATCACTTCAGATTTTTTAATTAAAAAAAAAACACTCCCCTCTCTGAAGACCCCAGTTCTGGCTGGGGTACGTCCCACTGTTGCCACGCACACTCCGCTACCTCACCCAAGTAGCTAAGTTTCTGCGAGCTTGGACAGGGAATGTTGGTAGGCCCCTGGTGGGACCAATCAGAGCCTAGCCAAGCCAAATCCTATCGTCACGCAATATCAACACATGGGCACTTCGAGCGGAGAGGAGAAAAAGAGAGGAAAAGGAGGAAGGGTCGTTGGATCGTGATCGACAGCAAGAATCCTAGTTTTCTGACTTCCCCCTCTAACGCAAGCGCACCCAAGGCCAACTATAGCCACACGAACATTGCCCTCACTGAAATTAGCTAAAACAGCACATCAGGAATCAAATTTGTGGCCTTTCTAGCTCTTAACTATACACTGCCTTAAACAGCAAACCATCAAGGCAGCCGAATTTAGATCTTTCCGAATCAGTGTGTAATATATAGATCAGTAGGTGTAAAACACAACGGTTGCCATGGATACTGTTCAGGCTCATCCAGGTAAAACCAACCTCAAAGGTAGCCTGCACCACCTCCTGTCTCCTCCGTTCCACTTCTCGAATATATTCTGCTTCCTACACAAAGAACCCACAAAATTACAAAAGTAAAAATCACATTACTGGAGTGAAAAAGTCAAGAGGCACAATGGAATCTATTAAACAGGAGCAGAAAAAAAAACCAGGCCCACCTTTACAACCTGTTAAAAAAAAAAAATGGAGCACTAACACTTACACAATGCATAAATTGGTAACAAATACATTAACGGGTTTGTTTAAATGCCACTATCTGCATGAAAACATTAATCTGTTTAAAATAAGATTGTAGGTTAACCCCTTTGTTAAACTAGCAGACAAAGGAATTCCTACAAATACATTAACATCTTTATTCACAATATCACACAGTGTGATTTCAACCATAGTGTCTTAGTCAAATGTGAGGCAGAGTTTCTTCGGAACAATAACTGAGACTGTCCCTTGCACATCCTCCGCATTAGGAGGGCACAAGATGTTCCCGTATAGATCCATAAATGGGTTAACACCAGTGCTACAAAAAGCATAGCGGATTTTAGTACAAGCTCGCTAAACAGCACTGGTTGTAAAATATACCTCAACATTCCATCAGTAGTCACTGTGATTTTATCTGAACAACACCATCAGATTTTCTCCTCCCCAAAAAAAAATACATGCACCATGAGGGTTTACAGTATGCATGAATCCAATTGCTTTAAATGGTTGAGAAAGAGAGGCTACCGATTCTTTGATATAGTTTTATTACAACAATCAACCTCCTTCTCCTCCATAAACTAAAATCGTGTTCCACCCAAGCCCACTCCTATTTTGTCTCCCCCACCTATGCACCTCCTGTAGTTGAGTGTAGAGGCAGGCAGTGCACTTCTAAACCTCAACCTATACAGGCTACTAGGCGTTACATGGACAAGCCTGATGATGTTCCCACAAATCGTCCCATCCCTCATTTTGGGGAGGCTCCACTCAGCAGCACTCCAGACCCTACAACAATGTAACTGAGATGTGCAAGTAATGAAAAAAAAAGACTTGCATTTATATAGCGCCCATCACGGCTTCAAGTGCTTTACAGCCAATTAAGTACTTTTGAAGTGTAGTCACTGTTGTAATGAAGGAAACATAGTAGCCAATTTGTGCACAGCAAGCTCCCACAAACAGCAATGAGATAATAAGCAGATAATCTGTTTTTATAGTGTGGTTGAGGGATAAAAATTGGGAGAATGCCTCTGCTCTTCTTTGAATAGTGCCATGGTCTCTGGAGTGGGACTTGATCCCACAACCTACTGACTCAGAGAGAGTGCTACCAACTGAGCCACAGTTGACACCTTAATGGTAACACTGCACAGAACCTCATTCACTTACACCAATTTAATCTACACATACCTGTTTAATATATTCATCCTCCTTCTCTTCATAGTTTTCCACTGCCTTTGCGACAGCTATTTTGAACCTTAATAAAATAGACAGTGAAGAGAGAATTCTGAAAAACTGGGGGAAAAAAAAAGATTTTTTTATCTCATTTTGAAGTGTATTTTTCTTCCCTTCTAATTAGAATCCAATGGGCAAGTCCCCAATTAAGGAAGCAGGTAGGCAACTTGCCCCAAACCTCTCTTTAAAAAAAAGTGTGCTGGAATCAGTCTGCATCTCCCTCTAAGAACATCCTATGGAAAAACATAGGAACAGGTTCCCGGCTCGTGGATTTGCGGCAGGCGTTCAAAGGGAGCTGGACAAGTTCCTGAGGTTGGTATCACTACGTACAGAAGGTAGGTGGGTTGTTGGGTCGCATGCCTTACGTTCACGGTGGTCTCCTGGAAGTAGTTTGATCGCCCTTGTGAGCTTGGAGAATAATTTCCTGTAATTCCTTTTATCCCCAAATTGGACGTTAAAAAAAAAGCGAGGTTTTTTTTTTGCCTCTTCCAGGAGATTACATAGCTGGTGGTGGGTAGGGATCATTGCAGATCATGATGCTTGGCTGTAGCATGACTGTATGGGACAGGTTTAATGGGCTAGCTGCCTGTCATTTTCATATGGTCGTATCCAATGTTCCCTGCAATTTTATTTGGGCTGGCCTATTCAAAAGTCCGCGCATGCGTATTTTTTTTTCCAATTTAAAAGCGGGCTCACCGGCTGCGCGGGATCCCTGGAGCGCTGCGCGGGATCGCTGCAGCGCTGCACAGCTTAAAGGGAACATTGGTCGTATCTGTTCTCTATCTGCGGAACAGGGTTGTGAATCTTTGGAATTCTCTACCCCAAAATGTGGATGCTGAGTCGTTGAGTATATTCAAGGCTGAGATAGATAGATTTTTGGACTCTAGGGGAATCAAGGGATATGGGGATCGGGCGGGAAAGTGGAGTTGAGGTCGAAGATCAGCCATGATCTTATTGAATGGCGGAGCAGGCTCGAGGGGCCGTATGGGTTACTCATTCTCCTAATTCTTATGTTTTTATGAACAGTGTGTTGAGCAATAGTGTAGGACTGTATTTCAAAATGGGTCACATTCGTCCTTTTAGGCCATGTGACATTCCATAACCACTCAGACCTCTGCCGCTGCTGCTCTGTGACCAGCTGCTGGAGGTGCACCAGTAGGACCCAGGCTTACCCATTCCATATTGTGTGACCTGCTCCAACCTGTGCAGCAACGCTTTCTACCCCGTGAGCACAGGACATTCAGCATGTGCTGGAAATGAACTCAAAAGGAGGTGGAATGTGCAATGATATAGCAGAAACAGACAGATTATTGAAATGCAACCCCTTTAGAAAATATGGAGTAAGTGTCTGTGAGCACACGAAATGATCCGTTTGCTTTTGTTGCTGCCGATTTATAAAAGGTCACTATTTGACAATACAGCGTCCGACTGCAGAGTTGAAATCCACCACTTACTTCTCATAAGCCTCTCCCGACAGTAGATACTTGTCTTTCAGTTTAATGTCTGCCTTGTTTTCCCACCAGAATTTGTTGGTTTGCTTCAAGTGTTCGGAGCTACGCAAGAAAGTCAAAATATTAGCATCTGAAGGACAGTCAGATCAATTGAGATACTAGTGCTTCCTATTTTGTTGCAAATCATCACCTCCAAGTTCCCCTCCAAGTCACACACCATCCTGACTTGGAAATCGTCGCTGGGTTAATATCCTGGAACTCCCTCCCTAACAGCGCTGCGGGAGTACCTTCACCACACGGACTGCAGCGGTTCAAGAAGGCGGCTCACCACCACCTTCTCAAGAGCAATTAGGGATGGGCAATAAATGCCGACCTTGCCAGTGACGCCCACATCCCATGAACGAATAAAAAAAAAAGCAGGGCAACAAGCGCAACATTTTTTTCCATGGTCGTCAGAAGTGACCACTGGAATTTTCCTTGACTGGGGCAGGGAACTCTTTATTCTATAATGGCATAAAGTGGGGAAAGAGGTGCTTGCCCCTGCTCCAGTACCTTACAAAGTGTTCCAGCAGCCCCCCGTACAGCACCGCGAGGCTCCCGTTGGTGATGTGTTTCTTCGCGTCCCCCTTGCAGCAGTAGCACCAGAAGCTCTGTTCATGCTTTGTGAAGTCATATTTCTCCACTTTCACTTCTTTGAGAACCTTCTGAGCTTCTTCAACCTGGGGAGCAACAGCAACCACTTTTAGATGGACCATCGTTCCTTTGGTGAGCTTCTCTAGATTGTACTCATCAGATTTACAACTTTTACAAAAACAAACATGAAAGACGGAATTTTTTGAAAGCCTGGTAAGTACCTTACTGCCACGTTCTTAATTTAAGTGCAGTTTTTTTGTTGAAAACTTGAGACAAGTAACCCTCCCTTTATCTCACTAAACATCTCCGATAACCAGCTTGAAATAAGCAGAGATGGGGATGAATGAGTATAGAAGAGTAAGTGGTCATCCAATTGAGAGGTTTAAGATGATTAAAGGATTTGATTGGGTAGACAGAGAGAAATTATTTCCTCCGGTGGTGGAGTCCAGAACAAGGGGGCATTACCTTAAAATTAGAGCCAGGCATTTCAGGGGTGATGTCAGGAAGCACTTCTTCACACAAAAGGTAGTAGAAATCTGGAACTCACTCCCCCAAAAAGCTATTGAGGCTGGGTCAATTGAAAATTTCAAAACTGAGATTGGTAGATTTTTGTTAGGCAAGGGTATGTAGGGTTACTGAACCAAGGCAGGAGTTGATCTAATTGAATGGCAGAACAGGCTTGAGGGGCTGAATGGCCTACTCCTGTACCTATGTATGGAAGTGGTAAGAGCATTATGGAGCCCAAGGTGGAGCTTTATGCCCATCACTATCCATACAGTTTACTTCTTCATAAACTTGATCTGAAGTTGTTTAATCGCTCAACCATTGGCAGCCGTGCCTTCAACTGCCTCGGCCCTAAGCTCTGGAATTCCCTCCCTAAACTTCTGCCTCTCTTTCCTCCTTTAAGACGCTCCTTAATCCCTACCTCTTTGACCAAGCTTTTGGTCATCTGCCCTAATGTCTTCTTATGTGGCTCGGTGTCAAGTTTTGTTTGACAACGCTCCTTGGGACTTTTTACTACATTATATAAATACAAGTTGTTGTTGTTATTCTTATTATCGTCAGTGTGGCAGTTGCAGTCAGTCAAAGAGATGCTCAGCACCTGATAAGGTACCCATGAAATCATTTGGGATCTCAACAGTAAAGGATGAATAGTAACAACAATTCATTGTTCACCCAATGGCCTGCTGTCCCACATTACTTCAGGCACAAGGGCACATTTCGGTTCATATGGATGAGGGCTTGCCTATGAAAATGGACTTTTACATCAGACACAAGAGAATACCTGGCGTGAGCTCAAATTATAACACTGTGCTATTCTCTATCAGTTAATGAGAATAGATTTTGTTGACCTAAATTCAGTAGGCACAAGGGTGAATAATAATCTTTGCAACTGGGTGCAAATTGTTTGAAGTACGTGGACGAAGGAGCTTGCAGGAATGTCACCATCCTCACAATGAAGAAAGACAGACTTGCATTTATATAGCGTCTTTCATGACCGCCGGACGTCTCAAAGCATTGTACAGTCAATGAAGTACTTTTTTGAAGTGTAGTCACTGTTGTAATAGGAAAGCAAGCTCCCACAAACAGCAATGTGATAACATAGGATTACATTGGATACACGGCACAGAAACAGGCCATTCGGCCCAACCAATCTATGCCGGCGGTTATGCTCCACACGAGCCAGGTAATCACCAGATAATCTGTTTTTGTTATGTTGATTGAGGGATAAATATTGGCCAGGACACCAGGAATAACTCCCCTGCTTTTCTTCAAAATAATGCCATGGGATCTTTTACGTCCACCTGAGAGAGCAGCTGGGGCCTCGGCTTAACGTCTCATCCGAAAGACAACACTTCCGACAGTGCAGAGCGCTCCCTCAGTAATACACTGGAGAGTCAGCCTAGATTTTTTCCGCTCAAGTCTCTGGAGTGGAACTTGATCCCACAACCTCCTGATTCAGAGGCGAGGGTGCTACCCACTGAGCCACAGCTGACACAAGACTATTCTTGGGGAGTTTAAAAAAAAAATCAAATTACACAATTGCAATTTTAATAAAACACCACAGAAGGTGTTTTCTGCACAATTTCAATTTGAATAACCAACAATTCCAATCAAAAATCTTCAAATTAAGAGCAGAATATAATGTAAAGCAATTTCAGGCAAAGTGGTAAACTATTGTCCCAAATGTAAGTGAAGTGTGCAATTATGTCTTACAAAACCCTCACAGCTTGGCAAGGCATCGAGATCACTTCTTTCTGTAAGCACTGGGATAATATTTATCAATTATAATCTGAACAGTAAAAGCGGTGGTTTTGATGATCTCCTGAACGTTAAAGAGAGTGAATGGCTGAGCCTGACTACAGCCTGTGGCATATGCCACCTGTAGGCAATGGTCCGATTTCTACTCTTAGCTGATATCACTGAACAGAATGAAAACCACTGCCCGCAGACATCAGAACAATTGGGAATTGTGTTTTTTTTTTCCAAAAACATGATAAACAGCAACACGGAGGCATCAGTCCAACATTTGTTATATAATTAAGGAAAAAAAAAATCAAGCACTGTATGCCCTTCTGTATCTGACTTCAATTGCCAACATAAACAGTGCTCAAGTTCTTAAAGATACTGTTGAATGAGCTACAATTGTTTTTTTTTGGCAGTATCGATGTTAGTATAATTGCAACATCAGTGATCCTACCACAAACTTGCCTATTCCCTTTAAAAGACTTGCATTTATAAAGCGTCTTTCACGACGACTGGACATCCCAAAGCGCTTTACAGCCAATGAAGTATAGTCACTGTTGTAATGTAGGAAACGCGGCAGCCAATTGCACACAGCAAGCTCCCACAAACAGCAATGTGATAATGACCAGATAATCTGTTTTGGTGATGTTGATTGAGGGAAAAATATTGGCCAGGACACCGGGGATAACTCCCCTGCTCTTCATCCGAAAGACAGCACTTCCGACAGTGCAGCACTCCCTCAGTACTGCACTGGAGCGTCAGCCTAGATTTTTGTGCTCAAATCTCTGGAGTTGGACTTGAACTCACAACCACAGTAAGTGCGCACACACACTGAATTGCCAGTTTTAGCTGAGTCACAGCATTGTCTCACACAACGCTCAGTGGCCTGTTTGAGAGACTCTGATAAAGGTGTGGGAGCTGTGGTGACTCTGCCCTATCAGCCATCACGAGATTGAAATCTTCTGAACTGATGGCTCGGTGAGTTTATCAAATCAATGGCTGAGCCATAGAAATTAGGAAGATCCGAATATCATTCCCCAGTCTGTGCCAAGTAAGCTGGTCTCAGCTGGGGTGACGGTAGGGATGCTACAATTGGCCTCAGCACCCCTGGGTTACAGCGGAAAATCAATCAGGCTATATGCTGCTAATAATTATCTAGCTACTTCTGCTTCAAGTGCATGTATGTCTTGCAAGGAAAGGATCGGGTTCAGATGTAATGCCCCTTGCAGTCAAATAGCCTGCCAACACAGGCTTATGAATGAATAATGGGCACTTTGGTGAGGTACCAGAGGGCAACTGCCTTGTGTGGACGAGACACCAGCAAGAAGTCAATGGCTTCAGGAGAGGCAGGGAGAGAGGAAGGAAAAAAGGAAAATTTTAACCGGAGGTGAAAAGAAATCGGCAAATCAAGTAGGGATAGAAGAGTAAGATACTTTAAAAGTAGGAGTCTCACCTCCAGCCAAGTAAATTGATCGCAAGTGGACTGATGTTTAGAGTAGCTCGTCGATGTTGTCATTTTGCATATCGCAAGCTAAGCAATCAATATCACTAAAACAGATGATCTGGTCATTATCACATTGCAGTTGTGGGAGCTTGCTGCGTGCAGATTGGCTGCCGCGTTTCCTATATTACAACAGTGACTACACTTCAAAAAGTATTCAGTTGGCTGTAAAGCGCTTTGGGACGTCCGGTGGTCGTGAAAAGCGCGATATAAATGCAAGTCTTTAAGCTGATTACACATCAATGCCAATCTACAGGTGGCATATCATACAATGACAAATAGTGACAGACGTGACACATGCATGTCAATCACAATCCAAACCAGAGGAAAGAATTGACCAATTCCATTGGGGGGGGGGGGGGGGGGGGGTTGGGGGCAGGAAACAGTTAGAAATAGAAAGAAAATGAAATTCCTTTTTGACAAATGTAAAACAAAGACTATGCAGTACCTTTGTGATAAGTTCATATACATTATTAATCTCCCAATTTATCAGTGGGGATCCTGAAACATCCACAGCAGCTTGTAATGTTTGCAACCCTCCTGGGACCGCACCTGGAATACTGCATACAGTTTTGGTGTCCTTACTTAAGGAAAGACATCCTTGCTCTCGAGGCAGTGCAAAAAAGGTTCACTCGGTTAATCCCGGGGATGAGGGGGTGGTCATATGAGGAGAGGTTGGGTAGATTGGGACTCTACTCATTGGAGTTCAGAAGAATGAGAGGCGATCTTATTGAAACATATAAGATTGTGAAGGGGTTGGATCGGGTGGATGCGGGGAGGATGTTCCCGATGACGGGTGAGACGAGAACTAGGGGACATAGTCTTAGAATAAGGGGCTGCTCTTTCAAAACTGAGATGAGGAGGAACTACTTCACTCAGAGGGTGGTAGGTCCATGGAATATGCTGCCACAAAAAGCTGTAGAAGCTACAACATTAATTAAATTTAAAACAGAAATAGACAGTTTCCTAGAAGTAAAGGGCATTAAGGGTTACGGGGAGCGGGCAGGAATTTGGACATGAGTCTAGGTTCGGATCGGTCATGGCCCTGTGGGTAGTGGAGCGGGCCCAGGGACTGTGTAGCCTGATTCTGCTCCTATTTCGTGTGTGAAATTCTGTTAGATGCAGGAGATGGTTCTGTGATAGATAGTAGATTGGCGGTTAGGATCAGATCAGCCATGATCTTATTGAATGGCGGAGCAGGCTCGAGGGGCCGATTGGCCTACTCCTGCTCCTATTTCTTATTTCTTATGGGTTGGGGGTAGTGTTTGCAATAGAGCAATCTGCAGTTTTCCAGGGTTGGCACAGGTGAACCAACACATCAACAGGCCCAGGCAGCGGGCAGTCGTTCGACCCGACTGCCTGCCTGTCTTCCGCGGCTACATTCGCACCTGGGTAACCCTGGAGATGGAGCACGCGGTGTCCACCGACACACTCGAGGCCTTCCGCGACCGATGGGCACCAGAGTGCGTCATCACCCCCGGAAACAAAATTTTTATTTGATTTGTTAACATTCCTTTTAATTTGTTTTACGCTACAGTCCTTATTGTTTGTACCCCTTTGAAAGGGGGCACATTGTTGACTTTTAATAGGCAATTGCCTATGATCAAGAAAGAGTCATGTGAGCCAACATCCTCCCAGGTGAGTTGCAAGGTATAAATTGGGGACAATTAAAAGTAATTGTTTCCCTGTGCGTGTGTATATAGGATTATATTTACACACTCTTTTAAAGGCGCAACACCTTCATTTAAAAAAAAGTGGAATTTTGAAGTGAAGGCACTTAAAAAAAAACTAATTATCACATATTCTTCTTAGAGCAGAGAAGGTTGAGAGGAGATTTGATAGAGGTGTTCAAAATCATGAGGGGTCTGGACAGAGTAGATAGAGAGAAACTGTTCCCATTGGCGGAAGGGTCGAGAAGCAGAGGACACAGATTTAAGGTGATTGGTAAAAGAACCAAAAGGTGACAGGAGGAAAAACTTGTTTTTCTAAACGCAACGAGTGGTTAGGATCTGGAATGCACTGCCTGAAAGGGTGGTGGAGGCAGATTCAATCTTGGCTTTCAAAAAGTAATTGGATAAGTTCCTGAAGGAAAACAATTTGCAGGGCTACGGGGAAAGGGCAGGGGAGTGGGACTCGCTGAAGCGCTCTTGCAGAGCCGGCAGGGGCTCGACAGGCTGCCTTCTGTGCTATAACCATTCTATGATTCGATCACATTGCTTGTGGGAACGTGCTGTGCGCAAATTGGCTGCCGCATTTCCTACATTACAACAGGGACTACACTTCAAAAGTACTTCATTGGCTGTGAACTACTACATAAATGCAAGTTCGTTCTTTCTTTCATTTAGTTGTGGTTTATACAAACTGGGATGAAAACCCTGACAGTCCAGGAGAAGCCCCAACCCACCATTATTTTGTTTGGCCACATATTTATTCACGCAGAGGCACGGCGCCTTTAAGTGAGGCCTAGCCCTCCCAGCCGCTGCTGCAGGAGCCCCGCTCTCGTCCACAGGCTAGATCCCCGCCTCCATCACCTTGTGCGAGAAGCGGCCGAGCAGCGCCCCGAGCCTCGCCTGGTGCTTCAGCCCGTACACATGCCGCCGGCCATCGAAGGAGGTCAGCCTGCAAACCTCGCAGTAAAACGCTGTCTCCGCTACCGGCGGCAGCAGCAGCGGCGCCGCCGCCATCTTCTTCTTCCCCATCGGCCGGCTTATTAAACGTCGGCGAAATCATTAAAGGGTGGCTGTTAAAAACTTTCACCTTTAAGAGCCGGGCGCTGCCCGCGGTCACCCTCCTCGCACAGCGCCCTCTGCGGCGGAGGACCAAAGGCAACTCCCAACTCAACAAGGCAACAACTTGCATTTGTAGAATAGCACCACAGCACAGAAGGAGGCCATTCAGCCCATCGAGCCTGCGCCGGCTCTTTCGAAGAGCAATCCAGTCGGTCCCACTCCTTCCCCCCCCCTCTTTCCCCATATCCGTGTAATTTTCTTTTCTCCTTCAAGTATTTCTCCAGTTCCCTTTTGAAGGCTACTATTGAATCTGTATCTGCCACCCTATTAGTGCAAAAACACTCTCCAACTAAAATCCTCTGGGCTCATCATCTCTGAACACAGACCTGAACAACACTTTGGGAGTCCTACAGCTCTCTTCCCACCCATTCCGCACCCCCCCCCCCCCCGGCCCCCGACTCTGGCTGGGTACAGTTCCAGAGCCACTGGAGACCCTCACTAATGTAGTAAAGCGTCCCAAGGCACGTCACAGGAGCGTTATCAAACAAAAAATTGACACCAAGTCAAAGAAGGAGACATTAGGACAGCTGACTAAAAGCTTGGTCAAAGAGGACGGTTTTGCGGGGTGTCTTAATGGGAGGGGAGAGGTCTAGGGAGGGAATTCCAAAGCTTAGGACGAGATGGCTGAAGGCACGGCTGCCAATGGTGGGGCGAAGGAAGTGGGGGATGCACAAGAGGTCAGAGTTGGAGGAACACAGGAGTTTTCACAGGGTTGTAGGGCTGGAGAAGGTTACAGAGAATGGCCTCTTTCTGTGCTGTAAATTACTATGATTCAGTGTTGTATCATTCTATGATTCAGTGCTGTATCATTCTATGATTCTATGAGATAGGTAATAACCAATCCTTTGACGCAACACCCTTGTGGGGAGAGGGAGCGCTGGCAATGTGGCACATTGAATTCTCATTTTCGGTCTGTAGACCATAATTAAATCTGTGGAGTAAATTTCAAAAGGCACACACAAAAGCGTACATATTTTAAAAAATAATAATGATAATCGGAGAGAGGTAGCACATTTTGGTTTCGGAACAATCGAAGGTACAATGTCCCTTTTAATAGTTTCTTTACGGAAGAGCCCAACGCTCGCGATAGCTTTAGTTGTAAATGTGTTTTTTTTGCCATTAGGATCGGGAGAAGAGAGCGAGAGAGACATCGGTGGGCAAAATCCTAGCGACATATGGTGAGGGAGCGAGACTTGCTTCAGTTGAAAGCCCCGCTTGTAGCGAACCTCCCCCCTCGGGGACACATTGTAGCGAGCGGCGGGGGAATGGGCAACCAGGCGCCTCAGAGAGCAGCGAGACAAGGCATTGCCCACATGGAAACCAAACCTGTCTTCCCCACTTGTTTCCTTCCTCCCCTCTGCTATGCTATGCTGTAACATTCAACTCAACCTCCCCCCCCCCCCTCCAGCCGAACTGCTGTAAGATCGCAGGTCAATTCGCTTACAATTATGGGATCTCTCTTCCAAACTAAGTAGTTTATTTTTTTTGGAAGTATAGAATTGGTAGCACTCTGAGTCAGAAGGCTGTGTGGGTTCAAGTCCCCACTCCAGAGACTTGAGCACAAAAATCCAGGCTGACACTCCAGTGCAGCGGTGAGGGAGTGCCGCACTATTGGAGGTGCCGTCTTTCGGAAGAGACGTTAAACCGAGGCCCCGTCTGCCCTCTCAGGTGGACGTAAAAGATCCCCTGGCACTATTTCGAAGAGGAGCTAGGGAGTTATCCCCGGTGTCCTGGCCAATATTTATCCCTCACCTCAACAGTACTAAAACAGGTTATCCGGTCATTATCACATTGCTGTTTATGGGAGCTTGCTGTGCGCAAATTGGCTGCCGTGTTTCCGACATTACAACAGCGACTACACTTCAAAAAGTACTTCATTGGCTGTAAAGCGCTTTGCGACGTCCGGTGATCGTGAAAGGCGCTATATAAATGCAAGTTTTTTTTCAGCTGAATCACCAGGGCGGCACGGAACTGTCTGAAAGCCTTTGGTTTGTTCAAGTTATCTGGCTGTTCACGATACAGCTTCCCAAATGGTTTGATAGGGAGGGAGTTCTGACGGAGCACTGTTAGAATTCTAAGGAATTCCCCTCCAAGTGTCTGTTAAATAATGATCTCAGTCTGCTTGCTGTTTGCGGAGATTGATTTGGAGACATGTCCTTAGTTACTGTGCAACTCGGCCCATAGCACCAGTCGTTCGACTGATGTTGTGGAGGGGCAAACAGTCAGTGGTGATATTTTTAAAGGGTTTTGCCTGCAGCCTGAAATGAATCGGGGGTGAATACTAAGGCCCCGATTTTAACTCCAGGTGGATTCCCCGCTCAGGCCTGTGTTAAAATTACAGTCGGGTCTCAATGATGTCATCGGGCCACAACATGCATATGTAAAGAAGGACCCTGTTGGCTCCGGACGCCTGTCCTTGCTGCCTGCTCAGGAGAGCAGGTTAAAATTGCAGATGTTGTGATCGTGGCGGCTTTTGGACAGGTAAGAGCCAGGGGCGATTTTAACTGCCCACCCGCCAGGTTTTTGCTGAGCGAGCCGGGTTAAAATCGCCCCCTAGAAGTGTCAGCCCTGGCTCAGTGGGTCGCACCCTCGCCTTTGAGTCAGAAGGTCATGGGTTCAAGTCCCACTCCAGAGACTTGAGCACAAAAAATCTAGGCTGACCAGCTTGTGGGAGCTTGCTGAGCGCAAATTGGCTGCCACGTTTTCTACATTACAACAGTGACTACACTTCTAAAAACCAGGAGTCTATTTGACCATGACATGACAGCCAAGCCCAATACCATCCTCACCTGATGTCCACATACACACACACACCCAACAGGGGTCCTTGGATAGTGAGCAGAATTATATAGGATATCCAGCGCAGAAACAGGCCCTTCGGCCCAACCAGTCCATGCCGATGAACAAAACCGAAGAAAGAAAAGAAAGACTTGCATTTATATAGCGCCTTTCACGACCACCGGACGTCCCAAAGCACTTTACAGCCAATAAAGTGCTTTCTTTTTGAAGTGTTGTAATGTAGGAAATGCGGCAGCCAATTTGCGCACAGCAAGCTCCCACAAATAGCAATATGATAATGACCAGATAATCTGTTTTTCAATGATGTTGATTGAGGGATAAATATTGGCCAGGACACCAGGGATAACTAATAAGACCGAAGAACAAGAAATGGCCTTTGGCCCATAAACTTTGTTAACACCTTAATTGCTTGATAAACCAACTGAATCTCTGCCCTGTGAGTTTATGTCTGAAACCTGAAACCTGAATAGTTAGCATTTGGAGTCCCAACATGAGCTGGTTTACAACTGTCCGAGAAAAGAATTCAACATCCAGTCTAACGCTTCCTCATTCCATATGTTTTGATTACAGTAGAAATTTATATTGCTGTTGTATTCGGCTATGAATGTGTAAAATGGAAATTAATGCATGATATATATTCATTTATATTTGCTTAGTTAAAAGCGCTCAGCCAGTGGTTGTTCCTTAACAGGCCGCGGGTGCCTAGTTCTTAAAATAAAAGACCATTTATGGCGAATTGGATAAAGTACCAGAGGTGTCTGGCACCTGTGCCACAAGGAGTTAATAATGCCTGCAGGAGAGGCGGAGAAGGGATAATTAACAGAGCGAGGCGGGGGAGGGGGAAGAAAGCCTGTGGAGACAGTGTGGAGACAATGGTTATTGAGGTTATTCGGTCGTTTTCTCTCCAGTTTTCTCCCCTCCTTTCCTGAAAGGGTTAATTAACCCTTTGCTGGGTGTATGGTTTCACAGGCACTGATAACCTCAGGCCCTTGTGTGGGTGGTGGTTATTGATCACCTGAGCTTTGACGGTGAGCATCAACAAGCTATTTAACCATGCGTGCACCACAGTCGTGTCCGATCCTATCCTCACTCAATATCCACGCATGCTCCTAGCAGGGATTGCTGCTTAGTGATTCAGGAGCGAGACCCAGTGGTCTCCTATTACCACCAAAGCCCATTGTGGCAGCTTGACCTCTGGCCTGGCTGAGATCTCCTAACTCAGCACATCTAACCTCGTATGATTTGTGTGCTGGAGCTGTCAGGCTACACTCAAAAAAAAAGAAAGACTTGCATTTATATAGCGCCTTTCACGACCTCAGGACGTCCCAAAGCGCTTTACAGCCAATGAAGTACTTTTAAAGTGTAGTGACCGCGGAAGCACAGTAACTACACTTGCAGCAACAGACAGCAAGGTCCCACAAACAGCAATGTGATAATGACCAGGTAATCTGTTTTAGTGATGTTGGTTGAGGGATAAATATTGGCTCGAACAGCAGGGAGAACTCCCTTGCTCTTCAAAATAATGAGAAGTCGCACAACACCAGGTTATAGTCCAACAGTTTTATTTGAAATCACAAGCTTTCGGAGCGGCTGCTCCTTCGTCATATAAAACTGTTGGACTATAACCTGGTGTTGTGCGACTTCTCACTTTTGTCCACCCCAGTCCAACACCGGCATCTCCGCATCATCTTCAAAATAATGCCATGGGAGCTTTTTACGTCTACCTGAGAGAGCAGATGGGGCCTCAGTTTAACGTTTCATCCAAAAGACGGCACTTCCGACAGTGCAGCATTCCTTTAGTGATGCACTGGAGTGTCAGCCTAGATTTTTATGCCCAAGTCTTTGGAGTGGGACTTGAACCCACAACCTTCTGACTCAGAGGCACGAATGCTACCAACTGAGCCACGGCTGACACTTAAAGCCACTGGGGGAGCTATTCCCAGAACTCGATCGATGATCCCACCTCACTGCTCCTGCCCATAGCTTTGTGAATGGTGGTTACCCTAATAATAGCAGTTGTAACAGTCGCTTCTTGTCATGTGATGCTTATATCATTACTATTGCCACAGGCATCATGCAAATGTTCCACTTCCTGTCACATGCTATTCCCAGCACATTGGAAAATTCTGAAAGAAAGCTCGTGAGTGACGTCTTGTGTCACTTTAAAACCGGTAGAATCTTGCATATGTGCTATACTAGATATTTAGAAGTGTGTTTGTATAATTTTGGAGTTCAGAGTAATTTAAGGAAACATACTTTGTAAAGTTATAGAATAGGTTGTGACGGAGTGAAAGTGAAGACATTAAGATATTTTTAATCCAACTTTTTAACTTAAAAACTTTTTAATTACAGAAAACTGTGACCATGAAGTCTTCAATATCAGTTGGTAAGTGTTTTTTTTAATATTCCATTTCAAATATGAAGTGTTTTGTTCCTTTCTGTTAGCTTCCACCTGCCATGTTTCGTATCATTTCCCCATTCCTCTGCGAGTGCGGCTCTTTAAATGCTGCTGAAGGTGCTGACTATGGCAAGTGCCACTAGCCCTGCGATACTTCTCCTAATGTCCATTCTTCACGTGTTGGCATGGATGAGAGCTGGGACCTCCCCGGTCTGTGCGGTTTAGTATCACGCCACACTGTGAATTTGTCCATTCAGCCATAGGGAAACCAGCCAAGCAAATTTTGACCATTTGTATTGATGTGTTTGCCTGTGCCACATAACTTGATTGACGTTCTAGCCAAGTATTTGGGGGTCCCACGGGGTAAGGCAAGGTCAGAGAGCAGACCAAAGACCCTTAAATAATTGAGCCTCTAGCACTGCATTGTATTAGTGCTACAGTGTGAGAGTTTATGCTGAATCTGTGGTGTTGTGCCTTGGCGTGCGGGGTGCTGTGAATTTGGATTGGAGGAGAAGAGGCCCTGTGTTTGACTTCCTAATGCAGGCACACTCTTGTGTGGTAGAAGCAGGCACAGCAGCTGGGACCATCCTTGTACAAATTTTTCTAACCCAGCATAGTTCGAATGTGAACATTTTGTACTAGCAGTGATTGAGAGAGAAAGCTAGCGTGTAAGTTCTAACATAAGAACATAAGAAATAGGAGCAGGAATAGGCCACTTGGCCCCTCGAGCCAGCCATTCAATAAGACCATGGCTGATCTTGGGCTCAAAGCCACTTCCCAGCCCGCTCCCCATAACCCTTCACTCCCTTATCTTGCAAAAATCTGTCTATCTCCACCTTAAATGTATTTAATGACCCAGCCTCCACAAAGCTCTCTGGGCAGAGAATTCCACAGATTTACGACCCTCTGAGAGAAGAAATTCCTCCTCATCTCAGTTCTAAGAGGGCGACCCTTTATTCTGAAACTATGCCCCCGAGTTCTAGATTTCCCCACGAGGGGAAACATCCTCTCTGCATCTACCTTGTCGAGCCCCCTCAGTATCTTGTATGTTTCAATAAGACCACCTCTCATTCTTCTAAATTCCAATGAGTATAGGCCCAACCTGCTCAAACTTTCTTCATAAGTCAACCCCCTCATCTCGGGAATCAACCGTGTAAATCGTCTCTGAACTGCCTCCAATGCGAAGTTCTCCTACTTTTACAGTATCCATTTTTGGTGCTGAAGATGTAAACCTCTAAATAATTCGCTGATGTTACAGGTACCTCAATAAGATGTAGGGTGTATTAAGGTGCCATTTAAGAGTCAAATGGTGAATATGAAAGTTACTGCATCCTGTCAGTGTTTTACCGTTTCCCTCATTATCTCGCCCCTTTAGAAGAGATGGCTTCTGATTGGTGCAAGATGACATCCGAGCGCTATCTGCAACACTGTCACCTCACTTTTATAAATGTGTTTAACGAGCTCCTCTTCAGCCAGCAACAGGAGGCAACGAGATACCTCAAGTGGGCCCAGGAAGGACTGCTGCTCAGTAAAAAAGTGTAAGTTTATGAAAATACAGAGCGCATTAAAAAAAGAAAGACTTACATTCATACAGCGTCTTTCACAACCAACGGACATCCCAAAGCGCTTCACAGCCAATGAAGTACTTTTCGAAGTGTAGTCGCTGTTGTAATGTAGGAAACGCAGCAGCCAATTTGTGCACAGCAAGCTCCCACAAACAGCACTGTGATAATGACCAGATAATCTGTTTTAGTGATGTTAATTGAGGGATAAATATTGGCCAGGACACCGGGGATAACTCCCCTGCTCTTCTTCGAAATAGTGCCATGGGATCTTTTACGTCCACCTGAGAGACAGCACCTCCGACAGTGCAGCACTCCCTCAGTTTCCGTTTTGGATACTGATGGGGGAGATGGTTTCTCGGGAATGCAGCAAGAGCCAAGTCCGTGGCACTACGAGTGGCTCAGCTGCACAGGAGGGGAGGAAAAAGAGTGGGAGAGCAATAGTGATTGGGGATTCTATCGTAAGGGGAACAGATAGATGTTTCTGTGGCCGCAGACGTGACTCCAGGATGGTATGTTGCCTCCCTGGTGCCAGGGTCAAGGATGTCACTGAAGGGCTGCAGGGCATTCTGAAGGGGGAGGGCGAACAGTCAGAGGTCGTGGTTCACATTGGTACCAACGACATGGGTAGAAAGAGGGATGAGGTCCTGCAACAAGAATTTAGGGAGCTAGGTAGCAGATTAAAAAGCAGGACCTCCAAAGGTTGTAATCTCTGGATTACTCCCAGTGCCACGTGCTAGTGAGTATAGGAATAGGAGGACAGAGCAGATGAATGCGTGGCTAAAGAGTTGGTGCAGGAGGGAGGGCTTTAGTTTCCTGGATCACTGGTCTGCTTTTGGGGAAGGTGGGACCTGTACAAGTCGGACGGGTTGCACCTGAACAGGAACGGGACCAACATCCTTGCGGGGAGGTTTGCTGGTACTGTTGGGGGGGGGGGGTTTAAACTAACTTGGCAGGGGGATGGGATACCGAGTGGAGCTATAGTAGGGGGTGATGCACAGCTAAATATAGAGGAAAAAACAAGTCAGCCTGGAAGGCAGAGCAAATATGTAACGGCACAAGGGAGTATGGCAAGGCTGGATGGCATTTATTTTAATGCAAGGAGTCTTGCGAGTAAGGCAGATGAATTGAAGGTGTTGATGAACACATGGGAGTATGATATTGTTGCTATCACAGAGACATGGTTGAGGGAGGGGCAGGACTGGCAGCTCAATATTCCAGGGTATAGAATCTTCAGGCGAGACAGAGGTGGGTGTAAAAGAGGAGGGGGTGTCGCAATATTAATCAAGGAGTCAATTACTGCAGTAAGGAGGGATGATATCTTAGCAGGTTCCTCTAATGAGGCCATATGGGTAGAACTTAAAAACAAAAAGGGGGCAAGCACTTTGCTGGGAGTGTACTATAGGCCCTCAAACAGTCAGGGGGAGATAGAGGAACAGATATGTAGGCAAATCTCAGAGAAGTGTAGAAATAATAGGGTAATAATAGTAGGGGATTTCAACTTCCCCAATATTAACTGGGATAGTCAGAGTGTGAAAGGCTTAGAGGGGACGGAATTCTTAAAGTGCATCCAGGAGAGCTTTTTGAGCCAGCATGTAGAAAGTCCTACAAGATAGGGGGTGGTACTGGATCTAATTCTAGGGAATGTAGCCGGGCAAGTGGTAGAAGTGTTAGTAGGAGAGCATTTTGGTGACGGTGACCATAATTCGGTGAGATTTACGGTAGTCATGGAAAAGGACAAAGATGGACCGGAAATAAAGGTTCTAAATTGGGGGAAGGCCGATTTTAATATGATAAGGCAGGATCTGGCCAAAGTGGACTGGGATCAGCTACTTGTAGGAAAATCCACATCAGAGCAGTGGGAGTCTTTCAGAAAGGAAATAGAGAGAGTACAACGGCAACATGTTCCCGTAAAGGTCAAGGGTGGGACCAACAAGCCCAGGGAACCCTGGATGTCAAGGGATATATGAGAATGGATTAGGAAAAAAAGGGCTTTTGGCAGATACAAAGGACCAAAAACAGTGGAAGCCCTAGAGGAGTATAGAAAGTGCAGGTGGGTACTTAAGAAAGAAATTAGGAGAGCGAAGAGGGGGCATGAAATAACACTGGCGGGCAAAATAAAGGAAAATCCCAAGGTGTTTTATAAGTATAAGGGCAAGAGGATAACCAGGGAAAGAGTAGGGCCCATTAGGGACCAAAGTGGCAATCTGTATGTAAAGCCAGAAGATGTAGGTGGGGTTTTAAATGAATATTTTGCATCTGTGTTCACTATGGAGAAGAACGATGTAGGCATAGAAATCAGGCAGGGGGATTGTGATATACTTGAACAAATTAGTATTGAGAGGGAGGAGGTACTAGCGGTTTTAGCGGGCTTAAAAGTGGCTAAATCCCCAGGCCCAGACGAGATGTATCTCGGGCTGCTGTGTGAGGCAAGGGAGGAGATTGCAGGGGCTCTGACACAAAGTTTCAGAACCTCTCTGGCCACAGGGGAGGTGCCAGAGGACTGGAGAACAGCTAATGTAGTACCATTATTCAAGAAGGGTAGTAGGGATAAACCAGGGAATTACCTGCCAGTGAGCCTAACATCAGTGGTAGGGAAATTATTGGAAAAAATTCTGAGGGACAGAATTAGTCTCCACTTGGAGAGGCAAGGATTAATCAAGGATAGTCAGCATGGCTGTGTCAGGGGGAGATCATGTCTGACCAATTAGATTGAATTTTTCGAGGGGGTGACTAGGTGTGTGGATGAGGGTAATGCAGTTGATGTGGTCTACATGGACTTCAGTAAGGCTTTTGACAAAGTCCCGCATGGGAGACTAGTCAAGAAGGTAAGAGCCCATGGGATCCAGGGCAACTTGGCACATTGGATCCAAAATTGGCTTAGTGGCAGGAGGCAGAGGGTGACGGTCGAAGGTTGTTTTTGTGACTGGAAGCCTGTGTCCAGTGGTGTACCGCAGGGATCGGTGCTGGGTCCTTTGCTGTTTGTAGTGTACATTAATGATTTAGATATGAATGTAGGAGGTATGATCAGTAAGTTCGCAGATGACACAAAAATTGGTGGGGTGGTAAATAGCGAGGAGGGAAGCCTCAGGCTACAGGACGATATAGACGGGTTGGTCAGATGGGCAGAACAGTGGCAAATGGAATTTAACCCTGAAAAGTGTGAGGTGATGCATTTTGGGAGGACTAACAAGGCAAGGGAATACACAATGAATGGTAGGACCCTAGGAAGGACAGAGGATCAGAGGGACATTGGTGTGCATGTACATAGATCCCTGAAGGCAGCAGGACAGGTAGATAAGGTGGTTAAAAAGGCATATGGGATACTTGCCTTCATTAGCCGAGGCATAGAATATAAGAGCAGGGAGGTTATGATGGAGCTGTACAAAACGCTAGTTAGGCCACAGCTGGAATACTGGTCGCCACACTGTAGGAAGGATGTGATTGCATTGGAGAGGGTGCAGTGGAGATTCACCAGGATGTTACCTGAGCTGCAGCGCTTCAGCTATGAAGAGAGACTGGACAGGCTGGGGTTGTTTTCCTTAGAGCAGAGAAGGCTGAGAGGGGACCTGATTGAGGTGTACAAAATTATGAGGGGGGTAGATAGAAAGGAACTTTTCCCCTTAGTGGAGGGGTCAATAACCAGGGGGCATAGTTTCAAGGTAAGGGGCAGGAGGTTTAGAGGGATTTGAGGAAAAACTTTTTCACCCAGAGGGTGGTTGGAATCTGGAACTCACTGCCTGAAAGGGTGGTAGAGGCAGGAACCCTCACAACATTCAAGAAGCATTTAGATGAGCACTTAAAACGCCATAGCATACAAGGCTACGGACCAAGTGCTGGAAAATGGGATTAGAATAGACAGGCCTTGATGACCGGCGCGGACACGATGGGCCGAAGGGTCTCTTTCTGTGCTGTATAACTCTAGTACTGCAGTGGAGTGTCAGCCTAGCTTTATGTGCTCAAGTCCCTGGAGTGAGACCTGAACCCACAACCTTCTGACTCAGAGATGAGTGCTACTCACTGAGAACAATAAGTCCCACTTAAAATCACCAGCTCAATCGAAAGTAGGTGGAATTACATCTCGCTTTAGCTTGTTTTCTGCAAAGTCACTGACCCGTACTGGGGCACATTTCCACCAGGATTGACTGCCCTCTGGTATCTTGTTCAAGTAGTCATTCTTCATATGTGAGCCTAGACTGAGTGTTGCTGGGCTATTGTACTGTGGGGGCATCAGAGCTGAGCTTAGTCCTGTTATCACGGCCATCCATGCAGGCAGTTTCCGGCCAGGACCACGGGATGGTAATCGGGAGTGCAAACCCTCGTTATCTTTTGTATATCCCCCCTCCCAAGTCCTGCGGCACTAGAGCCACTGTTTTGCTGGTTGAAATCTGCTAGCTCAGCACAGAGCAGAGATTGCATCCAGGATCTTCCTGGCCACTATAGCTCAGTTCCACCCCAGCCAATGTATTTATTCACTGAGCTATTAGAGAAGCTTTACAGTAAAATATATATATTTTTCTTTAAATGAATAAACTAGAAGATGGGTTTGTGTTTATACTGGTGATAAGGTGGACAGAGACGGCATGGAACTCAATGTCACACACGCACAAAAATTTGGACCCTAAGTAATTGGCATCATTTTCACAACAACAACAACTTGTATTTATATAGCGCCTCTAACGTAGTAGAACTTCCCAAGGCGCTTCACAGGAGCGTTATCAAACAAAATTTGACACGCAGCCACATAAGGAGATATTAGGGCAGATGACCAAAAGCTTGGTCAAAGAGATCGGTTTTGAGGAGCGTCCTAAAGGAGTTGAGAGAGGTAGAGAGGCGGAGAGTGTTAGGGAGGGAATTCCAGAGCTTGGAGCCTTGGCAGCTGAAGGCGCGGCCGCCAATGGTGGAGCGATTAAAATCGGAGATGCTCAAGAGGCCAGAATTGGAGGTGCGCAGAGATCACGGAGGGTTGTAGGGCGGGAGGAGATTACAGAGTTAGGGAGAGGGGCAAGGCCATGGAGGGATTACACTTGATGTATAGTTCCCATAGCATTGAATGCAAGGACTGGGGTCTTTAAAAATACAGTCCTAGTTCTCAATGTGCTCATTAGCAATGCAGTGACAAACGATGCCATGCTTGTTTAGTGTGTGACTTTCTGTAGTGAGGTAGAGGAATCTGTTGTCAGTTTTAATCATTAGTGCATTCTATTAAATAAGAAGAAACAAAAATACCTTCAGGAAAGGACTAAGTCGCTGTCAGGAAACCAGATAGCCTGACTCTTTTTAATTGTAACTTTTTATTTAAATTATGATGTGAATAGATTTTAAGCCCAGTTATAGTACATTTCAGCTTCTAATGCGTGTGGGGAAAAAAGTCCAGGAATAGGGTTAAGTGGGTAGGTTGGGAATAGGGTTAAGTGGGCAGGTTTTTCAGCGAGATAGTACAGTTGTGATGGGCTGAATGGTCTCCTTCTGTGCTGTAAAATTCTATGTTATAATATACTAGCAGATCTTCCATAGCATTGATCACAGTGAGTTGGAGAAGACACTGTTTTGTAGCAATAGTGGTGTTTATGCCACAAAGGAGACAACATCAGGGCCACAGAATTACAGTGACTGAATAAGTCAAATTCCATTTTTATTAAACGCTATTGTGGGATTTCTAATGGTGTTTTTTGGGATTGCATTCCATGACTTTCCATTATTTTGTGAAAACCATAAATGAGTGACCTTGATTGGATGTGTATGTTCCTTTACCTATTTATGTGTTTATTTTTTTTTATCCTTTACCAGTTTTAAAGCTGAACAAACACAGTAAAGCAGTAAGCAAGATGTACCAGTTAGCGTTTGAGATGCGGTATTCAGCAGTACTGGGGAGGGGGAGTGGGGGGGGGGGCGGATTCGGGGGCGCAGCATTGCGGGTACTCTTGCACATTGGTAGCGCAGGGGATAGTCATGAACTTTGGTGGAAATGGGGTTGAGAGCCTTTGAGTTTGACAGCACTGGGGTTAGGTTGCTGGGATTTGACAGCACAGCGGGCAATCCATTGGCCTGCATATTACTTCACAGTAAATTGGGTTAGTAGGACCAGGGGACATGAATTTCAATTAGTGAAAAGTTACATTTAGAACAGATAGATCAGGAAGAACTTCTTTACTCAAAGGTGATGAATGTTTGCTAGGCAGGGTTTTTGAGGCAAAGACTTTGGGGCATTCAGAATAACATTGGGTGTAGACTAGGAAGAGTTAAAGTATCAAGGGATGAGCATCTACAGACCAAATGGGCTATTCTTGCCCTCAACTCAGCACAGACCAGAAAGTAATATTCCAGGTTGACCTTCTCTATGCCATTTAATATTTTAATACCTCGTTGAGGTTCACCCTTAAACTTCAAGCTTCGAGAGAAGGTTATCTCAAGTGGGATGGTAGTAGGGATCAAATAACTGGGTAACAATGGCTCTGAGCCAGAGTTGCAGGGGTGGGGTGGGGGTTGGAAATCAAGTCAGGGTTCCTGTTTTGATCGCTATCCAATTAGCCTTGCTGGAAAGTGCCACGTGTGATGTGCTTATCCTCCCCACCCTCATGTCGGAGAAAGCCTGGTGACCTTTCTTGTCTGTGTGGCAGCACTCTTATCCCTGAGCTCTTTGATGAGCCTTTAAACCAGTTGCCTTATAACAGTCCAGATGACTGATCTAATCACTTTCCTGTCATAAACCTGATCTCAAGGCCCCAGCCCAGTTCAAAATCTCACCTTTGCCTCCTTGACAATAGCTTGTCTTTTCCTGAGTAGCCAGTCACAGACCTGCTGGGACAGAAGCTATATCTTGGCAGCACAGTCTAGAATCTGTTGACAAGGCAAGCTGGAATCTTGCCCTGAACGTTGTGGAAAATGTGTAGGAGTGCCAGCGACAGTTTTCACACCCATTGCTTCATGTTAAAATTAAACACTCTGCTTATTGACTTTGTGCAATAAAAATAAAATTCATACCGTTCAACTTTTTTGTTAAGACCTAGGGTTGCCAACTCTGGTTAGACAACGCTTCGATTTCAAAATTCTCACCTTGTTTTCAAATCCCTCCATGGCCTCGCCCCCTCCTTATCTCTGTAATCTCCTCCAGCCCCACAAATCCCCCCCGAGATATCTGCGCTCCTCTAATTCTGCCCTCTTGAGCATCCCTGATTATAATCGCTCAACCATTGGTGGCCGTGCCTTCTGTTGCCTAGGCCCTAAGCACTGGAATTCCCTGCCTAAACCTCTCCGCCTCTCTACCTCTCTTTCCTCCTTTAAGACGCTCCTTAAAAGCTACCAAGCTTTTGGTCGCCTGCCCTAGTTCCTCCTTATGTGGCTCGGTGTCAAATTTTTTGTCTTATAACACTCCTGTGAAGTACCTTGGGACGTTTTACTACGTTAAAGGCGCTATATAAATACAAGTTGTTGTTGTTGTTGTTATAGATGCATTCCCGGAGGTTTCATCATATGATCACCCACTCAGTCAAATAGCCTTTATTCCCATCTCCAATATCTCCAATAACTAATAAGCAAAATTGGAAAAAAAAACCCCACATTTTTTAATACCCCTCTGATTTTTCTCCCTGGGTTGCCCTCGCAGCAGTGTCCACGAGATTAACCTTTTAATTCCTGGAGACTCCAGGGCAATCCTGGTGAGTTGGCAACCCTGTTAAGACCCCCCGACCCCAGGCTTTCAACTAATTCTCGTTCCAAGGCTGATCAGCCCACGCATTCCTGAACAATCGCTGCCATTTTTTTTTCAGAAGTACATACACTTATCTCATTACTTGGTTCGCTTGTTGTAAATTTAGTACCAAACAGAGTCAGCGAGAGGTTTGTGGCATCCCCAAAACTTCTGGAGGCCCAAAGTAGGCCCTGAATCCCCGGTAAGTTTGGCCAAGCCACGGCATTTGGTTGAGCCTTCGTTTTTCCGCCCCCCTCCCCCCCACGAAACTGTAACTCGGATTGGAAGTTGTGCTCCTGACTACCCATCTAATTTTAAAGGAAAATATTCAGAGAATAATTTAATTTCCGTAAAGCACTTGAACCTGGGAGTTGAGCTTGGTTTATTACTTTTATTGCAGCAAGGAGTTTGGAATTTGCACTCCGTTGTGCCGATCAGAGATTTAATTTAGTTATTGTTAACAATGCAAACTGCACATAATGGAAATCCAGATTCGTCCAAAATAATTTTTTCCCCCCAAGCAGCTATCCCTCTCCTTTCTCTTATTCGTTCCCGGATTGCGGGCGTCGCTGACAAAGCCGGCATTTATTGCCCATCCCCAGTTGCCCTTGAGAAGGTGGTGGTGAGCCGCCGCCTTGAACCGCTGCAGTCTGTGTGGTGAAGGTGCTCCCGCAGTGCTGTTAGGGAGGGACTTCCATCATTTTGACCCAGCGACGACACAGTAGCGGCGATTTATTTCCAAGTACGGATGGTGTGTGCCTTGGAGGGGAACCAGGAGGTGGTGGTGTTCCCATGCACTTGCTGCCGTTGTCCTTCTAGGTGGTGGAGGTCACGGGCTTGGGAGGTTCTGCAAAAGAAGCCTTGGCGTAGAACGTTCGGTAAGGGCAATAGTGGGCTTGGCTTGGCACAGTTGTACGTGGGCCGGCAGCCTTCTGGTATCTCACCCAAGTGCACAGACGTTGTGGGGCAGGAGGGTGCCTTCACAGCCCAGCCTGAACTTGGCATGCATACGCATGAAGTTTCCAGCAGGGGTACACAAGAAAGCAACCTGGAGTGGGAATCCATCATAAACCCAGGGGTGCTAAAGCCAGTGGTGGTGCCAAGCTGCCACTGCGGGTGAGTTCGGCCTAGTTTACTTCACTATTCTATGTTTAAAATATAGGTCGAGGGCTAAATATTGGCCAGGACACCGGGAAGAACTCCCCTGCTCCTCTTCAAAATAGTGGCATGGGACCTTCTACGTCAATAAAAATCCCATCCTCTTTAAATGTTGTCTCTCTCTCTCCCTTGCTCATTTTCCATCCTTAAATCTCACGTGCCATTCATAATGCGGGTAGCTGGCTCATTACCAGGCTACTGTTAGTGTTGAGAGTCGGTTGGCAGCTCGAGCCTTTGTCGAAGAGTGCTTGCACTCTGCGTGTATTTTGCTTTTTTTTCTGTGCCTTAAGGGAAAAATGCCCTCTTCTTCACAGCCTTGTGGGCTTGGGAGCTTGCCAAGCTGGGAATGAAGTGGGCAGATTGGCATCCTGCCACCATGCAGCGTGGGTTAATGCTCCAGCACATGGCACCACTGGGGGGGTGGGGGGGGGGGGGCCTGTAATTTTATTAGTCGCTTATTTTCTCTCCATTGTTAGGTTACACCTCCCTCTGAAATATTTTTTGCCAATATGACAAGCAGCAGATCTGCTGACAGCTGCCGAGCGATACCTGCGAACAACCTTCCATTAGCACTTCATTTCAAAAATATTTTTCTCTATTTCTGCTGGGAACTGTCTCTCTCGCCCCCTTGTTTCTGATTTCTCTCGCCTCCGAGTCAGAAGGTCACGGGTTCCAGTTCACTCCGGAGACTCGAGCACAAAAATCTAGGCTGACGCTCCCCAGTGCAGTGCCGAGGGAAGCGCCGCGCTGCGCTGTCGGAGGTGCCACCTTTCGGATGAGACATTAAACCGAGGCCCCGTCTGCTCTCTCTCGGGTGGACGTAAAAGATCCCATGGCACTATTTCGAAGGAGCGCAGGAGAGTTCTCCTCGGTGTCCTGGGCCAATATTTGTCCCTCAATCAACATCACTAAAACAGATGATCTGGTCATTATCACATTGCTGTTTGTGGGAGCTTGCTGTGCGCAGATTGGCTGCTGCGTTTCCCACATTACAACAGTGACTCCACTTCAAAAGTACTTCATTGGCTGTGAAGCGCTTTGGGACGTCCTGAGGTCGTGAAAGGCGCTATAGAAATGCAAGCTCTTTCGTTCTCAACTGAGGTCATTTGAATGGCTGCCCTGATAGTTCACGGGTATAATCGATGTCTCCGACCTATACACACAAGGAAGGTCCCCAGTGACCTACAACTGGCCACAGTGCCCCAGGGATAGGGCAGAGAGAATCAGCCAGGGTTTTTATTGACAAGATCACAACATAATTATAAATGAGGAAGGCTAATCAGCCCATGCTTAGTTCCATCTATTCCTAAGGTCCTCATTTGCAGTATCTTAATTCTTCCTTAAATGATCCCAGTGTTTTCGCCTCCAGGAGTCTATTCCATGTGTTGATCACTCTTCAGTATGAAGAATAATTTATTGATATCAGTCCTAAAAGAACCGTTTACTGGTTTGAACCTGTCCCCTTTGTCTTACTCTCGCAATTTAATTTAAAGTAATAATCTGGATTTACTTTTTCCATAACCTTAACTATTTTATTTATCTATAAGATCACCTCTCAGATGTCCCCTTCCTAAGCTGAAAAGCCTATGTTTCTCCAGTCTTTCCTCATTACTCAGACGTTTGACACTAGGGATCAGCTCGATGGATCTTCTCTGCACTGCCTCCCGGTCACTATGCAGCAGCCATTGCTGAGAACATAAGAATAGGAGCAGGAGTAGGCCATACAGCCCCTCGAACCTGCTCCGCCGTTCAATAAGATCAAGGCTGATCTTCCTCAACTCCTCTTTCCCACTCTATCCCCATATCCCTTGATACCCTTGCTGCTGGAAGTGTATCTTGTGTGGATGCCGGGTGAGGAGACACTAGGGTTTGGTTTGCATAGTTGAATAGCCTGTCAGCACTCTCTGAATGGTACCATGTGAGTGAGGAATGAGCAGGCAACTGCTGCCCTGGGAACTGATCGAGGGAGTCAGTGAACTCAGGAAAGGAGAAGAGGGGAGAAACTTGGAGGCCTTAAAAAGCGGGATGGTATCTGGATTCTGTGTTCCATCATTCTGTGGGAGCTTGGAATGTACATCACAGCATGTTAAGGGCCTCCTAGAAATCCAAGCAGTGATCGACAGCGGACAAGAGGTCGTGGTGACATCAGAGTGATGCCCATGATTGAAAGAAAAGAAGAAAAGACTTGCATTTATATAGCGCCTTTCACAACCTCAGGACGCCCCAAAGCGCTTTTCAGCCAATGAAGTACTTTTGAAGTGTAGTCACTGTTGTAATTTAGGAATCGTGGCAGCCAATTTGTGCACAGCAAGCTCCCACAAACAGCAATGTGATAAATGACCAGATAATCTGTTATTTTAGTGATTTTGATTGAGGGATAAATATTGGCCAGGACACCGGGGAGAACTCCCCTGCTCCTCTTCGAAATAGTGCCACGGGATCTTTTACGCCCACCCGAGAGGGCAGTCGGGGCCTCGGTTTAACGTCTCATCCAAAAGACGGCACCTCCGACAGTGCGGCACTCCCTCAGCACTGCACTGGAGTGTCAGCCTGGATTTTTGTACTCGAGTCTCTGGAGTGGGACTTGAACCCACAGCAGGGAACTGGTGGGCAAAGTGCGAAAACATGAGAGTGACTCGGGGGTGGGTGGTTGGGGGGGAGCTTTTCCTTTTGTAGTGGCAGATGAAGTCGGGATGTTTGATTATGACTTGGCTCAAACTGGTTTTCTTCCTGACCCTGCAGGAACTGCAAAGATGAAGCTGTGGATTTAACTGTGATCCAGACCATGGAAGTCTTGTGGACACTTTATGGAGAGATGAAGAAGAAATGTGTAAGTTGGCACTTCCTGCTTTGGAAATCTCATCGCAATGGCAGTGACGCTGGTGGCTAAATGCAGGTAACCACTTCCTGAAACGCCAGCCTGGGGCTGATGTGTGATCTCCTGCCAGTGTTCCAGGACTTGCTGTACCAGGAAATTGTTGCCATCGAACTGCAAAATGATATAATGAGTGCCTAGGATGAGCAGAGGAGGCTCCTGTTGCCTGCACAGTCGTATATTGTCCAATTTATTTCTCCCCTCCCCTCCTGAAAGCTCTGGCTCATGGTGATCTGGTTCCACAGTTACCGGCAGAGCCCAGTGTCTTGGACAATGAACGCTGGTGGGCTAGTCAACTGTGGAAGTTATCACCGTCGAGCTTAATCCTGTGTTGCCGCTGCCCAGTTATCCTTAAGTTTATTGACTATAGAATGATGGATACCTTGGAGTGATTACAGGACTGTTCTCTCATTGAGGGGCTCCGGCAGGGGAAGGGTTTTTTCAGGGGGAGGAGGGGTGTTAGTAAGGATTCTGTACAATAAACTTTAAAAGCCAAAAGAACACGCGGAACATTTCACCATTAAAACTGTGCGTGTCCGCAGTCGGGAGTTCTTTGTCTCACTTTCTTTCTCGGTTCAATTACAGAATCATAGCGGGTTTGTTGCTGCCCTCCTGAAGAACTTTGAACAAGCAAAGGTGAGAGATCAGTAACGGGAGCCGATTGAAACCTATCCATTCAGCCAGCTGGAGCTGTGTGTGTGTGTGTGTGTGTGTGTGTGTGTGTGTCTCTCTCTCTCTCTCTCTCCGGCGTCTTGCAGTGATTCGGGATGGAGGAAGCTGCCTCTGGCTCCCGAGCAGTTGGGCTTTCCCAAACAATCACTGAGCGGTCACCCAGAGCATCGTCAGTGCACAGAACACTACTGGTCTGTTGGTTGACAGCGACCAGGAGAAGAATGAGGAAGGACGAAACTAAAAGTGTTTGCAGATGCTGTCATTTCTGTGGTGGTGATCACGAAGAGGATGAGTCCAGCCTTGGCGGGCGACTCATCCTGATTCGAGGTTCCTTTGTGAGCGATTTCATTTTCTCCTTTGACCTCGCCTCCTGAACGTTTAGATTCCCTTGCTGGGCTGATGTTCCACAGGGAGTGATCAGCCTCTGGAACCTTGCACAAGTGGTCATTATTCACCTGTGAACCTCAGCAGTGAGTACTGGTGTAAGATTCCCTGTAAGACACCATGTCTTATTAATTAATAGGTTCGAGAGTCTAGTGTCAGCAAATTCAATAACTTCATTCATAGAATATTACAGCACAGGAGGCCATTCAGCCCATCGTGCCTGTGCCAACTCTTTGAAAGAGCTATCCAGTTAGTCCCACAGCCATGCAAATTTTTGCTTTTTAAGTATTTATCCAATTCCCTTTTGAAAGTTACTATTGAATCTGCTTCCACCACCTTTTCAGGCAGTGCATTCCAGATCATAACTCGCTGCTTAAAATAAGTACTGTACTCTTAATCTCACCCCTGGTTCTTTTGCCAATTATCTTAGGTTTGTCCTCTGGTTATCAACCCTCCTGCCAGTGGAAACAGTTTCTCCCTATCTACTCTATTAAAACCCTTTATAATTTTGAACACCTCTTATTGAATCTCACCTTAACCTTCTCTGCTCTAAGGAGAATAATCCCAGCTTCTCTAGTCTAGCCACGTAATTAAGGTCCCTTATCCCTGGTACCATTCTCATAAATCTCCTCTGCATAAATGTAAGTCTTTTTTTTTCTTCTTTTCTAATCTGTGATTTTTACAAGGACACACTCCCTGGTGCCTAGCAGCATTCAGTTGCTTTCCTTCAGTAATGTTCTCATTATCCCTAAACTAACTTGCCTACTATTAGTTATGTTATTTATTGTAGCACTAGTGTAAACATCACACGTCATAATCTAATCTGTTCTATTACTCATGCTGTCTCAAATTTATATTGTGGCTAATAACAGACGAAGCCCTGTTCTTCCTCCTCATCTCATTACAGATTTCAGTTAGCCGATGACAGGAATGTTTTACCAGTGTTGTCTTGACAACCTGTCTTCAGTGAAGTGCCTGTCTTTCTAACTCGAGTTAATTCCACATTCCCATAGTGCATATTATATTATATCAGCCATTTTATGTCATCATATGCCAGCCATTTTATGTTAATATGTCTAAAACCTACAGTTGGCAGACTATTTAACTGTGGGGACCGTCACAAACTAGCCGGATTGCTCCTCCATTGTCCGCACACAAGACTCGCTTCCAGCGGGAAAATGTTAAGGAGTAATAATCATGGGTGTTTTTACCTTTTCCTATACCCAATCACCAATTGCACCATCGTTTCCATGGTGACGTGAGTCTTTGAGGGAAGCAAGAGCTTATTCCGAACAAGGGGGAATTTACAATTTTTTTCTTGTGTCTTCTCTCTAGGAGGACTCTGAACTGAAAGAGATCATCTCCTCTACAAAGCCTTTAATAAAACAAATTCCTATTGACAACATAGCCCCTCATTGGACAGATCTCCAGAAGAACACAGCCCTCACAATACTGCTGGCACACTGTAAGTTCCCTTCTCAATGAGGCCGCAACTTATGACATACTTAAAAAAAAAACAGTGTAGCTTTTAGAGGCCCCTTTGTGTTGTTTGCCCCTATTCACTTCAATTATACTGTCAGCCGTGGCTAAGTGGGCAGCACTCTTGTCTCTGAGTCACAAGGTTGTGGGTTCAAGTCCCACTCAGAGACTTGAGCACAACAATCTAGGCTGGCATTCCGGAGGTGCCGTCTTTCGGATGAGACGTTAAACCGAGGCCCCCGTCTGCTCTCTCAGGGTGGACATAAAAGAGCCCGTGGCACAATTTCGAAGAAGAGCAGGGGAGTTATCCTTGGTGTCCTGGGGCCAATATTTATCCCTTAACCAACATCACTAAAAAACAGATTATCCGGTCATGATCACATTGCTGTTTGTGGGAGCTTGCTGTGTGCAAATTGGCTGCCGCGTTTCCAACATTACAACAGTGACTACACTTCAAAAAGTACTTCATTGGCTGTGAAGCGCTTTGGGACGTCCTGAGGTCGTGAAAGGCGCTATATAAATGCAAGTCTTTATTTTTCTTTCTTATTGTAGGATAAGTTTACATCAGCAAAACTTACCTTTTTGGGGGTTGTTGAGGCGTAATATTTTGAGATACAGTATATGAGTAATTTGAGACATGACTTGTGGTGACTGTAACGTGCTTGGGAGCAGCAGGTGACTTTCTACCTATGGTTCAAAATCTTTCCACCACTGGGGGTTTTCCTCACCTCATGTCTGGGTCTGTTGTAGACTCATTTGATAGAGATTGATTGCTATGATTAGTCAACAACTCCATTATCATTGTATCATGCGACTACCAGATTGTAGAAGGCGAACTAGACAAACCGTGGTCTTTTTTTTGTCTTATCAATTCCTATGTTCCTGAAGTGTAAGATAAAGACAAAGCCTGGATGAAACATGGACAATCTCGAGGCAAGAAAAAATAATGGAGCCCTGAACCATGCAGCATGTCATTGAGGGAAGCTGGGTGTTGGAGGGAGGGAGGGTGAACTGTCCATTGAGGGAAGCTGGGTGTTGGAGGGAGGGTGAACTGGCCATTGAGGGAAGCTGGGTGTTGGAGGGAGGGAGGGAGGGTGAACTGTCCGTTGAGGGAAGCTGGGTGTTGGAGGGAGGGAGGGAGGGAGGGTGAACTGTCCGTTGAGGGAAGCTGGGTGTTGGAGGGAGGGTGAACTGTCCATTGAGGGAAGCTGGGTGTTGGAGGGAGAGTGAACTGTCCATTGAGGGAAGCTGGGTGTTGGAGGGAGGGAGAGTGAACTGTCCATTGAGGGAAGCTGGGTGTTGGAGGGAGGGTGAACTGTCCATTGAGGGAAGCTGGGTGTTGGAGGGAGAGTGAACTGTCCATTGAGGGAAGCTGGGTGTTGGAGGGAGGGAGAGTGAACTGTCCGTTGAGGGAAGCTGGGTGTTGGAGGGAGGGAGGGAGGGTGAACTGTCCGTTGAGGGAAGCTGGGTGTTGGAGGGAGGGAGGGAGGGAGGGTGAACTGTCCGTTGAGGGAAGCTGGGTGTTGGAGGGAGGGTGAACTGTCCATTGAGGGAAGCTGGGTGTTGGAGGGAGAGTGAACTGTCCATTGAGGGAAGCTGGGTGTTGGAGGGAGGGAGAGTGAACTGTCCGTTGAGGGAAGCTGGGTGTTGGAGGGAGAGTGAACTGCCCGTTGAGGGAAGCTGGGTGTTGGAGGGAGAGTGAACTGCCCATTGAGGGAAGCTGGGTGTTGGAGGGAGGGAGGGTGAACTGTTCATTGAAGATAGCCGAGAAGAGGCCTCTGACCTGGTGAGTCCAGTCCAGAACATCCCTCCCTTCTGACTGAAGGCTGAACAGCTGGGAGGGAAAGAACGGGGCTGATCAATGTTACAGCAATAACGCAGGACCAATAATGCGCACTAACAAACGTGCTTGTCGCACCAATCACATGTACCTTTGTTTCCTCTGCAACATTCACCAAACCTAGTGTTTCCTCGCTCAACTGCAGGGGTGTCGGGCAGCGAATGCGAAGCTTTCATTAAGTAACAGAGCTCCGAGTTTTTTATAAAATTGCCTGTGTTTTTTTTTCATTTTATTATGGCCGATGACTGATGCTGGGGCACAGTGCTGTGGGGATGTTGCCAAAATGGCATTTCTTCATGTGTAAGTCTAGACGGGCTCTTCAACCATGGGAGATATATTCTTGTTTCTGTACCTCAGAGGGCTGTGGATGCTGAGCCATTGAGTATATTCAAATCTGAAATCGATAGATTTTTGGGCACTAACCAAATCAAGGGATACGGGGATCGGACGGGAAAGTGGAGTTGAGGTCGAAGATCAGCCATGATCTTACTGAATGGCGGAGCAGGCTCGAGGGGCCGTAGGGCCTACTCCTGCTCCTATTTCTTATGTTCTTATCAGAGCTAAGCACAGTCCCGTCCCCACACGTACACTCTCCAAGCGGGGGGTCACTGGAGAGCGATAAGGATGGGGAGACCTGGGGAAATGAGTGCTGAGGCCAATTGTATAACAGCCATACCTCTGCCCACCCTGAGAGCAGCTAGCTCAACACAAACCGGAGATTGAACTGGGGTACTCCCTGGCCTGTGTGGTTCCAGAATCTTGCACAAATGACTGATCCGTGCATTTACCAACTGAGCTACAGGACAGCAATTTATTTTTAATTTTAACAGCCGAAGGAGAAATGACCACAGTTTGCAGCTCGGTATTTGGGGAATGTGGTGTTCTCTTCCACGTACTCCATTCACAGCCACGGTGTTTTGTTGCTGGCCGTAATGTCTTGCTGTTTCCTCTGTTCAGTTGCAGATTATATAAAGAAATTTGCTGCCGAGGGGGATTCTGTGCTCAATGACTTTGAAAGAGATTGTGAATCAGATAATCAGGTAAGTCTCTTTTTTGTTTTCGTTTAGTCGCACACACGTGCCCGTGCTTTCACAGGTCCCGACATGTTAGGGAATAGATGCCTCATTGCAGATATATACATTAACCGTCTTGCACTGGTTTCGGGTGGGGTGGAGAGTATATATTGTGATACACAAGGAATCGCAATTGTGTGGGACCGCTCAAATGACCAGAGGGTCTTTACCTGTCCGTCATCGTTCGTATGACCCTACAATCCCCTTTCACCCCACCTATCATGTCCTCCAACTTTTTCTGATGGCAATTCCTGGTCTTTTGCCTCCACTACCTTTTACGGAAGTGTGTCGATCCTTTCTGTGTGTAGAACTTCCACAGTGTCAGCCGTAGCTCAGTGGGTAGCACACTCGCCTGAGTCAGAAGGTTGTGGGTTCAAGTCCCCACTCCAGGGACTTGAGCACATAAAGCTAGGCTGACACTCCCAGTGCAGTACTGAGGGAGTGCCGCACTGTCGGAGGTGCCGTCTTTTGGATGAGACGTTAAACCGAGGCCCCGTCTGCTCTCTCAGGTGGACATAAAAGATCCCAAGGCACTATTTTGAAGAAGAGCAGGGGAGTTATCCTTGGTGTCCTGTGCAGGATTTATCCCTCAGCCCACATAACAAAAAACAGATTATATGGTCACTATCACATTGCTGTTTGTGGGAGCTTGCTGTGCGCAAATTGGCTGCCGCGTTTCCCACATTACAACAGTGACCACACTTCAAAAGTACTTCATTGGCTGTAAAGCGCTTTGAGACGTCCGGTGGTCGTGCAAGGCGCTATATAAATGCAAATCTTTCTTTTTCTTTATACAGGTTGAGCGTCCTGAATCCGGCAACCTCGGGACCGAGGCCGAGCCGGTTTTCGTGTTTTTCCGGACTTCGGAACGTGTTTTTGATGTCCGGAAATATCGCAACCTGGGCGCGGGCGTTTCCGGACTTCGGACATCAGAAACACGTTCCGAGTCCGGAAATGCCTGGGCCCAGGCCCGGTTTGACAGGGTGTCCGGATTCCGGAACATTTTACGGATTCCGGACGACCCTGCCACCAATCGTCCCGGATTCCGGAACATTCCGGATTCCGGAACTCCGGATTTTGGACGCTCAACCTGTATCGCTCGTACATTGGCCTTTCGCTAGTTGTGTACAGCTCCACGCACTTGGGCGAGGTTGCCTGTTGGCAGGACAGCAATCATTCGTTGCCAGATGCTTAAAAACTTTTGTGAGATCATAAAATTTCAGCTTCAGGCAATACTTAGTGACCTTAATCCTCTATGTGAAAAACTGAGCAACAGGTTGGAGGAGAAGCATCAAGTTTCCTCTTATGGTTCACGAGCGTTCCAGAGTGCTGCCTACCCTTTGAGTGTGCTTTCAGCAGTTTGTTTGCATAGTGCAGCTAGTGAGTCAGTGTTAGTGGAATTTTGCTGAATAGCTTCCTGATGTTTGTCTGCGTGCTCATCATTTTGTTTTCATAGAATCATAGAATGATACAGCACAGAAGGAGGCCATTCGGCTCGCCATGCCTGTGCCGGCTCTTTGGTCGAGCTATCCAATTAATCCCACTCCTCCGCTCTTTCCCCATAGCCCTGTAAATTTTTTCCCTTCAAGTATTTACCCTTTTGAAAGTTACTAATGAATCTGCTTCCACCGCCCTTTCAGGCAGCGCATTCCAGATCACAACTCGCTGTGTAAAAACAAAAAAATGTCCTCATGTCGCCTCTGGTCTATTCTTTGCAGGGAAACTTTATTCCTTTTGTGGATTGCTGTGAGATCCACCGTCTAAGTGTACCCCCATCCACAGTCACCATTTTACTTCAGTATATATTTCCCCCCTCCAATTTTCTGCTCTTATTCCTCCTCTCCTGAAGGTGGCGACAGTTCCGGAGGAGGCGATTGTCCCCAGTAACCCTATCCAAGTGGCCATTTTTCACCGAGGTGCCTGGACAGTGGATGTCAGTGGGCTGCTCAATCATCCAGTCCTTTGTTCATCTGGCATTGACACACATGCAGTTTCCAGATCAGGAGCAGGAACTGTGGTTAATTCCCACCCCTCTTATCATCTTCCGCGCCCTCTCCCCCCGCCCCCTCCCTCCCCTGCCAAAAATAGCTCTGGGACATTGAGATCAATTGCAATGTCCACACTGTCACCTTAGTCAAGATCAGTTACCAGCACAGTCCAGGCATTGAGGCTTTTATGGTCTGTACAGCCCAGTTCCATGCCTGGCTCTTCTACCTCACTGAGCAATCAGGGACCATCCACGTATATTTAAAAGGCACAAAACCTGCCCGAAGGGGTGTGGGACAGTTTAGATTGGGATGTTTATCATGACGGTTATCTTGTCTGTTTTTTGTTATTAGAAGATTGAGCCTCTGCAGAGGAAAGGCGAAGAAGAAGTGAATATAAGTGAATTCAAAGCTGCCATCCTCACGTACAGCAAGGCAGTCGAAACAAGGTACCGTTCACCACTGTCGCTTTGGCTAGAAGAGTGTTTTTTTTTTAAAGTTCCCCAGGTTGCTCCTTTCCTTTCCTGAAGGTGTTGATTCCCCAGGCACTTGGGTGTGCTCTGGTAGCTCACCCAAATGGCACTTTTTCCATGACTGAGCCTAGACACTGAATACCAACAGAGACTGTTCAAACGTGCGGTGCATTGCAGTTGGGCCGATATCTACTCATCTGCCCTTTAAAACGGGTCGCTTGCTACTGATCAGGAATGTGAACGCTGCCTGATTTTTTTTTTTTTTTTGTCGCTGCTTTCTCTCCCTAATTCGGACCACTAAGGCCAATAGCAGCACGCAGGCACTCGGCCAGGATGTGATCTGTTGACTCGGCAATTACCAGGGATATTTGTCCTAGAGCTGAGCTATCTTGCCTCGCACTGGCTTTTGCCAAATTGGTCACAATTCAGTTTGTATAAATGATTTAAAGGTGGCGATTCTCGCATATGGCAGGGCAGAGCGGCAGACAATGGAGGTATATATTAAGAAAGGTTAATTACCTCAACTGGCTGTAGTGAGATTTGATTGAGAACTGTGCACATTATTGAGAGAAATAAGAGTTACATTAGAACATTCATTGTCCACCATCCTGAATTTACAGCAGAATTTTCTCATCCCTCATTGCACAAGGCTCATTGTTATTTGTATTGTGTGGATATCCTCTCCTAGGATATTCATAGATTTGGGAACTTACAGCACAGAAGGAGGCCATTCGGCCCGTCGTGTCTGTGCTAGCTCTGTGAAAGAGCAGTCGTGCTCGGTTCCACATCCCCGCTTTTTATCCGTAACCCTGTAAGTTCCTCATCCTCAAGGACCCGTCCAACTCCCTTTTAATATGATCTATGGAATCGGCTTCCACCACCTTTTCAGTTGAGCGTTCCAGATCCCCACAACTCTCCGAGTGGAAAAAAATTCTCCTCATCTCCCCTCTAGATCTTTTTCTAATGATTTTGAATCAATGACCTCTAGTTATTGACTCAGTTGCCAGAGGGAATATTTTTTCCCTGGTTACTCTATTAAAACCTCTCATCATCTTGAAAACCTCTACTAGGTCATCTCTTAACCTGCCAGTAGAACAGTCCTAACTTTTCCATTCTCAAGTATTGCTGTACTGTACATGTAAAGTCATAATTTAAGGTCTCAATTATCTGTTGATTTCCATTATTTACCAGGGAGGCCCCCACCCCCCCACTCTGTTCTGGTGGATAATGGATGTTACACTGTAATGTATTCTCAGTAACTGCAATGCTTCATTTCCCCCTCTCTCCTTTTCCAGCCCTTATAATCATCATTTGTATTGTCGAAGAGCCTACTGTTATCTGCAGCTGAATGATCACAGGTGAGTCCTGATCGTGGACACTTTCCTTGTCACAATTTCCTCGTAACAAGTGGGGCATTTTAATGCTTCGAGCCATTAGAATACATTTTGACAAATTTCCCAGGATCGTATTCCATGATGGGGGAAGGGGGGGTTTGTCTTTTGAAGCTCAATATTTTGGGTGATGGGTTGTCCCTGTGGGAGTTTAAGTGGGATGTTGATTTGGGGAATCTTGTAGAAATTGCTTTGATACTTTGTTGGCTATTGCACACCTGAACATTACTGAAAACTGAAGGGACTACTACCTGGGAGGAAGAGTAGAGGGAACTGTGGGGTATTGGCTGCGGGAAAGATGTTCTGTTTTCCCAGCACTGCGACGGGCATGGCATCGATTACATTAAAAAAAAAATCTCTCAAGTAAAACAGGCACGCCCTTTGCCTTTATTTATGATGTGGAGATGCCGGCGTTGGACTGGGGTGGACAAAAATGAGAAGTCGCACAACACCAGGTTATAGTCCATAGTCAGTGCTGTGGGGGAGGGTGGGAGTAAGGCTCTGGATTCAGTGACGCGGCTTTTACATTGTCCCAGTGGCATTTTAGTCCTGCACGTTTGCGATGCATGGGTCTTATGCAACCAATGGCAAAGCCAAAATAAAATAGTTGGATTTGTGAAGGCTAGTTTTTTTTTTAATTCATTCATGGGATGTGGGCGTCGCTGACAAGGCCAGCATTTATTGCCCATCCCTAGTTGCCCTTGAGAAGGTGGTGGTGAGCCGCCTTCTTGAACCGCTGCAGTCCGTGTGGTGAAGGTGCTCCCACAGTGCTGTTGGGGAGGGAGTTCTAGGATTTTGACCCATCGCCGATGAAGGTGGACTGTTACCCACCCTTCCGGTCTTCCCAGCTGTCCGCCTTAAAAACAATCCGATATATTTACATTGGTGTTCTGTCACAAGATCAGCGCTGACACAACAGGAGCAGTATCAAAGGAGCTTCTGATACCCCCCACATCATCATGCCTCATTCTCAGGCACTCGGAATCATCAAATGGCCAGAATCGACCGATTACACAGCTAGAGTCAGAAGGTCGTGGGTTCAAACCCCACTCGAGAGACTTGCGCATAATCCAGGCTGACACTCCCACTACAGTACTGAGGGAGTGCTGCACTGTCGGAGGTGCCGTCTTTCGGATGAGACATTAAACCGAGGCCCCGTCTGCACTCTCAGGTGGACGTGAAATATCCCATGGCACTATTTCGAAGAAGAGCAGGGGCGTCCTGGGGCCAATATTTATCCCTCGACCAACATCACTAAAAACAGATTATCTGGCCATTTTCTGATTGCTGTTTGTGGGAGCTTGCTGTGCACAATTTGGGTGCTGCGTTTCCTGCATTACAACAGTGACTGCACTTCAAAAAAGTACTTCATTGGCTGTAAAGCGCTTTGGGACGTCCAGTGATCATGAAAGGCGCTTTAGAAATTGCAAGTCTTTCTTTGATAACAGTTGGATCAGTAAAAAAACAAACACAGTTACATTTTGCCCTTTAGGAAGTGTGTGATGCTCGGGGCAGGGTCACAGTTTCATCGGAGTTTTTGTGTGAATCTCTCGTCTTTTGAAATGAAACGCTTGATTTGTTTACATAACGATAATTTATTTTTCTCCTTTCAGAATGGCAATACTGGACAGTATTAGAGCAGCAGTTCTGAAACCAGATTATTTTAAGGTAGGTGACTTCCTTTTAGTTGATTCTTTTTGTGTTTTTTTTTCCAAAAACATGTTTGTTCTCCAAAGAGAAACTTTATTTTAAACCTGTGTAATTTTTGCCACCCTGTTATTCCTGTGTTTCTTCAGTCTAATTGAGGCGTATTAAGTTTTGAGGGTCCTAGATAGAGTGGATAGGAAGGACCTATTTCCCTTAGCAGAAGGGTCAACAACCAGGGGGCATAGATTAAAGTAATTGGTCGGAGGTTTAGAGGGGAGTTGAGGAGAATTTTTTTCACCCAGAGGGTGGTGGGGGGTCTGGAACTCCTTGCCTGAAAGGGTGGTAGAGGCAGAAACCCTCATCACATTTAAAAAGTACTTGGATATGCACCTGAAGTGCCGTAACCTACAGGGCCATGGACCAAGAGCTGGTAAGTGGGATTAGGGCGGATAGCTCTTTGTCGGCCGGCACGGACAAGATGGGCCGAAATGGCCTCCTTCTGTGCAGTAAATTTCTGTGATTCTATGAGTCCAGCTGGGCTTGAACCCTGCTCCTAAGAAATGGACACAATTTTGAGGAAGAATAGAGGGGACTGTGGAACACTGGCTACGGACAAGATGTTCCATTTCCCCAACGCTTTGCATTCATTGATTTAAAAAAAAAAAATTATAACAAGTTACAACAAAGAAAATTGGGTGCATCTCGTCACTTAGCAGCAATCTTTATTAACCCCTCACGCTGTTCTGAAGAACTTGTGTGTTCAACTCCTAGAGTCATAGGGCTGGATTTTCAATGACTCGTGGAGTCGGGTTTGGAGGCGGGGGGGTTAAAGTTGCAGATTCGGGGGTCCCGACTCCAACCTGCCTCCATGCCAGTTTCGCTGGTGGCGGGTACCCGACCTGTGCTGAGACCTGACTCCCCGAGGCGGGAAGGGATTAGTGACAATTAACTGCCTGTTAACAGGTAGTTAACAGGCAGTTTTTTGCATAATCCCTATTTTAAAAAGAAAAGTGTGGGCTTCCCGACAGGTGGCAACCACGCCAAGTTATCGGGGCGGGCCGTGGGTCTGCAGGGGTTGGAGGGGTCGATATGTCCGGTGGGCAGGTGAGTGATGGGTGCATGTGTGCAGAGGTAAGTGTGTAAGGTAAGTGCTAAGTGTTGGAAAAAGTTTTACTTACCTTAACTTCCTCCTGCAGGTGTCAGCCCTTCAGTTCTCAGGAGTTAGAAATCTCACCAGCACAGAAAGCAGGAAAGCCGTGGTTCTGTCAAAAACTGCAGCCTTCTGTTTTCTGTGGTGGAATGATTTCTAACTGAGCCTGAGAGGAAGGACTGAAGTTAGAAATCATATTGTGAGTGTTTGACAGCTTCACAGAGCTGTCAAACGCTGATATTTCATCTGTCAAAAGCTCTTGACAGATGAAATGTCAGTCTGTGACATCACCTGTTGCCGGGTGGCCCTTAATTGGCCTGCTGAGCTTGCTGGGCGGGCTCAACAAGGTCAATCAAGGGAAAATACAGTGGGTTGGCCACATCTCGATGGAGGCGGGTTCACAAGCCAGAATGTGTGATTCCCGACACCAACTTCAAAATCCAGCCCATAGAGTCATACTGTAAAGCAGTGGCCCTGATGATGTTTTGCGTAGCTGAAGTGTGAACTATTCGTTGGATGTTGGTTTTCACCCCCACCTCTCCCAGGAGCGTCCTTAGCTTGATGTCCTGTTCTGTTCACTCTGCTCTCCAGGGCCATTACTTCTGCGCTAAGGGTCTCCTGTCAGCGGGCTACCCGGAATATGCTATAATAGTGAACAGGAGAGGCACCGACCTCTGTCAGGCGGGAGGAAGTGACATCACAGTGCTGCAGGAGCAGCGTAGTGAAATTCAAGTGGAAATGAAGAAAAAAGGTAATTTTTAAATATTTAATCAAAGTTTGCTGGCAAATCCCTATCTACGATTCTATGAGATGCGTGGAAAGAGCATTGGTATGGGATTAAAGCAGATACTGAGTAGATATTCCCTTCTATAACAGTGAAGACCGGAGATCTATTTTTTGAGGAAGTGCTGGCTTCAGTCCATTGGCAGGCCCACTGTCTCGAAAGGAGCCAAAGTTGGTGAGATCAACCGTTGGAAGGTTGTGGAGGCTCGCTGCCGCGGGGGGGGAAACCAAATTAAACTGCGTTTCTGTGCAGTCCTTAGTTAACATGTACTGAAACGGGAAAAAAAATCAGAAACTCCTCAGGAGCACTGTTCACTCCCAGTTATTTTTTTTGGGTGCGTGGCCCCCTTTTAAGGGCCCACGCGGCCCATTCACGGCGCATGCGCGAAATTTAAGACGGGGAAAAAGGCCGGTCCTGGGCTGCGCGGAAGCAGCAGAGAGCTGCGCAGCTTGGCGGGATCGTTGCTCAGGAGGGAATCGCGCTGACCCGCGTACTATAGCTCATGTTTGCTGTACAGTGAGGCAGCAAGCAAGCTGTGCCATGTGCGGCTACAACAGCAACAGCTGGTATTTATTTAGCGCCTTTAACGAAGTAAAACATCCCGAGGTGCCTCACGGGAGCGTATTGACCCCGAGCCAAAGAAGGAGATATTAGGACGGGTGACTAAAAGCTTGGTCAAAAGAGGTACGTTTTAAGGAGCGTCTTAAAGAAGGAGGGAGAGGTGGAGTTACAATCAGAAACACAGAGAACATGCAGCAACCCCGCAGTGACTGACATTCATTTCATTTTTACAGGTAACTGCGAAACTACAAATGGGCAAAACAGTTCGAGGTAAGTGGATTGTTGATTTATTTGCCCACAGGGATTCTTTGGGAGACGGTAGATATTGGGGGGAAAATTCGGTTGGTTTGCGCCTCACGTTAGCGCCTTAAGAGGGCGCTAATGGGGCGCAAAGCAACTAGCGCCCGTGCGCGGCGATGTTCGCGCCGCTCGCGAAATTAACTAGACATTTTGCGGCAGCGCTAAACACTACCGCCACGATCTCCTGCGCCGGCAGATCGTGACGTCAGTCGAGAGTGTAGCGCCCCGGACCGGATATTGAGTGGCGCCCCCTGTCTTAACGCCTGCCGCTAGCAACGACAGGTTGAGGGGAGCGTTTTGCAGTCGGGAAGGGACTGGGGGAGCGCTATTTAAAGGCGACCGCTTCCTGCCTTTTTTTATCGGCGAAATTTTTGCACCACGCATTCTGAGTGAGAGAGAGAGACTGCAGGAGATATTCAACGCTGTGTTGAGGAGTTTAGGGTACTGAGCAGCACTTTGCAGGTTCTTTCTGATTTGATCTTCCTTGCATCGATTTAGAAGAGAATATGGGGGCTGCACTCTGAGCTCTTTCCCTGGGCCTCTCCATTCCAACAGATTTGATGTACAGGTCTCTCCAGGCCGAGATTCAAGGCTGCAATGAGCAGGGTGTGGATGGAGAGCAAGATCGACCCTCCCCTTTAAGAACTGGCCGGTGCCATTGTGTCTGTGTTCCATTGCTGACTGACATCACATGAGCTTCGCCAGCGCTCTGAGGTAGCGCCGCGCTCCTCGGCCTTTGCGCCTTAAGACAGGTGTGTAGCGCCTGATTTAGCGCTCCAATCACCTCCAGGGGCGATAAAAGCCAAGATTGCAGTCGGAGGCGATAATTAGTGGCAGGTGTTAATCTTTGCACCCGGCCGATAATTGCGCCCCAAATGGGGCGATAATGAATTTCTCCCCCATTGTATTTAAAAATAAAAATTGAGAAATTTCTGCATTTTGTGTATTGCAATAAATAAGTTTGACCTATAGCCACTGTGATTTGTTCAACTAAAGTGTGAGGTGAGCGAGTGATTTTTCTATTTTCCCCCCACCCGGGTCCTCTATCTCACAACACATAGTATGATTTTATTTTTAAATGTCTGCCTTTGCACTCTGAAAGGACTTGTTGAATATTACAGGTCTCCCTGCTATTCCATTTCACACGCTGAGAGGAGGTGTATTCCTGTAATCCAATGACTAATTCGGAGAATTTCAGCTGAAAAGACAAGACGGGCACTTAGTGAAAGGTCTCCTTCGCAAGGTGGCACGCCCAAGAATGCAGCACTTCCTTGGTGTGTCCGCCTAAGTGATGTGCTCAAGTCCAGCAGCGGGGCTTGAACCGACAACCTTCTGACTCTGCGGCGGGCGTGCTACTGCTGAGTAAAGATATTTACTTTCGGCAAGTCCTGCCTCAGTTCTCTTTTTTTTCTCCTCCACTCTTCCCAGGCCTGGGGTAAAGAGGGTTCGGTGAGAAAGCCGTCGGCTCCCTGTCATGAATAAATTCAATTGGGAATTCAGGAGAAACTTCTTCAGCCAGAGTGGTTCGAATGTGGAAGTCGCTACCACAGGGAGTGGTTGAGGCGAATAGCATTGATGCATTTAAGGGCAAAAGAAAGAAAGACTTGCATTTATATAGCGTCTTTCACGACCACTGGACGTCTCAAAGCGCTTTACAGCCAGTGAAGTACTTTTGAAGTGTCGTCACTGTTGTAATGTGGGAAACGCGGCAGTCAATTTGCGCACAGCAAGCTCCCACAAACACCAATGTGATAATGACCAGATAATCTGTTTTTGATATGTTGATTGAGGGATAAATATCGGCCTGGACACCGGGGATAACTCCCCTGCTCGTCTTCGAAATAGTGGCTATGGGATCTTTTACGTCCACCCGACAGAGCAGACGGGACCTCGGTTTAACGTCTCATCCGAAAGACGGCACCTCCAACAGTGCGGCGCTCCCTCAGCACTGCACTGGAGTGTCAGCCTAGATTTATGTGCTCAAGTCCCTGGAGTGGGACTTGAACCCACAACCTTCTGACTCAAAGGCAAGTGTGCTACCAACTGAGCCACAGCTGACACGACATAAGCACATGAGGGAGAAAGGAATAGAAGGATACGTCGATGGGGTCAGATGAAGAAGTGTGGGAGGAGGCTCGTGTGGAGCATAAACACTAGCACGGACCAGTTGGGCCGAATGGCCTGTTTCTGGGCTGTAATTACCAGTGGTTGTTATTGGTTGCCGTGAGTGAGGATGGCCTGACCACTCTAACTATTTCTGATTTGATTTCTCTTTATTCCTTTTCTCTCTCCTTGTGTCCTCTACCTGAATTCTCCACTCCGTGAGTCAACTGAGTTCAGGAACTCAGTGGCCTGGCAACTGAAGCTGAATCCCACGACTCCACAGTGCTGTTTGCTCCTCCTTTTGAATAATTTGTTTCTAATCAGTTGAGTGGATGGAAGGGGATGGTACAATCAAATCATTCTTAAGTTCCCCGCAGGGCTGCCGGGAGTTGTCGCCCAAGTTTAGTCGATTTGGAGAGACCCAAGAAAATTAGAGCCAGGTCATTCATGAGTGAAATCAGGAAACACCTCTTCACATAAAGCGTAGTAGAACTCTCTCCCCCAAAAGGCTGTTGGGTGCTGAGTCAATTGAAACTTTCCAGACTAAGCTCGATAGATTTTTGTGCGGTAAGGGTATTCGGGGGTATGGGGCAAAGGCGGGCAAATTGGGTTCAAGTAAAGATCAGCCATGATCTAATTGAAAGACAGAGCAGCCTCGAGTGGCTGAAGGGTTGACTCCTGTTTATATGTTCCTATGTCTTGTTTTCTCCTGCCATTGTTCAATCCTGTTTGTATCATATTTTCTGTGTTTTGCTTTATTCAGTAAAAAGGGGACCACCCTGAGTGGCGAGGACAGCCCAATGCCTGAGCTGGTGTCCGACTCGGACAATGGCCACGAATATATTGAATCTTTGGAAGGACACGGAACATTCCAAATTTTCAAAGATGAAGAATTCCAGGTAAGGTTTAGATTCATCAGGACTGAATTTTTTTGTTGTTGATAACTTTGACGCATATTTCCTCCTCCATAAAATCAGGCCAAGCCCCCAACCCTCCGACCCTCCCCAGTCAGAGGTCACAGGCATCTTTCCTCATCCTCGGTCCCTGGTCAATGGTGCCTCAACTCCCTTCTGGAGCAACGTGATATTGGGCTATAAATTTACTATTGATCATAATAGCCGATGAACAGTTAACACTTTCATATGACATTCCTCTGCCCATTATTTTAATGGAGGTGATGACCCATGTAAAATAAATGGGGTTAACAAGCTCTGTACTACCCGAGTGAATGAGGTGAATCTGTGTACGGATTGAGTTCTTCATGGCCGAAGGAGTTCCCTTCTCTCGAGAATTCTGGCACCCAGTGAAGTAGTATTGGAGAAGAATAGAAAGATCATTAACCTTACTTTCTTGTTTCTTTTTCCAGGCAGCCTGGCAACTCGTGCCTGATAACTTAACGGAAAAAAAATGCGAGATGTATGGTGAGTCTGAGGAGGAAAATGTCTGCCGCACGCATTTCCTTTCCACTATCCCTTTTCCAATTTCTTATCTTTTTTCTAATTTGTTCTCTCTGTCTCTCGCACTTTCCCATTACTTTTCTTACGTGACTTTCCCTCCCCACCCCCCCCCCCCACCAGCTTTCCATCTCCAATTCATTAAATATATTCAAGAAGGAGATAGATATATTTCTTAAGGCTAAAGGGATCAAGGGATATGGGGAGAAAGCAGGGACAGGGTACTGAATTTGGATGATCAGCCATGATCTCATTCAATGGCGGAGCAGGCTCGAGGGGCCGAATGGCCTACTCCTGCTCCTATCTTCTATGCTATCGTTGTTGTGCAAAAATGCGCTAGAAACTCCTAGCTCTGTTGCTGTGTTGGCCGCTCACTGTGTGCCTCCTGACTCCTGAAATTCACTGCTTGCAGTCCCTCTGTATAAACTCTGGGGGATCCATTATGCACTGACTCAAACTGAACGAGATATTCATGGAATTCATGGTGTAAGCTGGGTAGAAGCAGATAAACTGGTTCGAGCTCTCACTCGAAATTGAACAACAGAAACAATTCTGGCCTCTTGTGCAACCCTGATCTCCGTCGCCTCACCTTTGGCAGCCGTGCCTTCAGCTGCCTAGGCCCTAAACTCTGGAACTCCCTCCCTAAACCAGTCCACCTCTCTACCTCTCTCTCCTCTTTTAAGACGCTCCTTAAAACCTACCTCTTTGACCAAGCTTTTGGTCATCTGCCCTAATGTCTCCTCCTTTGGCTTGTTGTCACGTTCTTTGTCTGATTCCGCTCCTGTGCAGCACCTTGGGATGTTTCATTACATTAAATGCGCTGTATAAGTTCAGGTTGTTGTCGAATCATAGAATGATACAGCACAGAAGGAGGCCATTCGGCCCATCGTGTCTGTGCCGGCTCTTTGAAAGAGCTCTCCAATTAGTCCCACTCCCCCTGCTCCTTCCCCATAGCCCTGTAATTTTTTTCTCCTTCGGGATCTATCCAATTTTCTTTTGACTGCCACCACTGATGCGTACACTCACCCCTGTATCCGTACGCTTTGTTGTAGATGAACTCCTTGAAGAGGAGTCTGAAAGTATTACAAGCAAGAAGTCCACTCCCAAAGCTGAAAAGACAAACCAGGTAAAAACGTGTGTGAGCTGTGTGGTTTGTGCCCTCCAGACATTCCACCACTGCAAAAATTGGGCAAGGTGTGTAACAGGCTTATGTTGTGTCTGGTAAATAGTAAATTGAAACACACTTGGGAAGTTCCAGTCACTAAGACATTCAAGCACTGGGGGCAGTGCAGAGAAGAGCCACAAGGCTGATCCCTACTGTTACACGTCTGAGTTATGAAGGAAGACCAGAGGAACCAACTTTTCGGCTGTGAAAGGTGGTGTCCGAGAGGTGATCTTATGCAGGTACCTTTTCATCAGGTAAATCCGGAACATGATTTTGAATTAACTTACAAGAGAAAGGTGCACAGCCACAGATTCCAACTAGTGAACTCTAGACTGATACCAGGAAGTTCTTCACAACACTTGGAATGAACTTCGGATAACGTGCTGGAGGTGAAAACCTTGGAATTATTTAATAACTAATATGATGCTGCAATGGGGGGGTCTCTCAGGGTCATTGCGGATGAACAAACTGACATGGGCCAAAGGGCCTTTGGCATCTATAACTATCCTGTGATCTCTTGCTGTAGAAGGTTTGTAAAATAACATTTCCTCCACCCTTTTTTTTTTATTTCCCTTTTTAGTGTGAAGATCTTCCTCCAGATTCTAATGATCAATCGTAAGTAGAGGAAGAAAAATCAAATGTATTAATGAATTATAGCTGTTTCCCCACCCACCCTGCTCTTGGTCCCCCCTCCCCCTCCCCCTCCCCCCCCCCCTTGCTCTTCGGTTACCCCTCCCCCCACTCTTCGGTCCCCCCCCTCCTCCCGCTCTTGGTCCCCCCCTCCCCCCCGCTCTTCGATCCCCCGCTCTTGGTCCCCCCCTCCCCCCGCTCTTCGGTCCCCCGCTCTTGGTCCCCCCGTTGCTCTTCGACTCCCCCTGGCTCTTCGCTCCATGGTGGCCATGGAATCCTACCCCAGTAAGTAAGAAGGTGTTTCGTGCAAATTAATGAGCTTCGCATATCTCTGTACTTTAGATCTGTAGAGAAAAACGGAACCAAGAAAAAATCTCCCACAGAAACAAAAAGTGCAGGTAAATTGATTAAAGGTTTGTCTCAGCCGCTCGGTTTATTTCTGACTCCTTATGTTAATCTACATCTTCCAACCAGCAAACTGTAAATCACTTATTTTATATGGGTTATCCATGGCTATTCAAATAAGCTAGTACTTTCCTTTTTTTGTAATATTATTTGTGTGCTTCTAATGAGTTCAATGCATTGTTATACTTTCTGCAAATCCACATAGAATTTAAAGATGTTTAAGTTTAGTATGTGCTCAGTTTGTTTCTGTTTTCGCACTACCCCTCGGTTAGAGGGATCGATACCTTTATTTTAAGCTAAATGCCTTAATCTGCACCATCAAAATACAATGAGGTGCCAATCCCTCTGAGTGAGCTGTGTGATAAAACACACCAAGTATTTCAGACTCACTTTGTCCGCCCCCCCCCCCATGTCCTGGAACCAACAGTTTTAGGCTGGAGGGTAGTTTATAAGAAGCAGGAGTCGGCCGTTTGGCCCCTTGAGCCTGCTTCGCCATTCAATAAGATCATGGCTGATCTTCGACCTCAACTCCACTTTCCTACACTATCCCCATATCCCTTGATTCCCTTAATATTCAAGAATCTATCAATCTCTGTCTTGAATATACTCAACGACTGAGCCTCCACAGCCCTCTGGGGTAGAGAATTCCAAAGATTCACCACCCTCTGAGTGAAGAAAGTTCTCCTCATCTCAGTCCTAAATGGCCGACCCCTTATTCTGAGACTGTGATCCCTGTTTCTAGACTCCCCAGCCAGGGGAAACATCCTCCCTGTCAAGCCCTGTAAGAATTTTGTATGTTTCAATGAGATCACCTCTCATTCTTCTAAACTTGAGAGAATATAGGCCTAGTCTACTCAATCTCTCTTCATAGGACAATCCCCCCATCCCAGGACCCAGTCTGGTGAACCTTTGTTGCACCCTCTATTGCAAGTATATCCTTCCTTAGGTAAGGAGACCAAAACTGTACACACTATTCCAGGTGTGGTCTCACCAGGACCCTATATAATTGCAGTAAGACGTCTTTACTCTTATACTCAAATCCTCTTGTAATAAAGGCCAACATACCATTTGCTTTATAGAACCATACAGCACAAAAGGAGGCCATTTGACCCATCGTGCCTGTGCCGGCTCTTTGAAAGAGCTCTCCAATTAATCCCACTCCCCTGCTCTTTCCCAATAGCCCTGCAATTTTTTTCCTTTTCAACTATATATCCAATTCGCTTTTGAAAGTTACTACTGAATCTGCTTCCACCACCCTTTCAGACAGTGCGTTCCAGATCATAACCACTCGCTGCGTAAAACAAATTCTCCTCATCTCACCTCTGGTAATGATCTTAAATCTGCTTACAAACCATCCTACCAGTGGAAACAGTTTCTCCCTATCTACTCCTATCAAAACCCTTCATAATTTTCAACACAAAATGAGTTTCAAACTTGGGATTGCCACTTCGAGACAGGACAGTGTAACAGGAAATCACTTTGCAAAATCGGGACACAGAGGTCTGAATTGTTTTTTTGAGACACACAGTACAGAGCAGGTACGTGTGTGTAACATCAACCTTGTTCTGATCTCATTTTTATTCCCTTTGACCTTCTCCAGATAAGATTGTTTTTGACCCTTCAAAATGTCGCCTGTGGAGAGCCGTGCACTCGGAGCAGGAGCTGATCACACAAGGCGTCGAGGACATCTCGTTCCTGCTGTACCGCTTGAAGTTGAAGAGGTTCCTCTCCGAGGGTGACCAGGAAGAGGTGGAGAAGCAGAGCACCGCCCCATCGAAGATAGACGCCCTCCTTCGAATTGTATTAAAAAGGAACTCAAACCTGGAGATTCGCAGGTTCACCTCCGTGCTGGTCGCAATCGATGGCCTCAAGCCAGAGCTTTCCAAGTGGGTCCAAAACTTGGAGGAAATGGGTATGTTGGAATTCTGCCCAGTGACTCTATAGGAAGGAGTTCTCCAAATCATTTGGCTTTGTAGGCTAGTTACGTACATTGGTGATATATAAAGGATTAGAATACAGCATGCCAAATTTGAGGAATGTACAGAAAAGCACTTCTGCAGAACAGCAGCCCCATCTGCATCATTATTGGGAACGGTAGCAGAGTGTTTATTTTATGGGACTAGTAATCCAGAGGCCTGGACTAATGATCCAGAGATGTGAGTTCAAACCTCACCACGGCAGCTGGGAAATTTAAATTCAGTTAATCAAATAAATCTTAATTTTTTTTTTTAAAAAGCTAGTACTGGTGACCATGTATCTACCGGATTGTCGTAAAAAGCCATCTGGTTCACTAATGTCCTTTAGGGAAGGAAATCTGCCTGTCCTTGCCCGGTCTGGCCTATACGTGACTCCAGACCCACAGCAATGTTGTTGACTCTGAACCGCCCTCTGAAATGGCCCAGCAAGCCACTCACTTGTCAGGCAGGCGGCTCACCACCACCTTCTCGAGAGCAATTGGGGATGGGCAATAAATGCTGGCCTTTCCCAGCGACGCCCACATCTCGTGAATGAATTTAAAAAAAAAAATCACTGTGGTACACCAAGTTAAGTTGCTGCTAGTTCCTAGCACAGCACAAAACTGCCTCTAACCCTGCGCTAATTAGCAAAGTCTAAAAGAAGAATGGTTGATGTGGGAGATGGAAAAATACCACGCTAATCCAGTAGGGGTGCTCTTCTACAGTTGGGACTGAAGTACATTGTCGGGTCAGACGAGAGAGAGAGAGAGAGAGCTCAGCCCCGATTTTAACCCTCCACCCCTGGGGCCTGAGGAGAACAGGGAGTGCAGGGGGTTAAAATAGGGGCAGAGTGCTTGCCTCCCAGTTCGCGCTGCACAGCTGCCGGCCACTACTTTAGCTCTCGGGTTTCGAGGGCTTTATCAATACAACGACGTCATTCAGACCCCGAAGCGATTTTTTTTTTTAACCCTAGGCTGCGCGGGTTGTGGGCAGTGCCGATCTCACCTGGGAAAACTGCCGTCTGAAAAGGCCCAACAAGGCCAGACCTTGTAAGTTTTTAATGGTTTCTTTGTGGAGTCAGAGGAAGTAGGAGTGTTCTTTCAGGCCCCACACAAGAAAACCTTGGGCCTCCCCCCCCCCCCCCCCCACCCCCGACTGCTATCGCCTTCCGGTTTCCTCCCTTGTAGACTTACCTTGGTGTTGGGGACCGACCCCTCAGCTCCTGCCCACCGGCCTTCTCCCGACGGCTTGGGGTGGGGGGGGGGGGGGTACGGAGTCAGTCCTTGAAGATGGTTATGAGGCCCCGTTGGTTAAGGTGGCCTGGGCTTCAAGCTGGCTTGGCCATTCGAGCTTGTCTCTCGCTCTGTGCCCCCCCCCCCCTCCCGCACGTTAAAATCGGATTTGTCGCTCCTCCCCCGGTCTCCCTGCAGGGCTCGGCTCTGTGTCTGGCTGTGTTGTACCTGACGTGGGAGTGCTTGATGCTGACGCCGCATGCCTGACACCTGACATCCCTCACCTTGAGCACAAAAAAAAAAGCAAACGAGAGGTTTAGGGTATAGACCCTTCATCAGAACACTTTGCTTAGAAACTCTCTAGAGGTGTCCCAACTCTGGCTCCGAGGTAAAGTTTCAAATTCTGAGTCACTCTCACCACGAATGTCCCAGGGTCTAAACCCGGGTCCGTGCTGTGTTAACCCAGCACTCGTGGAACTGTGCTGGAGTGAGGGTCGACACCTTCAGGAGAGGCGGGAACATTTAAAAAATTTGTTCACGGGATGTGGACATCGCTGGCAAGGCCAGCATTTATTGCCCATTGAGAAGGTGGTGGTGAGCCGCCTTCGTGAACTGTTTTAGTCCGTGTGGTGAAGGTGCTCCCACAGGCGCTGTTAGGGAGGGAGTTCCAGGATTTTGACCCAGCGACGATGCAGGAACGGCCGATATACTGTCCAAGTCAGGATGGTGTGTGTGACTTGGAGGGGAACTTGGAAGTGGTGGTGTTCCCATGCGCCTACTGCCCTTGTCCTTCTAGGCGATAGAGGTCGTGGGTTTGGGAACTGAACCGTAGACCTACACGCCAGGCCGTACAGTAACGTGAGGGGAAAAGTTGAGCAGATTTTTATGCTGTCCGATTGGGCAAAATTCCAGTATTTAAACGCTAAAACCGTTCAAACTAAACGCTAATGCTATTCAATTTTTTTTTTTCCATTTGAAGGGAACAGCTGTGCTGACAGTTTTCTGTACCTGTACCTGGAAGTTTTGGCGGAACCGCTGAGTGGCCTCCCTTTAAGAGACCTTATTTACAGTCTGCAGACTAGAAATATTCTGACGGATGTGGAGAATGACCTGTTAATGAAGACCTCGCCCATGCACAGGGGCCAGCGGCTGCTGGAAGTCATCGTGTACATGAAGTCGGCCGCGGAGAAGGCCGAGTTTGTTTTCCTTTTAGAAGAAGAGCGAGGGTCTTTCCCGACACTAAGAAAATGTCTGGACGAGTTCCAGCAGGAATTTGAAAAGCTGCGTAAGTAGCGGGAGCGCCGTTGAAGGCCTCGCCCGTTCATGTGCTGGTTCGCTTCGTGCTGCAATGGAACCTTCTCATTTTGAACACAAAGCACTTCCATAGCTTCCCCAGTGGCTCTTGGTGTGGTACCGAGCCATGCAGAGCAAGTCCGAGGTCCAATCCCTGGTTTGTATTATAGCACAGATACCGGCCGTTCGGCCCAACTAGTTTATGCTGGTGTTTATACTCCACGAGTCTCCTCCTATCTCTTCCCACCTGTCCCCATATCCCATTCCCTACTTTACAGTGAGAAGTCGCACAACACCAGGTTATAGTCCAACAGCTTTATTTGAAATCACAGGCTTTCGGAGCGCTGCTCCTTCGTCAGGTGAAGTGAAGAAATACATATGGGCACAGCATATATGTATTTCTTCACTTCACCTGACGAAGGAGCAGCGCTCCGAAAGCTTGTGATTTCAAATAAAGCTGTTGGACTATAACCTGGTGTTGTGCGACTTCTCACTTTTGTCCACCCCAGTCCAACACCGGCATCTCCGCATCATGGCTACTTTACAGTAGCTGCTCTTCAGAAATACGTCACTGGCTTTAAAGCGTTTTGTGGCCTCCCTGAGGTCGTGAAAGGCGCTATATAAATGCAAGTCCTTTCTTATTCTTTCCATTTATGCATTAATGCTATTCAACCGCTCCCTGTGACAGCGGGTTCCACATTCTCACCACTCTCTGTGGAAAGAAATTCCTCCCAATGTCTTCTTTATTTGATCTGTTAGTGGCCATCTTATTATTGATGCCTAATACAAAAGCAAAATACTGCGGATGCTGGAAATCTGAAATAAAACCAGAGAATGCTGGAAATACTCAGCAGGTCAGGCAGCATCCGTGGAGAGAGAGAGAAACAGAGTTAACGTTTCAGGTCGAAGACCCTTCGCCGGTTCTGACGAAGGGTCATCGACCTGAAACGTTAACTCTGTTTCTCTCTCCACAGATGCTGCCTGACCTGCTGAGTATTTCCAGCATTCTCTGTTTTTATTTTATATTGATGCCTCCTTGTTCTGGACTCTCCCACAAGTGGAAACAGTTTTTTTCCACATCCACCCTATTGAACCGTAATTTGAAAGACCTCTATCGGGTCTCCTCTTAGCCTTCTCTTTTCCAGAGAAAAGAACCGCAGCCTGCTCAATCTTTCCTGATAGTTGCATCCTCCCCATTCTGTCGACACCTTTTGTAAATCACTGATATCCAGGTGTGGGGGGCACTAAAAGAAACTTCAGTGCCTTGGATTAGGATAGGGGGAATTATGAGCCGAGGTTCCTGATACTGATCACCATACAGTGACCGCCGCCCCCCCCCCCCCCCCGCTAGAAAGTGGGTACGTTGAGGTTGGATGAGGGCGGGATCAGCCTGGCTTGTGACCAATGTCCACCGTAAGCCGCACTGCCTCCTGCGCGGCATGGCCCGCCTCCCCCAATGCTCGGCCCATTCAAATTTTTTGCGTGCGCACCGTACCCACAATGTACAAGCCGGTGAGCGGCCTGCGCTGGACCTTGCAGATGACCGCGCAGCTTAGCGGGAGCATTGCTTGCGCCCAACCTTCCTGTTAAGCCGCGCGGCTGCGCAGCGGTCTGGCGGCCCCGTGCAGGTCGCCGCTCACCGGCTTTTCAAGGCAAGAAACCACGCATGCGCGAAAATTTGAATGGGACGCGCAGCCAATTAAAAGGACCGCGCACCCAAAGAATAATTAGAGGGAACATTGCTTCTGACTCCCTCCAATTCCAAGTAGCATTTCCATTACTCGCTGTCCACACTTGCAGATGAACAAAGGCGACTTGGGTGAGGCTCTGCAAAGCCTATGGAATGCTGTCTCAGTATGAATAGAAGCATAGAAGATAGGAGCAGGAGTAGGCCATTCGGCCCCTCGAGCCTGCTCCGCCATTTTAATGAGATCATCGCTGATCATCCAAATTCAGTACCCTGTCCCTGCTTTCTCCCCATATCCCTTGATCCCTTTAGCCTTAAGAAATATATCTATCTCCTTCTTGAATATATTTAATGAATTGGCCTCAACTGCCTTCTGTGGTAGAGAATTCCACAGGTTCACCACTCTCTGGGTGAAGAAATTCCTCCTCATCTCAGTCCTAAATGGCTTACCCCTTATCCTGAGACTGTGACCCCTGGTTCTGGACTCCCCCGCCATCGGGAACATCCTTCCTGCATCTAGTCTGTCTAGTCCTGTTAGAATTTTATAAGTTTCAATGAGATCCCCTTTCATTCTTCGAAACTCTAGCGAATATAAGCCTAATCGACCCAATCTCTCTTCATACGTCATTCCTGCCATCCCAGGTATCAGCCTGGTGAATCTTCGCTGCACTCCCTCCATGGCAAGAACATCCTTCCTCAGATAAGGCGACCAAAACTGCACACAATACTCAAGGTGTGGTCTAACCAAGGCCCTGTACAACTGCAGCAAGACACCCTTGCTCCTGTACTCGAATCCTCTCGCTACGAAGGCCAACATACCATTTGCCTTCTTAACCGCCTGCTGCACCTGCATGCTTAACCTTCAGGAGAGAAGAAAATTAACATAACATTTGCAGTATTATAGAAACTCATTCAGGGTCGGTAACCAGAGGACCCAGATTTAAGGTCATTGGCAGAAGGAGCAGTGGGGAGATGAGGAGGTTTATTTTTTTTTACAAAGCGACTTGTTGTGATCACAGAATCACAGAATCACAGAATCCCCACAGTGCAGATAGAGGCCAATTCGGCCCATCGAGCCTGCACCGACACACATCCCACCCTATCCCCGTAACCCCACGTATTTAATCCCCCCCTAACACTAAGGGTCAATTTATCATAGCCAAATCAACCTAACCCGCACATCTTTGATCTGGAATACTCTGCCTGAAAGGGCGGTGGAAGCAGATTCAGTAGTAACATTCAAAAGGGAATTGGCTATATAGATGAAAGGGGAAAAAAGTTCAGAGCTATGGGGAAAGGAGAGGTGAGTGGGACTAATTGGACAGATCTTTCAAAGAGCCAGCATAGGCACGATGGGCCAAATGGCTTCCTTCTATGCTGTATGATTCATTAATATACAACCATAACAACTCTTCAGCTGCACCCTGTGTCAATTCAGTAAATCACATTTGCCCTTTCTTTCTTTCTTTCTTCCTTTCTTTCTCCCCCCTCCCTCTAGGTGATGGATACATACCTCGTTTTAAAAGATACATGCCACTTAAAAGGCTCCGAAGACGTGAGGATCTCCCGGCCGACGAGCGAAACTCGTACTGTAACTTCTTCCGCCTGATGTACCTCATCATTCTGGAAGGGACGCGAATGGCGCAGAAGGTTTTCGCGGAGCGTGTGCCCCCCTGGCGACCTGCAGGCGGAAATTAAGAAGCTAAAGAAACCAGAACTGCACCGCCACTTCCGGGAGTTCCAGACGTCCTTCCTCTCCCACTCCGACTGGGGGTTGCTGTATCCGCCGAAGTCCTCCCCACTGGAGTTCCAGAAATATGACGTTACCCTGATTGTCTTTTTAATGATGCACGTCAAGTCTTTCCCCCAGCCCAAGAAGGGCTGGCGAGTGGAGCCGCCTCCCGACGACACCTCGAAGTCGGGCAGCCTGCTACGCCTCCTGTACCTGCGGAGGCAGCTGGTAACGCGGGACGGGTACATGGGCGTGCCGGAGGCGGAGTTTTTGACCCTGTGGGGCGATACGAAGCAATCCCTCTGCCGACTCGGCAAAGACCGCGAGGAGATTGAGGACATCATGTTCACGCCCGGCTATTTATTGTGGAAGGACCACGAGCAGATTGCGGAATTCATGGGGCGGCAGTGCTCGGACATGATCGGACAGTACATGACTGCCATGAAAAACCACTTGCGTAAGGACCAGCTCCAGTACCTTGCCTTTCAGCGCTCCTTGGGGCTGGCTAATCGTTGCAGAAAAGAGCAGGGAGCGCGCAATTGTACCAATATTTCCCACTGTGCAGAACCAGGATAATGTAACCAGAGATTCCCACTGATTGCAAAACTGTGAACACTCTCTTTATATTTACACTTTAGTGACCAGAGGGAATTTATCCTCACTTTGTTTTTATTCCTTGCTCATGGTGTCTTGCTTTTGTTGATAGCTCGACCAGTTTTTAGACAGCAGGTTATGGCTTTCAGTCCCATAAGGGGAGTTTCAAGCTCACAATCTAAGCTGACACTCCAGTGCAGTACTGTCAGATTTTATGGAAAATTGTACTTAACTGACTCTTCTGAAATTCTAATCAGATCAAATTAGCTGGCTGGCTTCAATGTTCCGTAACATCGCCCGTCTCCGCCCTTGCCTCAGCTCATCCGCTGCTAAAACCCTCATCCATGCCTTTGTTACCTCTAGACTTGACTATTCCAACGCACTCCTGGCTGGCCTCCCACATTCTACCCTACGTAAACTTGAGGTCATCCAAAACTCGGCTGCCCGTGTCCTAACTCGCACCAAGTCCCGTTCGCCCATCACCCCTGTGCTCACTGACCTACACTGGCTCCCGGTTAAGCAGCGCCTCGATTTCAAACTTCTCATCCTTGTTTTCAAATCCCTCCATGGCCTCGCCCCTCCCTATCTCTGTAATCTCCTCAGCCCCACAAAGCCCCCGAGATAGCTGCGCTCCTCTAATTCTGCCCTCTTGAGCATCCCTGATTATAATCGCTCAACCTTTGGTGGCCGTGCCTTCTGTTGCCTAGGCCGTAAGCTCTGGAATTCCCTGCCTAAACCTCTCTACCTCTCTTTCGTCCTTTAAGACGCTCCTTAAAACCTACCTCTTTGACCAAGCTTTTGGTCACCTGCCCTAATTTCTCCTTATGTGGCTCGGTGTCAAATTTTTTGTCTTATAACACTCCTGTGAAGCGCCTTGGGACGTTTTACTACGTTAAAGGCGCTATATAAATACAAGTTGTTGTTCCCTGTAATTTTTTTTGTTGGGTGCGTGGGCCGTGCGATCCATTCAGTTTTTCGCACATGCGCGGTTGTTTCCTTTGTAAAGCTGGTGAGGGGCCTGCGCGGGGCCTCCAGACCGTTGCGGGCCACGTGACTGCACAGCTTAACGGGAACGTTGGCTGGCTTGTGATATATCTGAAAGCCTAGCGGCAGCACCTCGGCCTTCTCGCGATGTTTCTGGCCCAGCGCGATCCCCGATAGGATGTTAGTGCTTTTTGTTTTTGCGAGATAAGCTTAGAAAAGGTTGGTGTAAAGAAAAGAAGCCCGGGAGTGTCTCTGATGGCTGACTTGGGAAGTGCTGAGCCTAACAACAACAACATGCATTTATATGGCACCTTTAACGTAGTAAAACGTCCCAAGGCACTTCACAGGAGCGATTTATCAAACAAAATTTGACACCGGAGGTAGGTTTTGAGGAGCATCTTAAAGGAGGAAAGAGTTTTTTTTCTAAATTCGTTCCTGGGATGTGGCGTCGCTGGCAAGGCCGGCATTTATTGCCCATCCCTAGTTGCCCTTGAGAAGGTGGTGGTGAGCCGCCTTCTTGAACCGCTGCAGTCCGTGTGGTGAAGGTACTCCCACAGTGCTGTTATGGAGGGAGTTCCAAGATTTTGACCCAGCGACGATGAAGGAACGGCGATATACTTCCTAGAGAGGCGGAGAGGTTTCGGAAGGGAAATCCAGAGCTCAGGACCTCGGGAGCTGAAGGCACGGCCACCAATGGTAAAGTGTAATCCCAGTGCGGGATTGAGCCACGCAGACTCGATTTGGGCGAAGAATGAGCCTTTGGAGTAGTCGGAGCAAATCCGCCTCTGAATCACAAGGTGCAGGGTTCGGACCCCGCCCCCCACCCCTAGACAGCCCCAGCTGGTGGAGACCGAAGCTTCGGCTCCGCATTCTGTCCAGACATCCAGCGAGATACTCGCGTCACATCTCACGACTAGAGTTAATCTCAGGCAGGGCTCTAGCAGGGTCTGTACAATTGACCTCCATGCTATTAGGTTGGGTAAGGGGGAAAGCTTGTCTCGGGGGGGGGGGGGGGGGGGGGGGGGGGGGGGGGGGGGGGGGGGGGGGGGGGGGGGGGGGGGGGGGCCCTGCTCCTGAATTGTACTCGTACAGCCACCTCTGTGAGCTACTGGGGGTTAGCTGTAAGTAGACCCATACTCCGGCGTGAGTCAGTGCCCTCAGGAGGGGCGAATATTGGAGGGGAAAGTGAGGCACTGAGGTCAAGGTTGAGATTGATCAGGGCTCCAACTGAGAACGGCAAATCCCACAAGCATCCCGGCCAAGAGAGTTGTTCCCTAGAGGTGGGAGGAAGCTTTCTGAAGAAATGGAGCCCACAACATAAATTGCCCCCTGGACAAGGATTAACATCAGGATCACAGACCTGTGGTATTTCAACCCATTACATACAGATTTTGAAAACATTTATAAGCATCACAGAGAGCATGCACAGGCTTTTTACTTCTGCAGATGCAATCCTTACCTGAAGGGGCAACCAGATTTAGCACTGTTCTCCACAGAAGTATATAGAGTGCCCCTCTCTCCCAGCAGGGATTTCACGATTGTATATTTATATATTGATATTTAGGCTTTATTTGTCCCTGCCCCTATATAGGACCAGGCTGTTGTCCCCTCTTGTTGTGGTTCCGTTTATTCAGACCTGTGTACGCCCCATTGGCGTTTCTAGTGTTGACCCTTCTTCAGGATCTGGTTCTGGCTGGGAGAGGAGAGAGCAGGTGTCTCTGTACCTAGGGTGTTGCCTGTGATTTCTTTTTTTTTTATCTCTGAGTTGTTTGGATTTTATTTTATATTTTCTGCAATTATGGTTTCTTTTATTCCTGTGCATCTTTCCGTGCCTTTTCATTGCCTCACTGAGATGATCTCCATGTGTCATCCGCCACTTCTGACCTCTAGCTCAATTTTGCAAAAAGGAAAAACTTGTTTGGAGCCATTGAACTACTTACGGCCTCTCAGACAGGAGTCATCAGTCCTCAGACTTTTACCTGTTATTCCCTTTCTCCCACCCACCCCGCCCAAAGCCTTTCCACCATCTACAAGGCACAAGTCAGGAGTGTGATGGAATACTCTCCACTTGCCTGGATGAGTGCAGCTCCAACAACACTCAAGAAGCTCGACACCATCCAGGACAAAGCAGCCCGCTTGATGGGCACCCCATCCACCACCTTAAACATTCACTCCCTCCACCACCGGCGCACCGTGGCTGCAGTGTGTACCATCGACAAGATGCACTGCAGCAACTCGCCGAGGCTTCTTCGGCAGCACCTCCCAAACCTGCGACCTCTTCCACCTAGAAGGACAAGGGCAGCGGGCGCATGGGAACACCACCACCTGCAAGTTCCCCTCCAAGTCACACACCATCCTGACTTGGAAATATATCGCCGATCCTTCATCATCGCTGGGTCAAAATCCTGGAACTCCCTCCCTCACAGCACTGTGGGAGTACCTTCACTACACAGACTGCAGCGGTTCAAGAAGGCGGCTCACCACCACCTTCTCGAGGGCAATTAGGGATGGGCAATAAATGCTGGGCCTTGTCAGCGACACCCACATCCTGTGAAAGAATTAACAAAAAATGGTCAGCCCTGTTAAGGTGCTCTGGCATTTATGGATCTGACCCGTCCCCTCTGTGTTCAGGTGTTGACTGCATTTCCAGCATTTTCAATTTTTCTTTTTTTTTTAAAAGCTGCTTTTCTGTACAGATTAACAGCGCACCAGGAACTAACGGCGAAGCGACTGACCGCAGGAGGATTCTTCTAACGCTCTCTTAACATTTGCAGAAACGGGGACAAAGCCCACGGAGACGATGAAAATGTGGGAGAGCAAAGCGGAGGCTCTGGCGGGAGTAAAGGAAAATCTTAAACTGCAAAAAGACACGTCCACACCCGATAAGAAGAACGTGAACGAAACCGAAAAGGAATTGGGTGCCGGGGAAGACGGGCAGACTGGACTGGATCAAGATGTCACCGAAGAGGTAGGATGGGAACTTAATTCAATAAATCTGGAATAAAAAGCTTAGTATCAGTAATGGTGACCATGAAACTACCGAATTGTCGTAAAAACCCAATCTGGTTCACTAATGTCCTTCAGGGAAGGAAATCTGCCGTCCTTACCTGGTCTGGCCTATTATGTGACTCCAGACCCACAGCAATGTGCTTGACTCTTAACTGGCCGAGCCAGCCACTCAGGGGTACCAAACTGTGACGTCCACATCCCATGAATTAATTAATAAAAAAAATAACCTCAAACTCTTAAGTCCGATTCTTGCTGCTCAAAATACATGCTGTAAACGCACAGCAGGTCTCTTAAAAGGGAAAGAAAGTTTCTGTGAAGGGGGGTCTCGCCTTCACCAGAACTTTCACTGTCTTTCGGAGACTGGTTGTGCACTTCCAGCATTTCTTCAGCTTTTCCGTTAACTCTTTTTCACCAACCTCCCTCCCCAGATTTGAAGTGTTTTTTCTACCGTTCTTGTCCGTGTGCATTGCCCGGCTGATAAAGTGGGTGAGCGGGCAGGTGGCCAGGTCACCATTACGCCTCTGGCAATTCTCATTGAGAATTTTTTGGATTGGTGGGGGCTGTGGGGGTGATGTGACTGGCGTTGTGTCTCCCTCCCCTGGGCTGAGGGCCTGGCCTCCACTCGGCACCTCCATTGGCGGTGGGAATGGCAGTGATGGTTGGCTCGCTACTTGGAGGATTGGGGAGCGTGAACTCGCTTCCTGCTGCCTCATGCCACAGTCAATATTCCCTCTTTTTTTGGGGGGGGCCCGCGTGGCTCCTCTAATGGGCATGCGCATTTTTTCTATTTAAAAGCTGGCTCACTGGCTGCACGGGACCGCAACTTATAGGGAACTTTGGGAACAGTGCATTAGGGCCTCCACCAAGCTGCCATCGCAATGTGGGACTATTCAGCGTTTACACATTGTGAACATCAGCGTGCAACACCACAGGTTTGGTTCCATGTCACATGGGGCATTAAGTAGTACGGCCCAACAACTGGAGTGTATGAATGCAGGAAAAAAAATTTAGAGGTGGGTGGGAAGCAACTTGTGTATTTACTTCTCCACTATTTTCCTTTCTTCTGTAACCATGGTGAGATAGACACTTCAAGGATGATTTTCCTGACCCGTTGCCCCAGTGGATGCCCATTTTCCCCGATGCATAAGTCGGGAAAACAGGGCGGAGACCTGGTGAAACAGATCTCGACTTCCTTTGCATTGCCGCTGGATTTCTGGCTCTTTTCCTGGGGGTGGAGCTGGGCCTGCGCCGAGTAGCCATGGTAACGAGGCCTGAAGGGTGGTTCCAGGCCTCCCGTCTCATCTTCCTGATTGACTGCCCAGTAGACGCTCGGGATCAGAGTGGAGCCAGGCCCACACTGGGGTGATCCTGGGCCAGGCAGGAAAATGTGGCCCCTCAACAATACCAATGCACTTCCTTTCTCTAACTTGATCATCAATCCTGAATCTTCTCCACCCTTTGGAATTCATGATCTTTTATCATTGTTGACCCATTTGTACTCGGAAGGGGTAGGTCGGGTGTTTTTCATCTGAGCTGTGTCTACAGTTAGCTTTCTCGTGTCTTTTTTAAAAAAAAATGATGTTTGCTTATTTTCGTTATTAGTACACTTTCCCCCACCCCCATCACCTTTGTTTTCCTTCTAATTCATGACTGAGATCAATAGATTTTTGGATATTAATGGACTCAAGGGATATGGCGATAGTTCAGGAAGGTGGAATTGAGTTAGAAGATCAGCCATGATCTTATTGAATGGCGGAGCAGGCTCAAAGGGCCGAATGGCCGACTCCTGCTCCTATTTCTTATGTTCTTATGTTCACCCACCAGCTGAGAGCAGGATTCAAACCCAGGTCGCCCATTCACGTCGCACCTTTTTGTTTAATATAAAAGAAGTAACTCATTTTGACTTCCTGTGTCTGAGTAGAAAGGACTTTCAGGTGATCAGTAGGGAAGAACCCTAAGTGTTGTTCCCCTCCCTGGCATGGGACACGGAGCCCAATTGTGTCATCCGTACCTGTGGGCTTGACTTGGCACATACAGGGGATCTACCCTGAGGCCTTCCTGGTCTATGTGGATCAGGAGATCACTGGATTAACACGCTGAGCCATCGAGAGAGCTCATCATTTTCTCTCTTCTCAATCTTGCAGGAAATTTCAGTTTCATCGCAAGTAACGGGGAAAGTGGAGGGAGGTTCAAGGCCATCGGAGCCGCAGTGTTCGGTAAGTTACTGGGTCCCGTTCTCCCTGTGTGTGGTAGAAGCTGTGTGTGGAGGCTCTTTGGTATGGACCAAGGGATATGGGGATAGGGCGGGAAAGTGGAGTTTATTGAATGGCAGAGTGGCCTCGAAGGGCCTACTCCTACTCTCCTGGTTCTTATGTTCTTATGGACCAACCATAGTTCTCTCTCCAGTCTTCTTTCCTGCCACATTCAGTATGAAAGAAAGACTTGCATTTCTATAGCGCCTTTCACGACCACTGGACGTCCCAAAGCGCTTTACAGCCAATGAAGTACTTTTTGAAGTGCAGTCACTGTTGTAATGTCGGAAACGCGGCAGCCAGTTTGCGCACAGCAAGCTCCCACAAACAGCAATGTGATCATGACCAGATAATCTGTTTTTTCATGCTGATTGAGGGATAAATATTGGCCAGGACACCGGGGATTACTCCCCTGCTCTTCTTCGAAATAGTGGCCGTTGGATCTTTTACGTCCACCTGAGAGAGCAGACGGGGCCTCGGTTTTAACGTCTCATCCGAAAGACGGCACCTCCGACAGTGCAGCACTCCCTCAGCGCTGCACTGGGAGTGTCAGCCTAGATTTTTGTGCTGAAATCTCTGGAGTGGGACTTGAACTCGGAAGCGAGAGAATGGAGGTACTACGCCCCCTCCTTCCAACACACGCATATCCCCACCCCCCCAGAATCTCTCCCCAAGGTGGTGTAACTCAGTGGAGTGGCAGGACCGAAACTCTGCTCCATCGCATCTGCTGCTTTGTTTCCCCAGAGACTTATAAAGACAATAATTCGAGCAGCATGGGCTATCATTGGTTCCGTTCCCCCACAATCAAGGGTCCAACTACATTCGTCTAGAAGTTTTTTTTGACAGAATCTAATTATTTTTTTTTTAAACAATTTAAATTGCAGAATGACCCCCAGAAAACCAGCCGGAAGAAGAAGAAGAAAAAGACCAAAGGGAAAAAGGTAGTTTTAGCTTACTTTCCGATTCTCATTCCTATTCTCCAAGTCTGCAAGGCATGGTAACTTGCTGGGGCGCAATTCCAAGGGGACCAGTTGCTCTCTCTGGCACTTCATCCAAGTGGCCATTCTTTGTGTGTGAGTTTAAACAGTGAGCGCAGACAAACTATTTGAACAACAATTACTTGTATTTATACAGCGCCTTTAACGTTGTAAAACATCCCAATGCGCTTCACAGGAGCGTTATCAATCAAAATTTGACACCAAGCCACATATTAGGGACAGGCGACCAAACGATTGGTCAAAGAGGTAGGTTTTAAGGAGCGTCTTAAAGGAGGAGAGAGAGAAGCGGAGAGGTTTAGGGAGGGAATTCCAGCGCTTGGGGCCTGGGCAGCTGAAGGCGCGGCCACCAGTGTCATGAAGGCATCACAGTCTGATTGAAGAGAGGTGTTCAGTTGGAATCCACGTGGTTTGATTGAATCCTGTCTGATTGAATCCTGTCGTCACGCACTTTCAAGGAACAGCAATGCTAGCTGGTTGTCTTCTTCCTGCTCCCCGGCCTGCGGACACTGAGGCCCATTCTATCTCCCCGGCTGACATAAGCTGATTCAGCACAGAGCAGCGCTCGAGCAGGGCCACTGTATGGTTCAGTACGGCACTGGGCTGTGCACTTACCCACTTGGTCAGCGGGGGGAGCTCTGACTCGCAGTATCTTTTTAAATTACAGATTATTGTTTTCAAAGTGTAAAATAAACGGTGCCCTTTTTTTCTCCCCCCCCCCCCACCACATTGTGTTTCCCAGAAGTCGATACTTCCCATTGAGAACATCAGTGAGAAGGACGTGGAGAGCACGGCAGACGAGGACAGGTACAGTAGTAACGGAGGTCGCACACCCTGGTCAGACGGGCAGTCATACCCGCTCCCTTATTAAGTGGCTGGGATGAAATTATGGCCAAGGTGAAATTATGGTTCAAACATGATTCTCCGTGCAGTTGCTGTCAGACAGGAATCTACAAAGGGGTCATATTTAAAGAGATAGATAGATACATTTCTAGATGCAAAAGGCGTCAGGGGGTATGGGGAGAGAGCGGGTACAGGAAACTCTTTATTAACCGGCACCGACGGGACCGGCGTGGTGCCGGTTAATCAAAAAGTCCGGATAACGGAGAGTTATATCTCCCAACGTACGAGAGCCCCGTACACACTGACATTCGCCTGCATTCGGAGCTCCGTCTCCCCGGGGACCGCCAGCTGACCATCTGTCGTGTCCGCTGCCTACCCGGGCTGCACATTCCCCTCCCAATCTACACGCTCCGATACAAGGCAAACGCCTCGGGGTTTTTTTTAAAGTTATTTTTAAAGGAGAGATGAAGGAAAACCCCGGTTACCTACTCAAGAATTTTGCCGGTTAAGAGAGATTTCCGGTTATTTGGGTGCCGGTTAAAAGAGAGTTTCCTGTACATGGTATTGAGATAGAGGATCAGCCATGATCATATTGAATGGCGGAGCAGGCTCGAAGGGCCGAATGGCCGACTCCTGCTCCTCTTTTTCTGTGTTTCTATGTCCAACGTTCTCTGTAATTTTCTTGGGCCCTGCGGACCATTCAAAATACCGCGCACGCGCAGTTTTTACTTTGAAAAGCCGGCTGCACGGGTACCCTGGAGCGCAGCGTGGCCGCACAGCTTACAGGGAACATTGGTCGTGACTTCCATCCTCGCACAAACCCATGGACAGGAACACAAGAACTCGGGGCAGGAGTAGGCCATACGGCCCCTCAAGCCTGCTCCGCCATTCTGTAAGATCACAGCTGATCCACTACCGCCATTCCAGTTGCCCGCCCTGTCCCCGTGCCCCTTGATTCCCTTAGTATCCTGGAGGGCTGCTCGCAGGCTCTCCTAGTCATGCAGTGCAGCCAGCCGTCAGGGGGCTGCGTGAGAGGAGCTAGATCCGACAAACCTCCCATGTGTTTGTCCTCCTCTTCTTCCCGCAGTCAAGCGCCTTGCTTCACTTCTTCCTGCCCGTCCCCCGTCCCTTCTCGAGACGGCAGGGCTGAGGTGATGAACTTGGTTTGTGGCGGTTAACTTCTCGTTTGCCGCTCCACGACGCACAGAACTGGAGCTCCAGCACTTTTGACAGACCAGCACAGCATGCGGTGTCTACAGAACCGTTTGTGACTCTGCTTCCAAAACCGTGAGCGGCAACGTTCCCTTCGGCCTCACAGCTCTCGGGACCGTCCCACACAGCCGACTCGCCGGCGTTACAATGCGAGAAACCACCCATTTTGGAATGGGTTGCGCACCCAAATAAAATAAGAGGGAAACATTGGTGAGCAGCCTTTAACTTCATCAGGCCCCCGCCCCCCCCACCGCCCAAATCACGAGCATTTAGCGACTTGAAATGAGCAGTAGTTGTCTTTCTTTTTGTCCCCTTCCTGTGTTGACCAGGGGCATAGACAGCAGGTAAGACATGCAAGAGACGTGTAAAATGCTGCCGCCTGGGGATTGCAGATGACTCTCAAAAATCCCGTCAGCCGAGCGCCGTGTTGCTTTTGTCTGCCCCACTAGTTATTTTGCTTCTGGAGTCTCTGTGTAGAGGGAACCTGTAGCAGGAGAGTGTCCAACAACTGAGAAGTCGCACAACACCAGGTTATAGTCCCAACAGCTTTATTTGAAATCGCCAGCTTTCGGAGCGCTGCTCCTTCGTCAGGTGAAGGGGCAGCCGCTCCGAAAGCTTGTGATTTCAAATAAAGCTGTTGGACTATAACCTGGTGTTGTGCGACATCCAACAACTGAGACAGACTGTTGGAGTGGCTCCCCAGTTACCCTTTTATTTTACATCTCTGTCGGAAAATAGCCCAGAGGTTGAATGCTGAAAGTGTCTTGTGTTCGCCGACAGGGAGGAGGACGTTTCCCAGGCATCGCAGCAGGAAATCAGAGAGAAGAATGAGGTAGGAATTCTGCCGGACTGCTTGAAATTCAACTCGTTTCCTTGATTTTTTTTTGTTTGTTTTGTTTCCTTTCATCCTGTTTTGAAGGTGCCGACTCCTTGCAGGGCTTGAGCTTTTGAGTGCCTTAAGACCTCTACTGCCTTGTCCCAGTGGCTGATGTTCATGGGTGAGCCCAGACCGTGAGTGTTCAACCATGGAGAGCAGCACAGACACCCCCAATCCTGTCCTGACCCACCCAGGATGGCAGTCGGGCCAATGAATCCAGGATGATCCTTCCCTCTCTAGCCCAGGGAAGGTAGAGGCTAATTGCTGCATCGCAGTCACTGCCCTAGCTGAGAGCAGCTAACTCTGCACAAAGCAGCAACTCAACCCAAGACCTTCTGGCCTCCGTACCTTGGCACGACAGCGAGCAGTGTCTGTATCCATTAGACCTCTATGGGCGTTAATCCCACACACTGGTACGAATTGCATATGTGGAATAAGAACATAAGAATTAGGAGCAGGAGTAGGCCATACGGCCCCTCGAGCCTGCTCTGCCATTCAATAAGATCATGGCTGATCTTCGACCTCAACTCCACTTTCCCGCCCGAGCCCCATATCCCTTGATTCCCCTAGAGTCCAAAAATCTAGCTGTCTCTGCCTTGAATATACTCAACGACTCAGCATCCACAGCCCTTTGGGGTACAGAATTCCAAAGATTCACAACCCTCTGAGTGAAGAAATTCCTCCTCATCTCAGTCCTAAATGGCCGACCCCTTATCCTGAGACTATTCCTCTAGTTCTAGACTCTCCAGCCAGGGGAAACAACCTCTCAGCATCAACCTTCAATCCCCCTCCGCATCTTGTATGTTTCAAATTCAGACAGTTATCCTGTATTTGGAATAATCTTTTACTGAACGTGTCCAAAAAGGAATCTTTTGCTGTATCCGGCACTTTCCACAGTGGGAGTATGCCCCTTTTTTTTCCCCTGGAATGCTCTTGGTTGGCCACTCAGGCTGCTGATAAAGCTTCTGTATTCATTTTGGATTTCAGACGATTGGGCTACACTTGTACCAGTGCGGCTGACTTGTGAAGTATTTAAACACAAGTCAACAAAGGCACGTGAGTGAAGACTGTCATCGAGAGGTTGCTGTACGGAGTTTCTCTGTAAAGCTGCAGGTTATAGCTTCCCCCAGTGTCTTTGTGTGTGTGTGTGTGTGTGTGTAGATGAAAGGTCATCGACCTGAAACGTTAACTCTGTTTTTCTCTCTCCGCCGATGCTGCCCGACCTGCTGAGTATTTCCAGCATTTATTTCAGATTTCCAGCACCCGCACTATTTTGCTTTTGACGCAATGTTACTGTTTATTAGTTTGCAGAGCTGGAGGCCGCGGCGCGAAGGTGGCAGCTGCTGTGCGAAGAGAAGAACGCACAGTATGAGCAGCTGATGAAACGGCAGGGAAAGGCACAGGACAGTTACAAGGTCAGTGCTGGAGAGAAAGGAGCCACTTCCCGAGTCACTACAGTCCAGGCCCGTTCCGTGCAGACATGTTTTCTGTAAGGGTCACCTTCCCGGCAGATATTTGTCCCTCAACATCACTTAAAACAGATGATCTGGGTCATTATCACATTGCTGTTTGTGGGAGCTTGCTGTGCACAAATTGGCTGCCGCGTTTCCTACATTACAACAGTGACTGCACTTCAAAAGTACTTCATTGGCTGTAAAGCGTTTTGGGATGTCCTGAGGTCATGAAAGGCGCTAAATAAATAGGAACGTAGGAGCAGGAGTAGTCCATTCAGCCCCTCGATCCTGTTCTGCCGTTCAATTAGATCACAGCTGATCTGCATCTTAACTCCATCGATCCGCCTTGGTTCCATAACCCTTAATACCCTTGCCTCACAAAAATCTTATCAATCTCAGTTTTGAAATTTTCAATTGACCCCCAGCCTCAACAGCTTTTTGGGGGAGAGAGTTCCCGATTTCCGCTCCCCTTTGTATGAAGTGGTGCTTCCAGACACTTTCTTTCCTTGGAATTAAACATTTTAAAATGTTCTGTTTTTCCATAATTTTAACAATAACATTGAAGCATTGTTTGAGAGTTGTTTTCGGGAGGTTCACCTTCTGTCCTGCCGTTAGCTGTCTGAAATCAAACTCAGAACTTGGATGAAAATGGGAAAATGCCCACTGCAAGAATAGATCCGGTATTATACAGGGGGAAATGGAAACAGCAAAACATCCCAGCAGCAGTACGAGCGCTCAGGGTGCAGGTGATCAAACTGGGCACCGCATGATGGTTCACTTTGTGAGTGCAGTTCAGGATACACTAATGAAACTGCCAGCTGCCAGAGATATTTGTGCCAATTACTTTGAAGAAGAGCTAACAGTGGAAGCGCAGGATGAATTTCGAGGTGTCGTTAGACACTGAAGACAACACGCTCATCAACAATCTGTGGTCACTTGCATCCGCGTTTCTGGCTTTTGTTTCTGGGATGCCAGAATGCAGGACAGGACCGGCTTTGTTGCACAGGGTAGCTGGACCTGGCTGAGTGGCCATGGTTGGTTACTGATCTCGCTGGCAGTGTGGCTCTTGAGTTCGGGCTGGGCACAACCTGCACATGAAGGAATGGGTGTCGGCGGAAGAGCCACTCTTGGTTACTTTTGTTTGCCACCTTGTGGTGGATTTCAGAGTGCCATTGGTGCAGGTCTTGAAGCAACCTCTTGGTAGTTAATTTTGGTGATGGACGACTGGTGCTATCGCCAATAAAAAAAAGGTAGCAGGTGCCCCGCTTTTTAAAGGGGGCACAACCAATCCATCTCCAGGGTCACCCGGGCGCGAACAAAACCGCAGAAGAGAGGCAGGCAGTCGGGCCAAACGACCCCCCCCCCCCCCCCCCCCACCCTGCCTCGACCACCTGGACCTGTTAATGGCCACCTTGGCCAGGCCCGGGAGCAGTCCTATGAGAGGAGGTCTTCCGACTTGCCCGCTCGCCTCCACACCGGGTGACCAAAGATCAGGAGCATGGGACTAAAGAGCCATCAGAATTTGAGGTTGCAGCCCCTTTCAAATAGTGGAAGAGGGGCTGCAGCCTCACACACTCTATGTATACGTGGAACACGGATTCCTCCAGGCTGCAGAACATTCAGGTGGCCTGGGAGTCCTTGAAGCTACTTAAAACCTTAGTGAGGGCCTTGAAGCAACTCAGTTCCTTGCCTTGGTGCAGAAGAAGGGGACACCTAAGAACATAAGAAATAGAAGCAGGAGTAGGCCATTTGGCCCCTCGAGCCTGCTCCGCCATTCAATAAGATCATGGCTGATCTGATCTTGGCCTCAACTCCACTTTCCCGCCCGCTCCCCATAACCCTTGACTCCCCTGTCAAATATCTGTCTATCTCAGCCTTGAATATATTCAGTGACTCCACCTCCACAGCTCTCTGGGGTAGAGAATTCCAAAGATTCACGACCCTCCTGAGAGAAGAAATTCCTCCTCATCTCCGTTTTAAATGGGCGACCCCTTATTCTGAAACTATGCCCCCTAGTTCTAGATACCCCCACGAGAGGAAACATCCTCCCTGCATCTACCCTGTCAAGCCCCTTCAGAATCTTATATGTTTCAATAAAATCACCTCTCATTCTTCTAAACTCCAATGAGCATAGGGCCAACCTGCACAACCTTTCTTCATAAACAACCCCTTCATCTCAGGAATCAACCGAGTGAACCTTCTCTGAACTGCCTCCAATGCAAGTATATCCCTCCTTAAATAAGGAGACCAAAACTGCACTCGGTACTCCAGATGTGGTCTCACCAGCGCCCTGTACAGTTGGAGCAAGACTTCCCTACTTTTACTCCATCCCCCTTGCAATAAGGGCCAACATTCCATTTGCCTTCCTAATTACTTGCTGTATCTGCATGCTAACTTTTTGTGTTTCATGTACGAGGGCCCCCAGATCCCTCTGTACCGCAGCATTTTGTGGTCTCTCTCCATTTAAATAATCATTTGCTTTTTTATTCTTCCTAATTTATCCTTATGTGGCTTGGTGTCAAATTTTATGTCTTAAAATACTCCTGTGAAGCGCCTTGGGACGTTTTACTACGTTAAAGGTGCTACAGTAAACTCTTGTTTAAACGGCACTTTATCATCCGGAATACTTTAATAACCGGCAAAACAGATATATCTCAATACAAAACAACACCTCAATAACCAGTAATCTTGCCGAATCCATCCAGCACTCGTTTTGCCGAGCCTGAGTCTCCCGCGGTGGCCGAGTTAGTCGGTGGTGATGGTGAGTGGAAAAGCAGCACCGTGGTTGGTATACCTCTCTGTTATCCAGAATTTTTCATCGACCGGCACCATCCTGGTCCCATAGGTGCCGGATAAGAAAGAGTTTACTGTATATAAATACTTGTTGTTCCTACCAAAAGTGGATAACCTCACATTTTCCCACATTATACTCCATTGGCCAAGTTTTTGCCCACTCACTTAACCTATCGACAGGTTATCCCTTTGCAGACTCTTTGTGTCCTCCTCACAACTTGCTTTCCCACCTATCTTTGTATCATCAGCAAATTTGGCTACAGTACACTCGGTCCCTTCATCCAAGTCATGAATATAGATTGTAAATTGTTGAGGCCCTAGTTGTAATGAAAAAGGGTTGCAGCCTGTTTGAGTGGTGGTGGGTGGGTGGGTGGGTGGGGGGGGGGGAGGGGAGAAATGGAGGTTCAGCCGCTGTGTCAGTCTGAGATAAGTTGTTATTTATTGGTCATTTTCTATTTGAGGAATGATGGATGTTCCTGTTTTCTAGCACCAGACAGCAGAGCTGCAGAGGCTGAAACAGGAAGTGGAGAACGAACGGAAATTGCAACAAAATGACAAGAAAGCGCTTCAGAACCAGATCAAAAATCTTCAAGATGCACTCCAGAGCAAAGAGGAGCTGGTCAAAAAGTAAGAAGGGCTTAAAACACCTGGTTATTGAGTCGCCAGGGATCAAATATGGGACCACCTAGTGTGTAAGGCTCAATATCACACTATATATGGTGCAATCATCCAATGAGCTATCTGAGTGACTGTACTCTTTTTAGGGTATTTCTTATTTTCAAAACTTGATTTGAGAAGGAGCCAGACGTGTAACTGGAATATTTAACTTTGTGTAGGTCTGAGAAGCAGGTCTGGACACAAGAGCAAGAGTTGGAAAACCAGAAGAAACATGCCCAGCGGGAACAGTAAGTACCAACAACATTACAACAGTGACTACACTTCAAAAAATACTCCATTGGCTGCAAAGCGCTCTGGGACGTGCTGAGGTCGTGAAAGGTGCTATCGAAATGCAAGTCTTGCTTTCCTGACCCTGCTCTGTGCCTTTCGGAGCCTGTGCCATCCAAGGCTTGCTGCTTGACTGCCAGGTCAGTACTGCCGCCTACTGCCCACCTCTCTGGCACTCCGGCGCTATAAAAGAAAGAAAGGCTTGCGTTTATATAGCGCCTTTCACGACCACCGGACGTCCCCTGCTCTTCTTCGAAATAGTGGCCATAGGATCTTTTACGTCCACCTGAGAGAGCAGACGGGGCTTCGGTTTAACGTCTCATCCGAAAGACGGCACCTCCGACAGTGCAGCACCCCCTCAGCACTGCACTGGAGCGTCAGCCTGGATTTGTGCTCCGATCTCTGGGGGGAGGTGTGTGTGTGTGTGTCCCTTGACTCCAGGCCTCCCAGCTGTGGCGGATAGGGTCTGGATGATAATCTGTTCACGCCTCCCTCTGTAAATCATTTCACAGTTTTATTTAATTAAAGCTGTTAGCTGTGGCTCAGTGGGTAGCACCCTCGCCTCTGAGTCAGAAGGTTGTGGGTTCAAGTCCCACTCCAAGGACTTCAGCACAAAAATCTAGGCTGACGCTCCCGGTGCAGTGCTGAGGGAGTGCTGCACTGTTGGAGGTGCCGTCTTTCGGATGCGATGTTAAACCGAGGCCCCGTCTGCTCTCTCGGGTGGTCGTAAAAGATCCCGTGGCACTATTTCGAAGAAGAGCAGGGGAGTTATCCCTGGTGTCCTGGCCAATATTTATCCCTCACTTAAAATCACTAAAACAGATAATCTGGTCATTAGCACATTGCTGTTTGTGGGAGCTTGCTGTGCGCAAATTGGCTGCCGCGTTTCCTATATTACAACAGCGACTACGCTTCAAAAAGTACTTCATTGGCTGTAAAGCGCTTTGCGTCCTGGGGTCGTGAAAGGCGCCATAGAAATGCAAGTCTTTCTTTATATAAAAGCAAGGTGTTGTATCAAACAAGGAAGCCATTTCACGAATGTAGCCACTTTGCGAATTAATCCAATCACATTGCTAGTTATAAATCAGTTGGCTGTGATAGTAGAATTGAAACACGGTGGCATAGTGGTTAGCACTGGTGCCTCACAGCGCCAGAGACCCGGGTTCGAATCTGACCTCGGGTGACTGTCTGTGTGGAGTTTGCACATTCTCCCCGTGTCTGCGTGGGTTTCCTCCGGGTGCTCCGGTTTCCTCCCACAGTCCAAAAATGTGCGGGTTAGGTTGATTTGGCTATGATAAATTGACCCTTAGTGTTAGGGGGGATTAAATATGTGGGGTTATGGGGATAGGATGGGATATGTTAGGTGGAATTAAATACGTGGGGTTACGGGGGTAGGGTGGGATATGTGTACTGTGGGGATTAAAGCAGGGACAGGGTACTGGATTTGGATGATCAGCCATGATCGTATTGAATGGCGGAGCAGGCTCGACGGGCCGAATGGCCTACTCCTGCTCCTAGATTCTATGTTTCTATGTTTCTATGAAATGTAGAAAATGGCACTAGCTGTTGCGATGTTTTTTGTGCAGAGAGCAGTGGGCACAGGAGAAGACTCGGTTGGAGAGACAATCAGCAAAAAGCAAAGATGAATTCATTGAAGCCATGAGGAGAGCGATGGCTGCCGAGGTAACTCAATGTCATGATTTAGTCAATTCAGTTAACTCCAGTGAATTATTAATTTTGCTTTTACTGTTCGAACCACACTGTTCGCCAAACTTGGTGTCACATTTGACCCTGAAATGAGCTTCCGACCACATATCTGCAGCATGACTAAGACCGCCTATTTCCACCTCTGTAACATCGCCCGTCTCCGTCCTTGCCTCAGCTCATCCGCTGCTGAAACCCTCATCCGTGCCTTTGTTACCTCTAGACTTGACTATTCCAACGCACTCATGGCTGGCCTCCCACATTCTACGCTACGTAAACTTGAGGTTATCCAAAACTCAGCTGCCCGTGTCCTAACTCGCACCAAGTCTCATTCACCCATCACCCCTGTGCTCGCTGACCTACATTGGCTCCCGGTTCAGCAACGCCTTGTTTTCAAAATTCTCATCCTTGTTTTCAAATCCCTCCACGGCCTCGCCCCTCCCTATCTCTGTAATCTCCTCTCAGCCCCACAACCCCCCTGAGATATCTGCGCTCCTCTAATTCTGCCCTCTTGAGCATCCCTGATTATAATCACTCAACCATTGGTGGTTATGCTTTCTGTTGCCTGGGCCCTAAGCTCTGGAATTCCCTGCCTAAACCTCTCCGCCTCTCTTTCCTCCTTTTAAGACGCTCCTTAAAACCTACCTCTTTAACCAAGCTTTTGGTCACCTGCCCTAATTACTCCTTATGTGGCTCAGTATCAAATTTTTTGTCTTATAATACTCCTGTGAAGCGCCTTGAAACGTTTTACTATGTTAAAGGCGCTATATAAATACAAGTTGTTGTTGTTGTTAACCCTTTCACCCTCCCTCCAATCCATGCTCCGTTTCTTCCTTCTGCTCGTAAAGTTCTCGGGGCTGATGAGTCAAGTTGGCACCAAGACCAGTGCAACTTTACTGTTCCATCAATCTTTAACTCCAACGTGAGGCGCTCTCCTCATTGAATCAGTTGGACAATGCGCTGCCCACTGTGGTACTGAGCCATATAGACCAGAGAGCCCCTGCGCTGACGTATAAATTATCAGTTGTGGTGAGGGTTGGGGTGCTTTAATTGGCCTCGGCCTCCCAAGGCCCAATAGAGAAGACTCAGCCAGGCATTTCACATGGTCTGCAGTTCTGTTCTAATCCAGCAGGGGAGCTCAAGGACCACCTCGCAATGAGGCTGCTCCTGATTGCCATCTAATGGCCCTGCTGGAACGCCCATGTGTACGGACAGCAGGGGAGGCGGGGCTAGGTTTCTCACCATGGCCGAATAGCCTGCCACCACTGAACTGTTGAGGCTCGTGCATGAAGAGTGGTGAGGTACTGGAGGGTGGCTGGCACCTGCAATCCTACATGAGTTGGCACATTCAAGAGCAATAAGAATTAGGAGCAGGAGTCGGCCATACGGCCCCTCGAGCCCGCGCCACCATTCAGTAAGATCACGGCTGATCTTTGACCTCAACTCCACTTTCCCACCCGATCCCCATATCCCTTGATTCCCCTAGAGTCCAAAAATCTATCTATCCCAGCCTTGAATATACTCGCACAACACCAGGTTATAGTCCAACAGCTTTATTTGAAATCACAAGCTTTCGGAGCGCTGCTCCTTCGTCAGGTGAAGTGAAGAATCAGTTGGACAATGCGCTGCCTCGTATTTCTTCACTTCACCTGACGAAGGAGCAGCCGCTCCGAAAGCTTGTGATTTCAAATAAAGCTGTTGGACTATAACCTGGTGTTGTGCGACTTCTCACTTTTGTCCACCCCAGTCCAACACCGGCATCTCCGCATCTTGAATATACTCAACTGGGGAGAGAATAGCAAATTTATCCACATCCTTACTCCCAATAGGAAAAATTAAGTGCCCTTACCCTTTTTTGCTGGCTTCATCTGCTCACAGATTCATTCACGATATGAGCAGCGAGAGCAATGGGCAGAGTGATGTGGCCCTGAGAGATGGATTTAGCTGGGTGAGGGGTGAGAGGATGAGGAGCGACTCATGATAAATCATCAGACTCAGTCAGGGATTCGGGAGATACCCCCGGGGCAAACTACTGAACTCTCTTCAGATTTAGACCGATTATTCAGTGGGAGGAGAGGAAAGAGAAGTTGTCTAAATCCCTCATTTCTATGGAATGCAGCCTGGACTTTTGTTTCGTTTCTCAGGTCCAGGTCCTGGAGTGCAGACGCGATAAAGGGACTGTTTTTCTCGAGCAAGCTGCAAAGGAAGGAGAGGTTAAACTGTCCGGCTTGAGACAGAAGCTCATGAGGTAAGGAAGTGCCACCAGCACACTGGAAGTGGGGATATTTCGCAGAGCCGTAAAGCATGTGTGAATCTTCGTGGCGATGGTTTTATTTGTGTAAATAATTACGCTTGGATTCACCAATGGGCATTCGCGCTGATGAAAGCACAACACGAGCAATCGGATCAAATTGAAGTGGTCTGCGATAAGTAATTTCCAGTGCAGAACCACTCTCTTTACTCCCTTCCACCGGGCTTTCAACATGAACGGCACCTGATCTCTGTGTTCCTGCCTACATTACAACAGTGACTACAATTCCAAAGTACAGGAAACTTTCGTTTATCCGGCACCCAAATATCCGGAATTCTCGCTTAACCGGCAAAAATCATCCTCCGAAAACTCCTCTCAAATAACCGGCAATGTTGCCGAGTCGCAGTCGAGTCTCCGCGAACGCCGAGTGCTCCGAAAACTCCTCTCAAATAACCGGCAATGTTGCCGATCCCGAGTCCGAGTCCGAGTCCGAGTCCGCGAACGCCGATTTAGTCAGTAGGGGTACTTTTCAAAAGTGCCACTACTCGGCCTCCTGGCGCTGTCGGAAACACTGCAGTAGCAGGAGTTGATTCTCCCGCGCTGCCTGGAGTCTCTTTGTTAAAAATAGCCTCGGTAGATATAACTCTCCGTTATCTGGTACTTTCGATAAACCGGCACCACGCCGGTCCCGTCGATGCCGGATAAACGAAAGTTTCCTGTACTTCATTGGCTGTAAAGCGCTTTGGGGCGTCCTGAGGTCGTGAAAGGCGCTATAGAAATGCAAGTCTTTTTCTATCTGCATTCCCACCTTGTTTTCATAGGCTGCCTGCAGGACAGTGAGAGACTTGACAGGCTGACTTGCGCCTGTCACTCCTGCTGGCCTGCGGTGCGGTGGGACTGGCTGAGTTAACGACTATTGGAAAGAGAGAAGCAGTCTCATTTTAAGTAATACACTTTGCTGTCCTTTCAGCCCTTGTCCTCCATAGGCAGCTATTTACAGTTGACCAAAATACACCTGAGTGGCATTGAGATGTAATATAATAATTTGTATAATAAATAAAAACAGAAAATGCTGGGGAATACGGAACCGGTTGGGCAGCATCTGTGGAGAGAGAAACAAGAGTTAACGTTTCAGGTCGATGGCCTTCACCTGAAACGTTAACTCTGTTTCTCTCTCCACAGATGCTGCCTGGCCTACTGAGCGTTTACAGCGTTTTCTGTTCGTATTTCAGATTTCCAGCATCCGCAGTATTTTGCCTTTATAATAATTTATATGCCTTGCGTCCAGTGTATCTCACACTTGCATATGAATGGCTCAAATATCACATTCGGAAAACAGCAACAAATCTTAGCTGAAGAGATATAGAATGTACCAATGAAAAAGTAATGTCTTTTTAAAAAAAAGTATTTAAAGAGAAAGAAAGCCAGTCATTTTCTCGTGGTTTCTTCTGACCTTGATAACCTGCACTCTCCTGAAAGGGGTGGGTGGGGGGGGGAAGAGAGCAGGGATTTACAAACAGTTGCCAATCTACATTCTATTAAAGAAAATGCTGGCAATACACGGCAGGTTCATCAGCACCCATTCAAAAAGGACAACAAGCTAACGTTTTGGAACAGGTGCTGGATTTTCTCTTTACAGATTCTGACGGGCCTGTTGTGTACTTGCAGCATCTTCTGGGGATTGGGCGGGAAAGTGGGGTTGAGGTCGAAGATCAGCCATGATCTTATTGAATGGCGGAGCAGGCTCGGGGGGGCCGTATGGCCTACTCCTGCTCCTAATTCTTATGTTCTTTTATCTCCGATTGCCAGCATTTGTCTTTTGCAATGTTGGGCTTGTCATCAGCTGGTCACTGCAGACAGAGTGCAACAGTTACAGGGTACAGACTGAAAATGCGGGGAAAAGGATGCTGCTTTTTAAATTTTTCGCATTGAATTCTCAAAACTGTATATTCAAATGTTCCAATATAGTCCTCTTGCAAAGCACCATACAATCAAAATTTACACTGACTTCACAAAATACACAGGTGAATGTGCATTTATATGTACAAGACCTCATAAAATATTTGTGAATCTGCACTGAAGAACACAAGAAATAGGAGTAGGCCCTACGGCCCCTCGAGCCTGTTCCGCCATTCAATGAGATCAGGGCTGATCTGCGACCTAACTCCATATACCCGCCTTTGGCCCATATCCCTTAATACGTTTGGTTAACAAAAATCTATCAAACTCAGATTTAAAATTAACAATTGATCTAGCATCAATGGCATATATATATATATTGCCTTCACCTATATATTTTTGGAAGTGGTTGTTAATTGGATTGTCCGTTGCTTGCCGGACAAGGACATTGATACGTCCCGTGAGGTTGCTTTATGGGTAAAGAGAAAAGTGAGCTGAATCATGTGGCCAAGCACAGCGTCACTGCAGTCGAATTCTAAGCTTGTGTGCATCTGAGCCGTTTCCCTCTTTCAGCGCCTCCCCCAGAACTGTCTGGGTTACCAGTGACAGGCGGGTGTTCTTTAAGACCAGCGTCGCTGCGTTGTAAAGCTGAGTCAGCGGATCTGAAGAAACTACTTGTGCGCCTCTTTTTGTCCCCGCAGCGGGCCCGGGGTGCAGATCGACGTCAAGGCCGCGATGCTGGCGTACGAGATGGTGCTCGCCGACATCAAATCAAAAATACACCAGACAGTGGTCAGTGCTTAGTTCTATAAATGTTTTGCTTCCTTTCTCAATTATTTCCTCTTAATTTTTCCTTCTCAGTTTCTCTTGTAATTTTAGCTTTTAAAAAAAACAAAAAATTCTTCTGGTTCCTTTACTATCTGGGAAAGCCTTGAGATATAAGTGGATGTGAAAGTGGGTTGATGAATGTACTGCTACGTTGATCTCCGTGCTGTGACTTTCTTTTTGGGGGGGAAGGGCCGTTAAGTGTATCTGTTATTAAGCCGTTATCGAGTCTCTCTTTTTAATTCATGGGATGTGGGCATCCCTAACTGCCCTTGAGAAGGTGGTGGTGAGCCACCTTCTTGAACCGCTGCAGTCCGTGTGGTGACTTCTTTGGAGCGGTTTGGTCCAACTAGGCCACTTCAGAGGGCAGTTAAGAGACAACCACATTGCTGTGGGTCTGGAGTCACGTGTAGACCAGACCAGGTAAGGACGGCAGATTTCCTTCCCTAAAGGACATTAGTGAACCAGATGGGTTTTTATACAATCCGGTAGTTTCATGGTCACCGTTACTGATGCTAGCTTTTAATTCCAAATTTATTATTTAACTGAATTTAAATTCCCCAGCTGCCGTGGTGGGATTTGAACTCATGTCTCTGGATCTGGATTACAAGTCCAGTAACACAACCACTACGCTACCGTACTCTTGCAGGCGGCAGTATCCATATTCAGAATTCGATTGGTGTTCGTCTTGTTTGTCCGAGTTAGGAGCATATAATTGCCCGAGTCCACACCCACTACCTGAACTACAGGGAAGAGGAACGCTGACTCCATGAAGACTGCTTTCTGTAGATTGGTGAAGGGAGGGGGAAATTGCTCCCTATGGCGAGGTGGGGAACTGTTTAATTCCAAAACAAGGGTTATACCAACATACAAAATGACGGGCAGGAAAAGACCAGCTGGTCCATCAAGCCTGCCCCACACCACGATGGCAGAAGCATCGTGACTGAACACTTCCTCCCTCCCTCAGGAAAAAATACACTGGAAAATTCCCCTCTGACCCCCCCTCAGGCCAGAAGTTCACACAGGACCAAGTGTTGTCTATAAAGACACACTGACCTTCTATATGATGCGATCTCGGCCCCAGTCAGGAACCGGTTCAGCCCCCTGTTGAAGGCAGAGAGTCAGCACCCACCACACCAGCCGGCAATGTATTCCAGAGGCTCACTACTCTCTGGGAAAAGAAGAACCACCCAGCATCCAGTCTACTCCTACTCTTACACAGTTTAAACTCATGTCCCCTAGTCCTCCCCAATCTGTTAAACTGGAATAATCTATCAATAGGGACGCTATCCAGCCCTTTAATTATTTAATAGACCTCTATCAGGTCACCTCTAAGTCTACGCCGCATCTAAAGTAAGTAGACCAAGGTCCTTGAGCCTATCTGAGTAGTTGAGGTTCTTTAAGCTAAGAATCATTTTTTTTGGGCTGACTACCTCTTAAGGTGCCCTTTCTGTTTCCACAAGGTTGCTGCTTCTTAAGTTTGCAAAATGGCCCACTCTTTCCCAACTCCTGACGTGGGTGTATTTTGTCTGCCAGTACTGTGCCCATTCTGGCTTAGGACCTTACTACAACGCACGATAATTTCTTAAAGACTGGGGGGAGACGGGGGGAAAGGCAATGGATAGAAACTTGAAAGAGGCCACAGTTAACTCTTAGTGATCCAGTTTCTGCGGTTTCTTAGCATGCTGGGTTTAACTATTTTATTAAAAAATCTGTTTTAACCAAACAAGAGTTCAGAGGATAAAGTATTGAGTAAATAGTGTTCATTTTCCACAAGAAATCTCTAGCCCAACTGTGCTGTGGACAGTACTTTTTTTAAGTTTATGTATTTCATCACTTCTTTATATGTTTTTTTTTCAAAGAGCGCCTTCAATGAACAGATTGACCTGATTCGCAACGGAGCTAAGCTGAGTAACATGCCGCAGGTTCCTGTCCAACTGCCTCCATCCCAGTCTGATTTCATGGTAAGTGTTGTGTATTAAACACTGCATCCAGCTTAGTTAATGCTGAATATGGAAGCTAAGTCTTTACAAGGAAATTAAGTTTTTTTTTTAGTGCTAATACAAATATTTAAAATGCAAAAAAGTATATGCAAGCGCCGGATGCTCTGTGTAAATCTTGCAGATAAGAATATCCTTAACAACAAACTGTTCTTCAGCTTATCTATATGGCAAAGCAAAAAGAGCTCTTGGCTTCCAATGGATTTCCCACAAATAACAACAGCCAGGGAACAACCTCTACGCTGCCAGCATTTCCACCGGGATTGGCTCCGTTGAACAATCAGCTGGGAATAACACAGGTAGGCCGTACCTTCGAAACGGTTTTTGTTTCTATTCTGATTGGAAGACGGGAGTTTTATTTGTGTCTTTTTACGGGAAAAGTCAGGAAAGCCCAATGTCCCATTGGACGGGAGCCAAGGTTGGCTCTTGTCTTCTGAAAGGCCACCTTTAACGCGAGAACCTTTCCGTTCTTCAATCCACACTCACCTGCTACACCCAGTGTTAAAAGTTATGCCTCCTTTTGTGCTTGGCAGTGACCATTGTTTATTAACATAGTGTATTTCAAGCCATGCTCTTGAAATAAAACCACCACCACCCTATTCACACCACGACTTGGTGGGTGTTATGCAGTAACCATTATCTGCCAGCATGGTCTCTCCTCTGCCGCTTCCAAGTGCACAGATTGACATGCCCTCTCTCCCCTCACCTTGGACATTTTTATCCCCTTCCTTTTAAGGAATATTGTACTCAGACAGCCAACTGAATGGAATTCCCTTGCTGGAGAATTACTGGTGGAACCTGTATCTCATCATTCGAAGTCACAGCACCCTAATGTACTGCATCAGTTTGTCACGAACGGACATGTTAACTGCTAACTTCATTGTGAATCCGCCACGGCCTATTCTAGCTTTATTTTCTGAGACACTTTGTAGTTGTGTGCGAGGCACAATCTCTGTACAGGTACAACCTAAAGATTCACAGCCTGTGAAACACCCAAAGCCACAGTCACCACATCTATAGGAAGGATATTGCGGTTTTAGAGAGGTTACAATGCCTATTCACTATGATGCTGCCTGATAAGAAGAAATACAAATACGAAGCAAGGCTTGAAAATGTGTTTTTTGTTAGATCAATACATTACTGGGGGACATAATACAAATGTTTAAAATTCTGAAAGGATGGGATGGGATAGATGACAGCAGATTGTTTCCAGTAGTTAAGGGGCCATATATACAAGATTAAATGTAAGAGATTTAGAACAGAGGGCAGGAGAAACTCCTTCACACAGAGAGTTGGGAGGCTGGGGAATATACTTCCAATGTTGGTGGTTGAGGCAGAGACTATGTCAAAACTCAAGATCAGATTGAATGGGTGGATGAAACAAAAGGCATTGAATAAATATGGGAACAAAAGCAAAATACTGCGGATGCTGGAAATCTGAAATAAAAACAGAAAATGCTGGAAATTCTCAGCAGGTCAGGCAGCATCTGTGGAGAGAGAAACAGAGTTAACGTTTCAGGTCGAAGACCTTTCCTTGAACAGAGGCCCAACCAGTCCCCATCCGCCGCCACCACCCTCCTCCGCCTGTTCTCACATTGAACAACTTCTCCTTTGACCCCAAATATGGGAACAAGGTGGGTAAATGTGATTAGAACTATTTACTCACGTGGAGGGTAAACTCCAACATGGACTAGTTGGGCCAAATGGCCTGTTTCCGTGTTGTAACTTCTAGGTACTTTTATGTGCATCTAGTGGTTCCTCTTGCTTTATTTCTGCACTTCTGTAACATTCCTGATATGTTCTTGTATCTCCTCCGTTCTGTCCATTTTCATCTCCAGTCATCTGCTCTCGCTTACTGTTTCTCACTGAGAGCCAAGTTTTACCTGTTTCTGACTCTTCCTGTTTCCAGTTATGCTTTGTACTCCAACTGTTAATCCAAAAGAGCTGTATGTGCATATGGTTGATCTGACATTTCTACTGCTAGCCTCCTTTGAATACCAGAGTTTGATTTCCTGTGGCTGACTCTCGCTCTTTCATCATCCCAAGGATTCCCCGGAGATCTGTTACGTCTCCCTTTTCCACGTTGATTAACATCTCCATTCGTCGGTCAATCTTATCCACTCTTTTGCTGATGATTTCACTCTGTATTGATCAACTTCTTTCCAGATCACACGTTCTCAGTACACATAACCTCCCCTCTTCTTGCAGTGCAATGGCTGAGTCAACCCCTCCATGCCCTCGGGGCCAGTGCAAACCTAGTTTCTTCAAGCACGCAGTTTCTTCATAGCTCTCACAAGTCTAGCCAACAGCCACCATCTCTTAATCTTAGCTTCACCCTTCGTCGTCCTTCATCTAGTGACATTCTTGGCCCCACTATCTCTTCTGACCTCAAATTAAACTCTCATATCTCCTCCATTGCTAAAGCTCCCTCCAAAAAACTTGGTTTCCTCTTTCATGCCAAACACCCTCTGTAAAGTCCTGGTCTGTCCAAGACTTGGGCCGCGATTTTCTCGATCGATGCGGCTTAGGAGCGGGTCAGCTGGTTTCCGGGTTCCAGTCCCGCCCCCAACTACATCCGGCCCACAGACGTGATTTTACGCTGATTGACCTTGTTAAGCCTGCCCTGCGGGCTTGCTGGCCAATTAAGAGGAAGCTGGTCAGATGACATAATTTGATGACGCGTCATCTGCCGGTTTTCTTAAAGGGACCACGCACAATTTTTTTTTTTGACAGCTGATTTTTCCGTGTTTGACAGCATTGAGGTGCTGCAAACACTGATGATGACTGTTCACAGGTGAGCTCTTACACCCAGGCTCTCCAGTGACTCCCTCCTTAGGCTAGAACAGATGGCAGCTGCAGGGGAGGTTACAGAAGTGATCTGTCACTGGTGAGAGAGGTTCTCCCATGAGGTGGGACTACACATACAATTCAAAACTTGTTACCTACAGAAAAGTCTAAATGCATTAAAAATGAATTTCCCAACATTTTCTTACCTCTGAGACTCACCAGTGCATCATTGGATCCTTCACACCACTTCTGCAGCTGTCATCAATACAGAAACATTACAGCAGACTCACAACACGCCACACTTACCTGGCATGGTGTCCGGACGTCAGGAAGCCCGAAGTAGAAGTGTCAAAATTGAAAAAGAGCCTGTTAACTGCCTGTTAACAACCTTTAACAGGCAGTTAAGTGGCTATAATCCTCTTCCCGCCGCTAGGTGTCGGGTCCATGCGCAAAACGGGGACCCGACACTTGGGAAGATTGTTTGGAGGCAGGTTTCCTGCCCGCTGTCAATCTTTGCGATTTAAAAAAAAAATGGCCAGCTTCCAAACCCGCCCCTTGAGCGCCGGCAAAATTCCGGCCTAGGATACTGCTCCCATATCTGGGGAGACTGTCATATAGGATTACATAGAATGTACAGCACAGGAACAGGCCATTCGGCCCAACCAGTCCGTGCCGGCATTAATGCTCCACTCGAGCCTCCTCCCATCCTTCCTCCTCTAACTCTATCAGCATAACCCTCTATTCCCTTCTCCCTCGTATGCCCATCCAGCTTCCCCTTAAATGCATCTGCGCTATTCGCCTCAACCACCCCCTGTGGTAGCGAGCTCCACATTCTCACCACTCTCTGGGTAAAGGAGTTTCTTCTGAATTCCTTATTGGATTTCTTGGTGACTATCTTATACTGATGGCCTCTAGTTATGCTCTACAAGTGGAAACACTCGCTCTGTGTCTATTCTACCAAAACCTTTCATCATTTTAAAAATGAGAAGTCGCACAACACCAGGTTATAGTCCAACAGATTTATTTAATTTTACAAGCTTTCGGAGCGGTTCGCTCCTTCCTCAGGTAAGTTAGCAGTGAGAGAATCTCCCAGAATTCACAATTTAAACACAGACAAAATCTATTCAAATCTTTCCCTACATCAAAGACACAGGGAAAGATTTTAATAGATTTTGTCTGTGTTTAAATTGTGAATTCTGGGAGATTCTCTCACTGCTAACTTACCTGAGGAAGGAGCGAACAGCTCTGAAAGCTTGTAAAATTAAATAAATCTGTTGGACTATAACCTGGTGTTGTGCGACTTCTCATTTTTGTCCACCCCAGTCCAACGCCGGCATCTCCACATCATGACATCATTTTAAAGACCTCATTAGGTCACCCCTCAGACTTCTCTTTTCAAGGGAAAAGAGACCCAGCCTGTTCATCCTTTCCTGATGGGTATAATCTATAGGTTCTACGATCTCGCTCACATCCCTACACAGAATACATGGAAAAAGCCTGTTGGTTGCTAGGCAATTGCTTCCCCAGTTCTAGTCTCCAACATTGGGTCTTTGTCACAACCTTTCTCGTCTCCCTCTATTTTATCGATATTACTAGTCAGTCCTCCACTGAACATTCCTCTTGTTCTTCCTAAGTTGCAAATACACCACCCTCCATACTCCTCATCCTATTGAGATCAAGGAGCTGATTTTTCTCCAGGTTAAGTTTGAGTTTTCCTGCCTTGCTGCTGGCCCAAAGCTCGCCAGCGAGCAGAGTGAGGTGGCTACTTCAATTTTCTGTGGTCGGCTCATTTGAACGATTATTCACAGCTGCTTGAGCAACTTTGACCACCTTCTGGGAGCCAGCCTAAAGGGGGAATGTGGTTCGCAGGTCAAGTTTAAAGAAATGTGCGCTCTGTCGCTTTGATTGCTTACATTCTGCTGCTGATTAGAAAACTGCTTTGATTTAAAACCTGCTTTTTAAACTCTCAACAGCGATCGATGTCGCCTGGGTTATCGGCGCAGACAGCATCAGCTGGGTTACCGCACCAGACGCCTGTGGGTGCAGTCAATCCTAGCCAAGTGGGAAGCTCCAATCCCAACCACTTGGAGCGACTTCTAGAGAGATTGACTGAGTTGTTCCCGCGACATAACAGGTAAAGTACCGGAGACAGAAGAAGACATACTTGCTGGATTGAGGGGCACTGTCACACAGAAAGAAACCTGATTGTTAGAATCAGAAGAAAAATAGTGTGCGTGAAAAATTCATTAGGTTTGAAATCCCTCTACCGTAACACGACCCAGTTGTAGTATCCCAGAGAGACGCTGGGAGTTCTCCAATTGGGTTTAACAATCGCAGTTTGAGCCACCGATTCGATCAGTTTGGGTGATTGTTGAAGGAGATGCCCTTTGGGGTCAAGTTGCTCCACAACATGCCGACTTACCTGCTTTTCTTCCCTCCTCTCTCGAAGGCACCAGCTTGTGCCGACTGCCATCCGGTACCTCACCCAAATGGCTTTTCTTCATCTGTAATCCCAGTCAGTCAGCCAGTGAGTGTCGCCACCAGGCCATTCAACCATGGAGAGCATCACAACCAAGCATGATCCTGCACTCTCCCAATCTGCATACGAGCAGTTTCTAGCAGAGGTGGCTAGTTGGTGATTGAGAGGGGCAGCTCTGGCTGATTTTTCTCCTCTCTAGCTCTGATTGCTATCCACTGACTGTGTGTGTGTGTGTGTGTGTCTTAGTTGGGCTCAGCTGTGATGCTTCCTATGGTCAAATAGTCTGTTGAGCAAGTTTATGACGGCTTGAGTCAGCATCTTGAGGAGAGGAGAAAATTGGAGGCTGAGGATGGTAGCTCCAAATCTGTTTGAATTTTCAATGACTCTGTCCAGTTTAATGCGTCATTTACTTCCTTACCTACTGTATTCTCCACAAATGAATACAGTTGTTTGATGTCTCGCTGGAATGGATGTAGAGAGAATTTGGCCCCTAGTTGAGAAGGAGCCTTGTACACTCCAATCGCCAATCTGGACTAACGATCTGTAAACGTTTTTTGACAGGGAAACGATGATCGGCTTTCTACGACAGGTCCGCATGATGAACAATAACTCGCTATCCGGACTGTCCTTTGAGCAAATCATCAGCCAAGTATCAGTCCTTATCAAAAACCATCAGCCGCTCCTTGGGGTAAGGGTATAGGAGGCATTTTAACGCTATTACTGTCTTTTAGTTTATTAGGTTATACATATGATTCTTAAAGGGAGACAGATACAACATGCAAGTGTGCCTTGCTGCAGTAATGCTGCGTTTGGACCAGTGCTAGGTGGAGCCTTCCTATTAGACACAGTAAAAAGGATTCAAGGGCAATCAATCGATGTAATTATAAAGGTTCCTGTAGTTTTTTTATGTTACTAGTTTTCACGGTCACATTTAAGACGTGTTTTATTGTATTCACGAAGCATGCTAAACTCATCGAGAGGTAGAATGTGAGCACTGCACTTACTTTTACATCATTTGACTTGAGGGGGCGGTTATTTGCACCTTTACCGCTTGTGCGGTAAACAGGTGGAGAGAATTGCCGCCCCCGTCATAGGACTCGCCCGTTATGGCAAATGGAATATAATGTGGAGAAATATGAAGTTATCCACTTTGGTAGGAAAAATAGAAAAGCAGAGTATTTTTTTAAATGGTGAGAGACTGGGAAATGTTGGTGTTCAGAGGGACCTGGGTGTCCTTGTACACGAATTACTGAAAGTTAACATGCAGGTGCAGCAAGCAATTAAGAAAGCAAATAGTATGTTGGCCTTTATTACAAGAGGATTTGAGTATAAGAGTAAAGATGTCTTACTGCAATTATATAGGACCCAGGTGAGACCACACCTGGAGTATTGTGTATAGTTTTGGTCTCCTTACCTCAGGAAGGATCTACTTGCCATAGAGGAAGTGCAACGCAGGTTCACCAGACTGATTCCTGGGATGGGGGATTGTCCTATGAGGGGAGATTGAGTAGACGAGGCCTATATTCTCTGGAGTTTAGAAGAATGAGAGGTGATCTCATTAAAACATACAAAATTCTTACAGGACTTGACAGCGTAGATGCAGGGAGGATGTTTCCCCTGGCTGGGGAGTCTAGAATCAGGGGTCACAGTCTCAGAATAAGGGGTCAGCCATTTAGGACTGAGATGAGGAGAAATTTCTTCACTCAGAGGGTGGTGAATCTTTGGAATTCTCTACCCTAGAGGGCTGTGGAGACTCAATCGTTGAGTATATTCAAGATAGAGACCGATAGATTTTTGAATATTAAGGAAATCAAGGGATATGGGGAAAGTGCAGGAAAGTGGAGTTGAGGTAGAAGATCAGCCATGATCTTATTGAATGGCAGAGCAGGCTCGAAGGGCCGAATGTCCTACTCCTGGTCCTATTTGTTATGTTCTTATAGAACCCTGCCCGATTTTCATTCCCATTGAAATCATTCTCCAATGCCTCCTTTGTAGTAACCAAAACTCTGTTCAGTGTTTACCGTGTTAAATATTCAGCTGGATACCATAAAAGATCATTTTGAGGGTCTGACTTTATTGAAACTTAGTCAGACAGTGGATCTGTGTGGATTTCCAGTTTAAAGAACCATTTACACCTGTTGATTTCCATTTGTAAATGAGCAGTCGGGATCAAGTGTTCTTCTATTGAAATGGTTTCCTGTTTAAGATGGAAGCATTCAGAGTCTTTGTGAATATAAGGGTGGGGCGGAGGGGGTAAGAGAGTCATATCACGCCTTTTGTACTAGATTTATCTGGGAGCCTGGTGCCGTCCGTATACAACACTCCTATCTGAGGAAAATCTCCCATCACACTGGGCTGATACTTGGAGCGAGCTCAAGATTGAGTTTCTATTTCCGCTTCATCTACACTAGAGGGAATTCAGAGTGATATGTCATGTTAACTATTTTAAACGACAGGTTAATAGATCTGCGTGACTGGAACACAACATTCCCTGTAAGCAGCGCTTTGATGTGCACCGCGACCTGTTTCTTTTAATTCGCGGTCCCTTTAAATTCGCATAAGCGGTATTTACAATGTAAAAGCCGGTGAGCGGCCTGTGCGGGATCTTTCCGATTCTAGTGTGGCTGCGGGAACATTGCTTGAACGGTGTTTTTTTAAAATAATTTTGGGTTCTTGGGCTGGGATTAAAGTTGATGTGTTTTGTTTTTCCCCCCCCACAGAACATAAATTTGGACTATCAGAGCCTGCCAGCTGATCCAATGGTGCCATCGACAACATGGAGAAATGTTACGCCAGATCCCTTTATGAATCGGCTAGGATTTATGGCGGGTTTGTCACATCAGAGCGGAGTCAGTGCTGAACTCGGCCTTCAGGTATTCCCCGTCCTTGGATAGGTTCTTGTTTGGTGTGTGTGAGAGAGAGAGAGAGAGAGAGGGAGAGCTGGTCTTAATGTCTTTCTGAGCAAGATTGAGAAGTCGCACAACACCAGGTTATAGTCCAACAGTTTTATTTGAAATCACAAGCTTTCGGAGCGCTGCTCCTTCGTCAGGTGAAGTGAAGGAATACGAATCGGCACAGCATATATAGACAGAGAACAATGCCTGTGTAGCGTACAATCTCAGACAACTACAGTTAATCTTTCTGACTGCCTTTTATCACACCTCGGCAGAGAAACAATCAGGTCAGGAAGGCATTATATCAAAGACATAGCAAGATACAACTAAGACAATGAGGTGGGGTCACAGGGGGTCTAAAATAAAGCTGTTGGACTATAACCTGGTGTTGTGCGACTTCTCACTTTTGTCCACCCCAGTCCAACACCGGCATCTCCGCATCATGAGCAAGATTGTCAGTTTGTGACCACTGGAAAGTGGGTTACAACTGACCAGATACAAATGAGCCAAAGCTACCAGCAGAGAGAGTTTTTTATGCCATAAGCGTGTCTAGGAACTGAGTGTAAGTGAAAGGACATTGTGCCAACTCATTGTACCAGACAGTGCCCCTTGCTTCTTTGTAAAGATTAACCTAATGATATACATAAATGATTTGGACTAATCTCAAACATTTGCTGAAGTTAGGGGCACGGCAATCTGTGAGGAAGCATGCAGGAGGGCATATCTAGTTAGGAGAGGGTAGACCTTTGGCAAATGCAGTTCAATGTAGATAAAGGTGAAGCTGTACACTTTGGGAGATTAGAGCAGAGTTTGGAATTATAAACTAAATGGCAAAATTCTCAGTGGAGTGGAGGAACAGAGTCACCCACGAGTGCAGATCCACAGATCATTAAAAGCAGGATTGCAGGTGGAACGAACCACTGAAAAGGCTAAATTGGATTCCGGGTTTTAGTTAAGGGGATTGAATAAAAAAGCAAGGAGTTCCAAAGTATTTACAGCACAGAAACAGGCCATTCGGCCCAACAGGTCCATGCCGGTGTTTATGCTCCACACGAGCCTCCTCCTGCCCCTCTTCGTCTCACCCCATCAGTTAGTGACAGTCGGATTACTGTGTGCAGTTTAGGCCACCTCGTTCGAGAAAGGATATTGGAGCCATGGAAAAGATGGAATGTAGATTCATTAGATAACCGGGATGAGAGGATGTAGTTGTAATGAGACCCGGAAAAATGAGGGCTGTATTCAGAGCAGAGTAGGTTAGAGAGGGATCTAATAGAAGTTATATAAGGTATTGGTGAGACCGCACCTGGAATACTGCATACAGTTTTGGTGTCCATACTTAAGAAAAGACATACTTGCTCTCGAGGCAGTACAAAGAAGGTTCACTCGGTTAATCCCGGGGATGAGGGGGTGGACATATGAGGAGAGGTTGAGTAGATTGGGACTCTACTCATTGGAGTTCAGAAGAATGAGAGGCGATCTTATTGAAACATATAAGATTGTGAAGGGGCTTGATCGGGTGGATGCGGTAAGGATGTTCCCAAGGATGGGTGAAACTAGAACTAGGGGGCATAATCTTAGAATAAGGGGCTGCTCTTTCAAAACTGAGATGAGGAGAAACTTCTTCACTCAGAGGGTAGTAGGTCTGTGGAATTTGCTGCCCCAGGAAGCTGTGGAAGCTACATCATTAAATAAATTTAAAACAGAAATAGACAGTTTCCTAGAAGTAAAGGGAATTAGGGGTTACGGGGAGCGGGCAGGAAATTGGACATGAGGCTGAGTTCGGATCGGTCAAGGCCCTGTGGGTGGCGGAGCGGGCCCAGGGGCTGAGTGGCCAGGTCCTGCTCCTACTTCTTGTGTTCTTTAGATTTGAGGTTAGGATCAGATCAGCCATGATCTTATTGAATGGCGGAGCAGGCTCGAGGGGCCGATTGGCCTACTCCTGCTCCTATTTGTTATGTTCTTAAGTGTTCAAAGGATTTGAGAGTTTAAATAGCAAAAGATTATTTCCACTGGTTGTTGAATGAACACTTAACGTAAACTCCACATTGGTATTGGAAGCGTAAAGGAGGAGGTTAGAAGAATCTTTTATGCACAAAGGGTTATTAGGATATGGAATACATTACCACAAGTGTCTCTGGAAGCCAAAGTAATCGCAGTGCTTGAGTGAATTGGATAAACACTTGAAGACAAAATACATTAAAGGGAACGGGGGAAAGAGCTGGGATAGGTGATTAGACAGCTCCAATGTGAAGCTGACTCAGAACGGGCCGAATGGCCTCCTGTGCTTTCAGCTGCCTGGGCCCTAAACTCTGGAATTCCCTCCCCAAACCTCTCCACCTCTCCCCCTCACCTCCTTTAAGACGCTCCTTAAAACCTACCTCTTTGACCAAGCTTTTGCGCACCTGTCCTAATATCTCCTTATGTGGCTCGGTGTCAGATTTTGTTAACGCTCCTGTGAAGAGCCTCGGGATGTTAAAGGCGCTGTATAAATGCAAGTTGTTGTTGTTGTTGCTGAGATTGGCATGATACAGCCTCGCCCTTCGATGGTGCGAGTTGCCCATCGGCTGCTTGCCTAACGCTCTCCTTGCTTCCTAGATGGAGGATGAAGATCCCTGTGTGATTTGCCAGGAAGAGCTGACCACCAGCCGCCTCTTTGTGATGAAATGTGGACACAAATACCACAGAGAGGTAAAGGATTGTTTTTATTTCCCTTTCTAATTTTCCACCTCCCGTCCTCGCTGACTCCCTCAGTGGAGCCCTCTTGGGTACATGACTGAAATGGCCATTCGTTGCATGAGCCTTTGCAGCGGGTCCCGGCCGGGGCATTTCAACCGTGGGTGGCATCACAACTCAGTTACTCCTGACCTCCATACCTGTCCAGCAGGGGTCACTGTGTAGCGCTCATGAGTGGAAACACTTGTTGTTCCCTTCCCTGACGTGGGAGGTGCTGGGAACCATGGTGGTGCCAATACATCCACCCAACTAACTCAACATAACTAACTCAATACAGACCAGGGATTGAACCCAGGACCTCCTGGCCTATATGGCTCCGAGACATCAGAATGCCCGGAGATAATGGATTTAAACAACATGCATGTGAGGAATATAGTGCAATGACTTGGTGGATGTGGGAGGGGGGGAAACAGTGCTCCCATATTCAAATCTTACTGTGGTCAATGCACTTCGAACTGAAGGAAGCATTAAACATGATCTTAACCAATAGAAGATCAAACAAACAAAAGGGAATTCATGGCAAAAAGCTGATAGGTCAGGGATGCAAGCTTCTTACTGACTGATCCAAAGGCAGAGTAAACCATTTGCCTGGTTTGCCCACCTCCCCCATCTGGAGGGAGGGCTGTATGGAGCTGATCAAGTCAAAATTGAAAGTATGTAGAACAGCTAAATGTACTGCCCAGGGTGGAATGGAGCCACGCAGTCCGGGAAGGTGCCAAGTTTGGTCGTCTTGGTAATGATTGCCACCTTTACCCCTTGTGCTGCCGGGCTTCCTGCTCCCTTAACCAGTAACCCTTTCTGGGAGGTGCACGTGTGTGTGTGGTTTTGAGGGAGAACAGGATCGGGCTCGGCAGTTATGCTCTTCACAGTTGAATAGTCTGTCAATGCTCACGTTCAAAGAACGGCCACTTGGCCGTGATAACCAAGGCCTGGCAGTGTCCATAAAACAATAAGGAGTCACCCATTTAAAACTGAGATGAGGAGGAATTTCTTCTCTGAGGGTCGTAAATCTGTGGAATTCTCTGCCCCAGAGCTGTGGAGGCTGGGTCGTTGAATATATTCAAGTTGGAGATAGACAGATTTTTGAACAATAAGGGAGTGAAGGGTTATGGGCAGCGGGCAGGGAAATGGAGCTGAGCCCAAGATCAGATCAGCCATGATCTCATTAAATGGCGGAGCAGGCTCGAGGGGCCAAATGGCCTACTCCTGCTCCTATTTCTTATGCAATACGGCAGGAAAAAAAAAATCAGTGTCTTTTGAGAGCGATGGGGATAAAAAACTTGTACATTTTTTTCAAAATCGAGTCAAGTGGGCAGTTTGGTTGTTCTGCTGCCCCACTCAATGATATCACAGAATCCCCACAGTGCAGATAGAGGCCATTTCGGCCCATCGAGCCTGCACCGACACATATCCCACCCTATCCCCGTAACCCCACGTATTTAATCCCCCCCCAACACTAAGGGTCAATTTTATCATAGCCAAATCAACCTAACCCGCACATCTTTGGACTGTGGGAGGAAACCGGAGCACCCGGAGGAAACCCACGCAGACACGGGGAGAATGTGCAAACTCCACACAGACAGTCACCCGAGGCCAGATTCGAACCCGGGTCCCTGGCGCTGTGAGGTAACAGTGCTAACCACTATGCCACCGTATCCTTCAAACCTGTGTCTTTCGCTCGGCGCTTCCCACAGAGGCCAGTCAGTCATTTCTTCTACCTGTTGGGGCCGAATGGCCTGTTTCTGTGCTGTAAATGCTATGCAAGTGTGTGTGTTTTTTTTTTCTCATTTGTGTTTTCCCCCACGTTTCTTCTCGAATACAGTGCATCTCTTTGTGGCTGAAGGAACAGAAGACCTGCCCGAGTTGTACACTCAGCTTCGCAACCTCCTTTTCCCAGTCCTAACCCTGAGACTGGAATCCGTGACCTTCATCTGTCGACTGGCCCATCCTGGAATCTGATAACTGGGCTCTGGTCAGCAGAAACTTGAGACAGAAATAAGCCTCTTGTGGTGCAGTTACAGGACAGGAGTGTGCATGATGCATCCTGACCCTTGTTGGACACTGACTTTGGTTAATGGGATAAATGGAATACTGTCACTCGCGTGAATTTCAAACTAATTCATTGACAAGTTCCTATCAAAGTCTGAAACTGAAAGATTATTTTATGGACGGTATGCTGATTCCTTAACTGTGCTACTGGCGCACATTTAAAAAAAATATGGGATGGGGAAGTAATCATTTGCAGTTTAAAAATTAAAGATTGTCGAAGCATTGGTGTAGATTGAGTATTGCATTGAACTAGTGCTGGCCATACATTTGCTTTGTTAAAAAAGAGCCTTCTGGAAGATTAAAGGTTTGTTTTTGATTCTCCAGTCCACCGAGGGGACCCCGGTTCCCAGTTTGGTTTTTTTTTCTGCATTGTTACGCTGGGGGTGACTGCGAGGACGAACGAGGGAGCATCCAAGCTTGCCTCACCACCTTCAGCATTTCCTTCTCCCTCCGGGGAACCTGTTTTTTTTTTTTTTGCTTGTGTTTTGGGATTTCGGGTATCCCGATGGAAATCAGGCACTGGCTGTGTGAGGAATCGGAGGGAGACGGAATAACTGCTCCATTCCAGTGTGTTCGCTGAGCAAGACACTGCACCAGCGGGCCTCCTGTTCGGCACCAGTTTCAGGATTCCATTCTGGATGTGGTTGCTGCAGCTTTGTTTGTTGCCCGTGGGTTAACTGGAACTTTTATGGTGAATAGTTTTGTTTTTAAGGTAAGACTACGCCTTCTGTTGCTGTACTGCAGCTAGTAGGGAGAGTCCGTGATCTGAACTGGCCACTTGGATGAGCCAAGTTTTCCTCCCTCTGCACCAGGGAAAGGCCCCTCCACACATCACATCCTTAGTTCTGAGACGTCTGCATGATTATTAAAGCGGCTGGATTATGCTCAATTGCTGTCTGCAGTATTTTAAAGAACCACTCTGACTACAGGGGTCCCGTATGAAATGAGTCTCCCTTCAGTCCACAAGAAGCCCACATTGCAAAACTGTCCCAAATTTGGTATTGAGGGGCAAGCGTGGTCAGAAAAGGCACAGATTGGATACCACATTGTGTGGTAAATAGAAAAATGCCATACTAGTGCAGTTGAGGCGGTTCCACTGAGGGTTATGGGAGACACATTATTGGGGCATAGCAGAGGGAGTTTTTACTCTGCATCTAATGGTGCTATAGCTGAACGGAGTGCTTGTTGCTGACTCTGGGAATGTTAAATGGGAAAGCATTCCATTCCTCAACACTAAAGATCCCTTCATCCTGATGAGCACAGAATTCTTTTTAAAAAAAAACACACCCATTTGTGTAGATGTAGAACTAATATAACCAATCAGGATTGGGAGGATTTTCGAATGCAGCAAAGGAGGACCAAGAAATTGATAAAGAAAGGGAAAATAGAATATGAGAGTAAACTAGCGAGAGACATAAAAACAGACTGTAAAAGCTTCTATAGGTATGTAAAAAGGAAAAGATTAGCGAAAGTAAATGTGGGTCCCTTACAGGCTGAGACAGGAGAAGTTATAATAGGGAATAAGGAAATGGCAGAGAAATTAAACAAATACAGTACTTTGTGTCTGTCTTCACGGAAGACGACGCAAAAAACTTCCCGCAAATAGTGGAGAACCAAGGGTCTAGCGAGAATGAGGAACTGAAAGAAATTAGTATTACAGGAAACTCTTTGGTATCCGGCTCGTACGTGACCGGGATGGTGCCGGTTTATTAAAAATTCCGGATAACGGAGATGTATACCTACCAAGGTACGAGAGCCCTGTTACACGGCCACAGGTGCAGGAACCCCGGTTACACGGTCACTAATATACAGTAAAACTTAACTGAACCTACTCCTGAATTTTGCCGGTTAATAGACGAGCGTTTCCTGTAGTAAAAAAATACTGGAGAAATTAATGGGACTGAAAGCCGATAAATCCTCTGGAGCTGATGGCCTACATCCTAGGGTTTTGAAAGAGGTGGCTATAGAGATAGTGGATGCATTGGTTGTCATTTTCCAAAATTCCATAGATTCTAGAACAGTTCCCACAGATTGGAAGGTAGCAAATGTAACCCCACTATTTAAGAAAGGAGGGAAGAGAGAAAACTGGGAACTACAGACCAGTTAGCCTGACATCAGTAGTGGGGAAAATCCTCGAATCTATGAGTAAGGACGTGGTAACAGGGCACTTAGAAAATAATAATAGGATTGGGCAAAGTCAACATGGATTTATGAAAGGGAAATAGTGTTTGATGAATCTGTTGAGTTTTTTGAGGTTGCAACTAGCATAATAGGTAAGGCGGAACCAGTGGATGTGGTGTATTTGAATTTTCAGAAGGCATTCGATAAGTTGACACACAAGAGGTTATTAAACAAAATTAGGGCTCATGGGATTGGGGGTAATATACTAGAATGGATTGAGGATTGGTTAACGGACAGAAAACAGAGAGTAGGAATAAACGGGTCATTTTTGGGTTGGCAGGCTGTAACTAGTGGGGTACCGCAAGGATCAGTGCTTGGGCCTCAGCTATTCACAATCTATATCAATGATTTGGATGAGGGGACCAAATGCAATATATCCAAGTTTGCTGATGATACAAAGCTGGGTGGGAATGTAAGTTGTGAGGAGGATGCAAGGAGGCTTCAAGGGGATATAGACAGGCTAACTGAGGGGGCAGGAACATGGCAAATGGAATATAAGGTGGAGAAATGTGAATTTATCCACTTTGGTCGGAAAAATAGAAAAGCAGAGTATTTTTAAATGGTGAGAGATTGGGAAATGTTGGTGTTCAGAGGGACCTGGGTGTCCTTGTACATGAATCTCAAAGTTAACATGCAGGTACAGCAAGCAATTAGGAAAGCAAATGGTATGTTGGCCTTTATTACAAGAGGATTTGAGTATAAGAGTAAAGACGTCTTACTGCAATTATATAGGGCCCTGGTGAGACCACACCTGGAGTATTGTGTACAGTTTTGGTCTCCTTACCTAAGGAAGGGTATACTTGCCAGAGAGGGAGTGCAACAAAGGTTCACCAGACTGGTTCCTGGGATGGGGGGATTGTCCTATGAGGAGAGATTGAGTAGACTAGGCCTATATTCTCCAGAGTTTAGAAGAATGAGAGGTGATCTCATTGAAACATACATAATTCTTACAGGACTTGACAGGGTAGATGCAGGGAGGATGTTTCCCCTGACTGGGGAGTCTAAAACCAGGGGTCACAGTCTCAGAATAAGGTGTCAGCCATTTAGGGCGGAGATGAGGAGAAATGTCTTCACTCAGAGGGTGGTGAATCTTTGGAATTCTCTACCCCAGAGGGCTGTGGAGGCTCAGTCGTTGAGTAAATTCAAGACAGAGATCGATAGATTTTTAAATATTAAGGGAATCGAGGGATATGGGGATAGTGCAGGAAAGTAGAGATGAGGTCGAAGATCAGCCATGATCTTATTGAATGGCGGGCTCCTGCTCCTATTTCTTACACACAATTGATTCATTTTATTATGAGTGTGTCTATATATATTATATTTAATATCACATACTTGTTTTATTGTAAAAGCTTTTTAATGCATTGTTTTGATATTCAGTACATTAAGTTTTATCCTGTAAAAGATACTTATTGAACACTTTAAAACTTAATTGGTGAATATAAAGGGGCAGAATTTACAGGGACACACAGTCTGAACAGCAGCGGTTTATTATCCTTGTGCATTAGGTCCAGAACACATGGTCAGTGGGACATGTTCTTACATGAGAGACACCGTCCGTTGTGGTATCCCAGTCAAAGAGGCAAAACCAGTACCTAAAGTTGTTGCAAATTGATTTCATAGCCTGCCTCACCCACCCACCATACAGGGCCAACTAAAGAATCCCATTTCTTTATAAAAGGGTATTTTTTTTCTGGTGTGCTCCAGTGATGATGAGATGACCAAATTCTGCCGGTGCTCACAGGCAGCACGCAGCACGCAGTGATTCTGGCCGCAGGCTCCAGTATCCGATACAGTACCTGATTTATATTGCGAACTGACCTTCAAAAAAAATGTCGCAATGAAAGTAAAATTCACTTGGCTTCTGCAGCAAGCCTACGGTATTGAAGGATGGTGATCCTGACACTTCTCGCAAGGCTTTGCTGAACAGATTACTGCATTTCCACCAACACATTCTCTCCCACCGATCACAGTCAGCAAGCCACAGTCAAATAACGAGCTGCTTTGGTTACGTGTTAAAATATATTTATTGGTTACTATTCACATTAAAAATGCTTTTAAAAGGCAGTTTTTGAACGTGCTCCATCTCCTATTAAACTCACTACAGTAAAAGGACGTGGGATACAGTTTAAGTAATTGCACCTATTGTGTGAGAGCAGTTGTTCTATTACTCCCTTAATACACTGGCTTCTTCCCTTTCCTGATATTGTTTAATACACTAAACTAGCACTATTAAGAACTTTAACAATCACATTTTCATTAATTAAAACATTGATTCCTTTGCTAATCGAGCATAACTTAAGAGTTAAACACAATGAGGCCAGCATTTGTGTGTAAATTATATTAACTACATTAAAGTGAAAATTTAAATTACGAGGAGTACAAGCTTCTCTATCCAGTCATTGCTACAACATTGTAGCTCAACAGTATGACACTTTCTCCCCCCCGCATCTAAATAGTGTTTGAAAAGATATGTTCAACTGTAACAAGACTGGTTTGAGAGACTCTCTGTACAGTGACCAGTTGGCATTCACACCCTCCGAGACCCCAGCACTCCCATTCTGTGGTACGTTTAGTATTGAGGCCAGAGTCCCTCCCCACTAGCCCCTCTATCTGGTCTGTTAGCACGGGTGTGGTGGGCTACAGTGAGAAAGCACTGGAAGACGAATCGCCGTGCGCTGCTCTTTACCTGATGCACAGCACAAGCGTATCACTGCTAGCAGCTCAGGGACAGCACATCTGGCCCCTCTCCTGTACTGAATATGCTGTGGCAGTAGGGACCGTGTAAAAAGAAAATTAAAGGTTTGTTAAATAGGGGGTAAATGAACTACCCGCAAACATAACTCTGTCAATGGAGCTTCCGTTGTTCCAAATGCCTCTAACCAATGCAGACTGACTACCTGGCTCTGGATAACTACTTCCTGCTGCTGAAATTCCAGTTGTATACATGATTACAATTAGTGTTCGAGCTCTTCCTGTGCCAGTCAGGTGGTTCTTGGAAGAGTGAACGACCACATTCATTTCATTAGACTGTTAATGTGACAATTCTGAGCCAAGCACATTATTCCAATGACCTGTTCTCATCCGACGTCAGTCCTAATCCAAGTATAATCACAATGTAAACATACTCTCTTATGGAAAGTAACTTTCCAGGATTCACCTGTGTTATTGATGTCATCTCTTGGTGCAAGACCCAAAATTGAAGCACTGAAATAAACAATGTTTTTAGTTCTTTGTAAAGCTAGTCGAGCGGCAGGAGACGACTGGTGAGAAGTTCACTTCTACAACTGGATGGGGAAAAGAGTCATTAAAATCTGGCTGCTCGCAGACTGGGCGTAAACCGAATGGAACTGTGAATGAAACGGAAAACTCACCAATAGGGAGCTGCTGTGGTATCGCATGGATAAGAGCTCACCAGCTGACCTCAAATACATTCTGTTCATCGCACTACTGTGAGTCACTAAACTATCCCATTAGAGTGGGTCACGGATATTACATGGGATGGAGACACCAGAACCAATAACAAAATATGCAGCATGCACTTAGCCAGCCCATATAGCACAAACAACCCATGGATATCACTGCTGAAGATTACATCAGGTGATCCGCAGAAGTGCATTACAAGGTTTGTAACACCATTTTCACTGCCCATATTAATTAGATGGACGATAAGATGTGAGCCATCAGAAAAGGGTCATACTTGAAAGAAAGACTTGCATTTATATAGCGCCTTTCACAATCACTGGACGTCCCAAAGCGCTTTACAACCAATGAAGTACTTTTTTAAAGTGTAGTCACTGTTGTAATGGAAATGCAGCAGCCAATTTGCAAACAGCAAGCTCCCACAACCAGCAATGTGCTAATGACCAGATTTTCTGTTTTAGTGATGTTGATTGAGGGATATATATTGGCCAGGACACCGGGGATAACTCCCCTGCTCTTCTTCGAAATAATGCCATGGGATCTTTTACATCCACCTGAGAAAGCAGACGGGGGCCTCGGTTTAACATTTCATCCGAAAGACGGCACCTCCGACACTGCAGCACTCCCTCAGCACTGCACTGGGAGTGTCAGCCTAGGTTTTTGTGCTGAAGTCCCTGGAGCGGGACTTGAACCCACAACCTTCTGACTCCGAGGCGAGAGTGCGACCCACTGAGCCACAGCTGACACTATCAATAAGAGTTTACTATCTATTGCCTTTGGGATTAATTAGAAGCACTTAATTATACTGATCAAAGACTGAGTAGATGTGTAACACATCACTACATGATTACATAGTTCTATTGCTGATCTTTGACCCTTGCAGGGATATGATCATGTGATTCTACATTACAACAGTGACTACACTTCGAAAAGTACTTCATTGGCTGTAAAGCGCTTTGGGACGTGCTGAGATGCTATTTAAATGCAAGTTTTTCTTTAATGTGATCAACAAGCTGCAAGTCTGTTGGGTTTTCCAGGATCGAAAAATCAAATTATTGGAGGCTACAATTAGAGTCTATCAGAGGATACATTTTAAAACAAAGACAGCGCTGTGTTAAATCACAAAGGTGATGTGATCCGACGGAGATCCAGCTATTGCATTCCCGCTCCCCCCATGCTGCTGTTTGCTTCTCTCCCACCGGCCTTGCGCCCTAGTTAGGTTGACATTTTGGTGTTGTGCAGCTGGACTAGATTACTTTACACACAAGAGGGGCTGGTAAAGAGAAATTAACGCTTTATTCACAGACAATTCTGTGCAGCATTATGTAATTCCGATAAAATGCAGGCCAGCCACCATGACCAACCAAACCCACAGTGAACTGCAAGAACTGCCATCCCTTGATGGTAAAAAGAATGAAATGCTACAGGCCAGATTTAACCCACTGCCTAACGGCTGAATATACTTTGAACTCTTGGTAAAAATGAGTAAACAGCTGAAATTAACAGTGTCAATAGGGCCGGGATCCACACGTTTGCGACGCTTATTGTAGATGGGGTTTGGAAAAGGGGAATTTAGTGACGGGATTTGCTGAACACGGACTCACAGTAATGGTGTGATCAGAACTGCACTCACTCGTGGGCCTTTACCAATGTGATCAAAGCAGCAGGCTCGCTACCGGGTGAGTGTTCCTGAATTTTCAGTCTTCCTTCTTGGGGAGGCGGCCCATCTTGGTCCGGATATTCCTCAGTAGGAAAAAGGCCACGGTGGTGACGGCGCAGGTGACCTCCGCTATCCAGAACGCCGTGTCCCAGCTGTAATTCTTGGCAATCGTGCTGAACGGGAGGCCGGCCAGGAAACCGCCCACTGCAGGACACAAAGCAGAATTGGATTATCAACAATGCGGGGAGGCAAAGGAAAAGCTTCGAGCTATGAACACAAGGTTTCAATTCCCATGAAATTGGAATTAATCGGATTAAGTTTTATCCACCGCCCACCTGTGCGCTAATCGAGGATGTTAATGATGCAGAGTGGAACTTTTTTTTTGGTACCCTGTGTCAATACGAGGTCATGCCAGGTCAAATATAACACACAGCCAGAGCCATGGCAAAACTTCCTCTACTCTGCCCCAATAGCGTTCCTTAACTGCAGCCTCACAAGCAACCTGCAACCCACAGTGAGATTCATTGTTCATTTAACGTCAGCTATCTGTACAGCCAGTCTGAGATTGCTCATTCAGCAACAAATTGTTGGCCATTGTGTTTTTTTGGACCCCTGCCCAGTAGCTCCACATCAGTAGCAACTGGGTTAAGACTACCCAAAATTACAGCCAGCAGAGGGAGAGAGGAGACAGCCATTCCATCAGTCAAAGCTGGAATGCCCAAGTCCCTGTGGTTGTACAACTGTGGACTGGAGTGAGTGACTTCAATTTTTCCCCACCCTCTCTGAGAAATTACTTGGTCTTCACTTGCATCTCCCAGCAACAGGACAGCTGAGAGCAGGAGATCACTGCACTTACGGCCCTGCCTGGATTCCCTTGAAGCTTGGGTGTTTGTAAGGATTAGCCCTGGAGTTAGTTGCTCTGTTCTTCACAGGTGTTACAGAATTCTATAAAACAGTTTTAAGTTTGGACTTATTCCTGCTCCTAATTCAATAAATTGGCAGCCACCCTCCCAGGCCATGTGCATGGAAATAGAAAAAAAAAATAAAAGAACTGGTTGGAGTGGAGAAGATGAGGGAGATTTAACTACGCTGCACCCAGCGGGAAGTGTTGGCATTAAAGGGATGAACTTATGCAGGGATTCTCCTGCTCATCCATCATTTTTCCCCAGCGTTTCCATGACTCTTCTGCTGAGGTTCGGGCGGACGGGCTGGAGAATCCCTATGGAAATACGCCTCTCGAGTCCATAAAATGAACAAAAGTGTTTCATTCCCCAGCACGAAAGGTAATATTAAAGCCTAAATTCTGCAACAGAAATCTATATTTGGGCGTCTATGGGATATGGCAGTACGGACGGTGTTAGGTTCCACTGTACAAAGGTTGAAGCTGGTCATTACTATTTAGCTGCAGTTCTGTTCCTGACTCACCGTTTGCCATCAAAGCAACAATGGCATGAGCTGTCCCAGACAGGTTAGAAGGTGCGCACTCATTGGCTATCACTCCAAACAGTGCAATTGGCCCATAGGAACAGAAGCCAAATATGGCTCCCAAGGACAGAATCCACAGCTAGGAGAAAAGAGAAAGGGTTAAAAAAAAAAAGGTGACTTAGTATAAAGATTGTACAGCCCACATAGATTTTTTAACTCATTCTCAGGATATGGGCCATCCAGCAATTGTTCCCCATCCCTAGTTGCCCTCGAGAAGGTGGTGGGCCACCTTCTTCTTGAACCGCTGCAGTCCATGTGGCGACAGTACTCCTAATGCTGTTAGGTGAAGAGTTCCACAATTTTGACCCAGCAACGATGAAGGAATGGTGATACACGTCCAAGTTGGGATGGTGTGTGACTTGGAGGTGGTGTACCCATGCGCCTGCTGCCCTTGTCCTCCTAGGTGGTGGAGGTCACGGGTTCGGGAGTAAACAGATTTCTGCTAAACAACTACTTTCTGCTACCACAGACATTTAGTCCGACTGAACGGTGACACTACGGCAGTATTATTGTTGCAAAATGGTCAGGAAGTACCAGAAATGCAAATAAATTACTGAAATAAACCTAGCTCTCACTGTAGGGACAGGATGTCATTCATTTTGATGGGGCTTAAGCAAATCAGGGGAAGTTGCGCCTGCTGCCCTTGTCCTTCGAGGTGGTAGAGGTCGCGGGTTTGGGAGGTGCTGCCGAAGAAGCCTTGGCGAGTTGCTGCAGTGCATCTTGTAGATGGTACACACTGCAGCCACGGTGTGCCGGTGGTGGAGGGAGTGAATGTTTAAGGTGGTGGATGGGGTGCCAATCAAGCGGGCTGCTTTGTCCTGGATGGTGTCGAGCTTCTTGAGTGTTGTTGGAGCTGCACTCATCCAGGCAAGTGGAGAGTATTCCATCACACTCCTGACTTGTGCCTTGTAGATGGTGGAAAGGCTTTGGGGAGTCAGGACGTGAGTATTTCGCTTGGGTCTTGTGTGTTTATTTTTTAATTTCCTCATGTTTGCAAGTTGCATCAACTCCTGAAAAAAATTCTGTACATTTCTAATCCTTAGCATTTTACAAGTTTACAGAAATGTACAGAACCACAAATCAGTGGACATGCAATCATTCACTGTAAGCTTTGAATAAAAGGTAGGAAAATATAATCAGCATTTTGGGAAAAGTTGGTGCAAACAGGTTTCTGCAGATAATAAAAGAGGAATGTTATAAGGGTTTAGAAATGGATGCACAGAGAAAAAAGGCAGGGGGAGCAAGCGATCGCAAGAAAGAAGAGAGAGCGAGAGAGAGAGACCTCATCTTCAGTGAAGTTGGTGATTTGAGTCAGAGGCAAGAAGATTAATGTCCAGAGCTCAGTCTCCTGAGGAAAGAAAGAGGAAGAACATCAAAGACAGGCAATGAAAAGAACAGCAAGACAACTTTTCACAAGACATTCTGTGCTAATGTGATTTAGTTATACATGATTCACATTCCCTACAATTTTCTTCACTGGGTAGTTTAGTTCCCACAGGTGCAAGTTGCCCTCTGGTACCACACCCATCTGATGGACGAGTCTGGATGGCGAATGCTGGCAAGCGACTGAATCATTGAGCCTGGATAGTGACTACATGTAATATACACACACACACACACACACACGCAAAGTCACTAGATGCCAATCACAAGAGGGAACACTAACTGCTTCCTCTCCTCTCAAAGCCTGCAATCTAAATACTGAAAACATGCAGAATCAGAATCCACAGAACTCTGAGACAAATTCAATTAAACACGCGGTTCAAGAGTTCGAATCCGAGGGCTGCCCATCACCAGCCCAGAATTCCTTGCCTCTGCTGGGTGGGTTCAATCAGCAGAAGAACTAAACGGAACCACATGCATGCACGCAAGAGGCACTGACTGGTCAGGCAGAGGAGATGGAATAGTTTAACAGGCCCATCAGGATCACGGAGTGATAGTGATGCCAGTCATGAAGACTCCAACCAGGCCATCCCACACCGTGGTGCAACAGAGGGTCTGAGAAACCCCAGACATCTACAACACCGGGGTCAAACCATTATTTAATTTATATTTCAGCAGAAATGGGAACATGAATAAAAGGCTACTTTATTATAGTTACCTTGGCAGACTCTGTAGTTACTGTGACTCTAAAGAGGTACATGGATATGGCCATTCCTGCCATCATGGAGAGCAAAAGCCCATGTCGCGGGTTCCCATGACTTCGAAGACCTTTCTGGAAGAGATCCACAGAAGGTACAAGTTTCCCTTTTAAAAATGTATTTTGCTTGCTTATGAAAGTGAGGGATGACACCCTTTTAAAAACACAAAAAATTGATTTAATAAAACTGCTCGACATGGAATATTTAATCACTTTTGGTTCCATAGCAGCAGCAAACACTCTTGGGTGAAGCACTGTAATGGACAAAAGAGTAAAGCTCACCCTACGACAAGAATGGTTCCAGGGATGAGGGACTTCAGTTACATGGATAGACTGGAGAAGCTGGGGTTGTTCATCTTAGAGCAGAGAAGGTTGAGAGGAGATTTGATAGAGGTGTTCAAAATCATGAGGGGTCTGGACAGAGTAGAGAGAGAGAAACTGTTCCCATTGGCGGAAGGGTCGAGAACCAGAGGACACAGATTTAAGGTGATTGGCAGAAGAACCAAAGGCGACATGAGGAAAACTTTTTTACGCAGCAAATGGTTATGATCTGGAATGCACTGCCTGAAAGGGTGGTGGAGGCAGATTCAATCATGGCTTTCAAAAGGGAATTAAATAAGTACCTGAAGGAAAAAGATTTGCAGGGCTACGGGGAAAGGGCGGGGGAGTGGGACTAGCTGAAGTGCTCTTGCAGAGAGCCGGCAGGGGCTCAACGGGCCGAATGGCCTCCTACTGTGCTGTAACGATTCTATGATTCTACGACGTCACAAAAATGCACCTTTAACCTAATCCACTACACCAGTTTCCATACCAGCCACCCTGAAGGCCCTTCTGCAGGAGGCTGACAATTTAGTACTGATGTGGCCTGGGTTTAGGGTAGCCTTGTGTGAAGGACCTATGCCAACCACGACTGGGCATCATTGATAGAATCATAGAAATTTATGGCACAGAAGGAGGCCATTCAGCCCATCGTGTCCGTGCTGGCCGAAAAAGAGTTATCCAGCCTAATCCCACTTTCCAGCTCTTGGTCCATGGCCCTGTAGGTTACGGCACTTCAGGTGCATATCCAAGTACTTTTTAAATGCCCTGAGGGTTTCTGCCTCTACCACCCTTTCAGGCAGTGAGTTCCAGACCCCCACCACCCTCTGGGTGAAAACATTTCTCCTCAACTCTCCTCTAATCCTTCTACCAATTACTTTAAATCTATGCCCCCTGGTTATTGACCTCTCTGCTAAGGGAAATAGGTCCTTCCTATCCACTCATAATTTTATACACCTCAATTAAACCTACCTTCAGCCTCTTCTGTTCCAAAGAAAACAACCCCAGCCTATCCAATCTTTCCCCATAGCTAAAATACTCCAGTCCTGGCAACATCCTCGTAAATCTCCTCTGTACCCTCTCCAGTGCAATCACATCTTTCCTGTAATGTGGTGACCAGAACTGTACGCAGTTCCTTAGAGAGAGAGAGAGTACATTTTCATCTCAGTATTCCGGGCTCAATCGGAACCCAAGTCTCAGGTCTGCCACCCAGTCCCTAAGGTGCCAGCATTTTAAACACGACATGTCGATGTGAAATGCACAGTATAAACCAATGCACAACATCACAATAGGGAAAGGTGGTTAAGTGGATTTAAGTTGTGGAATTTTACAGAAACTAAAATGAAAGATTGCATGATTTTATTTTTAAAAAAGGGCAGATGAAACTGGATTTTGTTTTTGATGGTTTCTATTACCACGTCCCAAGTCAGTCTTTCATTTTCTCTCCGCTCTTTGAAGTGGTGGCTTACCCTTGTTCACCAGTGCAGTTTAATGGGCAGAAGGTCCAACCAAACGATTGCCAGGAATTTGTATTAATAGAAATTCTACAGCTCCCCTCTCCCCAAAAGCACTTTTCCCACCCCACAGGATAAGCGCTACAGTTCGGTACCCAGTTTAGAAGAATGAGAGGGGATCTCATTGAAACGTATAAAATTCTGACAGGGCTAGACAGACTGGATGCAGGGAGGATGTTTCCCCTGGCTGGGGGAGGTGGTCTAGAACGAGGGGTCACAGTCTCAGGATACGGGGTAGGACATTTAGGACTGAGATGAGGAGAAATTTCTTCACTCAGAGGGTGGTGAACCTGTGGAATTCTCTACCACAGAAGGCTGTGGAGGCCAAGTCACTGAATATATTTAAGAAGGAGATAGATAGATTTCTAGACACAAAAGGCATCAAGGGGTGTGGGGAGAGAGCGGGAATATGGTATTGAGATAGAAGATCAGCCATGATCATATTGAATGGCGGAACAGGCCTCGAAGGGCCGAATGGCCGACTCCTGCTCCTATTTTTTTTCTCTATGCTCTAAATATATGCCTCTCCCAGCCAACGTTCCCTGTGAGCGGTGCTTTGTTCTGCGCGGCCTGTTTCTTTTAATGCGCGGTCCCTTTAAATTTCTGCGCATGTGCGGTTATTTACGATGTAAAAGGTGGCGAGCGCCTAGCGCGGGACCTTTTCGATTACTGCGCGGCCCCAGCTCCCAGCCCAAGGATCATCGTCAGACTGTGTGCTGTTCATAGAGTATACACAACTGGCAATGGGAGGAAAGGCTGGGGAATGACTCCACCACCTAAAACCGTCTACAAAGATATTGTGATGCGGCTCCTACTGAGCCCACTGACTCACCCCAGCTAGCTGTGTTCCCCCCCCAGCAGTAACTCACTACTGCTAGCTCAGGGGCAGATTCTTAAACCACCATTACCAGGACAAAAACCTTGAATGCGTTAATACTATCACTCATTTTATACCACTCCAGGGACTTGAGCACAAAAATCTAGACTGACACTCCAGTGCAGTACTGAGGGAACGCTGCACTGTCTTTTCGGACAGCCCGCTCTCTCAGGTGGACGTAAAAGATCCCATGGCACTATTTCGAAGAAGGGCAGGAGAGTTTTCCCACGTACCCTGGCCAATATTTATCCCTCAATCAACATCACTAAAACAGATTATAGCAAGCTCCCACAAACGTGATAATGATCAGATAATCTGATTTAGTGATGTTGGTTGAGGGATAAATATTGGCCTTCTTTGAAATAGTGCCATGGGATCTTTTATGTCCACCTGAGAGAGCAGACGGGGCCTCGGTTTAACGTCTCTGAAAGACGGCACCTCCGACAGTGCAGCACTCCATTGGAGTGTCAGCCTAGCTTTATGTGCTCAAGTCTCTGAAGTGGGACTTGAACCCACAACCTTCTGACTCAGAGGCGAGAGTGCTGCCCACTGAGCCACAGCTGACACACTTCCAAGAAGTACTTCATTGGCTGTAAAGCGCTTTGGGACGTCCGGTGATCGTGAAAGACGCTATAGAAATGAGAGTCTGTTTTTCTTGCTTTCTTTAAATCTAGTGGGATGAAAAGTGCAATAGCAAAGGATCATTGGTAAATACAGTACAACACAATTCAAGGTATTATTGAACAGCACAGACCTCGGATGCAATCTAATTACCAGCCCGAAGCAGTGCAAGGGGGGGGGGGGGGGTCTGTAAACACATACCCGAGCAACGGCTCTGTCCGACAGGAATCCGGCAGCAATGCTACCCAGCAGACCACCAACCTCCAGCGCGCTCATGAACGAGCTGCCTGTGAGCATCGAAAGAAGGAAAAACAAGCCGTTAAAAAAGGAGTTTGCAGCCGAGCTGCACAAGAATCAGGAAGGCCCAGGGTTGGGATCCTTGGTTTGCACGGACTGAGCCGATCTCACCGAGAGGGGGACAGTAGGGACGCTGCCACTGGCCTCAGGATTAGGGAAAGGGTCAAAATACAAATCAGCCGGGATTCCAGCTGACCTTTGCTCTCTCTAGCCCCGGGCACCAAAGGACCAAACCTGGGGCCGTCTGGTCCATGCAGCTCAGTGTCACGCCAGATATCTGGGTCATTACAAGAGTTCCAACACCCCATATTTGATCAAGAATTAAAAATAACTAATTCTAGAATAATAATGGCAGTGAGGGTTGATGTAATCTTTACAACTGCTTTGCGCGCTGGCCTGTATCTGTCACAAGCGACGACAACCTGCATTTACATAGCGCCTTTCACGTCGTCAAACGTCACAAGCACCCTCAGTTCAGTGAGGAGAAGGTTGTGGGTTCAAACTCCGGATCAGGAGCGGAGGCGCCACTCCAGTGCAGTATTAGGCTGCATTGTTGAAAGTGCCACACCAGTCCACATCTGCAGTTTGGGCGGTTGGGGGGGGGCGTTAAAAGATTCCACGGCACTATTTGAACAGCAGGATTTCTTCCGGTGCCCTGGTCAATATTCCATCCTCAAACAGCACCAGCAAAACAAGAGATTAGTCATTCATCTCACTGCGGTTTGCGGGATCTTGCTATGTGCAAAATCAGCTACTACACTTACCTACATAATAACAGTCACTACACTTCAAATGAATTCATTGTTTGCAAGTGCTTTGAGAAATTTCTGTGAGGCGCAATAAAGGTGCTATATAAATGCTTTTGGCATCTTGGAAAGTTGTCAAAAAGACTTTTCCTACGAGTAGTCTCTGCATCAAACACCACATCTAGGAAAGCAAAATTCAGCAAGGCTTGTATTGTTTTCGCACGATTTACATTCGGTTTCTTTCAGGATGTTTGCCCAGTTTATTACCCACTTACCTAGAATTGCAGATTGTCCCTTATCCTGAATGAGGAAGAGCTGCCCCCAGTCAGTGCAACAGGTCTTCACGCCAAACACCACCAAGTACCCAATGTTCAGGACCCACAGATACGGGGTCAGCAGCAGCTCTTTCACCGTGCTCTCATCTCCAACAGATCCTGTGTCAAAGGGTGGGGGGCGGGGGTATTGATTATAGACAGTCAAAAAGGAAATATTAATTGGCCAGCAAGTAATGCAAGCTTAGTTCTGCTTTGGATACATTGCAATTGACAGCACCTATATATTATTACACTTCCTGCCCACAAACCTTCCTTTTTTGTCATGCTTTTGCATCAACATTTACCATTGTAAATTGCAACATCAACATTTCACATTCAGTTTTGCTACATCGACTGTGATGTAAGCTCTCGCCACTGGATGCCTTGTGGAACAACTTTCGAAAGTCTCCTTCCCAACTCCACTGCCACCTTGTTAATATACAAAAATATATATTTAACAACTGACGGTTCAAAACCCCATGGGAATTTGCTCGTATGAATTTACTGGGGTTCTCAAGGCGTTAGCGTTGAGAAGTGGAACACTTGCACTGTGGGCACCCGGCATCAGGGCCAAGGTATCCCAGGTCTATCGCACAGGGCAAATGTGGAGTAAAACTCTCTTTCCATGTCCCAAATATGCTTAACCTCCAACCTCAAAAGACACCACTGCATTTTCATTTCCCATACCAGAGATCACAGGGTCCTCTATGGATGAGATTTATTGCCCTCTTGTGAGCTGCTTTGCTGTGTTTCTACACCCATTAAGACTCGTCCCGCCAGCAGAAAGGGAAGAATTTCAGTCTGTGCTGGAACCAAAGATGAAATGGCATTGTGTTAACCTAATGCCCTACCCAGTTCCTTGATTAAACAAAATCAACATTAATAAACAATCAAAAACTGAGTGACTATCCCATGACTGATGCAACTATAAAGCCCAAAAGGCCTGTTTATATCACTTGACATCCACGTCCTCTTCAGCTCTTGCCTTGCTCTCTGCTCGCAGTGACCCCACAATAAGAACACATCATTTCAATCATTTAAACGATGGGAATTGTAAAGAAGAACTTGGCTTCCTCGAGAGCGGAGGTAAAACCCAAAATAGATGCCACTATCTGTCGGTCAGGCAGCATCTGTGGAGAGAGAAACAGAGTTAACGCATCGACCCGAAACGCTGGGCTGGATTTTGAATGACCCATGGAGTCGGGTTTGGAGGCGTGTGAGGGGGTTAAATTTGCGGGGTCGGGGTTTCCGACCCCATCCCGCCTCCACGCAATTTTGACAAAATCAGTCGCGGGGTTCCCGACTCCGTCCCGCCTCCAAGAGGCGGGAGAGGCCATTAAAGACCTTAACAAGCTGTAAATTGGCTCTGTAATGCCATTTTGAAACGTTTTAGCTAGTTTAACCCTTTTCTGACGTGAAGCACACCTGATGTGAAACACTCCAGTGAAACCTGGCGGGAGCACAAGTGGACAGCTGACTATGAGCTGCAGGTCCACTATTACAACGGAGATGTGATGAAGGTAGTAGTAGTATTAGGTCTGAAAGTCTCCGCTGCTGCATTGAATGTGTTCAGAAACTGCCTGGCCTTTGCTGTGAGAGGACTTGGATGCAAAAAAAATTCATTCTCTCTCTCTCTCCCCACCCCCCCCAACATATTTTGCATCCAGGTCCACTCACATCAAAAGCAAGCCAGGCAGGTCCTCTCTCACCAACAGTCTCTGAGACTAGGCAGTCAGCAATGATGACATCATCAGAGGCGACTTTCAGACTGAAAACACTAATTAGTTCATGGGTTCCCACATGCTGGAACTCAATTGCCCAATTAAGTGAAAATTGCATCATTCATCCACATTAATCTGGAGTCGGGGGGGAAACACGAAATGCGGATTACACGACCCCAACCCGACCCCAAGACAAAATCCAGCCCGCTAACTCTGTTTCTCTCTCTCCACAGGTGCTGCCTGACCTGCTGAGCATTCCCAGAATTTCCTGTTTTTATTTCAGATTTCCAGCATCCGCAGCATTTTGCTTTGGCCACTATCTGTCAGTCCTCAGCTAACACTTAAGAGAAAAAAAAAGTCTGCAATTTGCTCCCCTCCCCCATGTGCTGGCCAAGCTGGGCGACAGTTCAATAGGTGCTGGGTTTCGCAGTGCCTCACCCAATAACCAGTCTTCATTCAGGAGCCGAGAAAGTGAATGTCAGAGTAGGTTATCCATTCACTACGGGCACGTCAGAGTGAAGCTCGGTCTTATACACAACACACCTCCAGCAACTTTACCTGGATAACAATCAGAAGCAGCAGCTCCGACTGATAATCTTTTCCTCTCCCCCAACCCTGGAGTGCTGAGGCCAATTGTCGTCCCACTGGCTGAGTTAAGCTAGCAGCACAGAGCGGAACCTGCCCCTTTCCTGATCTGCGTGGTTCATGTACGAACCACTTTAACTGATCTTTACAGGTAGTTTTCTTTTCTGAGTTTGATACTGGGCAGTGAATTTACTAACTAAGCCGTCAGGGAGCTCCAGACCATCACATGTAAAAGAGATAAATTCTAAATTGAACACACGGCAACCGGAAAAGAACATCCGATTGCAGTCAGACTTCAGCACAATCCTCTGCAACCCAGCTTTCGGCCATGAACTGTTGGCTTCTATCCCGTCCCACACAGTGTGTTCTGGAACAGCTCATGATCGCTTAGGCATCAACCTCTGCATCCTGTCACTTGGCCACTGGCTGCTGGCTCATGCCCCATCCCAGACCATTTCCTTGCTCACCACCTCCTCCTTCCAGCTGCTTGTCTGTGCCTCCACTACCTGAAGCCAGCAGTTTATATTTAAAAAAAAAATCTATCCAGCTCCCCAACGGGTAAATGCACTGCCCAATCCAGTACTCAGCCAGTACAGACCAGAAGGCCCTAGGATTGATCCCCCCCCCGGCCCCCGTCTGTGCGCAGTTAGTTGCCTCGGCTCGCTCATGATAAAGGACCATTCGGGCGACATATTGAAGATTCTGCCAGTGCTCACCCAGCAAGAGTCAGGACTCCACTGTTTACAATGCTCCTTTCCCTCAGGTGGAAGGTTCGGACAGTGCAAGGTGTGGCCTTCTCCGTGGCAGCTGCTAACACCACTTCCATCACGAAGAGTGCCAAACAAGATTTCAGTTTCCTATCCTTGCCCATATCCTCAATTTAACGTGAAAACGGTCACTCGTCAACTGACAAATACTTTAAGCTCAATGACAACAATCGGTTTCTGTAGGCCAGTGTCTGAAGCCCATGTCTATACAAGTCCCATGAAAAGATGCCCGACAGCTTTCAGTATAATTCCACACTCAGATGTACCTGGACACGATGTACTGGACCAGAATGCGCCCAAAGCCTGGGAAGGTGACTCACACAAATGCCCGGAAAAGACAAGATGTTTTTCCAACTAGAATTTCAGAGAGAAATACACTTGCCAACAAGACATTATTGCAGGTTTCTGAGGGAGCAAGGTATTTGTGGTATTGTTGGGCTCTTCGCTTGGCGATCGGTTTGGATTCCTTTCCATCTAAGTAATATAGAATGTCCCCCCGCCCCCTCATTAAAAATGAATTGGTGCCACAAGACAGCAGCACCACGAGAGATGTTTTTGCTGGACATTTTTTGAGGCAAATATTTGGATTCCTCAGTAGTCTTACTGTAACAACAAAAAGATACTCTGATGTACAAAATATGTTATCCAATCTTTTCCCCTGCTTGAGATGGACTTATTTTAAAATGGAAAATCAGACTGACCTCTTGCAAATGTTAACAGTTGGAGTGCTACATTTGGTCTCATCATCCCTGGGCTGGGGACGGGGCAGAGGGAAGAAAGTTAGCCAGGATTTTGATTCTGACCACTATCCAGTGACTCCTGGTGGATGAAGTCAGGAAGCACTTCTTCGCACAGAGGGGGAGTGGAAATCTGCAATTCTCTCCCGCAAAATGCTATTGAGGCTGGGAGTCAATTGAAAATTTCAAAACGGAGACCGATAGATTTTTGTTAGGCAAGGGTATCAAGGGATATGGAACCAAGGTGGGTAACTGGAGTTAAGATACAGATCAGCCCTGATCTAAATGAATGAGAGAACAGGCTCGAGGGGCTGAATGGCCTGCTCCTGTTCCTAAAATGTACATGTATGGAAATTAGCCGAGGGCAGGATTGGTTTCGCTGGGATGCGCTCTTAAGTAAAACAGCCAACCGATACTGAGTTTACGTTCATATGTGGAACAAGGACCTCTTGGGCAAGATGCTGTAGGGCTGTTGATGACCCTGCAGCCCATGGAGCTGTACTCCAGCAAGAGACAACATCTTCGATAGGGAGGGGTGGAAAAAAAATAATAAATAAAAAAAAGATATCCCGTTTGATTTAATGCCTTTAGGATGGGTCAATAAGAGAGAGAAAATAAGAGGAGGAGGAGGAAGTAAAAAGTTGCAGGGAAAGAGAAAAGGCGAGCAGAGGTTGTCCAACCGAAGTGGGGGGAGAAGTGGAGGATAAACTGGCCCGACGATCTAATGATTGACCAGGGTTGCACAAACACTGTACCTTTCTTGCTTCCTTTCTTCGGGCCTGGCTCGATGTTGGGTAGTCCTACGTCCATAGGCTCATTAATTATAAATAACAGACATAGGAATGCCATCCCAATAGCGATGGAACCAGAGAGGGAGAGGGTTACTCGCCAGCTGTAGCTCAGGGCCATCGTCGCGGCGATGATTGGGCCCAGGCTGCCCGCCAAATTCATACTGGTCGACAAAACAGCCCACCACGTTCCAAACTGCGATGGTTCGAACCACTGCGGGGAAAACACAAGCAAAGTGAAGAATGTGTACATTACACACAGGGTTTGAACTGAACTCAAGGCTTTTTAATCCCGTTTTAGTCTGATTGAGGTTTAAATTTACTTCCTTCCTTCCCGCTCCAAGGCTTCTGCCAGTCTGTTCCAATAATAAACAATCGAGTCCAGTCTAAGATGCTCATCAGATAGCCAGTACCACATTGAAGAACAAATTCAAGATGAACAAGACAAATCAGAACAAAATTAGCCCTCTTCAAAATCATACTGCAATCACATCTTTCCTGTACAGTTCTGGTCACCACATTACAGAAAAGATATGATTGCAGTAGAGAGGGTACTGGGGAGGTTTACGAGGATGTTGCCAGGACTGGAGAATTTTAGCTATGAGGAAAGATTGGATAGGCTGGAGTTGTTTTCTTTGGAACAGAGGAGGCTGAGGGGAGACTTAATTGAGGTGTATAAAATTATGAGGGGCCGAGATAGAGTGGATAGGAAGAACCGATTTCCCTTAGCAGAGAGGTCAATAACCAATGGGCATAGAGTTAAAGTAACTGGCAGAAGGATTAGAGGGGAGTGGAGGTGAACTTTTCTCACCCAGAGGGTGGTGGGGGTCTGGAACTCACTGCCTGAAAGGGTGGTAGAGGCAGAAATCCTCACCGCATTTAAAAAATACTTGGATGTGCACTTGAAGTGCCGTAACGTACAGGGCTACGGACCAAGAGTTGGAAAGTGGGATTAGGCTGGATGGCTCTTTTTCGGCCGGCATAGACACGATGGGCCGAATGGCCTCCTGCTGTGCCGTAAATTTCTATGATTCTATGAAAATCGACATAATGAGGACAAATGTGAGGGAACCATTAAGACGTACCCTGATGCAAGACTCTACGTTTAACTTATTTATACCATTTAATGCTTCTTATACCTCGGTGGAATTCCCCGTAACCATCTTCTCATTGACTGTAGAGTTTAGACTTCTCTAAACTTTTCTTCTAGCGCCTTGGGGCGTTTAACTATGTTGAAGGCGCTATATAAATGCAAGCTGCTGTTGTTGCCAATCCCTTTCACACATGATTGATCTTCACTGCATCCCCTTCAACGTATGCGCGTGGGTTTTGAAGCATGGTGCTCAAAACTGTATCCAATACTCCCAAGCTGCTCTGGCCAATGCAATCAATGAACTAATGAACTCAAACATTTGTTTCTTCACGAGGCTCAGATATGAAGAATGCGCCCTTAGGGAAGGTATTGGAAGCCATATTCTGGGATGAGTCAGTCCCTTCAGAAGAGGGGGAGAAAATTTGAGGCAAGACAGGAAAATGGGGCATGATATTTATCCAAACAATGGATTAAACTGAAAGGCCCTCACTTTTAAATATATTTTCCATGCAACAGGTCCCAATGACTTTTGTTTGTATCTTGGGTATAAAGGATCAATATTAGATATGATTTAAAGTGAAGAAAAAACAGTAAAGATGGACTTAGCATGCTTTTTTTTTAAATTGGGAAACCTACTCGGTGAAAGGCCAAGGGCCATTGTGTAGGACACCACCAAGGTTATGAGTAGGAGAGAAGATAAAAGAAAAAAGAAAGACTTGCATTTATATAGCGCCTTTCACGACCACCGGACATCTCAAAGCGCTTTACAGCCAATGAAGTACTTTTGAAATGTAATCACTGTTGTAATGTGGGAAACGCGGCAGCCAATTTGCGCACAGCAAGCTCCCACTAACAGCAATGTGATAATGACCAGATAATCTGTTTTGGTTATGTTGGTTGAGGGAGGACAAGGACAAGGTGAGATAAATGAAGCATTAGGGGGACATCAAAACTGGCTTTTAAGAAGACATGTAGATTGTAAGTGGGAGGCAAGACTGGGGAAAGGAGTAAAACGCTCCAGGTTTGAGTAAGATGGAAGTGGATAATGAAGTGGCAAAGACTAAGGGAACATTTGTTTTGTAGCATCTGGATGACAAAAAAACTGTTGTTTTTGGTTTAGACATTTACTACCAGGTCACCTGTATAAGGAGAACATAAGAACATAAGAAATAGGAGCAGGAGTCGGCCATTCAGCCCCTCGAGCCTGCTCCGCCATTCAATAAGATCATGGCTGATCCGATCTTGGCCTCAACTCCACTTTCCTGCCTTTTCCCCATGACTCCCCTGTAGCTCAAATATCTGTCTATCTCCGCCTTGAATATATTCACTGACTCAACCTCCACAGCTTTCTGGGGGTAGAGAATTCCAAAGATTCACCACCCTCTGAGAGAAGAAATTCCTCCTCATCTCCGTCTTAAAAAGGAGCAAAAGGTAGCTCCATAAGAATTGTTCATGAAGGGCATTCTATCATCTGATGAGTGGTTATAGGCCATGGTATTTACTGCTTTGGCCCGAACCATCGATAAATACTGGTACTGTCTGAGCAGACCACATTCTTCAGGATAGCTTTTGAGATATACATCTGCAGTTGGCTTTTCAGCAGTCCCAAACTTCCACAATGGCCGACACATACGGAAACCAAATGCATTGCTCTCTAGGTATCCGGTTCGGTATTGTACCAAGAGGCATATGTTGAATTACCCACTGATTAGACCAGAGAAGTTGCCCGAATTTAGTGAATTGGCAGCGAGCACCCTCTATTTTTCTTGCTGGGAAATGCCTCACTGTATCAGACTGGCCCAGTGAACACACCAAATGGGGAATCCCTTACATAGACCCGCACACTACCAGTCAATGGACCTCTGCTCAAAGAGCCTCCCCATAAAACGTTTAATTCTGAGGTAACTGGGGAAGCAATTTTTTTTAATGATTTAAAAAAAAATGTAAATGGCATTAATCCAGGAGTGAGAATTTTTATATAAATGCAGCAATTCATACAGGAGAGACAGATCAAGAAACAAGATACATAACAAAACCCACAAGTCTATTGGCAAGCGATGCCCAGTCAAAGGGTGCCATGCCTTTGGTTGGGCTTTGTGGAGTTTGGCTTCAGGATGCTGGTTTGTGTCACTGGGATGGTGGCAACTGCCACCAATTCAACCAACTGCCACACAAACCAGAGAGATGGCTGAATATGCAGCTCACACGGTACGGAGTAAAATAATATCCCCTCAATGGCCACAGAATGTGCAACTCACAGCCTGCCTCTAAAAATACCTCAGCACCAAATGTCATGAACTGAACTTTAGCCTGAACTGTAGAGTCAGCCAGAGGGGCCAAAATTAAATCGGGATTCTCGGCTTGGGTTTTAGATAACACTGGTACTATACCCAGTCACTGCTCCATAGGATTTGGAAATTAAGAATAATGCAATCTACACATGTGGAAGTACATGGTTAGAATTAGGAAAAAAGCAGGTTGTCTCTTCTGGGCTGCAAGTTTCAAATTCCTACATTGAAAGAAACTGGCCATGGTCCACAAAGTTTCTCTCAGCTCGATGTTTCGATGCTGTGTGAATTGCAATATGACTTATTTAGGTCAGCAACCCTGGGCTAAGGAGCAGGGAACAGCCAGGGTTCCTGTTCCTGTTCACTATATTGGGACTCCTACTGGAAACTAGTAAAGAAAGACTTGCATTTTATATAGCGCCTTTCACGACAACCGGATGTCCCAAGGCGCTTTACAGCCAAATGAAGCACTTTTTGGAGTGTGGTCACTGATGTAATGTAGGAAACGCGGCAGCCAATTTGCACACAGCAAGCTCCCACAAACAGCAATGTGATAATGACCAGATAATCTGTTTTAGTGAAGTTGGTTTGAGGGATAAATACTGACCAGGACACCGGGGAGAACTCCCCTGCTCTTCTTCAGAATAGTGCCATGGGATCTTTTACGTCCACCTGAGAGGGCAGACGGGGCCTCGGTTTTAGCGTCTCATCCGAAAGACGGCACCTCCAACAGTGCCGCACTGGGAGCGTCAGCCTAGATTTTTGTGCTCAAGTCCCTGGAGTGGGGACTTGAACCCACAACCTTCTGACTCCGAGGGGAGGGTGCTACCCACTGAGCCACAGCTGACGGATAAACTGCAAGCAGGCGCAGTGTTAGCCAAGGCCCGAGATGGTGTTACAGGCTGCAACTCACTCCAGCCCAATTATTAGTTTCTAGTATGCCACAAGTGGGCTTTTCAGCGATTTGCAGGGTCTCACCTGGAACTAAACTCTACAAACGGTCATCTCTCTCTCACAGTCAGCCTGCTGGAAACGGGCTACAGACCCTGGGAATTTCAGCGGCACCTGAACAGAGGTCACATTATCTCCCCTGACCCCCATCCCAGGGACTGAGGAATGATTATTTTTCTACTCATCTTCAAGGCCCCTTCCAAGCACATCTGTAATCAAGCCAGTTCTCCCTGTTGCTAAATAGTCACGTTTATGTTGCACAGTTACCACAATGTTATATCCAGATCTGTCGTCATTCTGGTTGGAGCCCTTTCTGGCATCAGGCCACACAGGCTAGATATGGTGGAAGTGCATTACTGGCTACACAGGCGGGATCAAAAACTTAAACCACTACAGCCAGAGTCAGGGGGTATCTGCAAACAACCAAGCTGAACCGCTGCCACAGGAGGCGCTTGTGTTGGCTTCTCCATCTTGGCTCTAGACTTTCACAAGCGTCATCCTTCCCTGTCAGAAACACTCACAAACCCTTTTCTGTTGTTTATGAGTTGTTTATGTTAGTGTTGCCTCAGGTACTGCTCTTGCCATCAGAGGTGATAAGGCCTCCCTAAACGATGCCGCCTAGCATTCTGCAACTTTGGGCTGACAAGCGACCCATTCCCTGCCCTCGACTGATGTCACTTGCCAGCTGCTCACTGGCTTCAGTTGCTCAGTGGAAAGCGTGCAAGAGTTGTCAAATCCGAAACGTCCTCCATTCCTTTCTTTCTAGTGGTTTGGAGGGGGGGGGGGGGGGGGGGGGGCGCAGGGGAAGAGGAAAAGAGAAACAGTGGGGGGGGTGGGGGGAAAAGCCTCAACTTTACCTTCCCGTGGGATTTTCTTCAGGTGGTATAGAAGACATGATGGACCGAATGGCCTCCTTCTGTGCCGTAGATTTCTACGATTCTAAGAAAAGTCAGGAATTAGCCGCATGGCATTTCCCTGGCCCAGACCTGGCTCCTGGCACTCTCGTGTGGCATGGCTTCAGATCAGCCACTGACTGGGTCATTACAGCTTTCTTTGAAGAAAATTGGGCAATCCTATTTGGTGTAAAGTTATCCTACTCGAGGAGTCACAACTCTGTCTATACTTTAAACACAGAATGGATACGACAGACCCGGCCCTTCCGAGTGCCCAGGGACCTTATCGGCTTTTAGAATTCCTATTTCTGGCTCCCTCCATGACTTTGTAGTAATGAGCCATATAGATCACAAGATCTCAACTTTGATTCCCAGTCTGTGCTCAGCCAGGGGTAGTGGCAGGAGTGCTACAATTAGCCTCAATTGCCTTCAGCTAAAAGGAAATTTTTTTTTTTTTTTAAATCAGTCCGGGTTCCTGCTCCTGACTATGGCACCTGGTGGAAAGTACATGTGTGTGTGTGGACAATAAATGAGGACATCAGGCTTGGTCGTGATACCCCATGGTTAAATACTCGGCCAATTTTTCTTTGAATGTAAGGTCACACATGGACCAGGTACTGGAAGGTGGTCAGCCCCCTGTGGAGCTGCACCCCAGTATGAGTTAGTGCCCCCCAGACAAACACAAACACCACATTTTCCACTCAAATGTAGTTAACCATTATGCTCGAATGGCGATTTCGTACCTTGCGCAATATTTTGCCACAGGGGGGCCACCCAAAGCCTTGTGCCAATCCGTTAAAGAACCAGAGCACAGCAAAAGCAGTGACTGTGGAGCTCCATGAGAAGAACACATTTATCACCCCGACCAGGAATAGGCCAGAGCAGAAGAGCATGCGAGCACTGATCTGATCAGACAGCACTCCGCTGATGAACTTACTGATAGCATAGGCCAGCGACTGGCTACTGGCTATCAGACCTGCAGGAATAAAACAAATCCAGATTAGATTGCAACCTTTACCGCGCTTCCCATTAATGTACAATTTCCCAATCTCACTGAACGTTTCCTAAAGCCCAAAGTTGTTCCTACGTTCTATGCTGAGACTATCGTGCTGTCTCTGGGCTGAACAAACAGCATCTTCAGATTCCTTGTTCTATTTTAAACGTAGACCAGGTTTAAACATAATTTTAGGACTGCAATATCTCCAAGTTATCTTTCTTTCCATTTATCACCCCTTGAATTATCCCCATCCCAAACAGTGTTCAGCCGGTATTCGACGTCACTCTATAACCATCGACCAGGAGGTCAGGATCAGATCTCTCTCTGCTCCACCCCACCTCCTCCCCCACACCTTCTCTCCCACCTATCCCCGCTACCCTACCCCCCCCAAACCACCTCCCCCCACCACCACCCTACCCTACCACCCCCAACCACCTCCTCCCCACCACCCTACCTCCTCCCCCCCACCACCACCCTACCCTACCCCCCCAATCACCTCCTCCCCACCAACCACCTCCTCCCCACCACCACCCTACTCCCCCAACCACCTCCTCCCCACCACCACCCTACCCTACCACTCCCAACCCCCTACCCTACCCTTCCCCACCATGGATTCGTAACATGCTTCCTCAGAAACTGCAGAACTAAGGCCGAGCACAGAGTCGATAATTATACTAACCCCTTGAATGGTTCGGTGCAGTTACAGCAGAAAATGATTTAGCCAAGTTTCAAAAACATATTAAAAAAAAAACTTTTATTGCCCTTTTCAGAGAATAACAAGCAAATATAAAGTGATAATTACTGCACAACCCTCGGCAGAACAGCAAGCCTACAGAGAGGCCCCTGCTATTCATGGCAGTCTAATAGCTGACATGCAAATACAAGTCACTCAACACTCGTGTCTGACTTTCACTTTAACATTTTATTAATTACATCAGTTTAAGTGCATGTTTTCCCTCTCAGCATTTCCGATACTCTTGCCTGAAGTCCCTCCTCCAGATACATGACAGCCTAACTCATGGCCATCTCCACCTTTGGGTTGATACCCCCTCCTCCCCAGGGGCACTTAAACAATACAGACAAAACTAATTTTCCCTCTCCCTCGCAAGACCTGTGACTCCCGTTGCAGAGTCGGATCAGAGAAGGACATCCTCATTCCTTGGGGGAAAAAAAGCCCAACCCAACCCAGCCGTGGGCCCTACGCTGCACGTTAGAGCCTCGACATTCTAATGCCATCACGACTGGGCCTCTCTCTCTCTCTCTCTCTCGCAGTGTCTTATTATTTCACAGCTAGAAAAAGTTAGGTACTCACCCAAATCATCTTTTTCCAAGGTCACTTCCTCCATAATGGAGGGCATCACAAACGAGAAGGTTTTTCGATTGAAGTAATACAGCGTGTAGCCCACAAACATGGCTGCGAAGATGCTGGCTCTGTAGTAGCCGTACGCAGCCATTTTGATCAGCCTTTGGCAATTGTCAGAAGCACAGGGCACTAACTGGTGGTGGCGGGATTTATACAGCGACTGGCCTCTGTCCCAGTGATTAGATCAAGCACACACAAGTTTGATAAGAGTGTACTGAATGTCCGATGATGCATAGAGCTTTTAGGTAAAGTACTTTTGGATTAAGAGATAGGACAATTGCAACTTTGAGATTTAACAGGAGAGGGAGGAGAAAATAAAACCAAACGCCACGGTCTAATTCCTCTTGATGTTTCTCTTGTCTATTTTGCTGAATGGCTGGATTTTGTCATGAGCTTCTGTTTGCTGTGCTGGCAAAATATTAACTCCAAGGGTCCAAGAGTGTGACGGGATCATTACCTTGAAAGAAGAACAAAAAACAGTGAATGCATGCAGAGACTTTTCTAGTTTGTGAAAAATAAGAATTTGTTAATAATTACACAGTATCAATAAAAGGTGGCTACCACAGGTCGAAGGTGGAGTGCCGGCAGGGTGTAGACCAGGCGTGGAAGCTACAGCTCAGTCGCAATGTTTCAGCTTATTTGCAACAATGGCCCAGAATCTGCGGTCCCGGTGATGGCGAACTGGCAGTGTTCGCCGTCACTCCGTCTTTGAAACTGACCGCAACTTTGGGATTTAGCCCGTGCGGAAATCTCGAAGTTGCGGTCAGTCATTGACAACTCCGACACTGGCTGCGCTGAGCGCCCCCCGCCCCCAGAGTCGGCAATCTGTGTAATCAGCCAAATCACTGAGGAAAACATCGGCTCTTCCACAGTAATTACGCTGTTAAATTCCCCACTAAAAGTTAGACGCAAAGGGATTCGGTGTAACTGGGGTTTTGACAGCGTATTGACTGCTAAACAAAGGTTAAGGGCCTGGAAAACTCATTTTAATTTTGTGCAGTGTGAAATTTGCCCATTTTAATAAAAATTTAAATTTTAAGAAAACTTTCCAAAAAAAGTATGAATTTCTTTTAAGTTTCTCCATCTTTATTTCAGGTTTGCCTTTTCCCCCCATGTGAGACCCCCAATCTTTGTTTTGCTCTCTCCAACATTTTTAAAAAGTTAGAATTTTAAGAGCTCACTCACTTCCTTGTTCGCTGTCTGTGAGAACTCTGCGTTTTGATTGGCTGCTTAGACGGCTTACTGACGTCACAGCAGTTTGCACAAGAGGATCCCCATTAACTTCCATCGATTTGAAGTGAAGGTCGGAAAACCCGAAGTTCTGGACTCAGGGATCGCGGGATCCTTGTGCGGAGCGTATTTCAGGGCCAGCAGTGAACGTCTTCGTTTCGCTTTGCTGCTGACTGCAAATTCCGGGCCATTGCTTAATCTCACTGACACCTTATCTAGAAGCCTAGTAAGCTCTTTACAGGGAAACAACAGCACAATGCACTGGAATGGGATCGTATCAGGGTGGCATTGATTTGACCTCCTTTTGTAAATCACAAAATAATGACACGCTTTACAGAACTGATCAGCACCACTTGCAGACGTGATCTCGACAGGTTTAAATGGAGCTGGCTGCTGCCAAGCATGTTCCCTCCCTAAAGTGGCTACAATTCCCCATCACAATAAAGGACATTTCTTTCAATTGGTCCATGTGAACTCGACATTAAATGTGTGCAATCTGCCACACATTCTGCACCTACTCAAAATCATTAAAGGCACAGTACACTCCTCCACATTCATATAATGCCGCACAATTTTTTTCCCTTTGCCAGCTCCCTTTCTGAAATAGTAACTCACAGAATGGTTTCACATGTTTGGGGGAGGGGTGGGGGGGGCGGAGAGGGGTTATGGAACCTCTGATACTTTGCCTAAGTGGCGACCTCTATGAAGAAGCCAGAGAGTGAAAGTTTGCAGCCTATTTAACTGTGGGAGCCATCACAGCAAGCCCCATCCCCTCCTCTCCCAGTATCACATGCTCACCATCCAGGTCAGGTGTTTTGATGCTGATCAGGAGTGGGAGTCCTGGCCCATTCCCTCCTTAAAAAAAACTTGTATTTCTATAGCGCCTTTCACGACCACCAGACGTCCCAAAGCGCTTTACAGCCAATGAAGTACTTTTGAAGTGTAGTCACTGTTGTAATGTAGGAAACGCGGCAGCCAATTTGCGCACAGCAAGCTCCCACAAACAGCAATGTGATAATGACCAGATAATCTTCCTTAGTGATGTTGAGCGAGGGATAAATATTGGCCAGGACACCGGGGAGAACTCAACTGCTCTTCTTCGAAATAGTGCCATGGGATCTTTTAAGTGCACCTGAGAGAGCAGACGGGGCTTCGGTTTAACGTCTCATCCGAAAGACGGCACCTCCGACAGTGCAGCCACGGCCTTAACCTGGGTTTGCAGGAATCAGTTGCAGCACCCAGTACTATCCAGGCTATAATCAGTTAGCTCAGTACAGACCAGGTACAGAACCCAGGGCACTCCTGGTCAGTACAATTTGCCCAACCTTAATAGTGAGCATTGGCAAGATATTCAACCCCAGTTTGATCCTGTCCGCTCTTTTGATGTGCACTTTCCATCAGGTGTCACTATGGACAGCGATCAGGAGCAGGAACCGTTGCAGATTTCTCCAACCTCCAAGTAAATTGGCTGTCGAGCTTCCTACATTCGGCACAGGCTCGATGGGCCGAATAGCCTCCTTCTGTGCTGTACTATTCTATGATTACAACAGTGACTACCCTTCAAGAGTACTTCATTGGCTGTAAAGCACTTTGGGACGTCCTGAGGTCGCAAAAGGCGCGACAGAAATCCAAGTCTTTTTATTTTAAGTTTTACTGGGGTCCGTCAAAACTTTTAAAGGGAGCTCCAAGTTGCTTAAACAGTCCTGTCTCCAAGAACTGCAAATTCTCACAAAACAACGTATATCTGAGCTGCTGCTTTGGTCCTGCGTCGAGGACAAGGAGTGTAACAGCTTGATAAGTTAGCATCTTATTACCCTGAACACTGTCCCCCATTGTCACACAGGATTCTGCTGCAGCTACAGTAATTTGGGCTGTTATTTCTGTGTAACCTTGACCAGTGAGCCGAGTTCAGAATTACTTTGTGTGCAAGCTGCCCTAAGAATTAGGCTGGTGTCCAGCCTTTTTGACTTAAAATTTTCCCTTCCCCCTACAGAAACGGGTTTCACCCTGCAACAATTTTCATCCAGACATCAAGGCACACTAGAGAACATAAGAAATAGGAGCAGGAGTCGGCCATACGGTCCCTCGAGCCTGTTCCGCCATTCAATAAGATCATGGCTGACCTTCGTCCTCAACTCCACATTCCCACCCGATCCCCATATCCCTTGATTCCCTTAGAGTCCAAAAATCTATCGATCTCAGCCTTGAATATACTCAACCACTAAGCATCCACAGCCCTCTGGGGCAGAGAATTCCAAAGATTCACAACCCTCCGAGTGAAGAAATTCCTTCTCATCTCAGTCCTAAATGGCCGACCACATCCCTATAAACAGGGATTCCTCAGTGGTTATGGGAGCTTCTCATCTGTGGGCCCTGGACTGTCCCAACCCAGAGGCGGAATGCCCCACCATTTTGGTGGCAAGGCACGTCGGAGGGGGGAGCTGGAATCCAGGGAATGTCCTAGTCGAGGGAAACCTCCTCCAAGCATCTTGCTGGTGTTCGGATTCTTCGGGATATGAAGTTCCAGCAGAAGGGACGTCATCAAATCTGGATCTCCACGTAAAGGAGTTCTGAGGAAGACAGCTTTACCTGCGTGCTGGTGTTTGAGAGAGCATACCCTCCCCCTGCCTTTTCAGAAGAGGTGGGACGTTCACCATAACAATCCAGAGGAAACCCATTAGCTTCAGGAGGGAGGGGTGGGGACGTTTTGATCTTCCAGAATTCCCTAGATTCTAGAACAGTCCCCGTGGATTGGAAGATAGCAAACGTGACCCTGCTATTCAAGAAAGGAGGGAGAGAGAAAACAGGGAACTATAGACCAGTTAGCCTGACATCAGTAGTAGGGAAAATGCTAGAGTCTATTATTAGGGACGTGATAACAGGGCACGTGGAAAATCATAATATGATTGGGCCGAGTCAACACGGATTTATGAAAGGGAAATCATGTTTGACAAATCTGTTAGAGTTTTTTGAGGATGTAACTAGTAGGATGGCTAAGGGGGAACCAGTGGCTTTTCAAAAAGCATTCGATAAGGTGCCACACAAGAGGTTATTACACAAAATTATGGCTTATGGGATTGGGGGTAATATATTAGCTTGAATTGAGGATTGGTTAGCAGACAGAAAACAGAGAGTAGGAATAAATGTGTCATTTTCGAGTTGGTAGGCTGTAACTAGGGGATACCGCAAGGATCAGTGCTTGGGCCTCAGCTATTTACAACCTATATCAATGACTTAGATGAGGGGACCGAGTGTAATGTATCCAAGATTGCAGACGATACAAAGTTAGGTGGGAAAGTAAGCTGTGAGGAGGACACAAAGAGGAAGCAATTGGAGTGGTTAAATGAGTGGGCAAGAACATGGCAGATGGAATATAATATGGAAAAGTGTGAAGTTATCCACTTTGGTAGGAAAATAGAAAAGCAGAATATTTTTTAAATGGAGAGACACTGGGAAATGTTGGTGTTCAGAGGGACCTGGGTGTCCTTGTACACGAATCACTGAAAGTTAACATGCAGGTACAGCAAGCAATGAGGAAAGCAAATGGTAAGTTAGCCTTAATTACAAAGGGATTGGAGTACAAGAGTAAGGAAGTCTTACTACAACTGTACAGGGCCTTGGTGAGATCACACCTGGAGTACTGTGCACAGTTTTGATCTCCTTACCCAAGGAAGGATATACGTGCCTTAGAGGGAGTGCAACGAAGGTTCACTAGACTAATTCCTGGGATGAGGGGATTGTCCTATGAGGAGAGATTGAGTAGACTAGGTCTATATTCTCTAGAGTTTAGAAGAATGAGAGGTGATCTCATTGAAACATATAAAATTCTTAAGGGGCTTGACAGGGTAGATGCTGAAAGGCTGTTTCCCCTGGCTGGGGAGTCTAGAACTAGGGGTCACAGTCTCAGGATAAGGGGTCGGCCATTTAGGACTGAGATGAGGAGAAATTTCTTCACTCAAAGGGTTCTGAATCTTTGGAAATCTCTACCCTAGGGAGCTCAGTCATTGAGTACATTCAAGACAGAGATTGATAGATTTTTGGACTCCAAGGGAATCAAGGGATATGGGGATCGGGTGGGAAAGTGGAGTTGAGGTCGAAGATCAGCCATGATCTTCTTGAATGGTGGAGCAGGCTCGAGGGGCCGTATGGCCTACTCCTGCTCTTATTTCTTATGCTCTTCTGCAATGCTGGGGTCTTCGGTTACCGATGTAGGGTTGGGGCGCAAGATTTAATGATCCGCACTGGGAACTGCACATCTGTGGACATCAGGTGAGGGCAGCATCAGGTCAATCTGTGATGATCCAGCAACACTCACAGTCTAGGAAAGGCCACTTAGGCAATGTACCAGAATCCTGGCAGTGCCTTCAGGAGAGGGGAAATCCAGAAGGACCAAAAAAAAGGCTGTACAACAAGAATTGTGTACAACATAATTACACTATTTAAGAATAAAAAATAGCAAATTATAAACTCCCCCCCCACACTGCTATTGTTGGTGAAAATAAAGTGCGTGCTGTCCAAATTAGACATTATGGTGCCATTTTAGACATGTCCAGATAGATATTAAAAAGAGAAGTTAAATGTGGCAGACTTAAAGAATCACAACAGGTCTGAGTCCCGTCATCATTTCCTACATTACAACAGTGACTACACTTCAAAAGTACTTAATTGGCTGTAAAGCGCTTTGGGACATCCTGAGGTTGTGAAAGGCGCTATATAAATGCAAGTCTCTCTTTTTATACGGACACACTCGCTTTGGCATGTGGAATCACCGCTACACCCCTAGCCGAGTGTCCACAAGCTGGAATCAATTACATAAAGTAAAGGGTTGTGCAATGCTGAACAGTATTACAGGAAGTCAGTGAGTGATGGATAACCTTGTACTGGTAGTTCAATGGAATGTAAACTAGTTCCCAGATCTACCAGAGATATTTCTCTGGAAATTCATATCGAAGAGTCTAACTCTGCTCTAAGGGTGACTGATATGGGTTAGCTATCTTGGCTACCCTAATGATCTAACGGGCTTGATGATGTACTGTAAGGCAATCTGCCTCCTCTTGATCATCTCGTAACAGTACAAGGTTACATCAATCATGACTGCAGCCTTCAAAACCCCTCTCTGGCACCTGCCACTGAGTCTCACAGCATTTATCATTGAGCGCCTTAAAATAACACAACTGGGGAACTGGGTGAGGCAGTGAGTTAGCGCATGACTCCAGCCCTGACAGATTGAAAATCTCACCTTGCTTTGCTGGCTATAAGGATGCTAAATGAACTACAGTCAGACACCTTCAACCTATTTTCTAGTTGAATTCACAGTGGTACAGAAAAAACATACTGAATGCACGATTAAAACGCCAATATCTCCAAGACATGAATTTAAAGTAAAACTAACTAATTGTGGAGTGAGGAAGGAATGAGGTCAGCCATCAATACAGGTATAACGAATATAGCATCTCTCAAACTTCTCAACTTCATATACAATGAATAACTCTCATTACGTAGATAAACACAGCAAGATTGAACAAACAGTATTGAGATGAATGACCATTTAAAGCTGTTTTTTGTTGTTACTGGTTGGGAGAGAGGCATTGGCCAGGGCAACAGGAAAACTCCCTGCTCTTCTTTAAATACGACCATGGTCCACCTCAACCACCAGGGTCAGGGGGCGGGGCGGGGCGGGCGGGGCGGGGCGGGGTTCATCTGAAGGATGGTACCTCCAATAACGTAGCACTGCACTAGAGGTTTGGCTTAGGTTATCTGCTCAAGTCCTGGAGTTGAGGTGACAATCTTCGGACTCGGAGGGAAGAGTGCTATCAAAGGACCCAAGCGTTGGGATGTCCCAAGCATGCAAAAAGCACTGCATAAAATGCAAGAAAACAAAACAGATCATGGCAGCCACTGCCCCCATTCATCTCAAGCAGTAATCACATACTACCTGCCAACAATTTCACAACACTTAAGGTTGTGTGCTGGTCTGAGCTCCCCTCACCACAATAACTCAGGGTTGGTTAGCCTTTTCTTAAAAACTTGTAACAACCAATTTTAAATCTTCTTTCGTATGGTAGTAGCAAAGCAAATCAAAAGTCAATATCCAAGTCAGATATCCAGGCCAAAGCTCCCGGTGTAACAGCGTGGATATCTTGTAGGCTGCCTGTGAATTTCCTCTGAGGGCAGTGCTCAATGATGTGCTCCAGGGTCTGATTAGGAGCTCCACAGTCACATGATGGGGATGCTTTAATCTTTTAAATAACACAACAGTTTAATACAAGCGAGTCACCCCTCACTTAGGTGATCATCACAGATACGTTGCCAGTTTAATAACAACATGCAAGATGATAACAGATATTTGACTTTTTAAATAGTATCTTGGTTCTTCTTATTTTGTTAAATTTGATAAAATAAATTTTGACTTTGTGAGGAGTTATACATGGAATTAACAGCACAGAAACAGGCCATTCGGCTCAACTGATCTGTGCTGGTGTTTACACTCCACACGAGCCTCCTCTCACCCCTCTTCATCTCACCCTATCAGCATAACCTTCTATTCCTTTCTCCCTCATGTAGTTATCCAGCTTCCTCTCAAATGCATCAGTGCTTTTTGCCTCAACCACTCCATGTGGTAGCGAGTTGCACATTCTCACCACTCTTTGGGTAAAGAAGTTTCTCCTGAATTCATTATTGGATTTATTAGTGACTATCTTATACTTATGACCCCTAGTCATATATTAATTAATATATTGCATGTCTTCAATATTATTAACATTTAAAGGATACTGGCACAAGTTTGTTGTCTTCGCAATTTGCTGTTTGTGGGAGGACAGCAGATTTAGTCCATTGACGGCTCGTAGAATATTTATATTTAACATAATGGAGCAAATATATGAAAAAAAAGTTAATTGCATTAATGACCTGTTGTTTACATTTTACAACACTCAGCAACTACCTCGCCAGACCAGAATGGTGTCCATTACAACGGAGAACAGCTGCATACAAAAACCAATTTTTAAAAGAGGGAAAAAGTATAAAGAGCAAAAAAAGAATGATTTGATCAGTTCTGTCATTGCATTGCAGAAACTGCAATGCAGAAAATTGCAATCACTACACCAGCCCAAACCATGCCTCATTTGTGACAGCTGGTGTCTCATTTCCTCCTCCGTGCACTTTGCCTGCAGCCTTTTGAGTGTTTCTCACTCATTCTTACCTGAACAGATTTGCAAAGCACCAGCGATCCGCACAGCGTCTGCTCCGCTCCTGACAGCCAGCCACGCGCCGCCAGCTGACCCACTCGGACCCGTCTCCCCCCCCCTGATTGGCCAGCCCCGACCCATCAATCACTCGGTATCCCGGGCAACGCGAGCCGGAGCGCGCGCTCGCCCGCAGCAGGCTCTGATTGGACGGTGAAAGTGTCAATCATAGCAGGGGCCGGAAAGCGGCGATCTGATTCGCTGGGGTCGGAGTGTATCCATAATTGTGGTTAGTGTGGCCCAGAAATGCTGAAAGAGTCCTTTTACTCCGTATATATATATATATTTTATATATTATTGTATATTTTATAAGGGCTGAGGAAGGGGAAGGAAAGCAGAAATCTGATTTGCTGCAGAGTGTATCCATAATAGCTTGTCAATCAATTTCTGTCCCAGAAATGCTGAAGGTGACACTTTACTCCATAATTATGGCATAGAATTCATATTAAACTTTGCATTATACAGAATGCAACATTTTTTATCGATATATTTTATATATGTGTATATATTTTATAAGGGGATTGAGTTGGGGGGAGAGAAGAAGGCGCTACCCGCCCTCTTTGTTACTGGCGGAAGTGAGCATTTGGCCGCAGGTAACCCCCGCCGCCAGCATTGCCAGGCCGGCTCGGAACTGACGTCCTCGGCAGCCCGAGTACCCGTGTGGCTGCAAAAGGAAAGGAGGCTTCAGCATCGGCACACAATGGAGAGAACGCGAGCGCGATAGGAGCCGAGAGCCGGGCGCACAGGTGGCAGGTAAGCGCGGCCCAGGTGGCCCTCTCCCTCTCCCTGAGCCGCTGCTTCAGGTGCGCCCGCAGGCGGCACTACAGCTCTCTCTGTCTGTGTGTGCCGGGGCTCAGTGGAAGCACACTCGCCTCTGGGTCAGAAGGTTGTGGGTCCCACTCTCTGGGACTTGAGCACAACAATCCGGGCTGACACTCCCAGTGCAGTGCTGAGGGAGCGCTGCACTGTCGGAGGTGCCGTTTTTCGGATGAGATGTTCAACCGAGGCCCCATCTGTTCTCTCAGGTGGCTGTTAAAGATCCCATGGCACTATTTCGAAGAAGAGCAGGGGAGTTATCCCCGGTGTCCTGGCTAATATTTATCCCTCAACCAACATCATTAAAACAGATTATCTGGTCATTATCACATTGCTGTTTGTGGGAGCTTGCGGTGCGCAAATTGGCTGCTGCATTTCCCACATTACAACAGTGACTACACTCCAAAAGTACTTTACGATAGCAAAATACTGCGGATGCTGGAAATCTGAAATAACAACAGAAAACGCTGGAAAAGTACTTCATTGGCTGTAAAGCGCTTTGAGACGTCCGATGGTCACGCTGTATAAATGCAAGTTTTTTTTCTTTGCTGACACTGAAGATTTGCCATTTATCAACCTTAATGTAGAAATCAGGAAGGCAGCTAAGTGGCGCTCTGTCCCAAAATGGATTTTTTTCAAAAATAAAGTTTTTTTTTTTATTGTTCACATTGGTGCATCACTGCGAAGTTTCCAACCTGCATCAGTCCCTTTGCTCACCGGCAGCCTGACAACCTGGATAGTAAGTGGGGGGTGGACTAGTTTCATGTTAAAGGAGGCACACAGTTGCTGGTAAGTTATATTTGAGAAGAAAGAAAGACTTGTATTTATATAGCACCTTTCATGCAGCCAATTTGCACACGGCAAACTCTCTCAAACAGCAATGTGATAATGACCAGATCATCTGTTTTAGTGATGTTGATTGAGGGATAAATATTGGCCAGGACACCTGGGATAACTCCCCTGCTCCTCTTCGAAATAGTGCCATGGGATCTTTTAAGTCCACCTGAGAGAGCAGACAGGGCCTCGGTTTAACGTCGCTTTTGAAAAACGGCACCTCCGACAGTGCGGCACTCCCTCAGCACTGCACTGGAGTGTCAGCCTAGATTTTTGTACTCAAGGTCTCTGGAGTGGGACTTGAACCCACAACCTTCTGACTCAGGTGAGAGTGCGACCAACTGAGGCATAGCTGATGAAGCAGCACTTGTAATGTCTTGTGACTTTTAATGAGTCCCTCCTATGATATTTGGGTGTCAGTGCATGGGATAACACGATGATTTCATTGCAGAAGTGCGATTACAGTAGTAAAATAATCTAATCCAACATAGCTTGACGATTGACCTGCCAACGTTCTTGGGTTGGATGGCTCAGCTGTTCGCTGATTAAACTCACCAAGCCATTGGGGGAGTAGCTACTCATTTTTAAACTTTTTGACAGCGATGTCTCTACCCCATTTTTGTAAAGATTTCTCTTCCTTTCAGCCAGTATGATCCTCAAATTATTTTCCATCATGCTGTTAACTCTTGAATCCAGAACTACTTAATGCCTCGTGTGGTGAAGCATCTTGGGTGCCTGCACCTTTTAGTACTTTGTGTTGGGTATCACCCTGTTTTTCCTGTATATGAATCGCAATAAGTCTTTCCCAATATCAAGACATGTCCAGTATGGTAGTGATTCAAGTCAATCCATTGCTCATTGGGCCAGTCTGCTAATCTCAAAAACAGTTGCTATTCGTACAGAGTTCTTTAAGCAAGATAAATCTGCTTACTATCAACAAGTTCTGGTTTGAGTAGTATTTCAGTCTGCTGGGACGTTGGGCTTCCCATAATTCAAAGAAAAAGACTTGCATTTCACGACCAACGGATGTCTCAACATGCTTTAGAGCTAATGAAGTACTTTTGAAGTGTAGTCACTGTTGTAATGTGGGAAATGCAGCACATCGATGAAACCTTGAAGAAAATCCATGGATAAATGTGGGCCATAGGCAGCTCAGTAGTAAAGTTTATCTGTGTAATAAATGCGAGGGGAATTGAATACAAAAGTAGGGAGGTTATGCTTCAGTTATACAGGGCATTGGTGAGACCACATCTGGAGTACTGTGTACAGTATTGGTCTCCTTATTTAAGGAAGGATGTAAATGTGTTGGAAGCAGTTCAGAGAAGGTTTACTCGACTAATACCTGGAATGGGCGGGTTGTCTTATGAGGAAAGGTTGGACAGGCTAGGCTTGTATCTGCTGGAGTTTAGAAGAATAAGAGGTGACTTGATTGAAACATATAAGATCCTGAGGGGTCTGGACAGGGTGGATGTGGAGAGGATGTTTCCTCTTGTCGAAGAATCTAGAACTAGGGGTCACTGTTTAAAAATAAGGGGTCGCCCATTTAAGACAGAGATGAGGAGAAATTTTTTCTCACAGAGGGTCGTGAGTCTTTGGAACTCTCTTCCTCAGAGGGCGGTGGAAGCAGAGTCTTTGAATATTTTTAAGGCAGAGGTAGATAGATTCTTGGTAAGCAAGGGGGTAAAAGGTTATCCGGGGCAGGCGGGAATGTGGAGTAATCAGATCAGCCATGATCTTATTGAATGGCGGAGCAGGCTCGAGGGGCCGAGTCGCCTACTACTGCTCCTAATTTGTATGTATATACGTATATATGTAATAACACACAACGTTTACAGAGTGATGGTTCTTGTGCTTCCCCTACATTTCCCCATTGTGAGTTCCCAATCTCTGCCACTCTGTGGAGATGAGGCACTCGCCCAGAGGGGCAGTTAGTCCGTGATACTCTTGTTTACCGACTGGTCAGTTGTAGAGTAACAGAGGCCTCTTAGTTAAGCGCTGGGCAGAAAATATATCTTGATAAGAGGCTAAATGGACAAATGTGCCTCTTGGGCTTGTTTGTACTGCTCTGTTGTCTAACCTGAGGTGCGACGAGTTTGTCCAGCAACTGCTGGACGGTTTTGGAAGATGTCTTTATCAAACCCAGCGCAGAGCCATTGAAAGACAAACGCTACAGCTTTATTTTATCAGTTTCATGGCATTAGAAATTTTAAAATTAGATTTGAAATGTTGCCGAAGAACTCTGGCATAGACATTTTCCGAATGGGCCACAATTCGGTTCGGAGTTGATGGGTTAAAATACACTCTTTTTTTCATGTGGGGGTAGGGAGGGAGATTTTGTTAGTTCACTGAAATTTACAAGTGGCCACCTTTTTCAGTTAGGGCTGAAATCTTCCATTGAATCTATCTGTATTCGGGTTGGATTGGTTTGACTTCTGTGGGAACTAGTCCAATCTGTGTTTCTCCCATATTCCAAGTTGTCTCTCCTATCCACGCCACCCCCCCCCCCCCCATCTTCTCGCGTTCTCGCTCTCTCTCTTCATCAGCTCGGAATTGCCAAATCTTCCTTCAGTTCTGCTCTGCCACAGCAGTATAGCATTCAGAACCCAGGTTAGTACTGAGTCGCATACAACAACAACAACTTGTATTTATAAAGTGCCTTTAACGTAGTAAAACGTCCCAAGGCGCTTCACAGGAGTATTATAAGACAATATTTGACACCGAGCCACCTAAGGATAAATTAGGGCAGGTGACCAAAAGCTTGGTCAAAGAGGTCGGTTTTAAGGAGCGTCTTAAAGGAGGAAAGAGAGGTAGCGAGGCGGAGAGGTTTAGGCAGGGAATTCCAGAGCTTAGGGCCGAGGCAACAGAAGGCACGGCCGCCAATGGTTGAGCGATTATAATCAGGGATGCACAAGAGGGCAGAATTAGAGGAGCGCAGATATCGCGGGTGGGGGGGGGGTTGTGGGGCTGAAGGAGATTACAGAGATAGGAAGGGGCGACGCCATGGAGGGATTTGAAAACAAGGATGAGAATTTTGAAATTGAGGCGCTGCTTAACCGGGAGCCAATGTAGGTCAACGAGCACAGGGGTGATGGGCGAACGGGACTTGGTGCGAGTTAGGACACGGGCAGCCGAGTTTTGGATGACCTCAAGTTTACATAGGATGGAATGTGGGAGGCCAGCCAGGAGTGCGTTGGAATAGTCAAGTCTAGAGGTAACAAAGGCATGGATGAGGGTTTCAGCAGCGGATGAGCTGAGGCAAGGGCAGAGACGGGCGATGTTACGGAAGTGGAAGTAGGCGGTCTTCGTTATGTGTTCAGAAGCTCATTTCAGGGTCAAATATGACACCAAGGTTGCGAACAGTGTGGTTCAGCCTCAGACAGATGTTCGGGAGAGGGATGGAGTCAGTGGCTAGGGAACGGAGTTTGTGGCGTGGACTGAAAACAATGGCTTCGATCTTCCCAATATTTAATTGGGAGAAAATTTTTGCTCATCCAGGACTGTATGTTGGACAAGCAGTCTGACAATTTAGACACCGTGGAGGGGTCGAGAGAAGAGGTAGTGAGGTTGAGCTGGGTGTCGTCAGCGTACATGTGGAAACTGACGCTGTGTTTATACATAACATAAAATGAGGAGAACTTTTTTTACGCAGCGAGTTGTTGTGATCTGGAATGCGCTGCCTGAAAGGGTGGTGGAAGCAAATTCGATAGTAACTTTCAAAAGGGAATTGGATACATACTTGAAAAGGAAAAAATTGCAGGGCTGTGGGGAAAGGGCAGGGGAGTGAGACTAATTGGAGAGCTCTTTCAAAAGAGTCAGCACAGGTACAATGGGCCGAATGGCCTCCTTCTGTGGTGTATGATTCTAACTGGTGGCATTGCACTTTGGAGAACTGGTCGAAGGGTCATTGACAGAGGCCCGAGAGGAGGCTGCCTTTCTGCTCCCTCAGCGACGGCATCGTGCGATAAGAGTGAAAGGAATATTCCAGACTCTAGGGAAAAAAATCACAACAGCAACAAACTAAAGTCAAGTGAATTGAAGCTGCAACCAAAGGTTGGGGCGGGGGGGGGGATTATTTTTGGGCTGTTAGAAGGATACTTAAACTAGGTGTCCTTTTGAAACCCCAGAGAATTGAGGCTGACATAAGTAGAGATGTCTTCAGGTTTGTCGCTCGTGACAGAAATGGTAAAAGTGCTGTCGAACTGAATTTTCAGAAAAATGATGTCGCGTCGTGCTTTTCCTGAATGCTGGGGAAGGCTGTCAAGTGAAGAATGCGTTCAGGTTTTTTCTGCGGAAATGGCAATGAATGTCCCAATACCTTGACAAACTGAAAGATAATATTTGTGTTTGGTGTTTTTTTTGAAGAGGCGTTTTGGTTTCGTGTTGTGCAGCTTCCAGTATTGAACGACTGTGTGCGCCAATCCAATTTATCCCCCCGGCCCCCCTCCTCTTGATACAAATGAATCAAAGTTGTCTCTGTGTTTGCCTGCAGTTGTTTGTCCTGTGATTTCATCCTGTCTGAAAACTCCAAGGAATCTAGTCAAGGCCACAAGAGTTTTTTAAGGAAAACCAATTAAATTGTGGAATGCAATCCTCAAACACCAGTAAAAATCCTGGATTAAAAATGGAATGTCACTTATTCACTGACTGTATGCCAGGGACCCTGATCATGAAGAATAGCAGCCATTCTCTATATGATGGGCAAGGCTACTGGTTTTCTCTTTTCACAGGGAAAAAAATGTACAGAATCACGGAGTGCGATTCCCCAGAGCACTGGTTTTTAAAAAAAAAAATCCTGACACTCTCGTAATAAATGCAGAATTTGACAATGACAACAAGTGGCCTTCAATATCTAGTAGGTATAGATTCTGTCTGGCCGTTGATCAGAAACTTAACTGGACCAGCCACATAAACACTGGCAACAAGAGCAGGTCGGAGGGTAGGTATTCTGTGGCGAGTGTCTCGCCTCCTGCCCGCCCCCCCCCCCCCCAATCCCCAAAAGCCTACCCACCATCTACAAGGCGCAAGTCAGGAGTGTGATGGAATACTCTCCACTTGCCTGGATGAGTGCAGCTCCAACAACTCTCAAGAAGCTCGACACCATCCAGGACAAAGCAGCCCGCTTGATTGGCACCCCATCCACCACCTTAAAAATTCACTCCCTCCACCACCGGTGTACCGTGGCTGCAGTGTGTACCATCTACAAGCTGCACTGCAGCAACTCGCCAAGGCTTCTTCGGCAGCACCTCCCAAACCCGCGACCTCTTCCACCTAGAAGGGCAAGGGCAGCAGGCGCATGGGAACACCACCACCTCCAAGTTCCCCTCCAAGTCACACACCATCCTGACTTCGAAGTATATCGCCGTTCCTTCATCGTCGCTGGGTCAAAATCCTGGAACTCCCTCCCTAACAGCTCTGTGGGAGTACCTTCACCACACGGACTGCAGCGGTTCAAGAAGCTGACTCACCACCACCTTCTCAAGGGCAATTAGAGATGGGCAGTAACTGCTGGCCTTGCCAGCGATGCCCACATCCCATAAACGAATAATAAAAAAAAAATGTCTGAGGCATACTGTAATATTTGTGACTATATTGCACTACCTTCTAGCAACACCAGTAGAAGCAACATGTTCACGTTGAGTTGAAACACTCCACCCAAGCTCTTTCTCAAGACGCCACTTTGCTCTGCTCCCGCTCGCCTATCTTTTATGCCAAAGGATGAAATTCTGATTCTCTCCAGACATTCCTGGTTGCCATTCTCCACTAGCAAATCTTGAGTTTCAGGGAATTAATTGACCTTGACACTGAAGAAGCCCAGGTGGCTTTTGGTGTCTTTCTTGAGGTGAACTCCTCGTACAGGTTATGTCGGTCCCCTCCTCAGTGGCCCGCCTCTTTACTACCGTGTAGTAGTTTAAGTATGTTGGATAATGAGTTTGTTCCATGCCTCGTATGTTTAGAGGACTGTTTTGTCCTTCATTCAAAAGCAAAATGAACCATTTCCACAGTGATTGGGCTCACAGATGTCACATACCACACAGTTTATAAATTAATTGTCCTCCCGTACTGCATCTTCAGTGCTGGCACAAGGTATCCCCTTGTCAACTCTTCATGTGGAAGTACGTGTCATTAATTTTAATTTAAGCCGTACAGGGGATTGCAGTTGGCCGCCTGCCGCGAACTTTCTCAGCTCAATAGTTTCCAATGTAAGTTTTTTTTTACATGAGGTAAAGGTGTCATTTTACTGTCCTTTTCAAGACTCTTTTTGAGGTTGGAAGCTGCTTCACCATGTGTGAGAAGATTTAAACTCAGCCACTTTGCAAGTTGCGGTGGCAGTGTGCCACAAGATGGCAGGGTGTGAATTAGTGCCTGTTAGTCCACGATTTCTCTCCCGATTTGTACCAGAGCGGAAGGTGAGTGCGAGCCCGAGTGAGTCCTCGCAGAGAAAGGAAATTGGCAGATGCTTTGCAGCAGGTTATCTTGCAGTCCTAATTGCTGTGGATGAGGTGTGGCATGGTGGCGATCAGGGAAGGCGACTCAAAACCCTTTTCAATTTGTAAAGAAAATAGTGGGACCCTATAGCTAGCTGACTTCTGCAATTTCTCCTTTCTACGTGCTTCAGTTTTAGTGAGCTTGTACTTCCTTCTTCAGTTGCTGTATTTTTTTTGCCCTTTGATCCCATCATGATTTCCCCAAACAATGTTGTGACCTTTTGCACGATGTTGCCATAGTGCCGTTCAATCTGAGGACAGCCTACCTAAGGGCAATAACTGCTGTTTTGTTTTAACAGTATTGCAGCGGCTGCTGTCAGTGAGTCTTGTTTTGTCCCGCGATGAATGTTGAGAGCAATTCACAATGTGCCAGTAAAACTTCTTTCTGCTCTCTACCAATGTAAGTAAGTGGGAAGTGTCCAATGAAGCTTGCTCAGAGATTCTATTGCAAGTGTTTGGAGATCAGCGATACCGGTTGACTCAGTTTAGATTTGGGCGTGGCATTTATCTTCCCTATGCAGGAGCTTAATCTCATAACTAGTTCGAATAATTGGCCTCCACATTATCTGGTCATTTTCTGATTGCTGTTTGTGGGAGCTGGTTTTGTGCTTATTGGCTGCTGCGTTTCCCTACATTACAACAGTGACTGCACATCAAAAGTACCCATTTGGCTGTAAAGAGCTTTGGGACGCCTTGAGGTCATGAAAGCCGCTCTATAAATTCAAGTTCTTTCTTTCACACGCATTCCCTTTCACTGCCTGCTCAACGCGGCACAGAATCCTCCCTCAACGACTTTTTTTTTGCCTTCAGCAAGCTCTGATACTCATAATCCCGTGCTCCTCATTTTAAATTAAGCTAATGAGAGAGTTCTACTGAGGGATGAATATCTTGGGAACAAGTCTTCATATTTAAAAAAAAATAAAATAAAAAAATTCTCTGAAATGTTTAGCTCAACATAACTGTTCTATAACCCGCAATTATTCTACTGGATTCGAATGAAGGTTAGAATCTGAAGACTATATTGTGTTGTATGGAAGGATCTTTCAATAAATTGAGGGGGAAAAAAAGCAGAACTTAACCTATTTTCCTTTTCTTAAAGTGACCAGTGGACTGTCCGTGTGGTTTGATGGGCAGTTTTAAAAGTGCTATGAGATGGCAGGCATTTCCAGATGTATTTACACAACTATTGCCTCTGGACTTGGTTCACGTTAGCTTCTATTTTACATCATTGAAATACTGTGCACGTGTTAATGGCGGGTTTTAAATAGGTTTTGCAAAAGAGTTGGGAACGATCTGGGTTACTAGTCTGCCGGGTCCTTTCCTTTCCTTATCGAGAAATCTGAGTGAAGGCTGAAGGCCTGAGAAGGAAACCGACCAAATTCAACGGGACACTCGAGACGTCGCGATGGGTGATACCAAGATTGGGTTTAAAAGCCTGGAGACTCTTGGGAGTTCAGAGCACATGACCTTGCTACCTGCGACATCTGCAGGTCTGAGACCTTGGTTGACCACCTGGGATTTACTCCCTCTAAGATTTGGATCACAGGTCACACACCGATTACCCAAAGGGTCTTAGGAGTTGTAAGGCATTTTATTAAAGAGCGGCAGTTTTAAGTTAAGTACAACACGCAATCAAGATAGACATACGACCGTGACGAGCAGCTGGTATCGGTCCCGATCGGATAGACGGCTGGCGTGCCCGAACAGCTCTTCCCTTCCCTTCACCGTCTGTGCTAAAAGCTCTTTAGATATCTTTTTTTAGGGGTGGGCCGAGGGTAGATTATCAAAGATATAGTCGTCAACCTTTCTAGCACACAAACAGCAGACGGCGAGTCTGGAAACAAGGTCACCGCCACGGTGCAGAATGTTATAACATCAGCAGGGAACCGAGAACATCAGCAAATTCTAAGTGTCTATCTAGTTATTCTAATACCAGTCTGAAGAGACTCTTTCTTTTGTCTCAAGTTATTTCTTCCAATTCACGATTTCTTACACCTCCCCTTGATGACTTGGTCACTTCAGCATTGGCAATATTTCCCCTTTCTTCCCTATCCCTTTCTGTTCATGACCCCAATCCCCTCCCACCTTCCTCGTGACCTGTCCTACTATTCTATTCAATAGGGAAAAATTTTCAGTGCATTAAATACAGGGCAACTTGTAGACTGTAGCATGTTACAAGCAGTGCAAGGGGTCCGTGAGCATGGTGTGGAGTGGTTGATCAACATCCCTTGTTGCGATATGTTGTTGAAATACTGGCGTGGTTATTTATGTTCTTTAAGAACATAAGAAATAGGAGCAGGAGTAGGCCATACGGCCCCTCAAGCCTGCTCTGCCATTCAATAAGATCATGGCTGATCATCTTCCTCAACCCCACTTTCCTGCCCGATTTCCCATATCCCTTGATTCCCCTAGAGGTTGCCAGACTTATACTTTTGGTGTAAAAACAGAAAATGTTCGAAATACTCAGCAGGTCAGGCAGCATCTGTAGAGAGGGAAACAGAGTTAACGTTTCAGGTGAAGCCATCGGCCTGAAACGTTAACTCTGTTTCTCTCTCCACAGATGCTGCCTGACCTGCTGAGTATTTCCAGCATTTTCTGTTTTTTATTTCAGATTTCCAGCATCCGCAATATTTTGCTTTTATACTTTTTGGTGTTTTGTGACTGGAACAAGTTGGAGCTAAAATACTGGGTCGCCTTTTGCTGCACGTGACCAGAGAATAGCGTTTATTGTATCACAGAATCCCCACCGTGCAGATAGAGGCCATTTCGGCCCATCGAGCCTGCACCGACACCTATCCCACCCTATCCCCGCGTATTTAATCCCCCTAACACTAAGGGTCAATTTATCATCGCCAAATCAACCTAACCCGCACATCTTTGGACTGTGGGAGGAAACCGGAGCACCCGGAGGAAACCCACGCAGACACGGGGAGAATGTGCAAACTCCACACAGACAGTCACCCGAGGGCGGATTCGAACCCGGGTTCCTGGCGCTGTGAGGCAACAGTGCTAACCACTATGCCACCGTGTTGCCCGTATGGAAGGTGTTGTGGTTTTGTTGCAATACATTAAAATCCCATCACCAGCAGTTCAAATCCTGTTGTTCAATTGTGAGAATCTGCTCTATCTAGTACACTCTGCCATGGGTCAGACCCGCAGTTGAAACAGTGGCAAAAAAACTGGCTCCGCACACTCCACCTTTTGTGCTTTTTATAAATGACTGTTCACAAACAAAAAATGCTCACCACGCTTTTCTCACACTGAATTACTTCCGATTTTCTGTTCACCTTCCCTCTTAGCTTGTTCACTTTAGTTCTTGTTTTTCTTTTTTTTTCCCCCCCATGTTCCTTTTCTGGCATTTTATTTTTTGTGCTATCATTTCTTAACTTTCCTATTTCCCCGTAAAACAGTCGGGTGCTGCATCTCGCTGTTGCTGACTGTGGGGATCAGGGCCAAGTTGAGATTGGAAGGAACCTGGGTTTGAAGAGAGCAGAGGAGGTGTGAAAATGCAGGTGACTGTCAAGTTGGACAACAGCGGAATGGAGGAGATTCAAAGTAGGAGGAATAGAGTGTGCACCGGGGCAGAATGCAGTAGAGTTTAGAAAGATATGGTGATGGGGAGAGGTTTGGAAACGTGTAATGCAGGTGCGTCTGGTGTCTCTCCTCGATGCTGCCTGACCTGCTGAGTGTTTCCAGCACGTTCTGTTTCAGATTTCCAGCATCCGTAGTATTTTGCTATTGCGTTAGAGTCTGGTGTCTTCTCTGCATCTGTGCAAATTGGCTGCCGCGTTTCCTACATTACAACAGTGACTACTTCAGAAGTATTTAATTGGCTGTAAAGCGCTTTGGGACATCCAGTGGTCGTGAATGACGCTATATAAATACAAGCCTTTTCTTTTTGGGTTTGTTCATTTTTAGTTTCATTTTTTTTTGGGCGGACCGATTTCTAACCCAGTTCTGAGGTGATTTGGAAACCACTCAGGTACGGTCATAGAACATGTTCTAGCAGGTGCCAGAGCTATGAGTTTTTTTTTTATTGAGAAACCAAGGTGAAGGACTCTGACTGATTAGTATATGACACCACCAAAGATCAAGACAGGATGTAATGATTCAGCAAATATAATTAGTGAGTGATAGTGAATCTGGGTTTTAAAAACCTGAACAACATGGGCGGAAGGAAATGATGAGGCAGGTAATGAGTTCCATTGCTTCGAGGTCATGGAAAAAAAGTGTTAGCGCGGCAGAATGCAATGAATCGTGAGTTTTGAGTTTGAGAAGAACAAGAGAGGTAAGTTGAGCAGAGCACTGACCATAGTAATCGGTTAAACAGAACAAGATTATGGAAAGAGAGCATGATGGATTGGATATCTATCTTGGTTTTGAATCACAAGACCATGTCTTGTAAATATTTATTTACAGGAATTTGTCAATTGGTGTTCGTGACAAGTCAAAAGTGTCTCCCTTCCACTCTGACGGTTGTCTGTTTCTCTGCATTATGGACAATGCATGTGGCGTTAGTGTTCATTCGCAGAGGTTGTTTGACCGCTAATGAGGTGAATTGATGTCGGCCACCATTGTCGGTGCTGTCTGCCCAGCGGGGGAAGGCTATCCCCTATTGTATCAGAGACACTTCTATAGATAGAAACCATGATAGAAGTGTCTCTGATACAATAGGGGATAGAAACAGTATGTCAGGGAAACTTGGCAGGCAGTTTCTGTGCCTCTGTACTTATGTATTATCCTTCTTGTCATGTTTGAATTCCAGGGGGGTACAGTTGGAGCCCCATATCAAGGTTTCTTTAGTGAATATTTGTTCCACCAGGCAGCTAACGCTCTAGGGTTATGGCTACTCCGTGAATATCCAATTTTACATATAAACTTTGCATCACCGATGTTGGTCCAAAGTAAGAGTAATACAGAGAATAGTGGGAGCTTCAAGCGATTTTATTGTTTTGCAACAGATTCTGTAAGTTAAGTAAACCACTGCTTTATCTACTGGGTGCTTGACTTTTGCTTCAAAATTTTTAAAATATTCGTTCACAGGATGTGGGTGTCGTTGGCAAGACCAGCATTTATTGCCCATCCCTAATTGCCCTCGAGAAGGTGGTGGTGAGCTGTGTGTTGAAGGTACTCCCACAGCGCTGTTAGAGAGAGTATACTTCTTTGTAGCAGTTTGGTACAATGGAGCGGCTTGCTAGGCCATTTCAGAGAGCAGTTAAGAGTCAACCACATTGCTGTGGGTCTGGAGTCGCATTTAGGCCAGACCGGGTAAGGGCAGCAGATTTCCTTCCCTAAAGGATATTAGTGAACCGGATGGGTTTTTTCGACAATCCGGTAGTTTCATGGTCACCATTACTGATGCTAGCTTTTTATTCCAGAATTATTTAATTCACTGAATTTAAATTAACTAAATTTAAATTAATTTGAACTGTGTCTCTGGATCATTAGTCCAGGCCTGTGGATTACTAGTCCCGTAACATAACCACTATGCTACTGTACCCCTTGAATTTTAATTTCTTAATAAACCTGATGTATATAGTTTGTAGCCTGAAGAATATTATGACTGTCAATCTGTAACCCATATTGTTTGTGAGTCTGCTGAGTAAAAGGGTTAATTGTTCAACTTGTGGCCCACTTTCTCGGAACACTTCACTGTTATGGTCGTGTGCTGGTTCAGTGGAAGCATGGGCATGCTTGTAAAAACAGACCTCTGTTTTGCGTATGAGAAAAAGTATCTGGAATGCATCCAAATCATAATGCAGAGAATGAGAGCGAGGGGTTGCCTATCGGACTGTCGGCTTTCTCTTGTATCCTGCCCAGGGGTCAGAGGGAGGTACTAGAAAGTCCTCCCCAGCAGCGGTCAAGTTTTAGAAAGGACTTAATGTTGTACAGTTATTTAGTGGGGAAAAGAAGCATGATCAAGGACTTAAACTTCCTCTGGCAGCTTTCGGTATGACCCGGAGGTGGGATTTTCATTTGAAACAAAAAAGATCGATAGATGAACGAAGACCAAAGGTGACAGCTGTCAAAGGCAAGAAGTGGTAGCTGTTTCTGGACTTGAGAGACATGAGGAAACTGTAGTCTAAACATTATGTTGGTGATGGCAGCTTAACATGTTCATACGGCATTCATCAGTCTTATTTTAAAATGGGTGTTTTCCCTTTTTAAAAAAATGGAATAATTCCTGTGCTAAAATAACACAGGAATGTCACACACAAATGTTAAAAGAAAGCCTAAAAAGTACTTTTGAACTGTAGTCACTGTTGTAATGTAGGAAACACGGCAGCCAATTTGCGCACAGCAAGCTCCCACAAACAGCAATGTGATAATGACCCGATAATCTGTGTTTAGTGATGTTGGTTGAAGGATTAATATCGGCCAGGACACCGGGGATAACGCCCCTGCTCTTCTTTGAAATGGTGCATTGGATCTTTTATGTCCACCTGAGAGAGCAAACAGGGCCTCATCTCATCTGAAATATGTGGGGTTACGGGGATAGGATGGGATATGTTAGGGGGAATTAAATACGTGGGGTTACGGGGATAGGGTGGGATATGTGTCGGTGCAGGTTCGATGGGGATTCTGTGTGAGAAAGTAGGGACAGGGTACTGGATTTGGATGATCAGCCATGATCGTATTGAATGGTGGAGCAGGCTCGATGGGCCGAATGGCCTACTCCTGCTCCTAGTTTCTATGTTTCTATGAAAGACGGCACCTCTGACAATGCAGCACTCCCTCAGTACTGCACTGGAGTGTGAGCCTAGATTTTATGCTCAAGTCTTTGGAGTGGGATTTTAACCCACAACCTTCTGACTCTGGTGCGAGTGCTACCCACTGAGCCACCTAATTCACTAATATGGCAATCAGTAATTTTTAATCTAGTGTCTTTTTAAGAATGGTAAAAATCAAGATTTTTCATAGTCCCATTGAAGGGCATGGATGAATTACTATTTGCTGATCTCTCCAACACTCGGAGAAGGTTTGCGATTGTGAGGACTGAGGGTGTGTGGTTTTTAGAAAATTAATGAATGTAAAATGGGAACATCAGCAAAAGAATGGATGGGGTTGGATGGTGAATGTATGATCTCATTAATGGAAAGGAGCAGCAGGGTGGGAATCCAAAGTGGGAGGAAGCTCGTGTGGAACATAAACACCTGCGTGGACCTGTTGGGCCGAATGGCCTGTTTTTGTGCTGTAAATACGATGTAAATCCCTCACTTTAATACAAGATGTCGTAAGAATGAGCCTTACGCATGGTGAACTTAAAGTAAGCTAATGTGGTAACACAATACAGCTTCCTGTGACTCGAACTTTATTGCATCACTTCCTGTGATTAGTCCAGGATAAATACTGGACTGATCAGTTGGATCCTGGACTAATCACAGGAAGTGATGCAATAAAGTTCGAGTCACAGGAAGCTGTATTGTGTTACCACACAAGAGTCAGGTGATGAGCCATCCAATACAGTCCAAGTAGAATGACTTGAGAGAAAAGGGAAAAGCCATGAGCATGGCACAGGAGGCCATGTGACAGCAATGTGTTTAGAATGGGGGTTGTGCCAGACGCCATCAAAGGTGTTGGAAATGTCCAAGGCTATGGCCAATGATTCACAAAGTGTTCAACAGCGGAGTTCCAAAGGCACTAAGATCATCTGTGATCTTGTACTTGGATAGGCACTTGAAGTGCCGTAACCGACAGGGCTACGCACCAAGTGGCACAGACACGATGGGCCAAATGGCGGCCTCCTGTGCTGTGAATTTCTATGATCTTGCCAAAATCAATACTAGCAATCCTAGATTAGCGCAAAACTTCTAAGGTGTTGGATAATTTGAGAGTTAACAGCAGTTGGTCTATCTTTTGAAAGGAGTGATGTAATAGCAATGTGGGAGGAAGTGAAAGGGTAAGAAGGATCACTTTTTTTTTTAAAGTGGTAGCGTGTGAACATGAGCAAAGAGGAGGAGATGCGGACTGCGAGTGAGAGCTTGAAACGTCTTCATGGCGTGCGCGGCTCAGGTGTTTGGATGCCAGCTCTGCTGCTGTTACATGCACAGACTCCAAGTGAAGCCGAGTCATACACGAGTGCCTCTCCGCTCCTTATAAAGGCACGCTCTGCAAACTGGTGAGAGGCTGTTGCACACAGTGCTGAACAGATGTGTCGGACTTGTGCTATTTCTCACACATACTTAAATATTCTATATTCTCATGTCACTGCTGCTGACAGCGACCTTGGTGTACCGACAACTCCTGCATTCTCATTTGATGGCCTACTTTAAACACCATTTAATACAACTCCTGGCTGCTGCTGCTTCCCCATTTTTGTTCTTAAATGCACAGAAACCCTCATGTTTTCAATACTGTCCATTCAACAGTTGACCAATGTAGCCCTTGACCAGACTGCTGGAAGCACACAAGTGTAGCCTGGGTACGTCTCTGTCTGTGTGTCTCTGTCTGTGTGTCTCCCTCCCTGTCGCTCTCCCTCCCTGGTGTCTTGGAATGGGGTTTGCACTTGGGGAAAGCCAGCCCAGGTTCCTGTTCCTGGCCACTGTCCAAGGACTCCAGTGGGAAAGCAAATGTGAATGGACATTGAATGATGATGGGATCAGGGCTTGGCTGTGACCAACTCGAGCATTAAATGGTCTGCCGACCAGGGCAGGAAATAAGTGAGACTTGATAGCTCTTGAGCATTGCCACATACTTCTTCACATACTTTTTTTTTGTCAATATAGACTGTAAACAAATATCGACCACCTTGTGTATTAGCTGAGAATCCTCTATTTAGATTCAACAGATTAAACGAGAGTGGCCGTTTGATCTGGACGTGCAGACTTTATGCCTTTCGTCAGACTGCCTCATGAATTTTTTCACTGGTTCTATGTTAAATGAGGCATACCTTTCATTGGGATTCCATGATTGTATTTACATGTCCTGCAACCCACAAAACCGGTTTTAGACGACACACTTTGCACCTAACCAGCGGCACAATCTGTCTCACCTGGGGCTGATTTTTTTTTAACTGAACAATTTGTTTACTTGCTTGAAGCGCAGACTGCAAGGTCCTGCCCAGGTGTGAGTAATGGTGCAACCTGGAACCTCCACAAGACTGTGGCACAGATTCTGTTTGAATAAACACAGCAGTAACATGGGCCCTCAGCAGAGTTCTAATCCCAACAGCAACTTGTATTTCTACAGTGCCTTTAAATGTAGTAAAACGTCCCAAGGTGTTTATTGGGATTCCATGATTGTCATTTAAATGTTCCTCAACCCACAAAACCGGTTTTGGAGGAGACTATTTGCACCTAACCAGCGGCACAATCTGTCTCACCCGGGACTCATGGGAGCATTATCAAACACATTTTGACACTGAGCCACATGGGGGAGTGTTTGCTAGTGCTCTGGGGGAGGGTTTAAACTAAAATGGCAGGTGGTTGGGAACCTGAGCAGGGAGACAGAGGAAAGGGAAACAAGGATAAAAGCAAAAGATAGGAAGGAGAAAAACAAAAGTTGCAGTCAGAGAAAACAACGGTTTAAATCAAACATGGCCACAGTAAATACTAATTCTAATAGGTTTAAGAGCGTTAAAAAAACAAGCCTGAAGGCTTTGTGTCTTAATGCGAGGAGCATTCGGAACAAGGTGGATGAATTAGCTGCGCAAATAGAGGTAAACGAATATGATTTGATTGGGATTACCGAAACATGGCTCCAGGGTGGCCAAGGCTGGGAACTCAACATCCAGGGGTACTCAATATTCAGGAAAGATAGGCAAAAAGGAAAGGGAGGTGGGGTAGCATTGCTGGTTAAAGAGGGGATTAACACAATTGAAAGGAAGGATGATGATGTGGAATCTGTATGGGTAGAACTGAGAAATAACAAGGGGCAGAAAACGTTAGTGGGAGTGATATATAGACTTCCAAACAGTAATGCTGAGGTTGGGGATGGCATTAAAAGGGAAATTAGAGAAGCGTGCAGTAAGGGCACAGCAGTCATCATGGGTGACTTTAATCTACATATAGATTGGGCTAACCAAATTAGTAACAATACTGTGGAGGAGGAATTCCTGGAGTGTTTACGGGATGGTTTCCTGGACCAATATGTCGAGGAACCAACCAGAGATCAGGCCATCTTAGACTGGGTATTATGCAATGAGAAAGGATTAATTAGCAATCTTGTTGTGCGAGGCCCCTTGGGTCGCAGCGATCATAATATGATAGAATTCTTCATTAGGATGGAGAGTGAAGTAGTTGAATCAGAGACTAGGGTCCTGAATTTAAATAAAGGAAACTACGATGGTATGAGGTGCGAGTTGGGTAGGATTGATTGGGGAATGTCACTCAAGGGGTTGACGGTGGATAGGCAATGGCAAACATTCAAAGACTGCATGGACGAACTACAGAATTTGTTCATCCCAGTTTGGCATAAGAATAAAACAAAAAGGGTGACTCATCCATGGCTAACAAGGGAAATTAGGGATAGCATAAGATCCAAGGAGAGGGCATATAAATTGGCCAGAAAAAGCAGTAACCCTGTGGATTGGGAGCCGTTTAATTCAACAAAGGAGGACAAAGGGATTAATTAAGAAGGGGAAAATAGAATACGAGAGTAAGCTTGCAGGGAACATAAAAACTGACTGTAAAAGCTTTAATAGATATGTGAAGAGAAAAAGATTAGTGAAATCAAGCATAGGTCCCTTGCAGTCAGAATCAGGGGAATTTATAATGGGGAACAAAGAAATGTCAGACCAATTAAATACATATTTTGGTTTTGTCTTCACAAAGGAGGACACAAATAACCTCCCAGAGATGTTGGGGAACATAGGGTCTGATGAAAGGGAGGAACTGAAAGAAATCAGTATTTGCAGGGAAATGGTGTTAGGGAAATTGAAGGGATTGAAGGCCGATAAATCCCCAGGGCCGGATAATCTACATCCTAGGGTACTTAAGGAAGTGGCCCTAGAAATAGTAGATGCATTGCTGATCATCTTCCAACATTCGATGGAATCTGGAACAGTACCCATGGATTGGAGGGTAGCTAATGTTACCCCACTATTCAAAAAGGGTGGTAGAGAGAAAACGGGGAATTACAGACCGGTAAGCCTGACATCGGTAGTGGGGAAAATGCTAGAGTCCATTATAAAGGATGTAATAGCTGAGCACTTGAAAAACAGTGACAGGATCGGACAAAGTCAACATGGATTTACAAAAGGTAAATCATGCTTGACTAATCTACTGGAATTTTTTGAGGATGTAACTGGGAAAATAGATAAGGGAGAACCAGTGGATGTGGTGTATTTGGACTTTCAAAAGGCTTTTGATAAGGTTCCGCATAAGAGATTAGCGTGTAAAGTTAAGGCACATGGGATTGGGGGCAAGGTATTGACTTGGATAGAGAACTGGTTGGCAGACAGAAAGCAAAGAGTTGCAATAAACGGGTCTTTTTCCGAGTGGCAGGCAGTGACTAGTGGGGTACCGCAGGGATCGGTCCTTGGACCCCAGCTATTCACAATCTATATTAATGATCTCGACAAGGGAACTAGATGTAATATCTCCAAGTTTGCAGACGACACAAAACTGGGTGGGCGTGTGTGCTGCGAGGAGGATGCCAAGAAACTCCAGGATGATTTGGACAGGTTGGGTGATTGGGCAGAAGCGTGGCAGATGCAATATAACGTGGATAAATGCGAGGTTATCCACTTTGGTGTCAAAAACAGAAAGGCAGATTATTATCTGAATGGCAATAGATTGGGAGAAGGGGAAGTGCAACGAGACCTGGGTGTCCTTGTGCACCAGTCGCTGAAGGTAAGCCTGCAGGTGCAGCAGGCGGTTAAGAAGGCAAATGGTATGTTGGCCTTCATAGCGAGAGGGTTTGAGTACAGGAACAAGGATGTCTTGCTGCAGTTGTACAGGGCCTTGGTGAGACCACACCTTGAGTATTGTGTGCAGTTTTGGTCGCCTTATCTGAGGAAGGATGTTCTTGCCATGGAAGGAGTTCAGCGAAGATTCACCAGGCTGATACCTGGGATGGCAGGAATGACTTATGAAGAGAGATTGGGCTTATACTCGCTGGAGTTTAGAAGAATGAGAGGGGATCTCATTGAAACTTATAAAATTCTGACAGGACAGGACAAACCTAGATGCAGGAAGGATGTTCCCGATGGTCGGGGAGTCCAGAACCAGGGGTCACAGTCTAAGGATAAGGGGTAAGCCATTTAGGACAGAAATGAGGAGGAATTTCTTCACCCAGAGAGTGGTGAACCTGTGGAATTCACTGCCACAGAAGGCAGTAGAGGCCAATTCATTAAATAGATTCAAGAAGGAGTTGGATATATTTCTTAAGGCTAAAGGGATCAAGGGATATGGGGAGAAAGCAGGGACAGGGTACTGAATTTGGATGATCAGCCATGATCGCATTGAATGGCGGAGCAGGCTAGAGGGGCCGAATGCCCTACTCCTGCTCCTATCTTCTATGATTCTATGAGATGTTAGGGCCGACTTGGTCAAAGAGGTAGGTTTTAAGGAGCATCTTAAAAGAGGAAAGAGGTTTAGGGAGGGAATTCCAGAGCTTCGGGCCTTGGCAGCTGAAGGCACGGCCAGCAATGGTGGAGCGATTAAAATCAGGGATGCTCTAGAGGCCAGAATTGGAGGTGCGCAGAGATCACGGAGGGTTGTAGGAGATTGCAGAGATAGGGAGGGGCGAGGCCATGGAGGGATTTGAAAATGGGAATGAGATTTTTTTTTAATCGAGGCGTTGCTTAACCGGGAGCCAATGTAAGTCAGCGAGCACAGGGGTGATGGGTGAACGGGACTTGGGCTGCAGAGTTTTGGATGACCTCAACTTTACAGAGGGTAGAACGTGGGAGGCCAGCCAGGAGTGCGTTGGAATAGTCAAGTCTAGAGGTAACAAAGGCAGGGATGAGGGTTTCAGCAGCGGATGAGCTGAGGCAGGGGCGGAGTTGGGCAATGTTACAGAGGTGGAAATAGGCAGTCTTGGTGATGGCTCAGTTATATGATCGGAAGCTCATCTCTGGGTCAAATATGACACCAAAGTTGCAAACAGTCTGGTTCAGCCTCGGACAGTTGCCAGGGAGAAAGATAGTGTCGGTGGCTAGGGAATGTGGAGTTTGTGGCAGGGACCGAAGACCATGGCTTCAGTCCTCCCAATATTTAGTCGATTGTTCTAATATGCAAAGGATGTGAAGTCAGCTCTTGATAACAGGCAAACGCCAGGCTTCAAACTGTTTGTGTTTAGTATACCGAGCAGGTTTCCAAGATCTAGTTTGCTGCACTAATTCAAGGAAAGGGGAACGGCTTCAAAGTCAGTATTTTCCACTTGTTGAGAGCAGCCATTTACTTCTTTGACGAGACGCAGTATCAGTGGATGATGTTTATCGATGTATTGCTGCTAGCTGAAATGCACGAAGAAGCCATTCTGGGAGTCGGGCTTTTCCCCAACATTCTTGTGCTCACTGTACAGAGGTGGCTTCCGTTCGCCGACTGATGTGAACTCTGCTCCTTTTTTTATAAATACCGTGGGTGGATTATTGTGGCCCAGGTCCAATAACTAATCTCCAATTATGGTATGTTGCTCATCAGCATCCAGTGGATCGCTCCTCCCATTCTCCTGCCTCTTCAGACCAACAGATCAGTTCTTATGGGCTAAAACTACTTGGTCAGATTTCTTTACTGTTAAACAGTAGAAGCCAGAATCAGAATAATGCTGAATTAAATTAGCATAAGAAATAGGAGCAGGAGTCGGCCATTTGGCCCCTCGAGCCTGCTCCGCCATTTAATGAGATCATGGCTGATCTGATCTTGGGCTCAGCTCCATTTTCCTGCCCGCTCCCCAGAACCCTTCACTCCCTTGTTGTTCAAAAATCTGTCTAGCTCCACCTTAAATATATTCAACGACCCAGCCGCCACAGCTCTCCTGGGGCAGAGAATTCCACAGATTTACGACCCTCCGAGAAGAAATTCCTCCTCCTCTCAGTTTTAAATGGGCGACTCCTTATTGTTTTCTGGACACTGCCAGGCCTTGGTTATCACGGCCAAGTGGCTGTTCTTTGAACGTGAGCATTGGCAGACTATTCAACTGTGAAGAGCATAACTGCCGAGCCCGATCCTGTTCTCCCTCAAAACCACACACACACACACACGTGCACCTCCCAGAAAGGGTTACTGGTTAAGTGAGCAGGAGCAGGAAGCCCGGCAGCGCAAGGGGTAAAGGTGGCAAGCATCCATCCATAATGGGTTAGATACCCCTTTGAGGATGGATGTGATGTCTGATGAGCAACATGCCATAACTAGAGATTAATTGTTGAACATGTGGTCGTAAAAGATCCCAGGGCACTGTCGAAGAAGAGCAGGGGAGCTCCCCCCCGGTGTCCTGGCCAATATTTATCCCTCAACAACACACAGAAATACACACGTAATCTGGTCATTATCTCATTGCCGTCTGTGGGAGCTTGCTGTGCGCAAATTGGCTGCTGCGTTTCCTACATTACAGCAGTGACTCCACTTCAAAAGCGCTTTGAGATGTCCTGAGGTTGTGAAAGGTGCTATAAAAATTCAAGTCTTTATTTCTATGTTTTAGAATTCAACAAACACTGAAACTTCCAATTTTTGTCTTCCCGCCATGGAGATGTGGGTGGCGAGCGGGCTCCTTGGCGCAGTGTCAGGCCTGGAATAGGGAGATCCAAGGGCCTCGGGTGGGGGGTATAGATGTGGGAAGGAAGGTCGGGAAAGGCACGAGGAGACATTTCTTACCCATTGGCGGCAAAGCCCATTTCACGATATTCACCCAAGGACAAAACGCTGAAATCTCAACATCGTATCCGCTGTCCTTTCCTGCACTTTAAAAAGATTTCTGCTTAGAAAATAAACGTCTTGAACGCTAATGTACAGATAAAACAAAAGCAAAATACTGCAGATGCTGAAATAAAAACAGAAAATGCTGGAAATACTCAGCAGGTCAGGCAGCATCGGTTGAAAAAGAAACAGTCCATGTTTCAGCTTTCGTCAGAAGTTGGAGATTTAACAGTTTTTAAGCAACAAATCTTGTGCCATCATCCCTTTCGTCGTTTAATCAGTCCTGCCCTCCACCCTATCACCGACCTTTCCCCTCTCCCACCTTCCCCCACACCTCCCCCACCCAGCCATCTCCCTGTTGTCCCCCCCTCTCCACCGATGCTGCCTGACCTCCTGAGTATTTTCAGTTCACATACCGATGACTTGATGCATTTGTATGAAGCTCCTTTGCTGTTTGAATGGAGGTGCTAATCTGTTAATGCGGCCATTATGATAGCAGATGAGGCAATTTTATGCTAATTGGCCGGAATCTGCAGTGGGTAATAATGGCGAACTAACAGCATGTGCGGTTATTACCCCTCTGAAACTGACCGCAACTTTAGTTGCTCGTGCGCTAAATCCTGAACGTGGAAATCCTGAAGTTGCGGCCAGTCATTCACTGCTCCGACACTGGCTGCGCTGTGACCGCCCCCCCCCCCCCCCCCGCCCTAGCCCGTAATCCGTGAAACTGACGCAAATTTGGGCTTTTCCGCGGTAATATCGCTGTTAAACACCCCGTTGGATTAGGTGTAACTGGGGTTTTAACAAAGGTTATGGCCCTGAAAAACTAATTTTAATTTTGCAGAGTGTCAAATTTCTCCCTTATGATAAAAATTACAATTTTTAAGAAATTAAAAAAAAATTCTTTACCCCGAGATCTCTGTGGGCAGCTTTCTTCGGGGCCAGTGGCGAAGGCCTTTGCTTCGCCGCTGACCGCAAATTCCGGGCCCATGTGTTGCACAGTCCGACACTAACATTTGAAGATAAGAATAGGAGCAGGATTCGGCCCCTCGAGCCTGCTCTGCCATTCAATAAGATCATGGCTGATCTTCTACCTCAACTCCACTTTCCTGCACTATCCCCATATCCCTTGATTCCCTTAATATTCAAAAATCTATCGATCTCTGTCTTTGAATATGTTCAACGACTGAGCCTCCACAGCCCTCTGGGGTAGAGAATTCCAAAGATTCACCACCCTCTGAGTGAAGAAATTTCTCCTCATCTCAGTCCTAAATGGCCGGCCCCTTATTCTGAGACTGTGACCCCTGGTTCTAGACTCCCCAACCAGGGGAAACATCCTCCCTGCATCTACCCTGTCAGAATTTTGTATGTTTCAATGCGATCACCTCCCATTCTTCTAAACTCCAGAGAATATAGGGCCTAGTCTACTCGATAATCTCAACATCCTGCCATTTGAGGCTGCAAGTTCCATAGTTATAGGAACTATGGGATGTTGACCAACCTCTGTACAAAATGAGGCAAAATATAACCTGAATATTGTAAACACCAATTCAGTGGGTAGGGCTGAGCAGACACCTGGCGCCTCTTGACGCCTACCAGTGTCAAGCACTGTTCTAATCGAGCGCAGCATTCCAGTGTTCAAAGCCGCTTCCTATTGTGCGGAATAACTGATCTAACATTGAATGCACAGCTCTCATTGAAGCATGAACTTTCCCACAGTTGTCCTGTTTTTCTACGATCAGCTCCCTTGCTAGAGGTCACCGACAGCTTTCCAACCTCCACTCGCTCCTGAAATGTGCACTTTAAATTCTCTTTGTTGTACAACCACTTTTTAAAAAAAAAAAAACATTTTTTTAAAAATCCTTCGTTTGGCAGGTTCAAGGTTTGATGCTCTGCAAGTTACGTCCCCAGCTGATAGGTTGTTCTTGAATCAGGATTCCTATTTTTGCAAGCACCTTGCATGTTTATTTGGAACCAGCTGTAAACTAGGAATCGCTATTCTTTGGGGGGGGGGGGGGGTGGTGTAGAGAGAGAGGGAGGATATTTTCTTCTTTTACTTGTTCTGTTAGTATGAACCTACAAAACTGCTGGCCCATCAAGCTTGCCCCCCACTCGTGATACCTGGAGCTTCCTGACCAGACACATATAAGACTGAGACTAACTAATCCAATCGGGAATGCAGGAGAAACCTCTTCACCCAGAGAGTGGTGAGAATGTGGAACTCGCTCCCACAGGGAGTGGTTGAGGCGAATAGCACAGATGCATTTAAGGGGAAGCTGGATAAACGCACGAGGGAGAAAGGAATAGAAGGATATGCTGATGGGATTTGATGAAGTAGGGTGCGAGGAGGCTCGTGTGGAGCATAAACGCCAGCACCGACCATTTGGGCCGAATGGCATGTTCCCATGCTGTAAATTCTACGTAATTCCTGCCCCTTACAGCCATGTAATTGCCTAGTCTTAAAGTACCACTGACCATCTTTTGCCAACAGGGCATGCGACCATGTTGACTCCAGGGTTTCATTGATTTTCAATGCTACACTTGCCCACTCCCAGTAAATGGAATGAATTCTCTGCATTCCTGCCAGTCCCTGAGTGGGGAAATGCCTGACCTCCGCTCAGTTCCTCTCTCTGATGGCATGGGTGAGACTGATGTGCCCAAGATCCTGATATAAACCTCTTGTCCATGGTGTGAGATGCTGGGGCTTCCCGCGCCTTGCTTCAAATCAGATGTCTTCATTTAAATTGCATTCTTTCTTCTTTATTCATTTAAGGGATGTGGGCATAGCTGGCATGGCCAGCAATTATTGCCCTCGAAGGTGGTGGTGAGCCGCCTTCTTGAACCGCTGCAGTCCGTGTGGTGAAGGTACTCCCACAGTGCTGTTAGGGAGGAAGTTCCAGGGTTTTGGCCCAGCGACGATGAAGGAACGGCCGATATACTTCCAAGTCAGGATGGTGTGTGACTTGGAGGTGGTGGTGTTCCCATGCGCCTGCTGCCCTTGTCCTTCTAGGTGGTAGAAGTCGCGGGTTTGGGAGGTGCTGCCAGAGACGCCTTGGCGAGTTGCTGCTGTGCATCTTGTAGATAATATGCCGGTGGTGGAGGGAGTGAATGTTTAAGGTGGCGGTTGAGGTGCCGAATTGAATGCACAGTAAAAGTTAGATTGGAAACGATAGCTTTAAATGGGAGTGCAGTAAATCTTGATGAACCTTTGCTACAGATTCTGTAGCTGGGAGTTTGTCCTTTTGTTTCTGGTTGCGACCATGACTAGGTTCTTGTGGTAGTTCAAGCTGGGTGATGGAACACGTGTTTGACCACAAGAAATTTCCTTAAATGGTTTAGAGCACAAAGAATGACCGTTAAAAGGTTATTGACGCACGACATGTGAATGCATTTCCTGTCTAATTGGTGGCTGGTGCCTTCACGTTCTGTGTTGGACGTGGTGCGACTGGGACTTGGTGAGAGGGGATCGAGCCTGTTGCGGCCCGTGTCTCTGCTTCCATCTAGTTTGTGTGTTCGTGCACACACTGAGGTGAGCTGATCTCCACATATAAAATGATAGGCACGTGTAGCGTGGCAGTGATGCGGCACCAGCTCTAAAGGTTGCCATGGCTTGATTCAAAGTCAGCCAACTTTTCTGTGAAGAGTGGGAGGAGGAGGCAATCCGGGCAAGAGTCCTCCCCTGGGTCAACCTTGCAGAGGCCTATTTAATGGGTTTGTAGGTGAAGGGGTCCTTGGAGTTCAGATGCAGGAGGCAGTGACCTGGGAATGCCAAGCAAACTGGGGAAGAAAAGAGGGTGATTTCTTGTTAAAAGAGCACAGTGCCATAAAAAGAAGAAATTCCCTGGGATTTAGTTCCTTCTCAATATGCGGGCACGGATATCAAATCCGATTTTATTTTTTAAACTATCTACCAAATTTTTCTGATCTGGGCAGGAAGTGGTTTTGAAACAGAACATGGCTAGTTAGTGAAGTATAATGGAATGTGTGTGAAATTTTAATACTGTGATGTGCAAAAAAATCACCCTGGAGTACAATTATACACTGTCTTTCCAGATTAGGGCTGTGCCCAACTGTATTGAGTCATGTAACACCAGGGTGATGTAAAGGAGAATTTTGTATTTATGTAGTGCCCCTGATGTCCTTATAAAAAGGATATAGAGGCACTGGAGAGGGTGCAGAAAAGATTTAGAAGGATGATACCAGAAATGCGAGGGTATACCTATCAGGAAAGGATGAACAGGCTGGGTCTCTCTCTTTTTTCTTCTCTTGAAAAGAGAAGACTGAGGGGTGACCTAATAGAGGTCTTTAAAATCATGAAAGGTTTTGATAGAGTAGATACAGAATGTTTCCACTTGAGAGGAAGAGCAAAACTAGAGGCCATCAATATAAGATAGTCACCAAGAAATCCAATAGGGAATTCAGAAGAAACTTCTTTACCCAGAGAGTGGTGAGAATGTGGAACTCACTCCCACAGGGAGTTGTTGAGGCGAATAGTATAGATGCATTTAAGGGGTGATTTAGATAAGCATATGAGGGAGAAGGGAATAGAGGGTGATGCTGATAGATTTAGATGAGGAAAGATGGGAGGAGGCTCGAGTGGAGCATAAACGCCGGCATGGACTGGTTGGGCCGAATGGCCTGTTTCTGTGCCGTATATCCTATGTCAGTGCTTCACAGCCAATGAATGATTTTTGAAGGGCAGTCACACAAACAGCACTGCGATGAATGTGCGGTAAATCTGTTTCTGGTGGTGGTGTTTGAGGGATGAATGTTGGCCAGGACACGGGAGAACTTCTCTTCGAATAGTGCCATGGGATCTTTTATGTCCACCTGAGGGAGCACATGGGCCCTCGCTTTAACATCTCCGACAAAAGATGGCACCTTCAACAGTGCGGCACTCCCTCAGTACTGTACTCAAGTGTCAACAGCAACAATGACTTGCATTTCTATAATTCCTTTTTAAGGTAATAAAACGTCCCAAGGCGCTTCACTGGAGCGTTGCCAAACAAAATTTGACACCGAGCCACATTAGGAGCTATTAGGACAGGTGGCCAAAAGCTTGGTCAAAGCGGTTGGTTTTAAGCAGCATCTTAAAGATGGAGAGGCGTAGCGGCTTAGTGAGGGAATTCCAGAGACGAGGGCCCAGGCAGCTGAAGGCACGTCCAACAATGGTGGAGCGATTTAAAATTGGGGATGCGCAAGAGGCCAGAATTGGAGGAGTGCAGAGATCCTTGGAGGGTTGTAGGGCTGGAGGAGGTGACAGAAATAGGGAGGGGCGAGGCCATAGAGTCATTTGAAAACCAGGATGCGAATTTTAAAGTCGAGGCGTTGCCGGACCGGGAGCCAATGTGGGTCATTGAGCACAGGGGTGATGGGTGGAACGGGACTTGGTGTGAGTTAGGACACGGGCAGCAGAGTTTTGGATTTGTGCAGGATTATGGAGGATGGAAGATGGGAGGCCAGCCAGGAGTGCGTTGGAATAGTCAAGTCTAGAGGTAACAAAGGCACGGATGAGGGTTTCAACAGCAGCTGAGCTGAGGCAGGGGCGGAGACGGGCGATGTTCCGGAGGTGCAGATAGGCGGTCTTGGTGATGGAGCGGATATGTGGTCAGAAGCTCATCTCCGGGTCAGATAGGATGCCGAGGTTGCGAATGGTCTGGTTCAACCTCAGCCAGTTGCCAGGGAGAGGGATGGAGTTTGTGGCGGGGACCGAAGACCAGGGCTTCAGTCTTCCCAATATTTAGTTGGAGGAACTTTCTGCTCCTCCAACACTGGATGTTGGGTAAGCAGCGTGACAAATCGGGGAGGGTGGTGAGGGAGAGTGTTGTTAGCGTACATGTGAAATCGGACGTGTTTTCGGATGTTGTCGCTGAGGAGCAGTATGTAGATGAGAAATAGGAGGGGGCCAAGGTTAGATCCTTGGGGGAACTGCAGGAGCGGGAAGAGAAGTCATTGCAGGTGATTCTCTGGTTACAACTGATAGATAAGAATAGATAGATATGAATGTCGGCCTTGATTTTATGCTCAAATACCTAAAAGGGATCTTAAACCCACAACCTTCTGACTCGAGACAAGAGTGATGTGACTGAAACAAACTGTACTGGTGGTGGCAGAAGCGAGAGAAATTTGAGGTGATCGATTAAGTGTATCAAACAACATTAAAGCATATTGGTCCTATATCATACCAATAAACACTAAAGGCCTTGTGACAGCAATGGTCTTTGACATGAGATTTTTATTTGTGTTATTTATTGTGTTTTTTCTTTGTTACAGTGATCAGATCTGATGCAGAATCTGAAGTGGAAGTTGTCACCATGGAGAATAATGATGGAGACCCTATTACCAACCTGCTTGTGCCTTTCGATGGTGACCATTTGGTTACCGGTAGTTACAAGGAATGGATTTGCCAAGGCCGTGGAAATTGAGACTTTAGCATTTAATCCTGAAACTGACAATCTGGGTGTACAAGCTAACCAGGGAAGAAATGGGGTGCCGGACGCAGGAGGGGGGAACCTTAACCTGGGCCGTGCACTTGACACTTGCCGACGACTCGAGCAGTCATGAGGCACTGTCACTGGATCGACTTGCAGATGAGCTCGCCTGGGCTACAGATCTTGAGAACAGGGGACAGATCGGAGAATTGGCTGGCCACTATCTCTTTGCTCTCCCACCGCATAGACTTAACCGCCGTGACCTTGAGGAGGAGGAGGAGACGCAGAGGATTAGGAAATCCATTGAGGCTGCGCTTGCTCAGCACGACCGCGTGAGGTGGCATTCCGAGCAGAAGCTGCTGAAACGCTCCAAGCGCAGCCTGCACTTCGATGACCCGAAGTACCCTTTCCAGTGGCACCTGGTAAGTGATGCTTCTGCTCTTGCCGTTCGTGAGCAGGTTTGATTGAACTACCGGGGGTAATAATCAGTAAATGTACCCACCACTGCGGAAATGAGCCACACTGACCACGAAGGTCCAGCTTTGATCTGCCTGGTTCGTGCTCAGTTAGCCAATTGGTGAGTAACTGTGCTCGGCACCCCAATCTCAATCGCAAGCGGGGTGCCCACCCTAAATCGCTGTCCAGTCAACCCCCCCCCCCCCCCAAGATGGAACGTGTTTCTTTTGTGGACACAATCTGGTTTGGCCACCACTGCGCCCCCCCCCCCCCCTCCCCCCCCCCCCCACTCGATCCGAGGGTAGCCTGCCGAGGTTCACACTTGAAGAATGGCCGCTTTGGGTGAGACATAGACGGGCAGCCCAGCTCGGAAGAGGAAGGCAGGAAACTAGGCGAGGAATAAAACGGCTGAAGTGGGTTAGTTCCTCCCAATGTTCATTTTCTAATTGTACCATCGAGAGGCTGAACAGGCTTGGGGTTCTTTTGTTCTTGAAAAGAGAAGGCTGAAGGGCGACCTAATGGAGGTCTTTAAATTTATGAAAGACTTTTTGGTTGGGTAGACTTGGAGAAGATGTTTCCATTTGTGGGGAGTCCAAAACTGGGGGTTGTAAATATAAGATAATAAATCCAGTAAGCAACGTCTTCACCCAGAGAGCGGTTAGAATGTGGAACTCGCTACCGCATGGAGTAGCTGAGCCGAATAGTATAGATGCCTTTTAAGAGGAAGGTAGATAAGCACACGAGGGGGAAAGGAATAGAAGGATATGCTGATGGGGTTAGATGAAGTAGGGTGGGGTGAGTCTTGCATGGAGCATAAACACTGGCATGGACCAGTTGGGCCGAATGGCCTGTTTCTGTGCTGTAAATTCTATGTAACCAGCCTAATCTCACTGTCCTTCTCCCCATTTTTTTTCCCCCTCTCTCTTTCTCTCTCTTTCTCTCTCTTTCTCTCTCGTTCTCTCTCTCTCTCTCTCTCGTTCTCTCTCTCTCTCTCGTTCTCTCTCTCTCTCTCGTTCTCTCTCTCTCTCTCTCGTTCTCTCTCTCGTTCTCTCTCTCTCTCTCTCGTTCTCTCTCTCTCTCTCTCGTTCTCTCTCTCTCTCGTTCTCTCTCTCTCTCTCGTTCTCTCTCTCTCTCTCGTTGTCTCTCTCGTTGTCTCTCTCGTTGTCGCTCTCGTTGTCGCTCTCGTTGTCGCTCTCGTTGTCGCTCTCGTTGTCTCTCTCGTTGTCTCTCTCGTTGTCTCTCTCGTTGTCTCTCTCGTTGTCTCTCTCGTTGTCGCTCTCGTTGTCGCTCTCGTTGTCGCTCTCGTTGTCGCTCTCGTTGTCGCTCTCGTTGTCGCTCTCGTTGTCGCTCTCGTTGTCGCTCTCGTTGTCGCTCTCGTTCTCGTTCTCGCTCTCGTGCTCTCTCTCTCTCTCGTGCTCTCTCTCTCTCTCGTGCTCTCTCTCTCTCTCGTGCTCTCTCTCTCTCTCGTGCTCTCTCTCTCTCTCGTGCTCTCTCTCTCTCTCGTGCTCTCTCTCTCTCTCGTGCTCTCTCTCTCTCTCGTGCTCTCTCTCTCTCTCGTGCTCTCTCTCTCTCTCTCTCGTGCTCTCTCTCTCTCTCTCTCTGCTCTCTCTCGTGCTCTCTCTCTCTCGTGCTCTCTCTCTCTCGTGCTCTCTCTCTCTCGTGCTCTCTCTCTCTCGTGCTCTCTCTCTCGTGCTCTCTCTCTCTCGTGCTCTCTCTCTCTCGTGCTCTCTCTCTCTCGTGCTCTCTCTCTCTCGTGCTCTCTCTCTCTCGTGCTCTCTCTCTCTCGTGCTCTCTCTCTCTCGTGCTCTCTCTCTCTCGTGCTCTCTCTCTCTCGTGCTCTCTCTCTCTCGTGCTCTCTCTCTCTCGTGCTCTCTCTCTCTCGTGCTCTCTCTCTCTCGTGCTCTCTCTCTCTCGTGCTCTCTCTCTCTCGTGCTCTCTCTCTCTCGTGCTCTCTCTCTCTCGTGCTCTCTCTCTCTCGTGCTCTCTCTCTCTCGTGCTCTCTCTCTCTCTCGTGCTCTCTCTCTCGTGCTCTCTCTCTCTCGTGCTCTCTCTCTCTCGTGCTCTCTCTCTCTCGTGCTCTCTCTCTCTCGTGCTCTCTCTCTCGTGCTCTCGCTCTCGTGCTCGCTCTCTCGTGCTCGCTCTCTCGTGCTCGCTCGCTCGTGCTCGCTCGCTCGTGCTCGCTCGCTCGTGCTCGCTCGCTCGTGCTCGCTCTCTCGTGCTCGCTCTCTCGTGCTCGCTCTCTCGTGCTCGCTCGCTCGTGCTCGCTCGCTCGTGCTCGCTCGCTCGTGCTCGCTCGCTCGTGCTCGCTCGCTCGTGCTCGCTCGCTCTCTCTCTCGTGCTCGCTCGCTCTCTCTCGTGCTCGCTCGCTCTCTCTCGTGCTCGCTCGCTCTCTCTCGTGCTCGCTCGCGCTCTCTCGTGCTCGCTCGCTCTCTCTCTCGTGCTCGCTCGCTCTCTCTCGTGCTCGCTCGCTCTCTCTCGTGCTCGCTCGCTCTCTCTCGTGCTCGCTCGCGCTCTCTCGTGCTCGCTCGCGCTCTCTCGTGCTCGCTCGCGCTCTCTCGTGCTCGCTCGCGCTCTCTCGTGCTCGCTCGCGCTCTCTCGTGCTCGCTCGCGCTCTCTCGTGCTCGCTCGCTCTCTCTCGTGCTCGCTCGCGCTCTCTCGTGCTCGCTCGCTCTCTCTCGTGCTCGCTCGCTCTCTCTCGTGCTCGCGCTCGCTCTCTCTCGTGCTCGCGCTCGCTCTCTCTCGTGCTCGCGCTCGCTCTCTCTCGTGCTCGCGCTCGCTCTCTCTCGTGCTCGCGCTCGCTCTCTCTCGTGCTCGCGCTCGCTCTCTCTCGTGCTCGCGCTCGCTCTCTCTCGTGCTCGCGCTCGCTCTCTCTCGTGCTCGCGCTCGCTCTCTCTCGTGCTCGCGCTCGCTCTCTCTCGTGCTCGCGCTCGCTCTCTCTCGTGCTCGCGCTCGCTCTCTCTCGTGCTCGCGCTCGCTCTCTCTCGTGCTCGCGCTCGCTCTCTCTCGTGCTCGCGCTCGCTCTCTCTCGTGCTCGCGCTCGCTCTCTCTCGTGCTCGCGCTCGCTCTCTCTCGTGCTCGCGCTCGCTCTCTCGTGCTCGCTCGCTCTCTCTCTCGTGCTCGCTCGCTCTCTCTCTCTCGTGCTCGCTCGCTCTCTCTCTCTCGTGCTCGCTCGCTCTCTCTCTCTCGTGCTCGCTCGCTCTCTCTCTCTCGTGCTCGCTCGCTCTCTCTCTCTCGTGCTCGCTCGCTCTCTCTCTCTCGTGCTCGCTCGCTCTCTCTCTCTCGTGCTCGCTCGCTCTCTCTCTCTCGTGCTCGCTCGCTCTCTCTCTCGTGCTCGCTCGCTCTCTCTCTCTCGTGCTCGCTCGCTCTCTCTCTCTCGTGCTCGCTCGCTCTCTCTCTCTCGTGCTCGCTCGCTCTCTCTCGTGCTCGCTCGCTCTCTCTCTCTCGTGCTCGCTCGCTCTCTCTCTCTCGTGCTCGCTCGCTCTCGTGCTCGCTCGCTCTCTCTCTCTCGTGCTCGCTCGCTCTCTCTCTCTCGTGCTCGCTCGCTCTCTCTCTCTCGTGCTCGCTCGCTCTCTCTCTCTCGTGCTCGCTCGCTCTCTCTCTCTCGTGCTCGCTCGCTCTCTCTCTCTCGTGCTCGCTCGCTCTCTTTTCTCTCTCCTTTCGCTCCTTTTTCTCTCGCTCCTTTTTCTCTCGCTCCTTTTTCTCTCGCTCCTTTTTCTCTCGCTCCTTTTTCGCTCGCTCCTTTTTCGCTCGCTCCTTTTTCGCTCGCTCCTTTTTCGCTCGCTCCTTTTTCGCTCGCTCCTTTTTCGCTCGCTCCTTTTTCGCTCGCTCCTTTTTCTCTCGCTCCTTTTTCTCTCGCTCCTTTTTCTCTCGCTCCTTTTTCTCTCGCTCCTTTTTCTCTCGCTCCTTTTTCGCTCGCTCCTTTTTCGCTCGCTCCTTTTTCGCTCGCTCCTTTTTCGCTCGCTCCTTTTTCGCTCGCTCCTTTTTCGCTCGCTCCTTTTTCGCTCGCTCCTTTTTCGCTCGCTCCTTTTTCGCTCGCTCCTTTTTCGCTCGTTCGCTCTCTCGCTCTCGTTCGCTCTCTCGCTCTCGTTCGCTCTCTCGCTCTCGTTCGCTCTCTCGCTCTCGTTCGCTCTCTCGCTCTCGTTCGCTCTCTCGCTCTCGTTCGCTCTCTCGCTCTCGTTCGCTCTCTCGCTCTCGTTCGCTCTCGCTCTCGTTCGCTCTCTCGCTCTCGTTCGCGCTCTCGCTCTCGTTCGCGCTCTCGCTCTCGTTCGCGCTCTCGCTCTCGTTCGCGCTCTCGCTCTCGTTCGCGCTCTCGCTCTCGTTCGCGCTCTCGCTCTCGTTCGCGCTCTCGCTCTCGTTCGCGCTCTCGCTCTCGTTCGCGCTCTCGCTCTCGTTCGCGCTCTCGCTCTCGTTCGCGCTCTCGCTCTCGTTC